>OX123186.2:6549333-7296222 GCA_944739405.2 Euclidia mi | reverse complement strand
GGGATGCGGAGCGGAGCAGTGAGCTATGACAGTTAGACTGGCTGACCATTGTAGAGGTGCAGTGTTGGAACTGAAACAACCAATGGTGTTGCGTGTATATATTTATTTATTTATTTATTTATTACATACATGAAAAACTATAACTAAAATATATAGTGTTTAACATCAGTTTATACATCTGTAGACCAATTATAAAGTTTTTACTTGCTGCGTAAAACATCCTGGCGCATCCCTCTGTCGCCACGCTCACCAATATAGTTGAGACCGCAGCCTTACCTAATAGTATGGATATGTTAAACTAATTAACTTAGTAAACTAATGCTTGAAATTATACACGTACAAGGGCATATGAAACACTGGAGTAATATTTTGCATATTGCCACAGTTTCAATGCTGCGTACGTATCAAACGATTTTAACTGTGTAATTTGACTAACCACTGTCACTACAAATAGTAATGATAGTTTATTTATTCATAGTGTCTCACTATCATATCAAATAATTACAGAACATTTACTGTTAATCGATTTTCAATTTCACAGTCTTTTGTGATTATTTATTTATTTATTAAATCTTACACAACGTATACAGGCGGACTTAATGCCATGGGCATTATCTCCCAGTCTACCTTAGGGTGGTGCAGAGGGAAAGAAGTCGGTGTAATATAATGACTGCACGGTTGGGCGTAGTGGTTTAAGCAGCCGCCACTGACACTGACAGAGACAATGCACCCCTGTGTTGTGGGTTCAATTCCCACACGAGACAACACTTTGTGTGATCCATAAATTGTTGTTTCGATTCTGGGTGTTCATTGTCCCTCGTTAGTTGTAAGTTTGTAAAGTCCCCCGCGACACAGGATTTAGTCCTAATGCAGGAGGTGTCTATAAAAAAAATATATATATGAAAGTGAATTTGAAATAACACATATGTTGTAGGTCTAAAGATACATTCGCATTAAAAATATTTACATACTAGAGGACGCCAGCAGCTACGACTGCATTTTTTTTAATTTACCCGTTTTGGCGGATTCCGTGGGAATTTCGGGAAATCCCTTCTTAGTTGCACCTCTACGGTCCCCAAGGAACATACATACCAAATTTCAGCTTCCTGCGCCCAATAGTTTTGGTTGTAGCGTGTCTGTCATTCACTCAGTAAAGCAAGGATTTTATATATTACTAGTCGACGCCAGCGGCTTCGCACGCACATATATTCGAATTTCCAGTTTTGCCCAATCCCGTGGGAATTTCGGAAAATCCCGTCTTAGTGCACCTCTACGGTGCCCAAGGAACATACATGCTAAATTTCATCTTCTTACGACCAGTAGTTTCGGCTGTACGTGTCTGTCAGTCAGTCAGTAACGCATGGATTTTATATATTAAGATATATGTACATATTAGTAACATATAATATAAACATACATAATAAAGATGTATTATAAAACTACATATATACACACACACAAGAATTTATTAATTCATATAAAAATATATATATATTTTTTTTTATTTAAATCCTTTTCCAGAGAACGATGATATATAAGATAAGAGTTATGAGCCCTCTCATATCTCAAATTTTCTTCATTTCTCTTTTACTGTCCAATCTATCGGTCTCTGGAATGCCCTCCCTCTTGAAATCAGGATGGCCAACAATGAGTATATACATACAGTGAGGGAGAAGATTATAAGATGAATAGAGATTACGTTCATGGTTACAGCATAAGTATTGAAAATAGGAAGATAAATACTGGGGAGAAGTTGAAGATTTAAGAATAGTATAGAGGGTAGTGAGAACATGCAGACAGATTATGTCTAAAGTGATTTTTTACCTTTATCGGAATGATTGCAAATTGTTTACGTCGAATTCCTCCATGGAAACTGTTTTGTTTTTCAACATAATCCTCAAGCATTTTCTCGGAAAGATGGCGACTAGCAAGGAAATGCTTATTAAAATTTAAGTGTGCGCTTTTTCTTTGGGCATTTTTATTGTATATTTTCATTCATATTTAGTATGTCTTCTGACGGACTTCCAGTATTATGATGTGAATTAGAGTGGAGTCGTATTTATCGTCATGACATAATCTCGAGTTCTTTTCATGAGGCCTTTGAAAGTTCGAATACTCCATATTAATTACGAACCATTCAATATTTAATCAATCGAGTATCATATTAACTAGTAAAATCAAATTAGTTGTGATAATTGCATTGAAACCTAATTAGGCTTTCATAGTGGGTGTATGAAATATTATGTAGGTAGTAGGTGTATGTAATATTATGTTGTATCTGCATTCAAATTATTTTTTTTTATTTAACTTTTTCCCAGATATTTGCCTTGCCAAATTTGTGCTCTGTTTATACAATTCGGAATAATAGATAATAAAATAAGCATATGTATGAAGCAGTAGTGAATGTACAGGAAGCACGTGAGGTTTATAAGGATAGAAGTAAGTGGCGTTATGTTGTCTCTGACTACGCCGTATGGGAAAAGGCGTGAGTTTAAATGTTTGTACGTAAAAGAAAACACCAAAAAAGTATTATAAAGGACGATATTGTAAATCTGATAAGAAAATATACCACATCCACATTTTTCTAGCTTTATCTTTAGATATACGGAGTATATACCTAGTACATAATTTCAATTTTAGTGCTGCTTTTAGAAAAATACCGCATATTCTCTTTCATTCTGTCTAACTCCATATCGAATTCAGGCCCCTTGCAATCGTTTGAAAACATGTACAAAATGACAATCTTTTACATACACACATAGCAATTTTACATATAGCGAACATATTTACCAATATTAACACTACAGAACAGGTCATTCTATCAAAACGTCCAAGTTGTGGAGTTTGCCTCATACCTACGGCCGGTTAATGACTGCGCATCGCTAAACTGGTGGGCAATTAGGCTACGTATTCACTAGAGATGTGCGATGTAGCTTAGCTATGTACGAAAAGTATATCTAAATCATTATTTATTTGACTTGTGTAGCCTCGTTCTATATAAGCGATATGGGTATATGTTTTCTTCGGAAATCGTTAAGCTCTCCGCACATCTTCGGAGGAACGAGGGAACGACTAGAATTAAGGTCCTCTTATTATGATAGGTGATTATTCGTTTGAGATCATATTATAATATCAAAGGCATTATAGTGTTTCGTCGACAACCACATAAAAAATATTGAAAGGAATTATAATATAATTATGCAGAGGGTTCTAAAATATAATTGATCATAATGTTTAGTTTGTTCAACAAAAACTCAATCACAGGGCTCATTTCACAAAAATGGTCTTGAAACGCAAAAGTGAATAGTTTTTTTTATAGTACCAACCTTTTTATTGGGAAACAGAAAACTGAGAAACGAAAAAAAATTTGACGATATCCATATTTCTCACGGCTTTGATCACACCGTTTAATAATATATTTTTCACCACAGCAGCTCAAACATGCCGCTTTTGCTGCGAGACAACAGTGAACAAAACGCGATTTTGATTCGAGCGTGAGTAAAAGTAGCTTTTTAATTTTTCCAATCTTCAGTGTCACGAATTGACATTGTTCAGCCATAAATTTGAAACATTCGAATTTTACGGTGCTCTGTCTCTTTCACATGCATATAAAAAGTGAGTGAAAAAACAAACCCCTTTCGAATTCGAATTTCGTTTTGGAATTCGACCTCAAAGAAAACACCTTCGGAAACGCAAATAAAAAATATATTTGTAATAAAGAACTTAGGTACTTTTTTATTGTTATTGTTTATATGTTTAATTTATTATTGTATTTTAATAAAAATAAGTCTAATTAATAATATAAAATTGGTATTTAAACCAATACATTTTTATTTGGAATTACAACAATGATACATTGTAATTTAATTTACTCGAAAAATAAACATCAGGGACGCGGTATTAAAACGCGATTTAAAAAAGTAGCGGGAATAAAAATTTCGCCGATGCTGATACAGTATAGTGTAAAGTGTTAAATTTTATTAATATATAAAATAATCTAAAAAGATGAGTGAAACTAGTGATGATGACACTGTACTTTAACACCAGAAGAATTAAGTCAACAAGTGATTAATACAGAATTCAATCTATTCCTGTTCAATTTCTATGTCTCCTAAGTAATATGTGTTCTCACTGCTGTGGTGAAAAGTTATGTGTGCTACACGAGAGAAACTTTGATTCACTCGCTACGCTCCTGAATCAATCATAGAATCCTTCGCTTGCTCGGGACTCTAAATCATCACTCGAAACAAAAAACAACTTTGCTCTCTTGTTGCACAAATAACTATTTCGCATTTAATTCACATTTTCTTAGTACGATTATTATTTACTTTTTGAGAGTTTTCAAACACAAGGGTAATCGAATGTCACAACTCGACCTTAACACCCCATAGTTGCAAAGTAACATTATCTCAGTAAAACGTTATTTTCTAACGCCAATCGCCTGCCGGGTTAACTACAAACATATTATTCATTATACTGGTTCAAACGACACCATGAAGGACTATTTTTTTTATAGACACCTCCTGCATTAGGACTAAATCCTGTGTCGCGGGGGACTTTACAAACTTACAACTAACGAGGACAATGAACACCCAGAATCGAAACAACAATTTATGGATCACACAAAGTGTTGTCTCGTGTGGGAATTGAACCCACAACACAGGGTGCATTGTCTCTGTCAGTGTCAGTGGCGGCTGCTTAAACCACTACGCCAACCGTGCAGTCATTATATTACACCGACTTCTTTCCCTCTGCACCACCCTAAGGTAGACTGGGAGATAATGCCCATGGCATTAAGTCCGCCTGTATACGTTGTGTAAGATTTAATAAATAAATAAATAATCACAAAAGACTGTGAAATTGAAAATCGATTAACAGTAAATGTTCTGTAATTATTTGATATGATAGTGAGACACTATGAATAAATAAACTATCATTACTATTTGTAGTGACAGTGGTTAGTCAAATTACACAGTTAAAATCGTTTGATACGTACGCAGCATTGAACTGTGCAATATGCAAATATTACTCCAGTGTTTCATATGCCCTTGTACGTGTATAATTTCAAGCATTAGTTTACTAAGTTAATTAGTTTAACATATCATACTATTAGGTAAGGCTGCGGTCTCAACTATATTGGTGAGCGTGGCGACAGAGGGATGCGGAGCGGAGCAGTGAGCTATGACAGTTAGACTGGCTGACCATTGTAGAGGTGCAGTGTTGGAACTGAAACAACCAATGGTGTTGCGTGTATATATTTATTTATTTATTTATTTATTACATACATGAAAAACTATAACTAAAATATATAGTGTTTAACATCAGTTTATACATCTGTAGACCAATTATAAAGTTTTTACTTGCTGCGTAAAACATCCTGGCGGGACACAGAGCGGGGCATTGAGCCTAACTGACAGCTACGCTCAATGCCCCGCTCTGTGTCCCGCCAGGATGTTTTACGCAGCAAGTAAAAACTTTATAATTGGTCTACAGATGTATAAACTGATGTTAAACACTATATATTTTAGTTATAGTTTTTCATGTATGTAATAAATAAATAAATAAATAAATATATACACGCAACACCATTGGTTGTTTCAGTTCCAACACTGCACCTCTACAATGGTCAGCCAGTCTAACTGTCATAGCTCACTGCTCCGCTCCGCATCCCTCTGTCGCCACGCTCACCAATATAGTTGAGACCGCAGCCTTACCTAATAGTATGATATGTTAAACTAATTAACTTAGTAAACTAATGCTTGAAATTATACACGTACAAGGGCATATGAAACACTGGAGTAATATTTGCATATTGCACAGTTCAATGCTGCGTACGTATCAAACGATTTTAACTGTGTAATTTGACTAACCACTGTCACTACAAATAGTAATGATAGTTTATTTATTCATAGTGTCTCACTATCATATCAAATAATTACAGAACATTTACTGTTAATCGATTTTCAATTTCACAGTCTTTTGTGATTATTTATTTATTTATTAAATCTTACACAACGTATACAGGCGGACTTAATGCCATGGGCATTATCTCCCAGTCTACCTTAGGGTGGTGCAGAGGGAAAGAAGTCGGTGTAATATAATGACTGCACGGTTGGCGTAGTGGTTTAAGCAGCCGCCACTGACACTGACAGAGACAATGCACCCTGTGTTGTGGGTTCAATTCCCACACGAGACAACACTTTGTGTGATCCATAAATTGTTGTTTCGATTCTGGGTGTTCATTGTCCTCGTTAGTTGTAAGTTTGTAAAGTCCCCCGCGACACAGGATTTAGTCCTAATGCAGGAGGTGTCTATAAAAAAAATATATAATGAAAGTGAATTTGAAATAACACATATGTTGTAGGTCTAAAGATACATTCGCATTAAAAATATTTACATACTAGAGGACGCCAGCAGCTACGACTGCATTTTTTTTAAATTTACCCGTTTTGGCGGATTCCGTGGGAATTTCGGGAAATCCCTTCTTAGTGCACCTCTACGGTCCCCAAGGAACATACATACCAAATTTCAGCTTCCTGCGCCCAATAGTTTTGGTTGTAGCGTGTCTGTCATTCACTCAGTAAAGCAAGGATTTTATATATTACTAGTCGACGCCAGCGGCTTCGCACGCACATATATTCGAATTTCCAGTTTTGCCCAATCCCGTGGGAATTTCGGAAAATCCCGTCTTAGTGCACCTCTACGGTGCCCAAGGAACATACATGCTAAATTTCATCTTCTTACGACCAGTAGTTTCGGCTGTACGTGTCTGTCAGTCAGTCAGTAACGCATGGATTTTATATATTAAGATATATGTACATATTAGTAACATATAATATAAACATACATAATAAAGATGTATTATAAAACTACATATATACACACACACAAGAATTTATTAATTCATATAAAAATATATATATATTTTTTTTATTAAATCCTTTTCCAGAGAACGATGATATATAAGATAAGAGTTATGAGCCCTCTCATATCTCAAATTTTCTTCATTTCTCTTTTACTGTCCAATCTATCGGTCTCTGGAATGCCCTCCCTCTTGAAATCAGGATGGCCAACAATGAGTATATACATACAGTGAGGAGAAGATTATAAGATGAATAGAGATTACGTTCATGGTTACAGCATAAGTATTGAAAATAGGAAGATAAATACTGGGGAGAAGTTGAAGATTTAAGAATAGTATAGAGGGTAGTGAGAACATGCAGACAGATTATGTCTAAAGTGATTTTTTACCTTTATCGGAATGATTGCAAATTGTTTACGTCGAATTCCTCCATGAAACTGTTTTGTTTTTCAACATAATCCTCAAGCATTTTCTCGGAAAGATGGCGACTAGCAAGGAAATGCTTATTAAAATTTAAGTGTGCGCTTTTTCTTTGGGCATTTTTATTGTATATTTCATTCATATTTAGTATGTCTTCTGACGGACTTCCAGTATTATGATGTGAATTAGAGTGGAGTCGTATTTATCGTCATGACATAATCTCGAGTTCTTTTCATGAGGCCTTTGAAAGTTCGAATACTCCATATTAATTACGAACCATTCAATATTTAATCAATCGAGTATCATATTAACTAGTAAAATCAAATTAGTTGTGATAATTGCATTGAAACCTAATTAGGCTTTCATAGTGGGTGTATGAAATATTATGTAGGTAGTAGGTGTATGTAATATTATGTTGTATCTGCATTCAAATTATTTTTTTTATTTAACTTTTTCCCAGATATTGCCTTGCCAAATTTGTGCTCTGTTTATACAATTCGGAATAATAGATAATAAAATAAGCATATGTATGAAGCAGTAGTGAATGTACAGGAAGCACGTGAGGTTTATAAGGATAGAAGTAAGTGGCGTTATGTTGTCTCTGACTACGCCGTATGGGAAAAGGCGTGAGTTTAAATGTTTGTACGTAAAAGAAAACACCAAAAAAGTATTATAAAGGACGATATTGTAAATCTGATAAGAAAATATACCACATCCACATTTTTCTAGCTTTATCTTTAGATATACGGAGTATATACCTAGTACATAATTTCAAATTTAGTGCTGCTTTTAGAAAAATACCGCATATTCTCTTTCATTCTGTCTAACTCCATATCGAATTCAGGCCCTTGCAATCGTTTGAAAACATGTACAAAATGACAATCTTTTACATACACACATAGCAATTTTACATATAGCGAACATATTTACCAATATTAACACTACAGAACAGGTCATTCTATCAAAACGTCCAAGTTGTGGAGTTTGCCTCATACCTACGGCCGGTTAATGACTGCGCATCGCTAAACTGGTGGGCAATTAGGCTACGTATTCACTAGAGATGTGCGATGTAGCTTAGCTATGTACGAAAAGTATATCTAAATCATTATTTATTTGACTTGTGTAGCCTCGTTCTATATAAGCGATATGGGTATATGTTTTCTTCGGAAATCGTTAAGCTCTCCGCACATCTTCGGAGGAACGAGGGAACGACTAGAATTAAGGTCCTCTTATTATGATAGGTGATTATTCGTTTGAGATCATATTATAATATCAAAGGCATTATAGTGTTTCGTCGACAACCACATAAAAAATATTGAAAGGAATTATAATATAATTATGCAGAGGGTCTAAAATATAATTGATCATAATGTTTAGTTTGTTCAACAAAAACTCAATCACAGGGCTCATTTCACAAAAATGGTCTTGAAACGCAAAAGTGAATAGTTTTTTATAGTACCAACCTTTTTATTGGGAAACAGAAAACTGAGAAACGAAAAAAAATTTGACGATATCCATATTTCTCACGGCTTTGATCACACCGTTTAATAATATATTTTTCACCACAGCAGCTCAAACATGCCGCTTTTGCTGCGAGACAACAGTGAACAAAACGCGATTTTGATTCGAGCGTGAGTAAAAGTAGCTTTTTAATTTTTCAATCTTCAGTGTCACGAATTGACATTGTTCAGCCATAAATTTGAAACATTCGAATTTTACGGTGCTCTGTCTCTTTCACATGCATATAAAAAGTGAGTGAAAAAACAAACCCCTTCGAATTCGAATTTCGTTTTGGAATTCGACCTCAAAGAAAACACCTTCGGAAACGCAAATAAAAAATATATTTGTAATAAAGAACTTAGGTACTTTTTTATATGTTATTGTTTATATGTTTAATTTATTATTGTATTTTAATAAAAATAAGTCTAATTAATAATATAAAATTGGTATTTAACCAATACATTTTTATTTGGAATTACAACAATGATACATTGTAATTTAATTTACTCGAAAAATAAACATCAGGGACGCGGTATTAAAACGCGATTTAAAAAAGTAGCGGGAATAAAAATTTCGCCGATGCTGATACAGTATAGTGTAAAGTGTTAAATTTTATTAATATATAAAATAATCTAAAAAGATGAGTGAAACTAGTGATGATGACACTGTACTTTAACACCAGAAGAATTAAGTCAACAAGTGATTAATACAGAATTCAATCTATTCCTGTTCATTTCTATGTCTCCTAAGTAATATGTGTTCTCACTGCTGTGGTGAAAAGTTATGTGTGCTACACGAGAGAAACTTTGATTCACTCGCTACGCTCCTGAATCAATCATAGAATCCTTCGCTTGCTCGGGACTCTAAATCATCACTCGAAACAAAAAACAACTTTGCTCTCTTGTTGCACAAATAACTATTTCGCATTTAATTCACATTTTCTTAGTACGATTATTATTTACTTTTTGAGAGTTTTCAAACACAAGGGTAATCGAATGTCACAACTCGACCTTAACACCCATAGTTGCAAAGTAACATTATCTCAGTAAAACGTTATTTTCTAACGCCAATCGCCTGCCGGGTTAACTACAACATATTATTCATTATACGGTTCAAACGACACCATGAAGGACTATTTTTTTTATAGACACCTCCTGCATTAGGACTAAATCCTGTGTCGCGGGGGACTTTACAAACTTACAACTAACGAGGACAATGAACACCCAGAATCGAAACAACAATTTATGGATCACACAAAGTGTTGTCTCGTGTGGGAATTGAACCCACAACACAGGGTGCATTGTCTCTGTCAGTGTCAGTGGCGGCTGCTTAAACCACTACGCCAACCGTGCAGTCATTATATTACACCGACTTCTTTCCCTCTGCACCACCCTAAGGTAGACTGGGAGATAATGCCCATGGCATTAAGTCCGCCTGTATACGTTGTGTAAGATTTAATAAATAAATAAATAATCACAAAAGACTGTGAAATTGAAAATCGATTAACAGTAAATGTTCTGTAATTATTTGATATGATAGTGAGACACTATGAATAAATAAACTATCATTACTATTTGTAGTGACAGTGGTTAGTCAAATTACACAGTTAAAATCGTTTGATACGTACGCAGCATTGAACTGTGCAATATGCAAATATTACTCCAGTGTTTCATATGCCCTTGTACGTGTATAATTTCAAGCATTAGTTTACTAAGTTAATTAGTTTAACATATCATACTATTAGGTAAGGCTGCGGTCTCAACTATATTGGTGAGCGTGGCGACAGAGGGATGCGGAGCGGAGCAGTGAGCTATGACAGTTAGACTGGCTGACCATTGTAGAGGTGCAGTGTTGGAACTGAAACAACCAATGGTGTTGCGTGTATATATTTATTTATTTATTTATTTATTACATACATGAAAAACTATAACTAAAATATATAGTGTTTAACATCAGTTTATACATCTGTAGACCAATTATAAAGTTTTTACTTGCTGCGTAAAACATCCTGGCGGGACACAGAGCGGGGCATTGAGCCTAACTGACAGCTACGCTCAATGCCCCGCTCTGTGTCCCGCCAGGATGTTTTACGCAGCAAGTAAAAACTTTATAATTGGTCTACAGATGTATAAACTGATGTTAAACACTATATATTTTAGTTATAGTTTTTCATGTATGTAATAAATAAATAAATAAATAAATATATACACGCAACACCATTGGTTGTTTCAGTTCCAACACTGCACCTCTACAATGGTCAGCCAGTCTAACTGTCATAGCTCACTGCTCCGCTCCGCATCCCTCTGTCGCCACGCTCACCAATATAGTTGAGACCGCAGCCTTACCTAATAGTATGATATGTTAAACTAATTAACTTAGTAAACTAATGCTTGAAATTATACACGTACAAGGGCATATGAAACACTGGAGTAATATTTGCATATTGCACAGTTCAATGCTGCGTACGTATCAAACGATTTTAACTGTGTAATTTGACTAACCACTGTCACTACAAATAGTAATGATAGTTTATTTATTCATAGTGTCTCACTATCATATCAAATAATTACAGAACATTTACTGTTAATCGATTTTCAATTTCACAGTCTTTTGTGATTATTTATTTATTTATTAAATCTTACACAACGTATACAGGCGGACTTAATGCCATGGGCATTATCTCCCAGTCTACCTTAGGGTGGTGCAGAGGGAAAGAAGTCGGTGTAATATAATGACTGCACGGTTGGCGTAGTGGTTTAAGCAGCCGCCACTGACACTGACAGAGACAATGCACCCTGTGTTGTGGGTTCAATTCCCACACGAGACAACACTTTGTGTGATCCATAAATTGTTGTTTCGATTCTGGGTGTTCATTGTCCTCGTTAGTTGTAAGTTTGTAAAGTCCCCCGCGACACAGGATTTAGTCCTAATGCAGGAGGTGTCTATAAAAAAAATATATAATGAAAGTGAATTTGAAATAACACATATGTTGTAGGTCTAAAGATACATTCGCATTAAAAATATTTACATACTAGAGGACGCCAGCAGCTACGACTGCATTTTTTTTAAATTTACCCGTTTTGGCGGATTCCGTGGGAATTTCGGGAAATCCCTTCTTAGTGCACCTCTACGGTCCCCAAGGAACATACATACCAAATTTCAGCTTCCTGCGCCCAATAGTTTTGGTTGTAGCGTGTCTGTCATTCACTCAGTAAAGCAAGGATTTTATATATTACTAGTCGACGCCAGCGGCTTCGCACGCACATATATTCGAATTTCCAGTTTTGCCCAATCCCGTGGGAATTTCGGAAAATCCCGTCTTAGTGCACCTCTACGGTGCCCAAGGAACATACATGCTAAATTTCATCTTCTTACGACCAGTAGTTTCGGCTGTACGTGTCTGTCAGTCAGTCAGTAACGCATGGATTTTATATATTAAGATATATGTACATATTAGTAACATATAATATAAACATACATAATAAAGATGTATTATAAAACTACATATATACACACACACAAGAATTTATTAATTCATATAAAAATATATATATATTTTTTTTATTAAATCCTTTTCCAGAGAACGATGATATATAAGATAAGAGTTATGAGCCCTCTCATATCTCAAATTTTCTTCATTTCTCTTTTACTGTCCAATCTATCGGTCTCTGGAATGCCCTCCCTCTTGAAATCAGGATGGCCAACAATGAGTATATACATACAGTGAGGAGAAGATTATAAGATGAATAGAGATTACGTTCATGGTTACAGCATAAGTATTGAAAATAGGAAGATAAATACTGGGGAGAAGTTGAAGATTTAAGAATAGTATAGAGGGTAGTGAGAACATGCAGACAGATTATGTCTAAAGTGATTTTTTACCTTTATCGGAATGATTGCAAATTGTTTACGTCGAATTCCTCCATGAAACTGTTTTGTTTTTCAACATAATCCTCAAGCATTTTCTCGGAAAGATGGCGACTAGCAAGGAAATGCTTATTAAAATTTAAGTGTGCGCTTTTTCTTTGGGCATTTTTATTGTATATTTCATTCATATTTAGTATGTCTTCTGACGGACTTCCAGTATTATGATGTGAATTAGAGTGGAGTCGTATTTATCGTCATGACATAATCTCGAGTTCTTTTCATGAGGCCTTTGAAAGTTCGAATACTCCATATTAATTACGAACCATTCAATATTTAATCAATCGAGTATCATATTAACTAGTAAAATCAAATTAGTTGTGATAATTGCATTGAAACCTAATTAGGCTTTCATAGTGGGTGTATGAAATATTATGTAGGTAGTAGGTGTATGTAATATTATGTTGTATCTGCATTCAAATTATTTTTTTTATTTAACTTTTTCCCAGATATTGCCTTGCCAAATTTGTGCTCTGTTTATACAATTCGGAATAATAGATAATAAAATAAGCATATGTATGAAGCAGTAGTGAATGTACAGGAAGCACGTGAGGTTTATAAGGATAGAAGTAAGTGGCGTTATGTTGTCTCTGACTACGCCGTATGGGAAAAGGCGTGAGTTTAAATGTTTGTACGTAAAAGAAAACACCAAAAAAGTATTATAAAGGACGATATTGTAAATCTGATAAGAAAATATACCACATCCACATTTTTCTAGCTTTATCTTTAGATATACGGAGTATATACCTAGTACATAATTTCAAATTTAGTGCTGCTTTTAGAAAAATACCGCATATTCTCTTTCATTCTGTCTAACTCCATATCGAATTCAGGCCCTTGCAATCGTTTGAAAACATGTACAAAATGACAATCTTTTACATACACACATAGCAATTTTACATATAGCGAACATATTTACCAATATTAACACTACAGAACAGGTCATTCTATCAAAACGTCCAAGTTGTGGAGTTTGCCTCATACCTACGGCCGGTTAATGACTGCGCATCGCTAAACTGGTGGGCAATTAGGCTACGTATTCACTAGAGATGTGCGATGTAGCTTAGCTATGTACGAAAAGTATATCTAAATCATTATTTATTTGACTTGTGTAGCCTCGTTCTATATAAGCGATATGGGTATATGTTTTCTTCGGAAATCGTTAAGCTCTCCGCACATCTTCGGAGGAACGAGGGAACGACTAGAATTAAGGTCCTCTTATTATGATAGGTGATTATTCGTTTGAGATCATATTATAATATCAAAGGCATTATAGTGTTTCGTCGACAACCACATAAAAAATATTGAAAGGAATTATAATATAATTATGCAGAGGGTCTAAAATATAATTGATCATAATGTTTAGTTTGTTCAACAAAAACTCAATCACAGGGCTCATTTCACAAAAATGGTCTTGAAACGCAAAAGTGAATAGTTTTTTATAGTACCAACCTTTTTATTGGGAAACAGAAAACTGAGAAACGAAAAAAAATTTGACGATATCCATATTTCTCACGGCTTTGATCACACCGTTTAATAATATATTTTTCACCACAGCAGCTCAAACATGCCGCTTTTGCTGCGAGACAACAGTGAACAAAACGCGATTTTGATTCGAGCGTGAGTAAAAGTAGCTTTTTAATTTTTCAATCTTCAGTGTCACGAATTGACATTGTTCAGCCATAAATTTGAAACATTCGAATTTTACGGTGCTCTGTCTCTTTCACATGCATATAAAAAGTGAGTGAAAAAACAAACCCCTTCGAATTCGAATTTCGTTTTGGAATTCGACCTCAAAGAAAACACCTTCGGAAACGCAAATAAAAAATATATTTGTAATAAAGAACTTAGGTACTTTTTTATATGTTATTGTTTATATGTTTAATTTATTATTGTATTTTAATAAAAATAAGTCTAATTAATAATATAAAATTGGTATTTAACCAATACATTTTTATTTGGAATTACAACAATGATACATTGTAATTTAATTTACTCGAAAAATAAACATCAGGGACGCGGTATTAAAACGCGATTTAAAAAAGTAGCGGGAATAAAAATTTCGCCGATGCTGATACAGTATAGTGTAAAGTGTTAAATTTTATTAATATATAAAATAATCTAAAAAGATGAGTGAAACTAGTGATGATGACACTGTACTTTAACACCAGAAGAATTAAGTCAACAAGTGATTAATACAGAATTCAATCTATTCCTGTTCATTTCTATGTCTCCTAAGTAATATGTGTTCTCACTGCTGTGGTGAAAAGTTATGTGTGCTACACGAGAGAAACTTTGATTCACTCGCTACGCTCCTGAATCAATCATAGAATCCTTCGCTTGCTCGGGACTCTAAATCATCACTCGAAACAAAAAACAACTTTGCTCTCTTGTTGCACAAATAACTATTTCGCATTTAATTCACATTTTCTTAGTACGATTATTATTTACTTTTTGAGAGTTTTCAAACACAAGGGTAATCGAATGTCACAACTCGACCTTAACACCCATAGTTGCAAAGTAACATTATCTCAGTAAAACGTTATTTTCTAACGCCAATCGCCTGCCGGGTTAACTACAACATATTATTCATTATACGGTTCAAACGACACCATGAAGGACTATTTTTTTTATAGACACCTCCTGCATTAGGACTAAATCCTGTGTCGCGGGGGACTTTACAAACTTACAACTAACGAGGACAATGAACACCCAGAATCGAAACAACAATTTATGGATCACACAAAGTGTTGTCTCGTGTGGGAATTGAACCCACAACACAGGGTGCATTGTCTCTGTCAGTGTCAGTGGCGGCTGCTTAAACCACTACGCCAACCGTGCAGTCATTATATTACACCGACTTCTTTCCCTCTGCACCACCCTAAGGTAGACTGGGAGATAATGCCCATGGCATTAAGTCCGCCTGTATACGTTGTGTAAGATTTAATAAATAAATAAATAATCACAAAAGACTGTGAAATTGAAAATCGATTAACAGTAAATGTTCTGTAATTATTTGATATGATAGTGAGACACTATGAATAAATAAACTATCATTACTATTTGTAGTGACAGTGGTTAGTCAAATTACACAGTTAAAATCGTTTGATACGTACGCAGCATTGAACTGTGCAATATGCAAATATTACTCCAGTGTTTCATATGCCCTTGTACGTGTATAATTTCAAGCATTAGTTTACTAAGTTAATTAGTTTAACATATCATACTATTAGGTAAGGCTGCGGTCTCAACTATATTGGTGAGCGTGGCGACAGAGGGATGCGGAGCGGAGCAGTGAGCTATGACAGTTAGACTGGCTGACCATTGTAGAGGTGCAGTGTTGGAACTGAAACAACCAATGGTGTTGCGTGTATATATTTATTTATTTATTTATTTATTACATACATGAAAAACTATAACTAAAATATATAGTGTTTAACATCAGTTTATACATCTGTAGACCAATTATAAAGTTTTTACTTGCTGCGTAAAACATCCTGGCGGGACACAGAGCGGGGCATTGAGCCTAACTGACAGCTACGCTCAATGCCCCGCTCTGTGTCCCGCCAGGATGTTTTACGCAGCAAGTAAAAACTTTATAATTGGTCTACAGATGTATAAACTGATGTTAAACACTATATATTTTAGTTATAGTTTTTCATGTATGTAATAAATAAATAAATAAATAAATATATACACGCAACACCATTGGTTGTTTCAGTTCCAACACTGCACCTCTACAATGGTCAGCCAGTCTAACTGTCATAGCTCACTGCTCCGCTCCGCATCCCTCTGTCGCCACGCTCACCAATATAGTTGAGACCGCAGCCTTACCTAATAGTATGATATGTTAAACTAATTAACTTAGTAAACTAATGCTTGAAATTATACACGTACAAGGGCATATGAAACACTGGAGTAATATTTGCATATTGCACAGTTCAATGCTGCGTACGTATCAAACGATTTTAACTGTGTAATTTGACTAACCACTGTCACTACAAATAGTAATGATAGTTTATTTATTCATAGTGTCTCACTATCATATCAAATAATTACAGAACATTTACTGTTAATCGATTTTCAATTTCACAGTCTTTTGTGATTATTTATTTATTTATTAAATCTTACACAACGTATACAGGCGGACTTAATGCCATGGGCATTATCTCCCAGTCTACCTTAGGGTGGTGCAGAGGGAAAGAAGTCGGTGTAATATAATGACTGCACGGTTGGCGTAGTGGTTTAAGCAGCCGCCACTGACACTGACAGAGACAATGCACCCTGTGTTGTGGGTTCAATTCCCACACGAGACAACACTTTGTGTGATCCATAAATTGTTGTTTCGATTCTGGGTGTTCATTGTCCTCGTTAGTTGTAAGTTTGTAAAGTCCCCCGCGACACAGGATTTAGTCCTAATGCAGGAGGTGTCTATAAAAAAAATATATAATGAAAGTGAATTTGAAATAACACATATGTTGTAGGTCTAAAGATACATTCGCATTAAAAATATTTACATACTAGAGGACGCCAGCAGCTACGACTGCATTTTTTTTAAATTTACCCGTTTTGGCGGATTCCGTGGGAATTTCGGGAAATCCCTTCTTAGTGCACCTCTACGGTCCCCAAGGAACATACATACCAAATTTCAGCTTCCTGCGCCCAATAGTTTTGGTTGTAGCGTGTCTGTCATTCACTCAGTAAAGCAAGGATTTTATATATTACTAGTCGACGCCAGCGGCTTCGCACGCACATATATTCGAATTTCCAGTTTTGCCCAATCCCGTGGGAATTTCGGAAAATCCCGTCTTAGTGCACCTCTACGGTGCCCAAGGAACATACATGCTAAATTTCATCTTCTTACGACCAGTAGTTTCGGCTGTACGTGTCTGTCAGTCAGTCAGTAACGCATGGATTTTATATATTAAGATATATGTACATATTAGTAACATATAATATAAACATACATAATAAAGATGTATTATAAAACTACATATATACACACACACAAGAATTTATTAATTCATATAAAAATATATATATATTTTTTTTATTAAATCCTTTTCCAGAGAACGATGATATATAAGATAAGAGTTATGAGCCCTCTCATATCTCAAATTTTCTTCATTTCTCTTTTACTGTCCAATCTATCGGTCTCTGGAATGCCCTCCCTCTTGAAATCAGGATGGCCAACAATGAGTATATACATACAGTGAGGAGAAGATTATAAGATGAATAGAGATTACGTTCATGGTTACAGCATAAGTATTGAAAATAGGAAGATAAATACTGGGGAGAAGTTGAAGATTTAAGAATAGTATAGAGGGTAGTGAGAACATGCAGACAGATTATGTCTAAAGTGATTTTTTACCTTTATCGGAATGATTGCAAATTGTTTACGTCGAATTCCTCCATGAAACTGTTTTGTTTTTCAACATAATCCTCAAGCATTTTCTCGGAAAGATGGCGACTAGCAAGGAAATGCTTATTAAAATTTAAGTGTGCGCTTTTTCTTTGGGCATTTTTATTGTATATTTCATTCATATTTAGTATGTCTTCTGACGGACTTCCAGTATTATGATGTGAATTAGAGTGGAGTCGTATTTATCGTCATGACATAATCTCGAGTTCTTTTCATGAGGCCTTTGAAAGTTCGAATACTCCATATTAATTACGAACCATTCAATATTTAATCAATCGAGTATCATATTAACTAGTAAAATCAAATTAGTTGTGATAATTGCATTGAAACCTAATTAGGCTTTCATAGTGGGTGTATGAAATATTATGTAGGTAGTAGGTGTATGTAATATTATGTTGTATCTGCATTCAAATTATTTTTTTTATTTAACTTTTTCCCAGATATTGCCTTGCCAAATTTGTGCTCTGTTTATACAATTCGGAATAATAGATAATAAAATAAGCATATGTATGAAGCAGTAGTGAATGTACAGGAAGCACGTGAGGTTTATAAGGATAGAAGTAAGTGGCGTTATGTTGTCTCTGACTACGCCGTATGGGAAAAGGCGTGAGTTTAAATGTTTGTACGTAAAAGAAAACACCAAAAAAGTATTATAAAGGACGATATTGTAAATCTGATAAGAAAATATACCACATCCACATTTTTCTAGCTTTATCTTTAGATATACGGAGTATATACCTAGTACATAATTTCAAATTTAGTGCTGCTTTTAGAAAAATACCGCATATTCTCTTTCATTCTGTCTAACTCCATATCGAATTCAGGCCCTTGCAATCGTTTGAAAACATGTACAAAATGACAATCTTTTACATACACACATAGCAATTTTACATATAGCGAACATATTTACCAATATTAACACTACAGAACAGGTCATTCTATCAAAACGTCCAAGTTGTGGAGTTTGCCTCATACCTACGGCCGGTTAATGACTGCGCATCGCTAAACTGGTGGGCAATTAGGCTACGTATTCACTAGAGATGTGCGATGTAGCTTAGCTATGTACGAAAAGTATATCTAAATCATTATTTATTTGACTTGTGTAGCCTCGTTCTATATAAGCGATATGGGTATATGTTTTCTTCGGAAATCGTTAAGCTCTCCGCACATCTTCGGAGGAACGAGGGAACGACTAGAATTAAGGTCCTCTTATTATGATAGGTGATTATTCGTTTGAGATCATATTATAATATCAAAGGCATTATAGTGTTTCGTCGACAACCACATAAAAAATATTGAAAGGAATTATAATATAATTATGCAGAGGGTCTAAAATATAATTGATCATAATGTTTAGTTTGTTCAACAAAAACTCAATCACAGGGCTCATTTCACAAAAATGGTCTTGAAACGCAAAAGTGAATAGTTTTTTATAGTACCAACCTTTTTATTGGGAAACAGAAAACTGAGAAACGAAAAAAAATTTGACGATATCCATATTTCTCACGGCTTTGATCACACCGTTTAATAATATATTTTTCACCACAGCAGCTCAAACATGCCGCTTTTGCTGCGAGACAACAGTGAACAAAACGCGATTTTGATTCGAGCGTGAGTAAAAGTAGCTTTTTAATTTTTCAATCTTCAGTGTCACGAATTGACATTGTTCAGCCATAAATTTGAAACATTCGAATTTTACGGTGCTCTGTCTCTTTCACATGCATATAAAAAGTGAGTGAAAAAACAAACCCCTTCGAATTCGAATTTCGTTTTGGAATTCGACCTCAAAGAAAACACCTTCGGAAACGCAAATAAAAAATATATTTGTAATAAAGAACTTAGGTACTTTTTTATATGTTATTGTTTATATGTTTAATTTATTATTGTATTTTAATAAAAATAAGTCTAATTAATAATATAAAATTGGTATTTAACCAATACATTTTTATTTGGAATTACAACAATGATACATTGTAATTTAATTTACTCGAAAAATAAACATCAGGGACGCGGTATTAAAACGCGATTTAAAAAAGTAGCGGGAATAAAAATTTCGCCGATGCTGATACAGTATAGTGTAAAGTGTTAAATTTTATTAATATATAAAATAATCTAAAAAGATGAGTGAAACTAGTGATGATGACACTGTACTTTAACACCAGAAGAATTAAGTCAACAAGTGATTAATACAGAATTCAATCTATTCCTGTTCATTTCTATGTCTCCTAAGTAATATGTGTTCTCACTGCTGTGGTGAAAAGTTATGTGTGCTACACGAGAGAAACTTTGATTCACTCGCTACGCTCCTGAATCAATCATAGAATCCTTCGCTTGCGCGGGACTCTAAATCATCACTCGAAACAAAAAACAACTTTGCTCTCTTGTTGCACAAATAACTATTTCGCATTTAATTCACATTTTCTTAGTACGATTATTATTTACTTTTTGAGAGTTTTCAAACACAAGGGTAATCGAATGTCACAACTCGACCTTAACACCCATAGTTGCAAAGTAACATTATCTCAGTAAAACGTTATTTTCTAACGCCAATCGCCTGCCGGGTTAACTACAACATATTATTCATTATACGGTTCAAACGACACCATGAAGGACTATTCAAGAAGAACTCAATCACGGCGTAAAACAGTGATGGAGACGCAACAATTTTAACTTTAACTAAGCTTACAGTGCCACCGACCTTTCAATAGCGAACTTAAGTGAGTTACCACCAAGTGCAGGCTACATTTACAAAGTTAGCAGAGTTGCGGCGTGTTTCGCTTGCAGTTTGAATGCTCCACCTTGCCACCTCGATTTCTTTAAATTAGATCTGCAGAGTTCCACTCTTTTGATGTCGGTATGACGCAATTCCGTTGACAGTATTTCGTGTAATTTACCTGTAATGGTGTTCGTAAGTGCTTAGTGTTTATTAAGCTTAATATGGTTTTATAATAATATGAACAAACATATGCGAAAATATTATAAAATTATAACTTTATAATACATTAATAGTCCACAATAAAAAAATAACTTCTGCAATGAAGAAGATAGATTAGTCATGAATTAATTGAAACAATTATTCCTTTTCATGAGACACCACTCGCACTAAGAATAATTCTTCCTACACAAAAATTCAACCAACGGACACAAATAACACTTTAGCTGACTAAAAAGCTTTTAGTCAAGGATCGAATTCATAGCCCGACACCGATACAGCGACGTGACATAGACATTTAAACTATACAGGAGCACGTACAAGTTTTTACTTCATAAAAGTATTCACGTATTTTTCTGAAATGTTCACTGACTTCCACGAGCATAAAGGATGGTATGTCTATGAAGGAGAAATGGGGAAGAAATCATGCATGTTATGATATTATTCTACCACATACACACAACACCATTCAGTCCCAAATTAAGCAGAACTTGTAGCCATTGGTACTAAAATGTGAAAATTGTATATTATATCTAAAATGAGAAAACTGGAATACTACAACTAGAAACATTTCTACTCAAAATCGTTACAGAAAATTCAACATCAATTTACTAAAACGAGCATAAGTCTCCTGCTTCAAATGATGTTTAATCGTTTAAACTAAATGAAACAGTTTAAACCTGCTCCGTGTCTTGAAAGGACCTGAAAGAATCTCGTGTTATAAATGGGTCTTTGAAGGCTCATAGCCTTTATAGGGTCGAACTTATTCCTTCAGCTAGAAATCCTGAAATAGGGATGTGAAACACGTTAATACTAGCTTCAAAATATTTTGATCATAATATATTTTAAAACAAATATTTATATTAATTTTGGATGTTCATGCTTATCATTCACTTGCATTATGTTTATAAAAAGTTCACGGACTTAAATTTAGATTTTTTCTTATTTTGTGTTTTCAAAAAAAGCTTAAGCTTATAGATTGCCTACTAATATTAAATTACTTTAGTCTAGATTCTTGTAATAGGTTCTACGCTTTTATTATGTTATCAACCTCGTTAAAAGCTTTTTTATCCTAATAAAGAATCGTGTGATTTAATTTGCTGTTTTCTTTAATGTAGTCAGTGTGCCGAGTGTTGTTAATACAAATACAATGTAAATTGAAAGCTATGTGAGAAATAAACGAAATATATCTATAATTTGTTGTTTCAGCTAAATGGTATAATAATTTATGGTTACAAAAGACGTAAGGTTCCTAAAAAATATGACCTTTGGCAAATATCCTCAAATTGTGGATAAATTGTTTAAGAACAATACCTAGGTGATATTAATTGATAAGATCGTATCGACAACCTAATCTTTGTAACATAAGACACTGTGACAGTCATCTGCTTAATTGACTATCAAAATTTATAAAGAAGACGTTCTCAATTCTCTGTTAATTTTTCTTAACACTTTGAACGCCAATCACGGGACGTTCACTTGATGAATGAAATAATCTCATTCACCGATCACGTGAGGGTGACGTGATCCGATTTCAATATCTTTTATTCTAAAATCACGCGGCGTTCACGTGTTTGGCTGTTATTGGTCATCACAAATGTGCAAAATTATAGACATGTAGCTCTTTTTATGTGTGTGTCAAGTCGACAGGAACGAACGCGTTCCGTCGCTCAGTACACCGTCCCGCTTCGTTTCGAGTTGTTTAGTGCACTATTCACCCATTTTTGAAAAATTTCGAATAAATACATTTCATTATATATTGAATATTTTATTTCATAAATAACAAATATAAACCTATATTTACAATATAAAAAATATATACTTAGGTATCTGTAATAGACTATTATTTACAAATTTTCAAAATAATGCAAATATCGCCGGCGTACGGTACTAGACTAGTTCAAAAACGCGCGGCGTTCAAAGTGTTAACCTTGACATCTTCAAGAATCGTGTATCATAATATGTTACACGATTTTAACAATAATAATAATATAATATTATATTTATTGACCAACAAGTTATGTATGTATATTACAGAATACCATATAAAATATAGAAACTACTAAACTAGTTTATTACCTGTATTTTACAATACCGAGACTTGAAGTAGAACATCCCTACCCTAGTAGTCTTTTGATATATTTTTACGAATTTATTTCATTTGAGCTCTTAGGAGTTGAGATCGATGGCGGAAAGTGAGTCCGCTCAATCTTTCTTGAATTTATTTTGTATCGCCTTAGTTGCTTTTATCAGGCATACGATGTTTTATTTATTAATGTAAGATAAATTACTGTGCTTGTATGACGACCTATTTACTTGATACGTTTTGTATATGTTTTTTTATTGAAGCAGCCTTGATTGACAGCTTTATATCACAAATAGAATAAAACAAGGTTTTAATTTACTTTTTCATTGCTATCTTCAATAGGAAAGCTAGGAGGCATGTAGTTATGCTTGAGTTCCCTTTAATAACGTATGCAAAGAATAGCTAACAAGGGGTTTCCCAAAGCTGCCACTGCATTTTTTTTAATGCCTGATATCGTGGGAATTTCTGAAAATGCGTTCTTAGTTTACGGTCCACTTGCCGTGGCATAGTTTTCTGTCAGTCTATAGCGCAAGATTATATATGCCATTTATTTTATATATGCCATTTGCATATATATAATTCATTCGTATGTAGCAGTATTGCTAGCATAAGAAGGTGCAGCCGGTGAAGGTAAAGAGAAAAGGTGCCGTATTTTTTATTTTTTCAACACTATCCCAGCGTCGTCATTGTTTAAAAAATCTTGAAGCCTTGGTTTTCTTATTGAGTCCGCCTTCTTGCCGACGATTTTAGGCATAGGCGAGTGCCTATAAGCCTCCACGACCGAGTGAGCCAGCAATATTCTATGATAAGGCTAGTGTATTAGGATATTGAACGGAATCTTTTCCGCGTAACTTTCACAGACCTTCATGGCATTCGGGACCGACGGCTTTATCTGGTGGTAAATATTGATCGTTATCTATACTTATATTATAAAGCTAAGAAGGGTTTATTTTCTTGTTTGGTTGAATGTGCTAATCTCAGAAGCTACTGTTTCTATTTGAATAATTTTTGTGTTTTTCCAACACAATTTAATATACTCATTTATAGAAAGGCTATATAGGCTATAATAATGACATCATGCTACGCGCGATTGATGTGGAGCAGTAACAGCATAACGTGGGTGTTACCGCGGGCTCAGCTAGTGAACCTACTCACTTACTTATCAAAGCACCTACTTGTAGATTCATAATACCATAAACATGATAGCTATTCTGAACTTTCTAAGCTTACTTGAAACAAAAATTCCTCATAATTAAAAAACAAAGTAGTCTCTACAACAACAAAAAAAAGCAACACAACGATTTCGAAATCAAAACTTTACTTATTGACGGCCAAACTTGGATTGAAAAAAATAAGATATCCCTTCAAACACTGTTATGGAAAAATGAGCGGCATCTGACTTTCAATTACCAACTTAGAATTCGAAGCATAACAAAAAAGCTTGTACACGCAAAATTCTAATTTATTTTAGCACATTAAGGTGGAAATTCGCCTAGCAGTTTCTAAGTAGCGTTATTTTCAATGTTACGCATTTTCTTACAATCTGAGATCAGTATGGCTGGGATATCCGTAGTGGAAGGGAGTAACGTTGCCTTTTCGGTGGAGGTTAAGATCCAAGGTGAATTCGGCCTAGGCGCTTTTTGGGAGCCGCCGTATTAGCTGCGAAACAGCCGCATGTAGATTCGATAAATACAAAGATTTGGAGATTCTCTTTAGAGAACTGGTTGCAAAATTGTATGATCGGTTTAAGATTTTAGTTTTGGGACAGTTTTCTTCAAGAATATTAAGAAGCCAGTAAACTAATTAACAAAAACCGAACTTAAGCAAATTGTAAATACACAGGAAGTTCCCAATAGACCTGATTACAGATTCAGCAAAGAAATTCTCGACATTATGATCAACAAATCACTTATGATGGCAGAAAAAGTAAAAATTGAGATAGGAAAGCGCTGATCGGATGTAAACGAGCGTCCGCATAAACAAAAATGTGAAAAGTTGTGAATGTTTGCATTTAGTTGAACATCAGCATAATTATGATTCATGCTACGAGTAATCAAACTTAGGAACACCTCGCGAATATCGGAATATAGACCATAAGCAAAATGGAGGATTAGCTTTAGCATCTATAAATACGAAATATTGGGAAGTGTATTTTATTTGGAGGAGAGTATAACGGGGAGAAAAAGTGCTTATAAAATCTTTTTCATTTATACTAGCTTCTGCCCACAACTTCGCCTACTTGGGTGTCGCTTACTGTGACTAAGATAGGCTATGTGTTGTTTTGATATATAAGCTACATGAATGTAAACTTTCATCCGTTAAGTAGTATTTTTTGAAAGAGTAACAAATGTTCTTACGTAAATTTAAATACACAGCAGTAATGAAGTACAATATTTAATATGAAATCTTTGGTTTGACTAATAGCGTACATACATACATACACATACATATCGTCACGCCTTTTATCCCCGAAGGGGTAGGCAGAGGTGTAATTCTACACCCACTTTTCGCCAGATATACCTTAGTCCCACGTAATAAGGGGCGAGCGTATAGCCATACCGGGCACATTTCCAGACTCCGTGCTGCTACTGAGAATTTCGTGACAGAAAACCCCAATAACACTGCCCGACCCAGGAATCGAACCCGGGACCCCCGATCCCACGCGCACATTTATGCCGCGAGACCAACGAGGCAGTCGTATAGGGTTTGATGTCGAGTTTTCCGTCTCTACGCAAAGATGGTATTTGCATCGTGTCCAAGTTTATACATGCTAGTATTATTCACTCATTTGAGAACATATTTTCATGAGCATGAAAGTCGAGAAGAAAAACAAATAAGGGAGAGTACAAGAAGGAAAGACCTGCAAACTAATTATATACCTAGTCTTGACATTGTAAAACATAGCGCCTTTTATGGGTCGGTTAAGCTTTTTAATAAATTGCCTGTTGATATAAAATCATTATTGTACAAAAAGGACTTTGAAACTGAGCTCAAGCGGCACCTGTTAAAACGGCACCGTACTGAGAGTAGGTTTGATTCCATTTAGTGGAGGTCCACTAAATGGAATCCTAAACATATCCAGACGAGAAGGTTCTCGTCTGAATATGTTTAGGATTTGTCTTAGATTTAGAATCTAGCCTTAAGAAAAGTGTAATTGGATGTAAAGCGTCGGACATATCAATGTTTTCATGTGTTTCTAGGTATACATACACTTACAGTATTATATTATATAAATTAAGTGGTATGGCGTCCCGAAAAAACTACTTAATCAAGGCATGGTAGCTATACCATGCAGCAGTTATGCTAGCATAAAGGATCTTTAGAAAATGATAGAGGTTTTAATTTTGTCTTAGTTCCAACGGAGTAAAAACGATTATAATTACATTTTGTTAGTAATAAACTTGAAATTAAAACAGGCCTAGTAATATAACTTTAACTTATATTAAATTAACTTTAAAATTAAATTAACTATACACAACAGGCTGAACATAGTATTTAAGTTTTAATAAAGTAACTACGTATTTGTTAAATCACCTTCACAGCAATATAGTTGCTACGACCTTACTACATGTCTACGCAGTGCTACGGGTCTACGACATGCTACGGAGAAACTACGATCTCGTACGTGTGATTTGTGGTTTGCAATTCAAAATGATTCATTCATTTATTTATTCAAAAACAACTTTTACATTGTGTGTGAATATACAACAATAATTACAATACTAATATGAACACAATAATTAATTAAATAAAATCAACATTTTACATCAAATAACAAATTCAATTGGAATAAAAAATTACAAAATTATCAATACCCATGTCAAAAGAAAATATTTATGAAGAAGAATGTCAAAATCAGTGTATATGTAATGTCAAGTTAAAAATAAATTATGTTTACATGTCATTTATGGAATAATAACATTCTTTTAACAGGTGCCGCTTGAGCTCAGTTTCAAAGTCCTTTTTGTACAATAATGATTTTATATCAACAGGCAATTTATTAAAAAGCTTAACCGACCCATAAAAGGCGCTATGTTTTACAATGTCAAGACTAGGTATATAATTAGTTTGCAGGTCTTTCCTTCTTGTAATCTCCCTTATTTGTTTTTCTTCTCGACTTTCATGCTCATGAAAATATTTTCTCAAATGAGTGAATAATACTAGCATGTATAAACTTGGACACGATGCAAATACCATCTTTGAGTAGGGACGGAAAACTCAACATCAAACCCTATACGACTGCCTCGTTGGTCTCGCGGCATAAATGTGCGCGTGGAATCGGGAGGTCCCGGGTTCGATTCCTGGGTCGGACAGTGTTATTGGGTTTATCTGTCACGAAATTCTCAGTAGCAGCACGGAGTCTGGAAATGTGCCCGGTACGGCAATAGGCTCGCCCCTTATTACGTGGGACTAAGGTATATCTGGCGAAAAGTGGGTGTAGAAATACAACTCTGCCTACCCGTTCGGGGATAAAAGGCGTGACGTTGTGTGTGTGTGTGTATAAACTTGGAACTGTCAATATTCTAAACTCTTTAAAATGTGGTCTGCATGATTCTAGTGGCTGAATCCTTACTATCGTTCTGATTGCTCTTTTCTGGGCAACAAACGCCTTATGAATATTGTACTCATAACTTCCTCCCCAAAAAAGTATGCTATATCTTTATCTGGACTCAATTAACGCGAATTATACCTTTTTTAAATGCTCTATACGAATTTCATTTCTGAGACTTCCGAGTACATAACAGGCTGAACTAATTGAATTTTCTAAATGTGTTAATTCTGACTTCCAATTTAGTGTATCGTCTATGTATATTCCTAGAAACGTAACAACTGAGGCTTGGGTGACGCGTTCACCGTTAATTTTTCTATTCAACCTTTCATTATTTTTGGCAGTTGAACGAAACAGTATTCCGTTTGTTTTGCTAATGTTAACTTTGAGGCTGTTTACAGTAAAGCATTTGTAAAAAGTGTCCAATGTCGTATTAATCTTAACATTCAGAGTGTTTATGTCATCGACGGATACTACTGCATTTGTGCCATCACATCAGCAAACATAACCAATTGATTAGAGTCGCCAATTATGTTAGTTACATATTGTATAAGGTCATTAATGAATGTTAGAAAGAATATTGGTCCTAATATAGAACCTTGGGGCACACCAACATTTATTTGAGACATATAAGACTTGTGTGTTTTCTAACAAAGTGTATTATCATGTGGAGAATCTGGTTCTTTACAAACATCTTTCTATCCTTAAGATATGATATTTGAAGTACCAGAGACTTACCCTGTACCCCATAGTAGTCTAGTTTTTCCAATAGTAACGCATGGCTAACTGTGTCAAATGCTGAGCTTAAGTCTAAAAAGAGTGCTGCTACTTTTTTCTAATTGTTCATTTTACTCAATACATCCGTTATAACTGTGTGAATTGCATCTTGTGTCCCTACAAACTTTTGGTACCCAAATTGTCTACTACTGAGCACTTTGTTTCGATTCAGATGCGTCAATAACCTCTCTTTAATAAGCTTTTCAAGAATTTTTGAAGTAGTAGTTAACAATGAGATAGGGCTATATATATTCGGATCAACTCTCGATCCTTTCTTGTGAACAGGTATTATTTTGGCTATCTTGAATTGTTCTGGAAAAATACCTTCATCAAAACATTTATTAAATAAACTACTAAGTGGTTCTGCTAGTATATCCATTTTTTTTTATTATTATTATAGGTACGTCATCATAACCAGTCGATTTCTTACTCTCCATTTTTTGTACTATTTTCTGTTTCTCTCGTGGAGTTGAATGATCTTAAATATATATAGAATGCTTTTTACTTTGCAGTATTACGTAAGATATCCATAGCATCTTTTGTATTTGTAGAACTAACCTTTGAACATAGCTCAAACTGCTTTAAGAAAATATTGGCAACTTCAGAGGGTTCTGTTATAAGATTATTTGCACTTTTTAAATATCAGCTTAGTTATATGTTCATGTCTCTTATTTCTATGTTTATTAATAAGTTTCCAGACATCTTTTGACAAATTTGTTGACTTAACTATCATTGACTGTGCAGTTATTTTTTTAGAAGTTTTTCTGTAATTTACAATAGTGTCATTTTGTTGATATCTTTTGCCCACACACAAAAACCTTTTCATATTTCTTGACACTTTTATACCCTTTGATATCCATTGCAATTGTGTAGGATGTGACAGATTTATTTTTATTTTCTTTTTCTTAAAACAGTGTGTGAAAATTTCATTAAACACTAAAATAAATGAATTTATGCCCATACTACACCAATTTTGTTCCAACAATAGTTGTCAAAATAAAGATTTATTTTTCACAGAAAATTTCGTTTTCATGACTTCTACAAAAGTATTTTTTTTTTACCTATGCCTGGTGCGGAATTCTTTATTACTGTACAGCACAACAATCCTGCATGGCCATCTGCCAAACCGTTATGATCCACTTCGCTTTTCCTAAAGTCACAGTTAGTCTTTGAAAATATATTGTCTATATATGATTGAGAATTGTTACGAATAAATTTTGTTGTGTTTGTTAAAGGCCTAAAGTTATAGCATGTCAATAAATTAAATAAATCATTTCTCTTTTTACTATCAGTCAATAAGTCAATGTTAAAATCACCACATATCATACAGTTCTTGTCAAAAAAGTGTTCTAATAATTTCTCAAGTCTTTGTAGAAATTCATCCAAATTTTTGTCTTTAGGAGTGCGATAGCAGCAACAATATACACACATTTGTTTGCATATCTTTTACGCAGCATATTTCAAAACTTTCAATCATTTATATGTTTTAGCTATTTTTAATTCTTCATACGCTCTGTCTCTGTTTGCTAGAATGAGTGTACCTGCCCTTTGCTTGTTTACTCTAGTGTTGTATGTTGCAATTTGATATTTACAAAAAATAAGTAACAATACAATACAATGCCCGTGTGGTGACGGATTAAGAATACGGAATGTCACCACCCCATATCATCCCATGGGTGTCGTAAGAGCCAACAGAGGGAGCATATTAGGCAGAGAACAGCACTGTAAGAGAAGGAAAACTTGAAACAAACCCTATACCAACCCGTTTGGCCAGCGTGGTATAGTAGGCCAATTCCTCCTTTTAAAGGAGAGGCCTAGTCCAGCTGTTAAAGGCTGATGATGACAAGGTTGTTGTTAAGAAAATGTTCATTAATGCATAAATAATGGAAGGGATAACACAAACTTTCTAAATATAGTTCCAATACATCCTACTTATTATTAAGACCGCATACATTTTGGTGAAAGATATTAAGCTCATCTACATATAAATTTTCTTCAACACTTAGATTCAGTACAGCTGATTCAACTTTATTAGCGAAAAAACCCTACCTTTCCTATTGTTTTTGTTTGAAATAATATCGAGGGTTCACGGGCAAAATGTATTAAGCGACATTTTTTAAACTTTACAGGAGAGCGTTTTAAAGTTTCAATTTTACGAAAAAAAATCGTATTAAAAAAAGTATAAGGTTATTAACAAAAAAGTGACCAAAGTTGATTTCCATGACAAAAGCTGCATAATTGAGTATAGTTTTCATTTCTTTTAAGCTACTATTAATAGAAATAAAAGTCGCTTGAAACAATATTACCCCAGTTTACTTTTATTTAGAAACAGGCTAAATGATATAAGTGCCATAAACTTCACAATACAGGTATAGGAAAAACGATTTAAGCGACACTCTGGTATTATTTTGTGTAAGGCTAAATATATGAACAACCATTGGAATACTAAAATAAAATCAGGCTAATCGGTTTAAGCAATTGAAATATCATTAAGTAGTTGCAGATTAAAATGATTTATGTAGCACTTTCCTCTAAAAGTAAATTGTTTGAAATAACAATTAGTTTGTATGTATAATTAGGATTGGCGGTTAGATCAACATTAATTTGGACTATTGTTTATTTCCTACAAATGAAAAATCTAAAGAAATTTAAAAACAAACAAATACGTGTTTAAAATCAGACAAGTGATCGTTTTTATTATAATAGTGGCACGAGGATTCACATTTTTCGCTATTTGAAAAATATTCAGCTAACAAGCTGGTGATAACAACAAAAAAAGGCTTTTCTAAAAATAGTAATATTATTTTAACTACTACTAAACTATTAAATTGCGACCGAAACATAACTGGTGACAAGTGGGTGTGTAATACACCCTTCGGGGATAAAAGGCTCACGCCTTTTAACCCCTTTAGTTATGTTATCAGCATTTATGGCTTGATGTTCTAGCGCAATGAGTCACACAGGCATGCTGCTTAGGGATTGCAGGACTATGTTCTAACTCCCTACCCGCCTCATGACTAACTAGCCAATTGCTTGGTCGGATTTGATAGAGCATAAATAATAACGGAAATTATCAGTGATTACAAATGATTTATCCGTCTGGATATTGGCTGCGACATGCCAAAATATCGGCGCCTCAATAGACAGATATCTAAGTCTTTAACCAGCGATATCCGCCGATAAAACACCAAATGTGTTCAAGAGGCGGTCGAGCGGAACAAAAGCTCTAATGTATTCTAAAGAGATCTTTCTATCGGGCAAAGTCAGCTAATAAAGCTGAAGACGGAGGATGGCAGTGTTGTGTCATCCAGACCTCAATTCTTGGAGGAGATCGAAAGATTCTATGGAATGTTATACACGACCCCGCGACCACACGCGACCCTAGAGCTAGATTGACCCGACACCATACCGAAGACATCCCAGACGTCAGCATGCACGAGATTATTGTTTCTTTTTTTTTTCTGCCAAACAAATTGACTCTATGCTGCCTGATGTTAAGCAGTCAGTGAAGTCCCATAGTGATGGCCATCATCCCAGCAGACAGCATGGCATTATGGCATGATGGCCCTCACCTTGACGGCCTTGAGTAAAGCTTTTTCACGCCCCGCTTAAAGCACCCGGGATCATAAGTGGAGGGAAACACGTGGACTGATAAAGAGTTCCACATCTTAATGGTACGGCAGAGATAAGAGGCGCCGAACCGTTTGATGCGTGACGGTATCTGTTCTACCGTGTAACAGTGGCACCTCAACCCAGCACGTGTTGTTCGGGATAGGAAAGGAGAGGGTGGGATTAGTTGAAAGAGCTCTTTGGAGCACTCACCGTGATAGATGCGGTAGAAGACAGCCATTGACGCCACGTCTCTGCGTAATTGCAGTGACTCAAGAGTTTTAGTGGCCACTGGATCCCCGATGATACGGACAGCACGCCGCTGCAACCTATCGAGGGCGTCCAATAAGTACTGAGCGGAGCCATTCCAAAGGTGAGAGCAGTATTCCACGCAGGAGCGAACCTGGGTCTTGTATAACAGACACAACTGCTCCGGCGCGAAAAACCTCCTCACCTTGTTCAGGACTCCGAGTTTCCGAGATGCGGATTTGATGACACCCTCGATGTAGTTCTTCTGGTTGAGATTTCTGCGTATGTTCATAACCAGGATATTGAGGCTGTCTTGAATCGGTAGTGGAGTGTCCAGAAGAGAGGGATGGGGAAGGAATGGAGATACCTTGGCTGAGAATGCGCACACCTGTGTTTTCTTAGCGTTGAACTCGACCAGGTTCTCGTCACCTCAATGCGAGATGGGTCCTAAAACAGCTCATAAACAACAAGGCACCGGGTGATGACAGAATTACGACAGAGCTTTTGAAAGCTGGCGGCATAACCACTTTGAAAATGCTTCGTAAGCTTTTTAATTCCGTCATACACGAAGGTAAAACGCCACAGGTGTGGCACAGAAGTGTGGTTGTGCCGTTCTTCAAAAAGTTCGACAATACGCTATTAAAGAATTGCAGACCGATCTCTCTGAGCCACGTCTATAAGCTGTTTTCAAGGTTCATTACGAATCGTCTCGCTTGCAAGCTACACGACTTCCAGCGTTCTGAACAAGCCAGTTTCCGAAAAGGATAATAGTACTATAGACCACATACTGAACACATATAGAAGCCCGAGGAGTATAACGAGCCTCTATGCTTGGCGTTTGTAGACTATGAGAAAGCCTTCGATTCAATCGAAACCTGGGCGGTGGTGCTGCAGTCTCTCCAACGGTGCCAGATCGACTATCGATACGTCGAAGTACTGAAGTGTTTGTACGAAAACGCCACCATGTCAGTCCGCCTCCAGAACCAGAGCTCGAAACCTATTCGACTACAGCGAGTGGTGAGGCAGGGAGATGTTATATTTCCGAAGCTATTCACCAGTGCGCTTGAAGAAGTCTTCAAGCTTCTGGACTGGGAAGGACTCGGTATCACCATCAATGGCGAGTACTGCATAACTAACCTTCGACTCACTGACAATATCGTAATCATGCTTGAGACCATGGTAGACCTCGGCACAATGCTCGGTGGCGTCTGTAGAGTCTCCCAACAAGTGGATCGAACAAGATGAAAATCATGCATAACGTCCGTGCCGTACCAGCTCCTATAGATGTCTTCACGTCTGATATCCCGCAGTGTATCTAGACGAAAGCCTTTGAACTGTGTGTGTTGCCAGTGTTGTCACTCAAAGGACGATGGAGAGAGCTATGCTTGGCGTTTCCTTGCGAGATCGAATCAGAATTGAGGAGATACGCAGGCGAACCAAAGTCACCGACAAGGTTCTCCGAATAGTCATGCTTGAGTGGCAGTTGCAGGGTACATAGCCAGGAGAACCGATGGCCGTTGGAGCAGAATGGTTCTGGAGTGGCGGTTACGCACCAGACGTTGTAGCAGAGCTAGGCCTCCTGCAAGGTAGACTGACAATCTTGTTGGGATCGCCCATAATTTTCCAAGTAAAATGTTGTTTGTTCTTGTGTTGATTTATATTATCATATCTCAATTTTATATTGGAAGGAAGCATATTATGATGTTACTTTTGTTTTTACGTGTGCTCAAAAAAAATATTAGCTACGTATTTTTTTTAACATAGGATATGTTGTTTAAATGAAGCAAATATGTTTTCCTCTAAAGTTGTCAAAATTGAGATATTACCGGTTGCCAGTTCACAGTCGATAAGACATATGTCTTATCCGACAACGGATAAACGATTCATACAAATTTTTTACTATCTTAACGAATATAGATTTCCTAATCCCAGTAGAGTAAAAATGTTTTAACTTCCACCACTTAGAATACAATATGCCTGATGAGACGAGTCTTTATTAATTCAGTTCAAGAAGAAGGATTTAACCCCCGAGTATAAAGAATTTTTATTAAATATGAAAATGATTTAAGCGCCTGTGTGTATTAATATCAGACGCATGGTAAATGGTTTAAGTGACATAAGGTATGGATTTCAGCAGCAGGCTAAATGTTTTAAGCGACGTCAAGTATGAATTTCAGGTGCAAGCAAAATGCTTTAAACGACGTTATGTATATATTTTAGGCGCAGGCAAGCCGATTCAAACACCTTATCTTACCAAACTTAATGCCGGGGAAAATAGCTCAAGTCAAAAACACTAAATATTTGGCCTGTATGAAGTCCATTTTTTCTTAAATTGTAAAAAAATGTTGTCGCTTCAATCAAAGCTACTCCGAACTGCGCCTAAATTTACTATTGTTTTAAGCGCCATAAAAGTGCTCAGATCAGCTCAAAACCGAATGCAAACGACGCAGAAAAATTCGGCGATTCCGAATATGTATATAACTCAATATCGGCCTGGATGTCGCTTAATACATTTTGCCCGTGAACCCTCGATATGGTATTGTGCCTGGTTTTAGCTTATCTTTCTCCTTATTCTTTTGTGTACTTGGAGACTTAAAATGATCACTATCATGAGATATGTTAACTTTTGCCTGTATAAACAACTTTAAATCTTGTAAAATACATCTTAGAGCTTTGTAATTTATGTCACCAGTAAGTTTGAACATCTCATAAGTATTATTTAGATGCCTATTTGTATCAAAAATATACGTATATTGGTAAGCCCAATTATTATGATACAACAGTTGGTTGAAAGCTTCTACCCTGTTACTATACAAAATATTGTTTTTTAGCTTATAAGTAGGCAAACACAGTATAACATTTCTATGCATTAATGTTTCCAGTTTACATTTAATGTATCCAACAAGCCTGACATAGTCTTTATATATTAAAAAATCTTTCTTACCCAGTAAAATTATGCAGTAATCCATTAAAGTAAAAGACTTAAGTTTAGTTTCTATAGATTCCAAAAGGTCTTCAGTACTAGCGTTTGGCATACAATAGTGACAAATATAAGAATCCGGAAACGTGTTCTATGCGTGTTTTAATACATTATTATCACTAATCTTAATATATAAAATCCTTGTGTTACTGACTGACTGACAGACAGGCTACAGCCGAAACTACGCGGCGCAAAAAGCTGAAATTTAGCATGTATGTTCCTTGGGGACCGTAGGGGTGCGTAAGACGTGATTTCCCGAAATTTCCACGGGATCGGGCAAAACGGGAAATTCAAAGATATGTTCGTGCGAAGCCGCTGGCGTCCTCTAGTTAAGTATATTTTGCTTTGAAAACTTTTATATGAGGACATTTTTGACAGCTCGGGTGATATTTTATTTTGATGCTGTTTGTTACTGTTCATGCTCGAATCAAGTAGTGGGATGCTCGTAGTGACCTCTGTTTTCTGGTGTCTTGTACTTCCTGTAAGCTGAATTTGTCCCGTAGGGTCAGTAATAGATGTGGCACCATATGTTATTTAATTTTCGGGCTGTTTTCCCGTTCCGTCAATAGATGGCGTGTCATTCTTTGTGTGGCCCCTTAGGACTGTAAATATGTGAAATCGAGTGTAGATCGAATGTTGCTTTTTTGGACTTGATCTTCCCGGGTGTTTTTTCTTTCGAGGTGCTACCACATATGTGAGATAACTGGTCTATTCTGAATTGGTAGTTACTTAAGTACCTATTTGTTTAGCTTGTGTGCTATTTTCCACCAAAAAATTTTTATTTCATTTTCAGCAATTTTCAATTTCTCTTCAAGTTTGCGTATTCTTTTTCTTAAGTCAGAGACTTCCTCATTCGTTTTTGAGTGTAAATTGGGGAAACTCCTATTCAATTCACATGAGCGTGTTGAAGATGTATTGAACGAGGTGTAGTATTCATCTTCTTTATCTGATGTTTCTGTTAGACAGTCAAATGAATTGTACATTGGAAGGGTGGCTTTTGGTTTGCTTCTTAAGGTAATATTATTGCCGAAGGAATCATCTGCGATATTTGGAGTTGAGTTTCCTGCCATCTTTCGATAGGTAGCAAAACCAAGTTGAAATAGATGATCCTGTTACAGTATGTAGTTGCTGCTAACCCTCACAAGATAGCGCTTCTGACCAATACAATAAAACTCATAGAAAGTAATACCATCTATGTGTCATATACGTCACTAATTGACTTAACGTAACGTATAGTACAGGGCCGTGAAAGTTCCATATATGGCTAAATTTCATATAATCAGCGCCATCTACCGATGAGGGCAAGAACTAAAGAAAAAGCGACAAGTGAACGGTCATTTCGCCATCATTGATAAGATCTACGTGGCGCAGTGGGATCGTGCTCTGCTCATAAATTAGATGTCCGTGGATCGAATCCACGCTTACCAAGAATTTCATTTTGTGTTTTTTTTTTTTTTTTTACTTTTATATTGCATATTTTACATAATAGTTGTCATTTACTTATTTATTAATACCGAAATTCAACATTTATTTTATTTTGAAAAATGAATCCACTACTAACGCCATCTATACGATCGAAATAAAAATAAAATTGTTTGTACGCCATCTAGCGTAGAGGATGCCTATTGAACTTTTTCCTTAGAGGGAGTTGCGCATCTATACCAGTATATCTGTATAATCTATGGTATAGTAATTTGAATTGTATGTTGAATCTATTCGACACTAGAAAAAAAAAAATATTAACGTAAAACAATTACAATGTATGTTAATATCCGGCGGCCCCACACTAGGCAAGCCTGTCCTGTGGGTGCCTGGTAAGATTTACAATGTTGATTTCATCATAATTTATTCTCGGATTACATCATCAAACTAGAGCTTAACTAAACTTATTTTCTAAGTATATATATATAATATTAATATATAGGTATCTAAATATACATATATTTATATATATACACTAGCTGATCCGGCAAACGTTGTTTTGCAATTTTCTTTTTTTTGAAAAATAGATGTTGGCCGATTCTCATAGATACCGCATAAGCACAAAAAATTTCATCAAAATCGGTCAAGCCGTTTCGAAGGAGTATGGGAACGAAAACTGTGACACGAGAATTTTATATATTAGATATTCATAAAAAAAATATACTCTTAAGATTATTTATTTAGTTGACCTACTTACAAATACAAGTTATTTTCTAGTATCAACTATAATTTTTATATTATAATAAGTTATATATTTTGAGTAAGTAAATGAATGAGTAATTATACTATATTGTGTCCATGTTCCTATTCCTGTCACAATGATAGGTGATCAGATCGGATGAATTAAAATATTTTCTGTGGCGTCATAGGATAGCGAAAGCAACCAGTTTAAGATTTTTTGTTTTGCCTCATTTATTGAGCAATGTTTAATATCGCATGATTTGGCTACTGTGTTGTATATGAAGCTTTCAATAAATGGACTAAAACGTCTAGCAAATGGTGTTTTTACTTTAGGCAGATCCATTCTATATATACGGCGTTTCAGCAGATGTGGATACTCTTTAGAACGCATAACTTTTTGGTGTGTTTTCAGAGAGGTTTTTAAAATAAAGAGCTGTCGAACATTGAGGACTTTACAGTCTTCATACAGATGTTTTGTAGGTTATCTGAAGGGCTTTTTGAGCATAGTTTTTAGGACGGACCGTTGAGCTCTTTCAACTTGTATCATGAAAGTTTTAGGAGCACTTCCCCAGCACTTTAAGCAGTATAATATGAGTGATTGACTGAGTGCAAAGTAAACCGTTTTTAGTACGCTTGTTGTTGCTGAGTATCGGAGTAATTTCATGATATTTGCTGTTTTACGTATTCTGTTTGCCAAGGAGGAAATGTGTGCTTTAAAAGTAAGGCTTTGGTCTAATAATACGCCAAGGTACCTAATTGTTTCCTTTCTTTTGATGGTTTGACAATTACAGCTTTTCGAATTTATACAGCTATGCAAAGTAATGCTGAACGAGGCATTTGGAGCTGAGGCAGCTGTTTTGTAAAAACATATGTAATTAGTTTTTTCGGCATTTAGCGTTAGCAAGTTATACCTAAGCCATGTTACTACCTGCTTCAATCCTGACTCGGCCTTATTAAAAGCCTCCGACCATGAGGCACCATTGAACATTATCACTGTGTCATCAGCATAGCATATGATATCACTATGTATGCTGTTGTGTATATCATTCATATACATTATAAACAGAGTGGGCCCGAGAATACTACCCTGCGGTACGCCAAAATTAACTGTGCGTGGAGCACTTTTATGGTTGCTTACTCTAACACACTGCTCTCTTCCAGTGAGATAGCTTCTAAACCATTCAAGAGCTAGCCCTCTGACACCAAATTGTTTTTCTAGCTTTTGCAGTAGTATTTTGAAAGACACAGTGTCGAAAGCTTTCGCTAAATCTATAAAAACACCTATTCTACAACTATTTCTATCCAGCAGTGATGATACTGTCGAAGTTAGAAGGTCAACAGCTTCCTCCGTTGATTTTCCTCTCCTGAAACCGAACTGCCTAGTTGAAATGAGGTTATTGCTTTCTATATACCTTACAAGGCGGTTGTTAACAATTTTCTCTAACAACTTTGAGAAGGCTGTCAGGAGTGAAATTGGGCGGTAACTGTTGGCCGAGTCCTTGGGACCGTTTTTGTATTGTGGAATGATAGAGGCTGTTTTCCATACATCTGGAAATGTACCAGACTCTAAGCTCTGGTTAAATATTTTTGTTAGTGGTGGTATAATGCTATTCCGGATTTCTTTTAGGAGAATATTAGTTACACCATCTACACCTGGAGCCTTATCATTCTGTAATGAGAGTATAAGAGACTCAACTTCAGATTCGTCAGTAGGATGCAAAAAGAACGAGTGTGTGAGCAAATTATTGGAGACTTTAGCCGCCAAAGCTTCTTGACTTAGCTGTAAATTTTCTAGGATGTTGTTTGCTAACCTTTGTCCCACCGTTGAGAAGTAGTTATTACACATGTCTAATGAATGCTTAACGTCTAAACTGCCACGGAGTTTTAAAAGTTCTATGGGCTCCTTTTTCGTTTCAGAAAGGTGACACACGGTTTTGATGGCTTTCCACATTTTTTTGGGATTATTTGTACCGCTAGAAAGTTCTTTGTTTTCATACTCGTTTTTTAATTTACGCAACAAGTCATTACAGAAATTCCTAAAGCGTGTATATATTGTACGTAGGAGCTGATTGTTTGGCGATTTCCGTGAATTCAAGTGCAGCCTGTCTCTGTGTTGCATGCACCGTATAAGACCGGGTGTGATCCAAGGGTTGATGTTAAATTTTGAATGACTAATTGTAACTTTATGTGAGTGTTTGTTTATGATCTCTCTTAGTCGGTCACAGAATGTTTGTACAGTTTGGTTTATGTTTGAACTTTCAAAAATTTGAGACCAGTCCACCTCCGAAATCTCGGTTTTAATGGCTTCTAAATTGCGTTTAATAATAGTTCGATCCAGACATCTTTTAGTCTGCTGGTTTGTGGATAAGCCGAGTATTACTAGCTCATGGTCAGTGATATCTGAGATGCATACTACGCCTACAGCGTTTTTAACAGTGTTAACAAAAATGTGGTCAAGACATGCTTCACCTCTTGTCGGTTTTGTTATTGCTGGAAAAAGGCCGTGTTCTGCTGTAAGGCATAGATACTCTAGATCCTGATTATTAGAGCTGGAAAGTATGTTTGTGTTCATGTCCCCCGCTAGAATCAATGTGTTGGATTTGTTTGAAAATTGTTGAAGTACACCGTCAAGTGAACATAAGAAATTATTAATGTTTTTAAATGAAGGAGGGCGATAAACGCCTAGAATTGTAATTGCATTAGTCAGGTCTAGTTGCAGACAATTCGCATCATTAATGCTCGGTTCAGTAACACTAACACTCAGGGAATCCCTGACATAAGCTACTATCCCGCTGCTCTGGTTAATTACTTTTTTCGTACTGTAGTTAGTGTATGACTGCATTTGAGGTATTACTGTGCAGTTATCAAGCCAACATTCAGTTAAAATAATGATGTCGAATGCCATGGCAAATCTGTTTAAGGTTATGTTAAAGTAATCCCAATTTTTATTTAGGCTCCTTATATTATACGTCAATATCTTAAGGTTGTAAGACGGTGTGATTGCCATTTGACATTGCTCAGGCGCTTCAATTTTATGACAATTTATTCCTACCGAATCTAACTCATCAACTAAGTTATTGTCAGTCATGGTTATGTAAAAATATATTTGAGCCAGCATGTTGTTTAACTTTTTGGTTATGGTAGTAAGTACAAATTAAACAGAAATGGTATATACCGCTTACATGCTTCATTCTCGTAGAATATATAAGAAACAAGTTAGTTTTATGTAAATCTGCATGGCCATTTTCCAGACTACATAGATTTAATGATTTATCTAATTGTATTGGTTTTAAAAATAAATTTCTAAAAATTTTATCAGCCCACGAACTCAATTGTCGATAATTATCAATGGACAATATAATGTATTTAGTATAAAAATGTATGTAAACATGCAATTTATACTTATTTAACCTAATTTTTCGATCAGAGCGATTTGTATAGTAATATACTGTAATAATATTTATGTAAAACATATGAATAAATATAATAGAAATGTGGAATAGTGCCTTAAATAAATCAAATAATATAAATATATTAAAAATAGTATGATTAATGTATATGGTGAAGTGAATTATTATTAATGAAAACGGAGCTTCGTTAGGTAAAAGCATATGTCTGTCTGGTGTTGCTTCAATTTCCATTTGGAGGTTTGAATATGCGCAAGAGGTCGTCTTGAGTGCGTATAAATATGGATGGTTTACCTTCGCGTTGCTTGACGAGAACATTGCCGTGAGTACACCAACAGAAAGAGTACCCGAATTCCTTGCACTTCGCTCTTGCGTCTCGAAAAAGCCCTCTGTTTATTTTAGTTAGTCGTTCATTGTAAAAGATTTTCTTTGATGTACCAGGGATTTCCAAGTCAACGCTAGTGATGTTCTTCCTTGCCCTTGCGGCCTTTATTATCTGGTCTCGCTTGGTTCGACGCAAAAGACGTACCACAATGGGCCTTGGGAATGTTTTGTTTTGTTCAGGGAAAAGCGCTGATTTTACACGGGGACCCGCTCTTGTCACCCAGTCAATTTCACGGTCTTCCAGCTCGACACCCACCTTTCTCGCTGCTAAAAGAGCAATGTGATGAATATTTTCATTCTCGTGTTCGGCATACCTGCTATTTCTAATTCATTGCACAGCTGGTGTTGAGCTTGCCCGTTGACTTCCATCTGTAGCTCTGTCACTTTTAATTCGAGCAGCTTCATTTCTTGATCCCGCTTTTCGAGGCACTTTATTCAATTATCATTATCAGTTATAGAGGAAGATAATTCTTCCAGCTTTGCGTGGCAGGCAGTCAGTGATGTAGTGGCATTTTGAAGCTGGTCCTTAAGCAGATGTATTTCCTGGGTGAGAAGACGGACTTCCTCAACAAGCTCCTTCACTTCCGAGTTTGTATTGGTGTCTATGGCTATTTCAGTCTTTTTCCTCTTGGTGACAAAGTCATCCGTGGACCGTACAGGGGTTGAGCTGTTGTCACCTCCTTTTCTTTGGGTAGCACAGCAATCCGGACATTTCCAGGTCTTTTTCTTGTCAGCGGACAGGGTTGATTGATTAATGCATAGAATGTAAAAGCTTTTTTCACAGGTGGCGGATGAACATCTTAAATGATTTGTATCCTTTGTGCTTTTGAGACACCCGTAGCACTTCATTTCAATCAGAAATAATAAAGAAAAACCAAAACAAAAATATATTGCAGTCAGTAGGATTCGAACTTAGGTATCGGTGAGTACTGCAGCGTAGGTACGGAGCTTTTGCTATAAAAACAGGCAAAAAGAGTGACGGTCGGTGGGATTTGAACCTGATGTTAGCGGTATAGTCGGTTACAGTGGGGCGCTCTCTGCACTCAACCAATTGAGGATACGTATTTGAAGCGAAATAACTCTGTGTATATTTCCAAATTAATATTTTTGTTGTAATTGCTGTTTGCGAACGCTGACCTTGGCTATTGTCTTTCAATGTCACTGGATCACACAACAACATTCAGAACGGAATATTTTAAACAGTTTTTCGATTATAACTTCTATAATTGTTTATGCACAGTCACAGATTTAAAACTACTTTGTTTGTACTTTGTTTATCTATTCAGTGATATAACTTTTATATAGGAAAACACGATTTTTACCACTTTTTCTCAATAAATATGACGGAGCGATCAGTAACACAACTGCTTCTATCAAAGTAACTCGATGCAATCTATCAATCAATAATCAAAAAATCAATATCAATCTAGAGGCGTGGCTGTGCAATGATTTGCAGAAAAATGTTTATATTTAAGTTCTTGGGAATTATTTACTTGTCTTATTAATGGAAATGTTCCGTCACAAATACACTGTCTTCCAGACTATTCAGTTTTAGTACATACCGGTGAAAATGTTTTCATTCGTGTTACTTTATAAATAAGAAAGAATATAGTGTATTTCTTAGTAGTATCCAAGGCATAAAAACTTAATAGGATATTTAAATAATAAATTGTCTATCGTGGTCAGGTGGATGTATTACAGCTTCCACTGCAACTCTGTTCTGAACAGTTTCCCACCTGGCTGCGGTAACTCTAGACATATGTTTCTTTGGTGCAGAGCTGTAGTTGAAATTTAGCCGCTGTTGCATTACTGAGTATAAACTCAGATTGGTATGAGCTTGTATCTTATCACCTTGTAGACAGTATTGTAGTGTTTGTCAGGTCAGTTATTGTCTAAAATACATAATATTTAATTGTATAAGTTGACCTAGATAATTTGAAACACATTGTCACACATAACCTCAATCAGTAATTGTTTGATTTAAATTGTTGAAATCTAGCATAGATTTGTTCCTGTTACTATTAATAAGTCACTTTGATTGGATACATATCAGTTATATGTATCAATTGATTTAGTCTATTGCATATATTGATATATTAAGTTTGAACCTAACATTGGTAAGCCTTGTTATAATATATAGATAATATTGTTAGGTAACACATATTCTGTGCTTACTTAATATTGTATATCTCAAATAACACAGCCAGTCTGTCTGTTGTAAGTAATTAGTTAATTTATTTGAATATTTAACTTTAATTAACTTATTTGGGGTTTCAACTTTTGATAGCTTTGACTTTGTTTTGTGTCAATATATATTGAAACTATTAATTTTGTTGGGCAGTACATACCTGCCACTTGCTTGTACCAGCAGTAAACAGGCTAATACCTTGTTGGTTTCAAAGTTAAAGTTAAATTAAATATTAAGTTTTGATTTTTAATTTTATTTAACGCTTGTCCGGGCTCTTTTGAATTTTGATTATGTCAACTATCAAGGACTTGCGTGCGGCTGCTGGTGCTATTACATCAGACTTGCGCTGGTTTGCCTCGGCCAGTGCCTTAGTGAACCGGCCTGATCGCCAGCAGGCCTTACTACAAAGGTACGAGCGGATCGATGATCGCCTGGCAAGTGTGGAACAGCAATTCCGCACTTTCAGTGCTTGCTGTCTTGAAGTGTCAGTCATTGATTTCACCGCTGACCAGCGAAATAAGGTCAGCGAAGACTATGCCCAGGTCTTAGACCTGTATGATGCTGTATCCAATAGTGCGAGACAACTAGTTGCCGATAGGGAAGGGCAACCCGGCCTGAAGCAGGAGCTTCCTAGGTCAGCACCGGGGCTGGTGAGTAGGCTCCCTACTTTGGACCTCCCCCACTTTGATGGCTGCCTAGGAAGCTACCTGGGCTTCGTTAATTTGTTTGACAGCCTGGTCAATGACAGGGCTGACCTTCGGCCGGCACAAAAATTGGCCTATTTGATGTCGGTTCTGGATGAGGAGGCCAAAGGCCTCATCCAGCATCTGCCCGTGTCTGACGAGGCGTACCAGACGGCTCGGGACCTAATCACCCGTAGGTACCATAATAAGCGTGGCCTCGCCGACACGCACATCGAGCAGATTTTGGGTTTGCCGACGGTCTCGGGTCTCGGTCCCGGGTCTCTGGGTTGCGCACCCAACTGTTGAACCCGCTTTTGGTGGCCATCAACGCACTTAAGTGCCTTGACCTGCCCGTGGACCAATGGTCCTATCTATTGGTGCACATCGTGCTGAAAAAACTGCCTGCCGATCGGCAGGCAGCTTTTTCAGCACAATGAGGTCGCGTTTTGAACAGCGCTTTGGTGGGGATAGCGCGACCCATCTGCCCCCCTTTGCTGACCTGGAGAGGTTCCTGGAGGATGAGTGCCGGGTCTTGGACAACTCCGGTGGTGACACGCCGGCTAAGACGCAGCCGCCCAAGGTCAAGGAGCAGGCTCGCGTTCACACCCGAGCCAATGTTGACCGGCGCCCTCCTCGCTTTGCGGTCACGCAGAGCCCAGCGGAGTGCTCCTACTGCAAGGTCACGGGGCACAGAACGGCCAGTTGTAGGGCATTCTTGGACCTACATGTCGCCTCCCGTAGGCGCATCGCGAATGCCCGCCGCCTTTGCTTCTCTTGTTTGGGGTCCCACTACCAGCGAGGCTGACCAAACTCTCGCCCCTGTCCTCACTGTGGAGGACAGCATTTGGACATTCTCTGTATGAATGCCAGAGAGGTTGGCCGCTTGTCCAACCAGCCGACGCCACGCACGGGCGGGTGTTTTGAAAATGGCAGCCGAGGCTCACCGGCACGCAGTCGAGAGTCGCCTCGCTTAATTGATCGCCGCTCACCCCGCTTGGAGAACCGTAGCGTGCGCACGCCTCCTCTCTCTCGCGCACCTGAATGTGCTGTTCAACGTCACCAGCACCATGACTGCTGCCCCAGGTTTTCCCCTCCTTTGGCGGAGCGTCCCCGCCTTGACTCGCGCCCACCTCGTTTTGGGCGGGTGCGTCATTATGACTCCCCACAGATGGCGCGCGGATCAAGTCATCGCGCCTTTGAGGACTTCAAGCCGCACCCTCGTTTTGACTTGGCTGGTCCTGGCCAACGGTCACCGCCCAGGCAACAATAGGTCATTGACCCCTGCCCTATAACGCCAACCACCCCCATTGAGACCGTTATCCTACCAACGGTTGCTGTTAGGGTCTGGGGACCCACGGGGACCTCTGTTGTTGTCCGTGCTATATTGGACACAGGTTCACAAGGTTGCATTGTTTCCACTTATTTGGTAGGGCAGGTTAAATTAAATATGGGCTCTTTTCCAAATTGTATACGGGGCATAGGGGACGTAGCCTCTAATGTTGAAGGGCAAGTTAAGGTTTTGTTTGGCCCTGTTGAATCTTCACACCCGAGGATTAAAACCTCGGCTATTGTGCTGAAGAATATTTTGGGTATGCATCCACAGAAGCAGCTACTTGCTGCTGTGGTGAATTTGACATAGGGATTGGAACTGGCGGACCCCAAATTTGACACACCGGGACAAATCGACTTGTTGATTGGCCCTGATGTCCTCGGTGGAATTTTGATTGGTGGGAAACGGGTCTTGGTGCCAAATGGTTTGACTGCCATCCCGACCATATTTGGATTTGCTTTGATGGGACCTGTACCTAGGGACCCCCTCCACCTGAACTTGATAATTTGTTGGCTGTAGGCTCTGCTCTCTCTGATGTGGTTCAGAGGTTTTGGGAAGTAGAGGAGCCCCCTCAAGTTGCCCGTTTGAATCCAGAATATGAGGAGTGCGAGCTGTTCTTCCAGAACAACACGGGTCGACTCCGATCGGTTCGGATCATTACGAGGCTACCTTTTCTGTCTGTTCGGCCTCCGCTTGGTGAGTCACGACCTTTAGCCGAAAAGAGATTGTTGGCTATGGAGCGCCTAATATGAACAGTTGGGACACATGTCTGTGTCAAATTTGGATTGGCGTTCGGTGGAGCACTACTTTCTCCCGCATCATGCGGTATTGAAGCCATTGACTGGGAAGCTGCGCACAGTATTTGATGGTTCTGCGCAGACTTCTACGGGCGTATCCTTGAACCAGTGCTTGCATTCTGGTCCCAAGTTGGTCAAGGACCTTTGTGACGTCATCACCAGCTTCCGACGACATCAGGTTGTCTTTGTGGCCGACATAAAAATGATGTTCAGGCAGACTATTATCCACCCTGATGACCGTCGCTTCCAGCTGATCCTTTGGAGAGAGTCTCCTCGTGATCCCATAGTCGTCTACGAGCTCAATACTAATACGTACGGGTTAAGGTCAAGCCCCTACTTGGCAATTCGTTCTCTTTGGGAGCTCGCAGACCGCGAAGGCTTACGTTTCCCACGAGCCCCCGCCATCTTGAAGGACGATATTTACGTCGATGACATTTGCTCGGGCGCCTACACAGCGGACGAGGCGATCCTCCTGCGGGACGAATTGATAGGTATTTTGGCCTCCGCTGGTTATGAGTTGCGCAAATGGATTTCCAACTCACCAGCGCTTTTGGAAGGCTTGCCAGAGGATCATCAGCAGGATCCACATTTGTTTGAGATTGTTGACAACCCCGCCATGATGGCTGTTCTCGGCGTTCAGTACAGACCAGTCCAAGACATCTTTACGTATAACGTAGACTTGAGATTGCCTTGTTCTTGGACTAAACGTCTCGTGATGTCTACTGCCGCCAGAACCTTTGATCCAAACGGTTGGATTTGTCCTATCATATTTTGGGCAAAATGCTTCTTGCAGAAGCTTTGGACAGCAGGATTGACCTGGGACGAACCTCTACACGGCACTCTTGTTGAGGAATGGACCTCTTTTGTATCCTCACTTCCTGCCGTCAACGAGATCTCCTTGCCTCGTCCCATCCTTCCTCCCGGGAAGTACAAGGCCACCCTTCACGGGTTTTGTGACGCCTTGGAACGTGGTCACGCGGCCGTGGTGTACTTGCGCACAGTTAGTGCCACAGGTCAGGTGAGGGTTTCCCTGATCATGGCGAAGAGCAAGGTTGCACCCCTTCGCACATCTTTGACCATCCCAAAATTGGAGCTCTTGGGAGCAGCTCTACTTGTACGTTTATTGAACCACGTGTCTAACACTTTGGGTAAAAGCATTTGTATTAATGGGACCTACGCCTGGACAGACAGCCAAATTGTTCTTTGTTGGTTGAAGGCGTCTGTCCACACTTTGGAGGTATTTGTTGCTAATCGCGTTTCCCAAATCCAGAAATCCGAAGTCAAGCTTGTTTGGAGACACGTGCCAGGTGAGCTCAACCCCGCTGATTGTGCCTCGCGCGGATGCTTGACGCCTAGTTTGATAGGTCATTCGCTGTGGTGGGGTCCGGAATGGTTGAGACGACCAGAAACCGATTGGCCTCGAACGCCAGTTTTGAATACTTCTAATTTGCCGGGTCTACGAACACTCGCTCTTGAGAAGGTAGAATGCGCCTTCGACCCCGATTTTTTGTTAAATCGTTACAGCTCCCTCGACAAGTTGTTAGGTGTCACTGCTTGGATAAAGCGTTTTGTTTTGAATTTTAGGCACCCACAACAGAAACGACTGACACCCTTTCTCTCACCACAGGTACGACAGGAGTCCCTCACCTTTTGGGTTCGTTCTGTGCAATTGGCGCATTTTGAAAAGGAGATTGCTATCCTTAAATCAGGGAGATCGAAACTATCGGGAGCTGTCTCTAAATTGAACCCCTTTTTGGACGAAACGGGTCTCTTGCGCGTTGAAGGGCGTCTCAAGAACGCCAACCTCCCTTACGGAGCACGTCACCCCCTGTTGTTACCCAAGGATGGTCATTTGGTACGCTTGTTGGTAACTGACCGTCACCTTAAGAACTCGCATGCTGGTTGTAATGCTTTGTTGGCCATTTTGCAACGCGAATTTTGGATCTTGTCTGCCCGAAGAATTATTCGGAGTGTAGTCTTTCGCTGCATCCCTTGCTATAAGCTCAAGGCTTCTACCATGCAGCCGTTGATGGGGGACTTACCGGCAGATCGCGTAACTGAAAGCAGGACGTTTGACGGTGTTGGCACGGACTTCGCAGGTCCCTTTTTGGTGAAAACGTCGACACTTCGAAACAGCAAGACTGTTAAGGCCTACTTGTGCGTTTTTGTTTGTCTTTCCACAAAGGCCGTTCATTTGGAACTGGTCTCCTCGCTTACGACCGAGGCGTTTGTAGCCACATTTGACAGATTTGTATCCCGCAGAGGGCTGCCTTCCTTGATCCGCTCTGATTGCGGCACTAACTTCAAGGGCACGTACAATTATTTGAATGATGTTGTTAATTTTCTTGAAACCAACAAGGCTGATATAGGTGATAGGCTTGCCCGACGTGGGATAAATTGGTTGTTTTCCCCACCAAATTGTCCATACTGGGGTGGTATTTTTGAGGCCGCTGTAAAATCGGCCAAAACACACTTGCGCAGGACAATCGGTGAGTCTGTCCTTACATTTGAGGAACTCGCAACTGTGTTTTGTAAGATTGAGTCCGTTTTGAACTCTCGGCCATTGTGCCCGATCTCCTCAGATCCGAATGATTTGGAGGCCCTTACGCCGGGCCATTTTTTGATTGGTCGCCCACTTGTCGCCTTGCCTGAGTACCCCTATATTGATACGAGACCTGGTCGTCTCTCGCGTTTTGAATTGGTACGCCAGATTACTCAGAGCTTTTGGAAACGCTGGAATTTGGAATATTTGCACATACTCCAGCAACACGTGAAGTGGACCGACAAGACCGATCCACCCAAGATTGGTGACCTCGTTTTGATCAAGGAGGCTAACCTTCCGCCACTCAGATGGCGCAGGGGGCGCATCCTTCGTTTGGTAACTGGGGCTGATGGAGTTCCCCGATTTGCTGAGGTCTTGATGGACGGTTCGATTCTGAGGAGAGCGGTTGCAACATTGTCACGTCTACCAACTGATTAGCGGACCGGTAGGCCGGTCCGGGGCGGGTGGATGTTTGAAATAGAATTAGTTTTTACTATAAGTCAAATCGATTATATCGATTAAGTAACATTTTGTTTAGTCTATTGAAAATTTCTGACAATGGTCACACTGAACTGTCACTTCCGTTCCCGCCTTGAAAAATTAACACGCCGGTATTGGTCTGTCTCGCGAGATTGCAATTGATATAAATTGATATAAATTGATCGCCCTTTGAATCAACGCGAATTGAATTAACTTGTAAATACTTACAACTGCCGCTTTTGACTTCCGGCAAAGTTTGTGATAAATTAATGAACATTGGTGATATATTGAACTTTGTAAAACACGTGTGTGAATTCCTGATTGGTGCCCGAGGAGAAGGACTACGCTGAACTGGATACTGGTATCTATTCGATTCTCTTGTTATTTTGGCCAAAATTATGAGTTAATCTTATAGGTCCATTCAAGAACAGCATCAGTAAGAGTTGGTAAGACATTTTATTAATATTAGGATTATAATTCATCGCTGTGCTACCACAGTGAAAGTGTTTAGATAAATTGTCTATCGTGGTCAGGTGGATGTATTACAGCTTCCACTGCAACTCTGTGTGACGTCGCTGTGACGTCGAGAGGACACCACCTCTCGGCCGCTTGCACCTCCGCCCCCACCGCACCGTGAGCTCCTATAAATATTGAAGCGCTGGCTGCATTCGGCCCTTTTGCGGCGGCTACAGATCCGAATTAAGTCACCAACATCTCCTGGACCATCGGCAGCAGGAATCTCAACAAAAACCCAACCCCTCGCCGAATCACGCGACTCTGTGTAAATTTTTATTAATTCCTAATTTTTTTCGCTTGCTAAATGATGTCTAAAATTAATTGAGAATTAAATCAATTTTTATTGTAACATTTAACCACGTTTCTCATTTATACACCCCCTAGTAGGGATAACGTAACAGGGGACACTCCAAAGGTCTTTATTACGTTACAGTGGCGCCCACGGGAATATTATAGGTAGGGTTTTGTTGAGAATCCGCTGCCGGTGAGTCTTTTTTTTTATTTTTTGTGTATGTGTGAAATAGTTCCAAACCAGTGTGTAATTATTTTAGTGGCATATATTGTTTTTTGTTTTATTGTGGACGGAAAGTCGGTGGTGTTATGTCGGCCACAATAGACATTTTCTCTTTCTGCTCTGTTGTGCTCGGAAGGTGTTTTGTGTTGAGCCGGTCACAACAGACAAATTTTGTCTTACTACGCTTGGTAAGCATTTTTATATTATAACTTTTTCTGTTACCGCGTGTGATAATTATTGTGTATCAACCGCATAAGTAACGAGTTATAATCGTTCGACTGCGGCCACGTGTCCTCTAAAGACGCGCTAAGGTCACATTCCTTAATTGCATTCTTTGTATTGCGATTTATGACCTCACGTCCACTAACGACGTGCTAAGGTCACCTTGATCGTATGCTTCGCGATTAGCTTTTTTAAATGCCACTAAGGTAATTAAGTGCTACTGGTAATTATTACTAATAATCTGCTTTGGCTGACTTATGGAACGAATTCACACCCTTCTCTTTTTCATTTCTTTCTATTTTCTACTATAACCTTCTGCTAGTGATTTTGTACGGCGATATATTTCTATATAGTCGGTATTATTTAATACTTTTACCGCCTACTACGGCGATTATCTTTTAATATTAACTATTCTTTTCTTTCTTACTAAGAAAGTTACACCTTTATTATACCACGTGTACCTAACAAAGTTGAACTGGCTGAGAATGAACGTACCTAAAGATGCTATCGTATTATATACTAGGTATTTAGCTAGAATTCCGCGTTCATGTATTAATAAAATGTACACGTGTCACATGCAGGTTGCTCACTAACAATAATGAACGAATGTAATTATTGTCTATTTGGTATAGAAATACGAATATCATCGTAAAATTATTAGTTGTTCGTTTTGTCAAATGTTTATTATGCTACAATCGTTGTTTTTGGTCTTCGATTTTATCTCCTTGTTACTGCCTATCGGTATGTCATTTGCAAATGCATCTATTTATGCATTTACTGTTCATTGTGAACTCAAACATAAAATTCCTGCGTCGCAATTATTGAATTATGTTCTTTTTGTAATGTTTTGTGTCGCTAGGATTGTTCTTTCAATGTCTGGTTTCTATTGAAATATATAAAGCATATAATGATAAATAAATGGTAAAATTAAACCGCTGACAGCCGGATAAATATTTAATTATCAATATGTAACTTGTTTCCTTTATACAAAATGCTATGCATCTGGTTTTACTAAACCATCTTAAATAGTGCTGGTTATAATGTGTTCTAGTGTTTACGCAAATGTTATTTTATCAAACTGAATTTATCAAACTTAATTGAATTGAAACTAACTTTAACTAAAGTGAGTATTTGCACATAAATTGAATCAATAACTTCTTTTCTTGAATAAATAAGTGCCTATTTACATATTAATCAAATAAATAATATTTATACCTCATTAAATAACTAAAGTGGCTGTTTACACACAAATTAAATAAATAATTTCAATACTTAAATAACTAATGTGGGTACTTATACATAAATCAATAATTTATATACTTTAATAACTAAAGCGAATTAATTGATGTACAAGTTTAAGAATACCCTTTCGTATTTTACAATCAACTATTTTAAACCTAAAAGCTGAATAAAATAATTAAATCTTATTCTATTATATCATAAATTTGTTTATAAACGATTGGGTACAGTGTCATTTACAACAATGTAAGACGCATAGGTATGCGAAGTTATAATTACCTACATAATTATTTGTGAAGGCCAACAATGGTTCTTTTGTTTCCGAGTCGAAGCTCACAAGATAATGCATTGTGTTGTGTTAATGATTTATGTAAACATGCTAACATAAAATGAATAAATATTTCAGTTATAAATTGTAATAAAGTTTATTAAATGTAATATTGTTACAAAGAATCTGTTATTTATCTAACTAATTATCCAACTATCTGATAACTATCTAATTTCACATAACTATATAAATATCAGATATGTTTCTCTTGGTGATTTCCATATAAAGGATCTTAAATTGACTCACTACAAAGTTTAAGAATGTAATGATTAATGCTCATCACTAATGATCTAATCACTAAAATAACTTAACACTTCGTTACAAATAATATAAAAACCTTTAACTCCTAATTACAGCTAAATCATGTACCCATATATCTTGTTACTTATAGCTTTGGTAATGACTGATCGAAATATAATAAAATATTTTTTTCCCTTATGGCTCAGTGGCTGAAAGGTTGTTGTCGGATCGGTCTGTGGTTCGATTCTCGATTGTGTTTTTTTTTGTGTTTTTAACTATGGTAGTGTGTACTATGTCGTCGACAGTCTCCTTCGACGATGTACTATACATTACATCTTGCCGCGAATATTTTTTTGTGTTTTTAACTATGGTAGTGTGTACTATGTCGTCGACAGTCTCCTTCGACGATGTACTATACATTACATCTTGCCGCGAATATTTTTTTTGTATTTTTAACTATGGTAGTGTGTACTATACCATCGACGTTCTCCTTCAATGGTGTAATATTCATTACATTTTACCAATAATTGTGCAATTGTCATTAATTAATTGTATCGTGTACAGAAACTAGATAATAACTCACGTCAATGGAATGCGGTAAGCGCCAAGCGCGCAGTGATGACTCACGTATTCACTGGTTCAAACCTTCATTGTTATTCCATTTTAAATGAATACAAATTGCCCTTGCAATATTGCATCTACCTTGTTAATGAGCAATTTGTTTGTGATACTGCCAACTAATCGCATGATTGTTGGTATCGTAATATAGTAAGATCGTAATATTGGTTTACAACTTATACTCATTCAATTAATTTCACTTATCGAATATGGGTGGTCAGGTGGTGCCTACCAACATAGACTGGGTGACTATTTGCTATAAAACTCACGTATAATACCTCTTCGCGCGTCGTGTATTATAATGAATGCGACTCGCATCGTGAATGAATGTTGGCTTGTTCATGCGTATGATTGTGTGTAGGCCTTTTTGAATGTGATGAATGCCAGGTTATAGGAACGTTCAATGCTTGGTGACGTATGAATGGCCGAGGGTTATACTTGTTTTTTTTTCCTCTTTCAGGGTTAATAGTTGCCTTGTATTTAACCTACTGACACCACTACCACTCATCTGTTTCAGGGTCTCCGAATGCAGTTGCCGCCTACCAGCCACAGAATTTTCCCTCTGGGAAAATTCTGGCCTAATGGGGGGAGTGTGTGACGTCGCTGTGACGTTGAGAGGACACCACCTCTCGGCCGCTTGCACCTCCGCCCCCACCGCACCGCGAGCTCCTATAAATATTGAAGCGCTGGCTGCATTCGGTCCTTTTGCGGCGGCTACAGCTCCGAGTTAAGTCACCAACATCTCCTGGACCATCGGCAGCAGGAATCTCAACAAAAACCCAACCCCTCGCCGAATCACGCGACCCTGTGTAAATTTTTATTAATTCCTAATTTTTTTCGCTTGCTAAATGATGTCTAAAATTAATAAAGAATTAAATCAATTTTTATTGTAACATTTAACCACGTTTCTCATTTAAACACCCCCTAGTAGGGATAACGTAACAGGGGACACCCTAAAGGTCTTTATTACGTTACATCTGTTCTGAACAGTTTCCCACCTGGCTGCGGTAACTCTAGACACCTAACATAACCTATTTAAATGGTTTTCCTGGTTATTCGGCCAGTTAACATATCGATGTGCAATTTGGAACTGATTAAAATAAAACTTTACAAGCTTCACTTCACTTATTGTATTACTTCATCCAAGAGGACCAAGATGTTATATAAACTAGCTAGTTAATGTGATTAATTCATTGTCAATTATAACTTTGTCCAAATTGAGTAGATATTATATATATTGGCTAGATAGTATATATAATATCGGGATTTTATATACTTCAAGCTCTACAAGAGTTTTAATGATGAGTTGAGTAAATATTCGTTTACGTTTAATTAAAGAAGTCACGGTTTTGTTTTGGAGTTCGACGCATACAGACGTGTTCATCAAAAATTATTTAAAATAACAATTAAAATAAAGTGACCTAGTTTTAGTGATATAGCGTACTATGCACATTCTAGTTACAGTGATGACTTAATAAAACGGACAAAGTATTAGTGTTTGTATACACGTGTATGTATATAAATAAAAAAATGGATAGCAGCCCCTTTAACAGGAGTAGTAAAACGTGCCGCTCTCCGCCACCGATGTCGTCGCAGAAGCCCAGGGGTGAGCAAACTGAAAAGATGGAAGTCGTTTTGACACCCGATATGCACAATTGGTTGGACCTTATTGACCAGTATTTAAATGAGATCTGTTCCATTGCATCAGACGGAAAACTTAACACAGACCAAAAAATTAAAATCAATTCCTTGTGCCGTAAGGTGACACAGCAAACTGCCCACATGTCTGTTCACTACCAGTCCTTAAAACAAAAAGCAATTCAGACGCATTTCTCCCTCCAAGCACTAGCCGAAAAATAAACATTAAGCAACAGCTTGAGTGACCTTAAGGTAGCAGTACAGCAGTCTACCATAAAACAAACTATGCCTAGCACATCTTTTGCGGACATGGTCAAGAAGGGTACCAATAACTTTATTCGCCCAAGCACTTTGAGTTCCGTTGCGATCTATCCCAGCGATAGTTCTAAGACGAGTGATGAGACCAAAAACTTAGTTCAAAATATAATATGTCCTGAGGAATTGAACTTAAAAGTACGAGGCGTTCGCAAAACAAGAAATGGCGGTGTGATAATCAGCACTGAGTCCATGCAAGACATAGTAAAACTGAAGGAAACGGTTCAGCTTGCTTCAAAAGCCCTTACTGTTGATGAACCACAGAAGCGCAAGCCTCGCATTATAGTTTTAGGTGTGCCTTCTACCATGGATGAGAGTGAGGTCTTTAAATGCATCTACGAGCAAAATGTGGTTGAAAAAATTCCATCTTTGACACGAGAAGTATTTATGACCTCTACAAGACTGAGTCACAAGTCAGGCCAGAGAAATGCGGCTACGTGCAACTATATCATCGAGCTACCCGCAATCATACGTAAAACCCTTATTACGCAGGACAGAGTATATACAAACTGGACATCTTGCCCTGTGAGAGACTTCACTTTCGTCACAAGATGTTTCAAGTGTCAGCAGTATGGGCATGCATCTAAAACGTGCAAATCTACGTCATCTACTTGTGGGCACTGCGGAGAAGAGGGTCATTCAATCCAGGACTGCACGAAGAAAGCAGAGTCTCCCAAATGTGGAACATGCCTGCGCTTTAAGAAGCCTCATGAACACAAAACTGGAGACGCCGAATGCCCAGCTAAAAAAGCAGCCGAACACAGGTACATTAACTCCATAGATTATGTTGGCGCCTAAGAGCGCCACTCACTTAATTGTTTATAAGCACTTTTACTATAAGATTTTGATATGGATGTAAATTTAAATTTAATTAAGGAATTAGATAATATATTTGTACCTCAAGCACAATCATGTGAGGTCGAGGAGTGCAAAAAGTATCTTTCCAGCTACCAAAACTCGCTAACAATACTAACACAAAATATTCGCAGTATTTCCGAGAATATAGATAGCTTTAATGTTTTCCTAAGTAGGCTAGACTTTACATGCGACATACTAGTGCTTACGGAGTGCTGGATATTAAATCGACATACCAACTTACCAGAAATTCAGGGATACAATACATATTACACTACAATAAACCACAATCAGAATGATGGAATTGTTGTCTATGCCAAATCCTCGTTAAAAGTGACAATCGAACAACCAACTCTACAGGATTGTAATTGCTTAGTGATTAAAATTGGCTCCAACACGGCAATTATTGCTATGTATAGATCGCCAGCGCAGAGAAATTTAGACGTATTCCAAACTTCCCTTAATAACACACTTCAGGCTCTGTGCTCTATCCAAAATTTAATACTAACAAGCGATATAAATGTTAATATTGGATCTGAATTTCATGATACAGGTACCCAAGACTATCTTAATATCTGCGCATACCATGGTCTACTACCCGCTCACACACTGCCTACACATAATAGTGGTTCATGTATCGATCATATGTTTGTAAAATCGATTCATCAATATAATACGCTTATTACAAATTCGACTATCACTGATCATCACGCTGTCCTACTCATACTCGTATTTCATAAAATTTGTCCAGCAAGTCATTTTAAATAACACAACAGAAGTAACAATTAATAAGAAAAACTACAACATTAAGTCATGGATTACACCCGGGCTTATTAGATGCATAAGAAACAGAGATAAACTACACCAAAAGACTAAGAAATACCCTAATAACTTAATTCTTCAATTAACTTACAAGAGATATAGAAATTTCTGCAATAATCTCCTCAAAAAAATTAAATCTAATTACGATAAAGAAAAATTAAATAGGGCTGGTAAAACACTAAACTTATCTGGGAACATATAAAAAACGTCACTTATAGCTCAAGACAACATATAACACATTCGAGTTTATTATTAACAAACACCTCACCGCTTTCTTCTGCCAATGACGTCAATGAATACTTTGTTAACGTGGGCAAAAACTTGGCTGAAATTAAAACTAACCAAAGTGGCTACCAGACTGCACCATTGCAGAAATCGAGTAGTTATGCGTCATTTTTTGTACTGTTGGACACTGACGAACACAAAATAGAGAGAATAATTACAGGATTAAAGGACAACAGTGCTGTTGGCTGGGATAGTATAAGTAATAAGATTCTTAAACGTTTTATGCACATTTTATACCCCCTCTAACGTACATTTTCCAAACATGCCTATCCAAGGGTACCTTTCCTAAATGCCTCAAAAAGGAAGTAGTTATTCCGATTTATAAATCTGGAGAAAAGGACCTAATTATTAATTATAGACCTATATCATTACTTCCCGCACTATCAAAAATACTTGAAAAGATTATTAATAGCCGATTAGTTAACTTCCTCGAAAAGACACACTATCTCTCTTCTTCCCAATTCGGCTTCCGAGAAAAATTATCAACGTCTGACGCCGTGCATAGCCTGACTGACTATATTACACAGGAACTTGGAAAAGGCAACTACACCTTAGGGATCTTTCTTGATCTAGCCAAAGCATTCGATACTGTATGTATTTCTTCACTTCTACACAAATTGGAGTCCCTTGGTGTAAGAGGAACGCAGCTTAAACTGTTTGCTGACTACTTAAATGATCGGCATCAGTGTGTTAAGATAGATAATATTACGAGCAATTATCAAAAAAACACTAAATTTGGTTTGCCCCAAGGAAGTATTTTGGGCCCCACACTGTTCCTAATTTATATTAACGACTTGTGTAACATTCAGTTAGATCACAGCAAATTAATATCACACGCTAATGATACGGCACTTGTTTTTACCGCCTCAACTGTCAATGAACTCTATGAAAAAGCGCAGTCAGGCTTTAATGTAGTAAACAACTGGCTGCATCGTAACTTACTCACATTAAATGCGGACAAAACAAAATATATTCATTTTGTCATGCGCAAGAGTAAAAAAATTGTTACCAAACCTCACCTATACGCACACGAATGCACAACTCCATCTGGGAACACTGTATGTAACTGTCGTACTCCTCCGTACTAACAACATAAAATATCTCGGGATTACTATTGATGAAACACTTTCCTTCCATGAACATATAATAAACTTAGTCAATCGTGTCCGGCAATTAATTTATGTATTTAAAAAACTAAGGACATTTGCGGACTCAAAATTAATCACACAAGTGTATCTGGCCCTATGTCAATCTATAATCCAATATTGTATAACTTCTTGGGGTGGTGCTCTGAAAACAATCTTATTGCCCCTTGAGCGAGCACAGAGAACGATCTTAAAAGTAGCACACTCTCGCCCTTTTCTCTTTCCCACAACCCTATTATATAAATCCTGTCATGTGTTAACTGTTCGTCAACTCTTCATCATGCACATAGTTATAAAACAACATGCCATGCTTACCTATAATACACACAATACTAACAAGAGGCGGCAAGATATAGTCTGCATTTCACACCCGACCTCAAAATTTACTTTTACAAATAGATTTTTCACATTTATGGGTCCATATTTATATAAAAAATTAAATAGAGTCATAAGTTTATATACCTCAAACTCTTATTATTGTAAAAAAACACTTTGTAATTATTTACAAGACATGCCATATGAACAGACAGAAGAGTTACTTGCAATATTAAAATAGAACTAAGAACATAACTGTATACAACTATTATTATTTTAGCTTTAGTTATTTTAATGTAGTTTTACCATATAAGATAGTTTTACTTGATCGCCTGAAGCACAGGTTTTTAACCTAGTACAGGCAAATATGTATTCATCCTTTAAATGTACTTATAAGATCTGAATTGTAAATGTTTTTGCACTATTTTGGAAATAAATAAATTTATTATTATTATTATTATGGGTATAAAAAAATAATAAGTATATATTTTTTATTTCACAAGTGTTGCCATGTAACCTAAATAAACAATTGATCAAATAAACAATTGAAACAATTGAAAGAGATAAGACCAGGACTGAGCTTCGAACTGTCAATGTCTTATAAGACCGTAAATGTATTATACTCAAAGTGGCATGTAACCTACGCAAAAATAGGTGAAATGCAAACCCAATATAAAAACGATGCAAATAAGACTCGGAAACGCTTCTTTGAAAAGTTTGCCAATACCAAAGTCTCCTGATGTTTGTTAAGGTTGTAGTCGTATGTGTGTGACGTCTTTTGCTATTATTACCATTCAATACTGAATATATAGCCACTGTTATGTGGTTCTATATGTTAGTAGAAATTTAAGTAGACACTTGGCTTTTTGAATATACGGAACCTTAAGAAACTTTCTTACACGAGGCGCCGCTAAGAACGTTTCACTATGTCGCGAGTGTGTTTCACGTGTTCTTGTCTATAGATAAATGTATAAATTAAATGGAAGTGCTACTAAACTGAATCCACCTTATTACAAAACATGGACTAAAAACAAATCGAGGTTTACTCCTAAGTTTTACCGCGTAAAATTGATCATACGTGCACAATTATCACTTTTTTGTAAAACTATTGCCACTTAAATTCGTTCTTACAAATGTCAAATTAAAATAAATAACTACTTTCGTCAAAAAGTCCTTTTAAAAATTCTCCATCGATACCTAAACCTGGTTTTATATTTAAACCATGTTTTGTAATAAGGCCCAATGCATTTAAATTAAATTTAAATGCTTCTCTTATAGTTTTATAATTTTTGTCAGTCTGACTGTTCGTTACTCTGCCTATGTATCCATTTATTTGTTCCGGTTGATCCGAATGGTGGGAGAGGACTTTTGCCATCGATAAGTTGACGTTGTAAGGACTTACTTGAGTCTATTTTAATTTAAAACAGCATTTGGATCTTTGAAAAATTTATTTGATGATCGTTTTAAATTGTTAAAACGCAATTGTAATGTCGAACGATTTATTGATGCCTAAACATAACATTACTTTAGGGCAAAACTGCTATTATAAAAATTATTTAAAACTGCGTGAGTTACCACGGCGTAGCAACCCCTTTCTGCCGACGTTGCAGCCTACACCACAAACCACGAGCAGCGTAAACTGTCAGCGCAGCATTTTCATTGTTTCAATTTATAGTTAGAATTAAGTTAGTCTTTTGTCATTGTTAGTAGAATAAACATCCTTTTTGTATTTTTAATTAAATTCCCGACCGCGAGAATTTAACTGGCGCAGTCGGTAGGATCGCGGCACGCTACCCCAAATCGAACTCTTTGAGATAAGCTGTGACGGTTCTCAAATCGTACCTCGCGATCCGTATAAAGAACCTACGCGCGGTCGAGTACCTAGTACCTAGAAACGTGTAACCATACACGCCTATTGTTCTATACCCATTGTTTCATAAATTTATTTTAAAATGTCTCTTAAAGATTGCGATAATGTGCACTTCAAGATTCTTACTAGCCTTATTGCCTTTAGCCTAAGTACGATGGCAATCCGAAACGATTAAACCATTATATTAGGGAAGTAGAAAATTTACTGTGCTTAATGGATGAGGCAGATCGTGCACACCCGGCATTAATATGTTTAATTAAAAGTAAGTTAAGCGGTACAGCTATCGACGCAATTGCGTATGATGAAGATTTAAGTAATTGGCTCGTAATAAAGCACGCTTTAATACGTCGCCTTAGGGAACCGCGTAATGAGATTGAAGTTATGCAGGAACTCACGCGCACTAGGCGTAATAGAAATGAGGACGCCGAAAGCTTTGGCAAGCGTTTACGCGACCTCCTAGATACCCTTTACTCCATAGGCGAACATGTGAATAAGACGTATTACGAGAAAATGGTCATAGAGCAGTATGTCAACGAGCTTGACCTCCAAGTATCTATAGGTGTCAAAATAGCTAGACCGGAGACCCTTGAGCTAGCCATAATAGCAGCTAGGCAGGAAGAAAATCGCCTTGCATATAATAGATCCACTAGTACTTCATTTAATTCACCTTCAACGTCAAAGCCGAAAGAATTAGTAAAACAAAATAACGGTAACAGTGGCCCGTTCCGTAATGCTTTTAATAATGCGCCTAAGCCGCATCCTAACTTTAATAACCCTTCAAATAGTTTTAATAATCCTTTCGGTGCGAGTAACTTCACGCCGCAACAAAGTAGCTTTACACCTAGGCAGCCGCCGCAGTGGTCCCAGCCATGGCCGAATAAGCCTGCATCAGGTAATTTTAGACCTAATTTATCCAGGAATAATAGCGGTAACTTCCGGAATCAGCCGAACTTACCGAAACAACAGGTAAACCCTCCACAGCAAGTATCTGACGTCACAATGCGTTCCGTTAACAAACCCGCGACCCCGCAGTTTGCGAAACAAGAGCTGTTTTACACACCGAGCAACTTAGAAAAAATGCAACCGTTTTACGACGAAAGTGAGTATTATACTTACGATGGTCCAAACCACGATCACGCAGACTCAGAGCCGTGTACCGACGAAGCCGAGGTAAACTATGATCAGGATTTTATCTCGAAGGAGGATCCAGACAACCAGAGCTAGTAAAAATTAACTTTCAATATAAGGATCACTTAACTTATATTGAGTTACCAGAATTTAATGGTAAGTTTTTAATAGATACAGGAGCCAGTAGATCTTCAGTAGCATCTGATGTTAATTTCGGCACTATTTTTGAAAATTCTATAGACATAGAACCGTTCCAAATAGTAACCGCTCACGGTACATCGCTACATAATCAAGTAGTATATCTCCCTTTACCGCCAGCATTTAACTGTGAATTAACGCATAAGTTTTTAATTTTTAATTTAGACCCCAAGTATAAAGGTGTTATAGGATGTGACTTGCTTAAATTACTAAACTGTAATATTGATCTTAATAATAATATCTTACATACATGCACTGCCGATATACCTATACATTTCAGTTATCCTATTCAAAAGATTAAAATTGAACCTAAATGTGAAAAGATAATTACCGTTAAAACACACTATACAGACGGGCAATACTTACATGATAGTTTTTATTGGTCGGATCGTTTATTCTCACCCGCAGCTATTGTAAACGTGACCGATAGTTCGTTTAAAACCTCTATCATTAACTACAGTAATGAAAAGAAATACGTACCCAATAAGTCGATTATAACGCTAGAGAATTATATAGAACCTGAAACAGAAAATACATATAAATTAAATAGCATGCAATTAAATGATGTCGATAAAGAGCTTTGTGAAAATTTAAATAAAATACGTACCAGTCATATGAATGAAGAGGAGAAGCGTGAAATTACTAGGCTATGTTATCAATACAGAGATTTATTCTTTTCAGAAAATTTACCACTTACCTTTACTCACGCTGTCAAGCACGAACTTAGACTTACCGATAATACTCCAATATTTGTACGTAGTTACAGGCAAGCTCCTAAACAGCGAAACGAAATTCGTAAACAAGTAGATAAACTTTTAGAGCAAGGAATTATACGCGATAGCATATCTCCGTGGTCTTGCCCCGTGCATATTGTGCCCAAAAAGGCCGATGCCTCTGGGAAGGTCAAATGGCGACTTGTAATAGATTATAGGCGTTTGAACGATCGAATAATTGAAGACAAGTACCCTTTGCCAAATATACATTATATTTTGGATAGAGTAGGGCGTGCCCAATATTTCACCACCCTAGATTGACCAGTTCACCACTCTTCATTCACCACTGAACGCGGCCATTACGAATTTCTCAGAATGCCCTTTGGCTTGAGAAAGCACCAAGCACTTTTCAACGCCTTATGGACCATATCCTAAGAGGAATCGATAATGTGTATACGTACCTTGATGACGTCATCATCGTGACGTCAAGCCTCCAGCAACATACTGAAAAGCTCAAACAGGTCTTTGAAAGATTCAAAATTCATAATTTAAAGATACAGTTAGATAAATCAGAGTTCCTTCAAAAACATGTTACATTTTTAGGTCACGAGTTAACAGATGAAGGTCTTAAACCTAATAAAGATAAAATTAAAGCTGTCCTTAATTTTCCTTTGCCGAATACACAAAAAGAAATAAAAGCCTTCTTAGGACTTGTCGGTTATTACCGAAAGTTCATAAAAGATTTCGCTAAACTCACTAAGCCTATGACAGTTTGTCTCAAGAAAAATCACCAAGTAGTTCACTCCCCAGAATTCATAGAAGCCTTTAATAAGTGCAAAGAGATCTTAACTAACTCCCCGTTACTACAATACCCAAATTTTGATGAACCATTTATTTTAACTACGGATGCGTCCGATTTTGCCTTGGGCGCTGTCCTTTCACAGGGCATAGTAGGTTCCGATAAACCCGTCGCATTTGCTTCGCGTACATTGTCCGATACCGAATCTCGTTACTCCACCATCGAGAAAGAGCTATTAGCTATAGTTTTGGGCAATAAAGTATTTTAGGCCCTACCTATATGGTAGAAAGTTTACAATATATACGGACCATAGGCCCCTCACATGGTTGATGTCGCTTAAAGATCCAAATTCTAAATTAACTAAGTGGCGTCTGAAACTCGCTGAATACGATTATAAAGTTGTATACAAAAAGGGCCCGCAAAACACAAACGCTGACGCTTTATCCCGTGCTAAGATATTTCACCACAGTATAGATTCATTGGCCGTTAATCTTGATGACAATAACGATGACGAGATAATAAACCGAATTTTTGATAACGCACGTAGGGAAGCCGCGAACGATCCCGTGGCCAACCCCGGTAACGATAACCCACCTGAAAATCCAATAATTAATCCTGAAAATAATAACTCACCTGAAAACCCAAGCGTCCCAGAATCCCAAGCAGGCACCGATAGTATGAGCGTAGTATCACAAAACCCCGAATTAGTCTCAACCAATCACACTCAGCCAGATAACGAAAATAGAGGTATTCCTATTTTAGCAGATGCAATAGATAGACAATTAAAGCAATTTCACATAAGATCCACACCTGGTTCTACATACCGAGTTGATAATAGGTCCACAAGCACTAGAAATGTTATTAAAGATGTTTTTATTCCAATAAATGACACGGAAGCTGAAATAATTCGATTTTTAAAGGAACATACCGTAGCTGATAGAGTTTTCCATTGCTATTTTCATAGTGACGAATTATATTATGCATTTTCCAAAGTTTATACAACGATTTTTAATGACCGTGGCCCAAAATTAATAAAATGTACTTCACGCGTAACTTTAGTAGAGAATAGATCTGAGCAAAATGAAATAATAAAGAAATACCATGAAGGTAAGACAGTACACCGTGGTATTCAAGAAACCTATAAACAAATTCACCGTAATTACCATTGGGCAAATATGTTACTTACTATACAAAGTTATATCAATCAGTGCGATACATGTTTAAAAGCAAAGTATGAAAGGAACCCATTGAGACCACCTTTGGCTCTTACTGACACCCCAACTAAACCAATGGAACACCTATTTATGGACCTCTATTCAACAGGCGGTGCTACCTTTCTTACAATAATCGATAATTTTTCTAAATACGCACAGGCGGTACCTTTGAGTGCTAGCAGTAGTATACACATAGCAGAAGCTTTGATCAAAAATTTTTCAGTATTAGGTTTACCGTGTAAAATAACTACAGATTCGGATAGTAAATTTGAAAACGATGTAATTAAAGAAATATGTGCACTTCATAATATAGGTATACATTTTACCACGCCGTATAATCCCAATTCAAATTCACCAATTGAACGTTTTCATTCCACCATAGCAGAAATAGTCCGCATTCAAAGAATGACTAACAAAGATGACCCCATACAGTCCATAATGACGTATTCTATTATAGCATACAATAACGCAATCCATTCAGCTACAGGTTACACACCTCACGAATTACTTTTCGGTCATACAGCCTCTAGAAACCCTTTAGAATTTTATTATCCAAAAGAGTTCTACCAAGATAACGTTATTAAACACCGTGCAAACGCTGAAGCGGTTCAGGAATGTGTTTCGGCCTTAATGTCTAAAAATAAGGAACAGGTCATAGCTAAAAGAAACCAGGCAGCCGAAGAAATCATGTTCAAGGTAGGTGAAACCGTTTATAAGCAGGTAGCGAAGACAGCACGCAGCGACAAAACGAAACCAGTTTACAAGGGACCCTACAAGATCATTCACTTGCATCCGAACAACATCGCCGAGATAATAGGAAATCACCCTAATTCTAAGTCCATTAGGGTTCATTTTAAACTTCTACGCAGGCCTCATCTTGTTACAGGGCCCTCGTCGCAGGAGCCGTCGTGCTCTACGCATCAGCCACCGTGAATGTAAAATCTATCGATAACAGTAATGGCATCCTTTTGCTTAAAGAAGGACAGATTCTTAAGCAAGATAATTACTTTAGTTTAGTTTGTATTTACAATATAAGTAGTTTACGTCTTACATCTATGAAGCTAATGGCTTTATATGCAAGCACTAAAGCCGCTGAAAGTTCAGCTTTCGGGGAGCTCCATAAAACTTATAGAGACCAAATTCAATACAGTCTTAACCTTATTAGTAAAAAGTTTCAATTCTTAACACCTCACATTAGGCAAAAGCGTGGCATCATTAATGGTTTAGGTTCAGTAGTCAAGGCAATTACAGGCAATCTCGATAACGACGATGCACTTAAGTTTGAAAATGAAATAGCTAATCTTAGAAACGACATGATAAACATTAAAAGTTCTCAGAAAAAGTCTTTAGTATTAGCAGAAAATACGATAGATGAATTTAGTAATCAGTTAATTATGCTAGATGAAAATCATAAGCATTTAGCAGATGTTCTTAGAAATTTAACTAGAGATAGTAATAGTGTTAAAAATCATTTGCATTTCTTAGATGTATACGTACAATTAGATTTTAGTTTACAGATAGTTTTAGATAGATTAATGCTTTTAGAAGATGCAATGACCTTTGCCCGTTTAGGAACTATGCACCCGAGTATTATTAGCACACCAAATTTAATAGCAGAATTAAATAAATTAAATAAAATAGATAACCTTAGATTAGTAGCCGAAATAAACGTTAGTAACATACATATAATAGAAAAATCCATAAGAGTTAAAGCATATAGCACAGCACATTCAATTAACTTCATCTTAGAAATCCCAACAGTATCTCCCAAAACATATGACCTAATTCACCTTTATTCCATTCCCGATAAAAATAAACTTACCATTATTCCAAAGTCCAAATAGCTTGCACTTGGTTACGATGAGTACACTTACCTGGAGGAAAGCTGCGACTCGCTGACTGATGACACCCAGCTCTGCAAAGCGCTGCAAACAAGAAAGACGGACGACGCTGAAGACTGCATCGTGTCCCTGGTACAACACAGAACAGCCAACTGCACACATGCTAAGATGAACCTCGCCAAGGGCAAGATACAGAAGATCGGAGACAGCAGCTGGCTGGTGGTCCTGACAGAAGATCAAGTACTCAGAACGGAATGCAACACCAAGACAGAATACAACAGAGCAGCCGGAGTCATGATCATCTCGCTAACAGAAGATTGCAAGATATCCGTAATGAATACAACCCTCATTTCCCACACGAGTACACTGGTCATCAACGAAGTTATCCCGTTACCCAAGCAACAGTCGTTGCCTGAAAATATAAAATACGAGCTGAAAATAGAAGAAATATCACTGGACGATATACATAAGCTGATCAACCGTGCAAACGAGATAGCTGCCAACAAGGACGTCGAGTGGCCTCGGATTGTCGCAACACCAAGCTGGACAACGTTGCTGCTCTACATCTTGCTGATAGCAGCTACTTTACGAAAAATATACCTTTGGAGAGCTGCAGCATCCCTGCGAAATAAAAGTACAGACAAAATCGAAGGTAGCGAGGACGCTACCGGAAGCAGCCCCTGCTTCCTTCTTAAGGAGGGAGGAGTTACCACGGCGTAGCAACTCCTTTCTGCCGACGTTGCAGCCTACACCACAAACCACGAGCAGCGTAAACTGTCAGCGCAGCATTTTCATTGTTTCAATTTATAGTTAGAATTAAGTTAGTCTTTTGTCATTGTTAGTAGAATAAACATCCTTTTTGTAACAAATAAATATTTTTTTTTTAATTAAATTCCCGACCGCGAGAATTTAACTCGTGATGTACACTTTTATGTTTTTTGTTAATGAATTGTCATTGCTTCCGCAAGAACATACTAAATTACTGTATATAAAAAAGAAAATAATTAATAATAAGTACTAACACAGGTACTAACACAACTAAGTACAGGAACACAAATATTTTCTTGACCACTTACCTAACTACTAATACTACATTACAGATAAGCGCTACTTATAACCACCATAATTTCCGCACAAGTACCCGCTAAATACACGACATAAACTATCGTCCAATATTTTACTTTCGCTAAGCATAATGTATTATTAAAGTTCTTACCACCATGATATTAGTTCGAAGGGAACCCTTGTTATAAGGCGAATATTGGCAGGCTTCAATATGGTCCTAATCACGTGGGCTACACCCGGTACCCATCGCGTGACCGACCTGGGATTCGAACGGGGAATATTCCAAAAATATTATAGTAAGACACTTGCTAGTGAATTAAGTTTCGCCTTAACGTGTTATTTATAGGTTTAGTCGAAGTACTAAGTTGGGCTGAGAAATATATTACCTTAATGTTAGGGTTGGCCTTCTACGATAACGATAATGTGTCAGTTATTGCTGCTGTGGTAGTAATTTTGGAAATTGTAGCAAAACTGATGTGGTGTACGATATATTAACAACTGTTCTGAGTATTACATTGCTAAGACTATAAGATAGCCTAGATCTTGTATGAAATGCTTACTGGTATTATGAATTAAACAATTCTTATTTTCTGCTCGTGTTAAAGCTTATGTCTTTACTCTAGTATATAGTCAACATATATTGTATCATAAATCTTATTTATTTATTAGGATGAAATGAAAATAGTTTTATTTTCCAAAAATACATGTCAGTGTCGTAAATTTACTGCACTGTCGACCGTATTTAGCTTAATTATGTACCACTAACAAATAAATAATAAAAACAGGCTTGACACTCAATTTTATTCTGTTCTGTGGTACAACCACAGCCCAGAGTTGCTATTCTGTGTCAACCCTAAGTGACATCCGGATGAAAATACAGGCATACATAATATTACATATTATATTCAAATATAATTCTTGACGAGTAGTTATTATACAAGTATACCATAATATACGTACATATATATATATATATATATATATATATATATATATATATATATATATATATATATATATATATATATATATATATATATATATATATTGGAATGATCATTAGTACGGGCCGTCAACGACTGCGAAACGAAAGTGTGAAGATGGCGTGCTTCGACAGAGTCTAGTGTGACGTTCGCTACAGTTGAAGTGAGGGGGATGACGGTTGACGTTGAACGGAGCAAGACAACTATCACTTCTCTTGGAGACTCCGGGCGGACAACAAGTAGCTAGAAACTGTCACTCGTTTCGTGTTCAGTAATCCAAAATAATTATAGTCAGTTTTGTTAATGTGATTTGGTGTGAACTTATAACAAACTGTGAAGTGTTGATACCGGCCAAAAATCAAGCAACCCGCTAACATCAGAAGTGGCATCATGGACCAGCGCGACCACAAGGCGCGAGCGAAGGCGACTGCTAACGCTGCTATGTTGGTGAATCAGCTGAGCCTTCAACTGCAACCGTGGTGAGCGTATTTTGTCTGATTTTTTTATTGGTACTGCCAATTTTGTTGAGTAGCGGCAGTTGTAAAACATTACGCGTTTAACCTTGGAAATGTCATAATCGTTGTGATGATATCGCAATCACATCGTACCGAGTGTTGTAGGTTCGATTCCTACACGAGACATTGAGTTGTGGAACCGTTTGACTTTTACAGTGTCGTGGTTCCCGTGGATCTCATGAATAATCTTCTTTTTAATAGCTTGAAGAAGAAAGACAAAAAAAATGTGGGTAGTAACCATTTAATTGCGACCTTTGCCGTATTTTATGTTAGCGTATGGTTGTCTGACTACCACAGTGACCTAGCTATAGCGTAGATATCGAACGGGTTTTGAGTTTGATACGCCAGTTAAAAAGAAAGCGATTATTTACATTTCTTCATGCGAGGGGAGCTCGCACTCACAAACCTTGTGATCATATGCTTGCTTGCAAATAGATTATCTTGTCGTGGTCTTACTTTATGGACTGTAATCGTAACGAGAGTGAGCGTAAAGGCCGACTTGCATTATTCCAAGCAAGTGCGTTTGAGTGAAACGTGATAGTTATTGTTCTAGTGCAGTTGTAATATTGGTTTTAGAACCAACACCCAGCTTAGGTTGGTTTTCTGCTAAATCTAGAACAATAACTCCGATCTAGGCTGTCCTTCGCAGGGCAGCGGCGCTAAAGTTGGTAAACTAATCGAGTCGTACATACTAAGTAATACATAGTGTAAAACTGTGCGGAGTAAATGCTTCTGACTGTGCTGATTTTGTGTAGAACAGCTTGTAGCTTTTATTTCTTAAATAGACGTGTGAACTGCAGTGCTGTCTAGACGAGTGCGGTTGGTTGGTTAGTGTAACCTGACCATAGTCAAAAGATATTACTAGCGCCATTATTTTATCGACTCGTGGTGTTGATAATACGTAACGGTTTTCGTTTAAACGTGATTAGAGCCTAAGTAAAAAGTGACACTGTTACTCGTTGTGATTCTGAGTTGTACAGACGATCTCGGTGTTGCAATTACACCTGCTGTTTTTGTGTGCATAAATTTTTAACATTGCACATTAATGCTAGATTAGCGATCGTTAGTGATGATTGTATGCTTAACCTTATTCTCATTAAATGGGTACTTTGTTAGTCGTTGTTGTGATAATTTTGTGGTACACACGTTACCGTCAGTGTAGATTTGCATAAACTGGATAAGCCGTTTGCGCGGCTGCATGTTTAGCCATGCATTGCCGTTGGTTAGACCGGTAAAGTGCCTTTCTGGTTAGCCTAGTTTACCCTTGAGCTTTTGTGTTAGTCATAGTCTCCGTTGGTGCGAAAACAAGACAGCCGTTAGTGCATTTATCAAAGTATCACAAACGTTGTCCATCGTCTTGAACGCGAAAGGTCCGTTGCGGTATCGCTAATGATTAGGTTAGGATAAGCTTCGTGTTTAGACTATCCATGACAAAATTATAACGCTATAAAGACTGGTTGGATAGATAGATAGATAGATAGAAAATGATTTATTGTACACCAGAGGCAAAACAATTACAGAAAAACGACATTTATACACTTAGGTCTAGTTGTACATGGGCGGTCTTATCGCAGGTTGCGATTTCTTCCAGACAACCTGATGGACTAGGTATATTCAATTATGTTAAGCGAAATTGGGTAACTAATAGTGTACTACATAATAGATTTGTATACATAATCTTCGTAGTAAATAGCTTTAACATAATTAATACTATATTAATTATAGCTACTATAAAAGATGATATATATATATATATCATCTTTTATAGTAGCTATAATTAATATAGTATTAATTATGTTAAAGCTATTTACTACGAATATATATATACATATATATATATATATATATATCCACTATAATACATACTTCAATACCTTATGATATAATAAACCATTACTAGAAACTATTTAATTAACATTATACATACAACAAAATGTTAAGTAGTGGTGAGTTACGAGGTTTTTAAAAATTGGTAGGGATTTAGCCTATCTAATATTTAGTGGCAACGTATTCCACAAGCGTACAGCTTAAACTGCAAAGGGTTTATCACACTGAAAAAACTGTAGAATGTGGAAGGACTTTTAGTTTAAGATTTTCTGATGATCTCAAGTACTTCGAATGTGTTTCATGGAGATATTCAAAACGTCTTTTGAGATACATAGGAAACGAGGGATTGAATAAGATATTGTAAAGAAAACAAAGGATGTGAGTATTCCGTCGAAGGCGGATTGGCAGCCACTTGAGCTTGTTGCGAAATTCAAAGATGTGATCATATTTACGTAAACCAAATATGAATCTTATACAAAAATTCTGAAGTCGCTCAAGTTTACTAGGTACTTGGTAGTAAACTTAACATCTAGAGTATCAGCCTAGTAAGATTTTCTTATAGTCTGCTATGTGATAAGGAAAACCAAAGCAACATGTTCAACAAACCTACTTTAAGATCACTATGTTAAACGCTCGAAATGATTATCCGGGTGGTGTTGTGTAACTGGATGGAGATTGTACGAGTATAGCGTGATGTTGAAGACCCGATGGTTGTGTGATGTACGAGCAATGCAATACTTTTACATAGCTCATTGAGAGTATGGACGGGAGTTACGTTCTGTACAGTTGTGAATTTGTAAATTAATTTGATAATCGCTTAAAATTGACGGAGTGCGGACGTTGAATTAGTCTTAAAGAACGGATACTCTATTTAGTGGGTATACAATGAGACGAATCTTTGAAATACTAATGGTAGATTTATTTCCTTTTTGGGTAATCCTGGTGGCTGGCGTGGCCTGGTGGCTGGCGTGGCCTAGTGGCTGCTGTTATTAGGTCGTTGTGGCTATGGACGGTTGGTCTATCTAATATTTGATCTACCCATAGGCTAATAAGTATGCATATTTGACATTTTTTTAAGGAAGCTTGTGTCTCTTGTAGCCAAATGGATATTGGTACATCCAATATTGGAACCGGCCATAAGTAGATTAAAATCGATATATTTTTTTAATTACTTACTCTTCGCTAAGTATTTATTCAAAGAATATTAAGAAGCCAGTAAACTTATTTACAAAAACCGAATTTAAGCGAATTACTAAATACACAAGAAGTTCCCAATAGACCTGATTACAGATTCAGCAAAGAAATTCCCGACATTAAGGTCAACAAATCACTTATGATGGCAGAAAAAGTAAAAATTGAGATAGCAAAACGCTGATCGGATGTAAACGAGCGTCCTCATAAATAAAAATGTGAAAAGTTGTGAAAGTTTGCATTAAGTTGAACATCAGCATATGATTCATGCTACGAGCAATCAAACTTAGGAACGCCTCGCAAATATCGGAAGATAGACGTCAACGCAAAATGGAGGATTTGCTTTGGCGTCTATAAATACGAAATATTGGGTAGTGTGTTTTATTTGGAGAGTATAATGGGAAGAAAAGTGCTTGTGAAATCTTTTTTTTATATTGCTAGCTTCTGCCCATGACTTAACTTTGGGTGTCGGTTATTGCGATAAATGGTACAGTATGTGTTATAATACTGCAAATTATTATTATATTACTGCAAAGTTTCATCAAAATCTGTCCACGAGTGTAACAAACGTCCAAACATCCTCACAAATATTCGCATTTATACTAGTAACAGTGTTAAGAGTGGCTAATACTCAAGCAAATGCAGTCTGCGCAAATAGAGGTAATGGAGCATTTTCCTTTGATAAGTGGGCAGCTTTTTCTCTTTGTCCTACAAATTTTAAATGCATTTTTTCTGTGTTTGTTCTAATTAATTTTCTAAATTTGGCTTGTGTAAAATGTATAAGTATGGTTGTTGCTTGTAATTTTAAATTGTGTTAAGCTTTGGACTAATGTCTGAAATAAATGTCTATTATTCATACTATTATTTGTATAAAAGGACGTCTAACCGTTTAACACTGCACCGAATTTTGTGGGATCGATCACCATGCGAGACAATATGTCATGTGATTCTTAAATTGTTGCTCCGAACACGGACATATACCGTGTGGAGATACTAACAGACTGCTAATTATCGCTTGTCCCGTGCCTCGGAGAGCAGGTTAAACCGTCGGTCCCAGTTGTCATGAAGATCTTTGACAATCGTTATAGGGCGTCAGTACCTCTAAAATAAACTGACACTAGTCTAAACCATTGAATATCGCTCTCCCTTCGGGTTGCGAAGGTCAGATAAGCAGTCACTCTGTTGAAAAGCTAATATTCAGCCAAGTCCGGTTAGACTAGTAAGCAGACCCCAAGCTGAAACTGGGATAACGCTAGGAGGGTGATGATGATCGTAGAAAAATCCTGCTATTGACTCACAGTGCTATTGTGACGCAGAATAGGAGATACCTCTGTCCAGCTGTAGACCGCAAAAGGCGGTGTCGATTTTAAAATCATGTTAATTTTAACCAGTCAACCTGTCTTATATACTTTACATTTCTTTCAAATATCTGTATATATTGTATGTGTAGGTGTACAAACCGTCATGTCCACCACCTGTCACGTGGGACATAAACTACCGCGAGACATGACTTAGGGTAGTGCTAAGCAATTATGACGATGACTCGCCGAGATAAGCTGAGTGATTTTTAAGATAGAGTGCGCGCTGAAAGTAAAAGATTTGTCTTAGATTTGGAATCTAGCCTTAAAAAAAGTGTAATTGGATGAAAAGCATCAGACATATCAATGTATTGATATAATGTATGTGTTTCGAGGTATACATACACTTACAGTATTATATTATATAAATTAAGTGGTATAGCGTCGAAACTACTTAATCAAGGCATGGTAGTTATACCATGCAACAGTTATGATAACATAAAGGATCATCAAAAAATGATAGAGGTTTTAATTTTGTCTTAGTTCCAACGGAGTAAAAACGATTATAATTACATTAAGTTATTATTAAACTTTAAATTAAAAAAGGCCTAGTTGAAGTTATATATTTCAACGTATATTAAATTAACTTTAAATTTAAATACACTAAACAATAAACTATACACAACAGGCTGAACATAGTATTTAAGTTTTAATAAAGTAATTACGTATCTGATAAATCACCTTCACAGCAATATAGTTGCTACGTCCTTTCTACGTGTCTACGATGTGCTACGGGTCTACGTCATGCTACGGAGAATCTACGATCTCGTACGTGTGGTTTGTGGTTTGCAATTCAAAATGATTGAGTTATACTAAATTAATATACACTTGAATGACCCCATTACTTACTTCTAAAACTACTACTAAAATTTTCTGAATATGTATCAGAGAGAGAGAACTTTTGGAGACTTTGGTTTATAATATTATATTATGATCCTAAAGTAGTTAGTATTAAGGTATTAGTATTAAGTACCACTGGTTATCCATGAAATATGGCCTCCTTTGGGTTGTAGCGGTAAGACGACAATCGCTCTATAGGAATGAAGGTATTCGGGCTAATCTGGTTAGACTAGAAAACAGACCCAAATCTTCAAAGCATAACTCTTGAATGCAGTCAGGGCAATGAGGATGATAAATAATATCGATGAATTGTATCATACAATCCATAAAAAAGTTATTTCCTTGAAGAGAAAAAACGTCGCCATCAATGTTTTGTACACAAGTGTACCAAAAAACACCGTTGTCCGTGTGGTGACGGATTAAGAATACGAAATGTCACCAACCCATATCATCCCATGGGTGTCGTAAGAGCCGACAGAGGGAGAATATTATGCAGAGAACAGCACTGTAAGAGAAGGAAAACTTGATACAAACCCCATACCAACCCGTTTGGCCAGCGTGGTATAGTAGGCCAATTCCTCCTTTTGAAGGAGAGGCCTAGTCCAGCAGTGGACTGTTAAAGGCTGATGATGATGATGATGATGATGTACCAAAAAACTTTCACACAATAGAACAAAACTTGGACAGAAAAACTGTGTCGGAACTGTTGTCATCACAAAATATTTAATGCTTGTTCACATTCGTGTATACAACTTGAGAATATCGAACTTTTGGTATCTCCAGTAGCGGCAAGTTTTTAACTGCAACGTAGATAGATTTTTATGTTAGCTGACTTTTGACTTTGCTAAGAAATCTAAATTTTCTTGAAAATAGTAAATAAGAAAGAAAATAATGTATTTTTAAAAGGATCCAAGGCATAAAAACGTAATAGGATATTTAAATAATATGTTTTTATAATCTTAAGTTATTAGAAAATGTCGAAAAAAGAAACGTCATAAAATATACAATTCTTTTGACCTGTGTTTATCTCCTAACTCATTTCCAAATAGCTGGGTCGATTTACTAGCCATTTGTATTGTGCGTTTAGGTTTCTGGATGGCTTAAAACAAAATTGAACATATTTCTACGATTTGCACATGATAAAAATACATAAATTTTCAAAGAATAAATAATATGTTGTGGTTCATATATAAGAAACATATTTTCTAACTATTCAACTTTGTTATTATCAGGATCTAAAGCATTTTAAGTTAAGTATTATGACAATACTGTTTTTGAACAAAATGTATTAGTACAGCCTTTTAACAGAAAATAAAATCAAATCGCCTGTCTCTTCCTAGAGTTACAGGTAACTTTAAATTTCTGCGAAATTGTTTCATTAACAATTTTCATTATTAACGTAACATAAATAACACAACCATAATCCCAAAATAATCCTAAAAACTGAATATAAGTAACAGAGTCCCTAGCCTATAAATCACTTTTGTATATAGTTCAAAAGCTGTCTGTATAACAGAGTTTCTCTAACTGACCTCCATCTGACGTCCTTAGGGAATCATTGGCGTCTGCCAACTAGGTCCCCATCACTTATTTTTTCTCAACTTACTTGACCGGACCATTTCTCACATATCTTCCTCATATATAATATTAAAAATGAAGAAAAAGAAAAAAAAAGACACTAAATCAAATTCATGTAAATTCAATTACAGTAACAAAATAAAACATTAATAAATAACATTCTTTTGATCTACTTAGATTGACTAAATTCACTAAATTAAAGTCATGATTATATATACGTCAAATGAAATTAAATTGTAATAAAATTGCAATAAATTGAAACTTAATAAATAAATAGAAAGATAATTACACAAGTTAGTTACATTGAAGTCAGTTGTTCATTAACAAGAAATTTAAAGTGTCCTACAGTATTACTGAGGATGTCTATATCGTTAGATCTACTTGAAATATCATTATAGAGGTTTGTCATCCTAACTATTGGTGTGTGCTTACCAAGATTTGTGCGACAGCGGGGAGCTTTGAGCGGTGAACCTGGATAACGTGGTAATCTGTTAGGCACACTAATATTGAAGTACTTATAGGAACACAAATATTTTATTGACCACTTACCTAACTACATTACAGATAAGCGCTACTTATAACCACCATAATTTCTGCACAAGTACCCGCTAAATACATGTCATAAAATATCATCCAATATTTTACTTTCGCTAAATATAATGTATTAGTCAAGTTCATACCACCATGATATTAGTTCGAAGGGTACCCTTGTTATAAGGCGAATATTAGCAGGATTCAATATGGTCCTAGTCACGTGGGCTACACCCGGTACCCATCGCGTGACCGACCTGGGATTCGAAGTGCGAATATTCGCAAAAATATTATAGTAAAACATTTGCTAGTGAATTATGTTTCGCCTTAACGTGTTATTTATATCTTTAGTCGAAGTACTAAGTTGGGCTGAGAAAGGTATTGCTTTAACCCTAGAATACTAATCATCGCCTGAGAGGCCGCGTTCGGTTGATTTTTTAAGAATATTTTTAAATTACGTCTATGTATCGCGGCGTGCGTTCGTGCCAATATAGTGCACCTCGTGACACGGTGGAGAGTGTGATGGGTTCAACGGGGAATAGTCAGATATCGAGTTATTGACCTCACGTTCGCCTGGGAGGCGATCATTAGTATTAACGGTAAGTTTTTTACAAATGTCGTATTTTAGTTTTTTGCAATTATCTCTTTATTTATTTGTAACAATAAGTTTTATGTAACTGAGAATTGATCGTTTTGTTTCATAGATGAATCTCGACGAGAACCAAATTACAAACTATTTGGAAAACGAAGATTCGGACAGTGAAAGTGAAGATTACGTTGAAGATTACGATTCAGAAGACAGTGTGGCTGATCCTATTCTCTTACCCTCGTGCCAGCTTGAAGCTGATCTCCAAAATATTGCTGGAATATCTCATATACCAGCAAGCACAAGCACTGAGTTAGAAGCTGCTCTACAAACCCTATCTCGATCTCCAAACTACTGCAATTGTGATAGAAAAATATAGGCTGATTTTAATTTACTCTCAAGCCAAATATCTTATAATTAGAATGGTCTTTTTATTTTTATGTGATATAACACTTTAACAATACCTAATTTAGATTTATTTAGAATAGAATTTCGATTAGAAGCTATATGTGTCTTTTTATTTTTTGTTATTACTTTTCAAAAGACTGTTCAAACAAGGGTAATGTTAGATTTATGGTTGATTTTAAGACTTAAATTATAATTTTATGGAACATATGACATTAAATTTAAAGAATCAAGGTCTTTCTTTATTATGTGTTAAATTTAATACAAATTTTAATAGAAAAGTTTTTCTAAAATCTTGTATAATTTATGAAGAAGCCTCCCGAGCGATTAGTATTAAGCAGTAAAAAAATAAGATTAGTACTCTAGGGTTAATGTTAGGATTTGCCTTCCACGGTAACGATAATGTGTCAGTTATTACTGCTGTGGTAGTAATTTTGGAAGTTGGAAGCGAAACTGATGTGCTGTACGATATATTAACAACTGTTCTGAGTATTAGATTGCTAAGTTTATAAGATAGCCTAGATATTGTATGAAAAGCTTACTGGAATTATGAATTAAATAGTTCTTATTTTCTGCTCGTGTTAAAGCTAGTGTCTTTACTCTAGTATATAGACAACATATACTGCAAGCCAAATGGATATGGGTACATCCAATATTGGAACCGGCCATAAGTAGATTAAAATCTATATATTTTTTAATTACTTACTCTTCGCTAAGTATTTATCCCAAGAATATTAAAAAGCCAGTAAACTTATTTACAAAAACCGAATTTAAGCGAATTACTAAATACACAAGAAGTTCCCAATAGACCTGATTATAGATTCAGCAAAGAAATTCCCGACATTAAGGTCAACAAATCACTTATAATGGCAGAAAAAGTAAAAATTGAGATAGCAAAACGCTGATCGGATGTAAACGAGCGTCCTCATAAATAAAAATGTGTAAAGTTGTGAAAGTTTGCATTTAGTTGAACATCGGCATATGATTCATGGTTTGAGCAATCAAACTTAGGAACGCCTCGAAAATGTCGGAGGATGAAGCCAAACATTTTGTTTGGCTTCATCCTCCGACATTTGGCTGGAGGATTGGCTTTGGCGTCTATAAATACGAAGCATTCAGTAGTGTGTTTTATTTGGAGAGTATAATGGGCAGAAAGGTGCTTATGAAATATTTTTATTAGAAGTTTTATATAGTACTAGCTTCTGCCTGCCTCTTCAGCTACGTGGTTGTAGGCTATCACTACAACAGGTCTATGTATTAAATTATTCTAATGTATGAGCTATATTAATGTAAACTTAATCCCTTAAGGAGATCTTGCGTGAAAAGTAACAAATATCCACACGCAAAGTAATATACGCAGCAGCAATTTTTAACGTGAAATCTTAGCTTTGCCTAATAGCGCTGTACCTGAGGAAACGTATAGAATCAGACATCTTTATCATCATCTTCATCATCATTCTTAAATCGTCCCTTGGATTATTCGGTTTTATAATATTTACTTATATACACCGGCTTACGCTTCCGTGGGTGTCTTAAGCGGCGACTAAGAAAATACACGAAGCGATGAAAAGAGACAGAAAATTTTACAACTAACCTTATACTAACCCATCTGCACAGTGTGACATCGTAGAGCAAATCTTCCAATTGACCGCCAATATTTTTTCTAACGCTTATTAGGAGAGGCCTATATCGAGCAGCGGATTTTGGAAACTGGTAGAATTGTGGCTTTAGGTTTAAAATCATCTTAAAATCAACCAGTCATATGCACTATAATGTTGTGTTCAAATATCTCTTTTGTAGACGACTAGCAGACACAATGAATACCCAGAATCGAAACAACAATTTATGAATCACACAAAGTTGACTCGTATGGGAATCGAACCCACAACACTCGGCGCAGTGTCAAGCCGCTGGGTGCCCGCTTTAACCACTACGCCAACCGTGCAGTCGTCTATCTGTATGTTGTATGTGTATGTATACAAACCGTCATGACATAAATTACCGCGAGACATGACGTGGGGTAGTGCTAAGCAATTATGACGATGTCTCGCCGAGATAAGCTGAGTGGTTATTAAGATAGAGTGCGAGCTGAGAGTAGGTTTGATTCCATTTACTGGACCTTCTCGTCTGGATATGTTAACGATTTGTCTTGTCGCACGGGTGATTGGTTTGTAGGTGGTGAGCCAGACTCAATCACTCGCCGATCAAAAAAAGGAAGAAAATCAGGTTTTACTTACAAATGAAAACACTTTTAGAATAGTACACTTCACGATATAATTGCCTATATAGGTAGATACAATGCAGCTACTTTAAAACTAAGATTTACTAATTGAGAACATGAGTAAATTCAGGGCGTGGTCCGACAAGTATAGTTAGGTGTTCACTGGTGTTCCGAAGGCCAGGGTCTTGATAGGAAGAAGACTTAACTGATGGCCGTGAGCTGGAGCAAAGGGCAGATTGAGCAGCGTCGCACGCTTATATATGGCGTGCGGGGCGCGCGGGGAGAGGCGCTCCCACCTTCGTTCGACGTCACAGTTCAGACGGAGGGGCACGACGTCACACACCCCCCTCTTTAGGGCAGAATTTTTCCTAGGGAAAATTCTCTGGGCTAGCAGCTAGTTGAGGATTACCTGTAATCAAGTAGTGGAAGTGGTGTCAGTATTTTAAGTAAACAACCAAACTTACATAATTACATTAGCTATAAATATAATATATTACCCACAATACGCACGCAACAACTGCCCTATAATAAACTAACACACCCGTCATCCATAAAGCCGTCACACACTACATAAGTGCTTAGGCCATAACATAACAACAGAATATGAGAGACAACCATTAAAGGCGTGAAGCGCTTAGGGTAATACACGAGATAAAAGGGACGTCATTAAGAATGAGTTACAGGTAAGAGAAGTTACGTCTAGCCCTACGAATTGTTATTCTTGGGTTCGGCACCTTGACCACTAGATAAACAAAATACTAAGTCATAGTTAGGTATAACAAACAGAATTTATACAAAAGTTAAACGAAAATAAATTCAAGTTGCAGACTACAAACTGACTACTGAATTACAAAAGAACAACAAAATACATAATTATTTTGCTCAATTTAATTAAAAAGACCACGATTGTCCAAGATGAATGAACACACTATTAAAGTAAACAATGATGAATCATAAGTTCGGTATCTATCTACCAGCGCGTCACTGAGTGAGCGCGTGTGCATCGCAATAACAAACTAGATATATTTTAATTAGATAAGTACTATTTGACTGTTCCGAGTTCGCGACGCCCGGTCAATCACACACAATATTGCTTTATAAAAGTACCTATAATAACAATTCGATTATAAAATCGATACAAAATTATGAACAACAACAATAAAAAGAACTTCAAAACAAAGCACAGCGAAAAAAATAATACGTCAACAAAGTAGACATTAAGATAAAAAGACTTCCAGAAAAGACAAACGAGAATCGAACTTGTATACTCGGCTGCCAGTGACCTTTTAACCACTGATCCACAGGGTAAAAAAACCAATATATTTAGTTTATAGTAAGATTTTTTTTTTCTTTTAAACAATGTTCAACATTTGGGTACATAACTACGCAGCAATTTAAAAAAATAGTGTATTTTACGAGAAAAAAAATTTTTGCTACCCACAACAAAAAATATTGATATAAAGTAGACACTACTACAAACGGTAACATAAATTAGAGAACATTCGTTTGGAAAAATAAACAATGTACCTATAGGTTATAAGTATTCTTTTTTATTTTATGTAATTTTATGTATCTTTAAATCTTTTATATGCCATTCGCCAAGTGGTTTAACATTCATAACATTTAGTTTTGAAGAATTTTGCCGGTTTACGGCGAAGATTATAAAATAAACAATTGCGTTGATGAGCGGACAACAGAGCTGAGTGTACCTTCTCGAGAATAGAAGATAAATAGTTCAACGATTCGGCATACTTTACATGGCTCATGCACAATATTGGAATTGAATTCCATGTCAATATACTGAAAACCAAAATATCCTTCAATTGAGTTTATGCACAATGTGAGGCGTAGGTGTACAATGGCGTATAATTTACATTTAGAACATTTTATTTTAACAGTAGATTTTAATATTAGTGCCAAGTAATATAAACATTGTTTATTATAAGAAAGATTGTGGATGTAGTAACATGCACAAAAACAACACATTTTATTTTAACACTTTGTTATTAAAGTTTATGTATTTATTTATGTTAAACAAACATTTTAAAACAACAATTAGGCATTTATATTGTGAAGGTATTTATAAGCGATAACTCATCGCACGAGTTTATGTAGGTATTTTACAACAAATGCCCGACACCTGGCAATTAGTGATTACGCACAACGCGTTAGAATAATATAACACATAAAGAGTTGACCAACAGTGGGCAAAAGATACTGGGTTCTCCAGTAGTGACCCAAAAAGAAAAAATATACATTTACATATATTATATTATTATATACACTAAGGTCAGACAGAATGACCATCATACGCTAAAATTATTATTGAAAAAAATACCACTCACCTTCGGAACACCAATTTAGCTATAAAAAGAAATCCTATTGGGCGCCAATGTCGCACAGGTGATTGGTTTGTAGGTGGTGAGCCAGACTCAATCACTCGCCGATCAAAAAAAGGAAGAAAATCAGGTTTTACTTACAAATGAAAACACTTTTAGAATAGTACACTTCACGATATAATTGCCTATATAGGTAGATACAATGCAGCTACTTTAAAACTAAGATTTACTAATTGAGAACATGAGTAAATTCAGGGCGTGGTCCGACAAGTATAGTTAGGTGTTCACTGGTGTTCCGAAGGCCAGGGTCTTGATAGGAAGAAGACTTAACTGATGGCCGTGAGCTGGAGCAAAGGGCAGATTGAGCAGCGTCGCACGCTTATATATGGCGTGCGGGGCGCGCGGGGAGAGGCGCTCCCACCTTCGTTCGATGTCACAGTTCAGACGGAGGGGCACGACGTTACAGTCTCAGATTTGGAATCTAGCCTTAAAAAAAGTGTAATTGGATGAAAAGCGTCGGACATATCAATGTTTTGATTAAATAATGTATGTGTTTCTAGGTATACATACACTTACAGTATTATATTATATATAAGTGGTATGGCGTCCCGAAAAAACTACTTAATCAAGGCATAATACCATATTATACCATGCAGCAATTATGCTAGCATAAAGGATCTTCGGAAAATGGTAGAGGTTTTAATTTTGTCTTAGTTCCAACGGAGTAAAAACGATTATAATTAATTTACAATTAGTTATTAATAAACTTGAAATTAAAACAGGCCTAGTTGAAGTTATATACTTCAACTTATATTAAATTAACTTTAAAATTAAATTAACTATACACAACTGGCTGAACATAGTATTTAAGTTTTAATAAAGTAATTACGTATCTGTTAAATCACCTTCACAGCAATATAGTTGCTACGACCTTGCTACATGTCTACGGAGTCCTACGGGTCTACGACATGCTACGGTGAATCTACGATTTCGTACGTGTGGTTTGTGGTTTGCAATTCAAAATGATTGAGTTATAGTAAGTTAATATACACTTGAATGATCCCATAATATAACTAAAATTTTCTGAATATGTATCAGAGAGGCAAAACTTTTTGGGACTTTGGTTTATAATATTTTGTTATGATCCTAAACTAGTTCAAAATAGCTTCATGTATTTATGAATATAAAAGACTTGCCAAACTATGTTTCCTACAAGGTTTGAAAACAGTCATCACCTTGCACCTATAGTGTCATAGTGTTGTTATTCGCTTCATAAGAATCTGTATTTAACAGTGTTATTTAACTTAACTTAGGTACTATGTGTAGTTGTTAATAAATAAAGTTAGTATTAAATTCTTATTTCATTTGCCTGCTTTGGACAGCATGCTAATCCGTCAGTGCCAACGTTGGCGTTGATCTTTGACAGCCGTTATAGCAAACGGTGCCGTTTAATATACTGGCTAAGCCATGAAATATGGCCCCCTTTGAGTCGCAGCGGTTAGACGACAATCGCTCTATAAGAATGAAGATATACTGTCTAATTTGGTTAGAGTAGAAAGCAGACCCCGATCTTCAAAGCTTAACCCTTGAATGCAGCCAGGGCAATGAGGATGATATATAATACCGATGAATTGTATCATATAATCCTTAAAAAAGATATTACCTTGAAAAGAAAAAAACGTCGCCATCAATGTTTGTACACAAGTGTGCCAAAAAACTTTCACACAATAGAACAAAACTTGGACAGAAAAAATGTCTCGGAACTGTTGTCATCACAAAATATTTAATGCTTGTTCACATTCGAGTATACAACTTGAGAATATCGAACTTTTGGTATCTCCAGTGGCGGCAAGTTTTTAACTGCAACGTAGATAGATTTTTATGATAGCTGACTTTTGACTTTGCTAAGAAATCTACGTTTTCTTGAAAATAGTAAATAAGAAAGAAAATAATTTATATCTTACTAATATCCAAGGCATAAAAACGTGATAGGATACTTAAATAAATTATGTTTTTATAATCTTATGCTATTAGAGAATATCGAGAAGAGAAACGTCATAAAATATGCAATTCTTTAGACCTGAGTTTATCTCCTAACTCCTTTCTAAATAGCTGGGTCGATTTACCAGCCATTTCGTGTGTATTGTGTGTTTAGGTTTCTGGATGGTTTAAAACACAATTGAACACATTTCTGTGATTTGCACATAATAAAGAATATGTTGTGGTTCATATAAAAGAAACATATTTTCTAACTATTCAACTTTATTAGTGTCATAGCATTTTATGTTTAGTATTATGACAATACTGTTTTTGAACAAAATTAATTAGTACTACTTTTTAACAGAAAATAAAATCAGAACGCCTGTCTCTTACTAGAGTTACAGGTAACTTTAAATTTCTGCCACATTGTTTCACACACTATTGGCACACAAACTAAGAGCAATCAATCAACCATAATCCCAAAATAATCCTAAAAACTAAATATAAGTAACAGAGTCCCTAGCCTGTAAATCACTTTTGTATATAGTTCAGAAGCTGTCTGTATAACAGTGATTCTCTAGCTGACCTCCATCTGACGTCCTTAGGGAATCATTGGCGTCTGCCAACTAGGTCCCCACCATTTTTTTTTAACTTCCTTGACCAAACAATTTTTTTACATATCCGTGAAAAGTTGATCTAACTTGCGCTCCTGGTAAATGATTTCAAATTATTGCAACTTTTATATCGTAATGAAATAAATAAATAAAAATACTTTTATTGCCACAAGTTAATCAGCTTACAGTTATTAAAATTAAAATATATAAAAACAGGTTAATACTTTCTTGCATTCCGACTTTTCGATCCAATTTCATTGGCTGTGGTCAAGTGAAGAGCACTATAATTGCATCCACGAGTAAGAGTACCAAATAAACTAGGTAGTTAATGTGATTATTTCGGTGTCAATTATTACTTTGCCCGAATTGAGGAGATATTATATATATTGGCTAGATAGTACATATAATATCAGGATTTATTACCTTGGCTGTAACATATATATTATAAGTTGTAGTTTTAAGTTGCTAGTGAGCTTACGTCATACTTTAACTTGGAATATAGCAGATAATTTAGTGCATACGTAACTATGTGCCATAAAAGAAGTTTTTGTTGTACCATGTTTAGGTTACAGTATGGCACAGTATAATCTTTCTTTAGCTGCAACAAAATTGCATTATATTATGTTTATCTGTTAGGATTCGTGATAAAAATTATCAAGTTATATATGACAAGTTATATATGACAGCGTTACTACCTATGCTGATTATTTAATGCATATTTTTATAGTTGATTGACACGTGTTGAAGAATATCCGGTGCATACAGCGGGATATTGCAAGTCAGGTATCTTCCTGGCACCCATACCATTCATATATCCCTTATCCTTTTAGAGGAGTTCGGTATTGTCAACCTTTTTTTGTTGCAATAGTTGGGATGGTCAATCCGAGGGTGCCTGGTGTGTTCCTCTTTCCTTCCATTAGGCATATTTTTTTCATAATATGTCCCGGCAACTCGAATTCATTCTATTCTTTCATAGAAGGCATTCAAATTTACACAAACACTACTATTACAAAAACATTTCGAACTCGAAGAATCATTTTGACAGCTTTTCTTTTGAATGGTCACTTAGCTCTTTGTTTTATTCTGTTACTTTTGCTGACGTGCCTAAAGATTATTGATACATTTTTATTGTAATTAATTACTTGAAATATTGAATATATTTGGAATACTGTACCATTTCACGATGAAATTCGAGGTTTTGCATTCGTTCAAAAGGAATAATTACTAAAGGATTAATTGCGTTGTTTATTATTACAGCTAAATACAATTACACAGTTGAATAAATCATTTTATTTTGTATTGCCTCGTTCCAAGAACAACACTCCAAAGTTATTGTAAGTTAATAATGTTATTCTTAATTCTTATCTAACATCTGAAGGCCTAAGAGCAATATTTTGGCGAACACTACCTAATTTCGTATACTAAAAGGTTTTATTAAGTATTTACATTCAGTTGAAACTTTTATGAGCTGTAAGAAGTTTAAAAGGTTTTTTAATGTGCTTTCACGTGTCATACTAGTAATAAATGCCATTGTAAATAATATTAAGAAACTCGAATGTGTTAAAATTTTTACTTTAAAAAGGGTAGTTAGATGAGATCTTTATTAGGATCTCCCTGAGAGAAGCACGAAAAATAATTTTATTACATAGTTAAATGTATATAAAGGGTCTCAAAAGTGTAGGTAATTATTTTTAAAATAAGTATGCCCACACGAGACAACAAAAATCAACATCGGCATAACGTTCGGCAAAAATTTGTACAATTCTACCATAACTTCACTTTTTACTATTTGGTCGCGCACATTTCCTTTCTTAATAAAATTCAACATGTACCCAAACTTTCGACCAACCCGCAAAATGTTCTCAACATACTACGATTTCACACGCATTGGCTTGGGTTAGCGGCCTTACCGTAACAATACTACAATACAATCTTACTGCAAAAGTATTTTTGCATTTTATAATAATACAAAATCCTACAACAAGCAAGTAAATTCAACCTTAAGACGATGATAATACAAGACAAAACAACCGCAAACTGAGCTTTGTTTCCTAACAAAGTTAATACTTACCGACATCAGACGAAAATGTATCTTTGTGCTAATATAATAAAGGTGTTATAGGTGGTAAATAAAAGGTGGTCGGCACATAATTTCGTTAGCTACGAGTCGTCACGTACAGGTTATCGTATCCGTGTCACGGCATAACAACTGCTTGTAACTTGGACTTCGGATAAGTGATAGATATTTGCCGTTTCGTAATGCCTGGCTTTGCGAATATGTGTCGTATTTAAAGTGATATTATACGCTAAAGTTTCGGCGATATCTTTAGTTAGTATTAGGTATTAAATATTGGTATTACACGTGTGAAGTTTAACGAGCGTTTGTGGATCATTACGTAGGTACAAGTATTTGCTTCTCCTAGTTTGAGTAACAGTTATTGTATTTGTGTTCTATTCTTAGAAGGCGTGTTTGGTGCTTTGAGTGTGGTAGTTGATTTAATCGGTCTTTTTGATAAATTGAATAAATAGTTTTGAAGAATATTAGCTTTTTCACTGAGTGGCTGCCTTCTGAGTCTCACAACTCCTTCTTTTCCATGGTTGAATACACTGGCCTAAATGTAATATTCAAGGGTACTAACTTCCCATAACGATTGTCAAAGGTCTTCACGACAAATGAGACCGACGCTACTATTCAACGTGCACTTCGAAGAACGTTGCAAGCAATTATTAAAGACTAGCTGTTTCCCGCGGTTTCACCCGCGACCTGAGGGAACTACTTCACGTAACAGGTTACTTTATAGCCTAAGTTACTTCTTGGTACATTAGCTATCCGCCAGTGAAAGTCCCGTGAAAAGCGGTCCAGCCGTTCCAGAGATTGGCGAGAACAGACAGACGGACAGACAAAAATTGAAAAAATGTAATTTGGGTTTATGTACCGTGTATAATACATCCATATTCATTTAGTAAAAAGCGGTTCTTATATTATTACAAACAGACACTCCAATTTTATTTATGTGTATAGATTGGGTACGCACATAACTTCCAAAAGTCAGTGGTCAGTGGCTGTGGGGCTTAACCCAATATACTCCACCTTGACAGTCTATCGGTATCTACTCTAGACTATTGCTATAAATATATATATATATATAATATATATATTCTACCACATATACACACATCACCAGCTAGTCCCAAACTAAGCAGAGCTTGTTCTATGGGTACTAGATAATGGATAATCATACTTATATATATACATACACACATACATAGTCTCACGCCTATAACCCCGAAGAGGTAGGCAGAGGTGTATTTCTACACCCACTTTTCGCCAGATATACTTTAGTCCCACGTAATAAGGGGCGAACCTCTTTGCGCGAATTTCGTGACATTTCGTTTCGAAAGCCAGCCCGACCCAGGAATCGAACCCGGGACCTCCCGATCCCACGCGCACATTTATGCCGCGAGACCAATGAGGCAGTTGTTTAGGGTTTGATGTCGAGTTTTCCGTCTCTAACTTATATATGTATATTTTGTAAATACAAACATATTATACATTGAAACACCCAGACCAAGACAAACATCCATGTTCATGCACACAAATGTTTGACTTGAGCGGGAATCGAACCCGCGACCTTCGGCGTATAGGTATTATTTATAAGTATCATGTTATTGTAAAAAGATCGGTACAAGTGCGTAAGAATATTTTTTTTACAATTTTAGACGTTTTCTTAATAATGAAATAGTGTAAAACTGAGAGCAACTTTTGTAAAGTACTTAGTACGCTGACAAGGCACCTGGGCTTTGGAACGCTTAGGCATATTTTCAGTGTTGTGCGAGAGGCACTGTGGCACAACTACTCAGCGCTTGGTAAGCTACTTAAGGGCGCGAGCCCCGCAGACTGCCACCATCACACCGAGGTTCTACAAGCGGTATGTAGATGACACTTTTACAATTTTACCAACAGATAGTGTTAATGTATTCCTAGACCATCTTAATTCTATTCATAACAACATCAAATTTACAATGGAATTAGAGGCAAACAATTCTTTAGCTTTCCTAGATGTACTTGTTATCAGGAACAAAAACAACTCTTTGAGCCACACTGTGTATAGGAAAAAGACACATGTAATAGGTACTTAAACGGGGAATCTCACCACCATCCTAAACAGTTAGCTACCGTAGGAATGTCTTTGTTTCAGAGAGCCCGGGGGATCTGTGACAAGAAACACCTGGACGCCGAGCTTCAACATGTCAAGCAAGTTCTGCAAGACAACAAGCTCCGACCACCGCGCCAACGTCACAGATCCCCGAAGAACAAGCCAGCCACAGTAGAGAGACAACCTGCTGTCCTCCCATACATCAAGGGCGTGACCGACAAGATTAGCTACATCTTGAAGCGAGCTTCAATCAAAACTTTCTACAAGCCGCCAACGAAGATAAGCCATTTATTACCATCTGTCAAGTGTCAGTTACCCTTACAAAAGGCTGGGGCTTACAAGATAGACTGTGAGTGTGGGCTCTCATACATTGGACAAACCAAGAGAAGCATAGGCATTCGACTAAAGGAACATATAGCTGACATTAAACACAAACGCTCGACGAAGTCTGCTGTGTGTGAACATGTAGAACAAGGAACCAACCATTACCTGCGATTTGATAAACCACAGATACTCGCAAAAGAACACCGCTTTATTCCAAGAATGATACGTGAAGCTATTGAAATTAAAAAACATCCTAATTTCAATAGGGAAGATGGTTGGAATGTACCTCCAGCTTGGGACCCTGTTATCAGGCTAATGAAACCCAAAAAGGACAAAGTCACCAGAAGACATCAAGACACAGTGAGCACATTCTGCGTAGATAGTAACACCAATAGTTGAAAAATGTTCGGGTTCTTTGAGATAACTTTTAAATTCAAGACAAAGACAAATATCACCTCAGTCTGCCGTGTACATGAATCCTGTAAGGAATTCGAAACGTCGGCTAGTAATAAAAATGTAGTTTCTAGATCTTTCGGTTTAAATGTAATAACAAATAACCAGTGAAAGTAATATAACGCGATAAAATCCGTAAACTGTAGTTTAATTACAATGTGTAACATTCGCGTAAACCCAAGAAAATATTAAGCTACTTAAGCCCTCAACATTTTCTTAACTTAGGATGCTCCCGAATTGTATGTTAGATATAAAAGTGTAGGGCTAGCTTTACACGGCTTAGGACGTCTGACATACGAGTCATCATCACCATCATTGCAGCCTTTCACACCCTACTCACGTCCACTGCTGGACATAGGCCTCTCGTAATTTGCGTCACATTAGTATTGTGAGCAAATTAGGAGGGCTTGGCCTACTATACCACGCTGGCCAGACGGGTTGGTATAGGGTTTGATGTCGAGTTTTTCGTCTCTACGTGCAAAGACGGTATTTGCATCATTGGTCGCCTCTTACGACACCCACGGGAAGATAGGGGGTGGCGACACTTGTAATATATGCCGTCAACCACACGGTGACATACGAGTACGGCCAATTAACACTGTCGCCATCTAACGGCTATCGATGTAAATATCATTAAGCGCGCTATCAATGTTCTCGCACGTACGAGGAGAATATCTCTAGATGGAGGAACATCGTATCTCATCGTACCACATGTTACTATAGTATACGATCGACTTTTTCGATATCGATTCTCGATTGCATAGAATATTCGATTGTTCAAGTGTCTGCTTCACCATTCCCAGTCCGTGTCGTAGGTTCCAATTCTACATGGCGCATCAGCATCGTGTGTGATTACCTTAATGTAATACTAACAGATTATATTTTCTGTTATATGTGGTAAGACGTCAGTACCTACCCCTTGAATATACAAACGCTGGTCTATGGAAAATCGCTATCCATTTGGGTTGCAAAGGTTATACGACAATTACTCTATGGAATTTCATCGTATTCGGCTAGACTAAAAAGGGGATGAAGATAATGAGTATAATAAATCCTGACAGATTACTTTTCGTCGTCGTTAAATACAACTAAAATAAGTCATTTTTATAATTACTTTTTTTTTAGACTTACGTCTGTATCCCCGAAGGGGTAGGCAAAGGTGTAATATTACACCCACATTTCGCCATAAATTTTTAAGTCCCACGTAATAGGGGGCGAGCCTATTGCCGTTACCGGGCACATCACCAGACTCCGTGCTGCTACTGAGAATTCGGAAAAAACCCAGTAACACTTTGCCCGACCCGGGATTCAAACCCGGGACCTCCGATCAGCAGTCGCATACGCTATTTACTGGACCACAGAGGCATTCTTAATTATTTGGTTAACTAATGTTTGCCATAATTTAAAATGCCATAATTTCATATGCCATACTGGTATTTGCCATAATTTCATTACGCTTCAGTTGCCATAATCGTGAAATTACATAAAATGACTTTTCTATAATTCCATTGGTCATAATCGATCAAGTGTCATAATAATTTAAATCCATAAATGTATTTGCTATAATTTTCGTTTTCAATAATGCCAGTTTCCATAACTTTTATTCACCATAATATAAATAAAGATAATTTAGTACAAGCGCCTGCAATTTTTATGTTAATGAGTAAGTTAATATATGTTTTGCTATTAACATATTCACAGTTAAAGTAATAGAACATACATACATACATAGTCTCACGCCTATAACTCCGAAGAGGTAGGCAGAGGTGTATTTCTACACCCACATTTCGCCAGATATACTTTAGTCCCACGTAATAAGGGGCGAGCCTATTGCCGTACCGGGCACATTTCCAGACTCCGTACTGCTACTGAGAATTTCGTGACAGAAAAACCCAATAACACTGCCCGACCCAGGAATTGAACCCGGTACCTCCCGATCCCACGGCACATTTATGCCGCGAGACCAACGAGGCAGTCGTATAGGGTTTGATGTCGAGTTTTCCGTCTCTACGCAAAGATGGTATTTGCATCGTGTTATCCCTTAGTCGCCTCTTACGACACCCACGGGAAGATAAGGGGTGGTGACACTTGTATTCTATGCCGTCAACCACACGGTAATAGTATGAGGGTAAAACAAAATAAGTCTTACATAAATAGACAGTCCTTATTAACATTAGTCGTCAATTCACTATTAGTCCTGTCGAGATGAGTGAAAGTTGTGAAGTGTGTAAAACTACAAAAGGTTGCATTAAATTAAATGTTTACGCATTCACGTACGAAAAGAATAGAATAGTAAAAAATACGTATTATTAGATTTGTGAGTTACGCAAATACTAATAGTTAAAATTATCTCCAAACATCGGTGTGTATGGCACTGCCAACTTCCACATTATTTACACTAGTTTAATAAACTAAGTTTGACGCCTATTTTCGAATTAAGGTTCAAAAGAGAACCTAACATAACCTATTTAGTTACTTATTACAGTTGCACCTAACCCTAGGTACTCGAAAGCAATGACGCACAAATTTGACATTAGCTGTCTATATCATTTATACAAGATGGCGGTTGCGTTTCGTTTCACGTTTTTCACATAAAACCTAAATATCGCTTTTATTGATTCCACAAGTTTAATAAACTGAGGTTGAAACCCCAGATTTTTTATTCACAATTAAACCTAAAACTAACCCTCATATGGCGTCTACTAACTAAGCTCGACGGAGCCCCGCTTCGCGGGGTTCCTACTTCTGGGTGGTTTAAAAAAAAAACCACGAAGACTAAGGCGGGAGCTCCGCTTTGCTTCGCTCCTGCCTTAGTCTTCTAACCTAACCTATCCGAGTCGGATTGCACTGAGTCGGGGTGTTAACGATAATTAATATCGACCTAACAATATTATGTATTATTTTCATAATTATATCAAATTTTGATTATGTCAAGAGTCGATTCTGAGATGAATAAATTTATGGAAAACGAAAGAATACCTAATTATTTTAGTTGTATTATATATATAGATAATAAATAAGATAGATTCTGTCCTATTTAAACACACAAAATTGATAACAACGAAGCATCATTCAACCACACAACAAGCTCTATATAAATGAAATATGAATTTCATTACGTTCAAATGCCGTAAGACATAACGAATAGGTACACCATAAGGTAGTTACAAACTAATTTCACTATACTTTATGTTAAACTAAATGATGCAAAGTTGTTGTCGAGTTCAGTATAATGTCGAGGAAAATACAAGTTTCGTACGCTGAGGAAGCTCTTTGTTCAAAGTACTAGCGAGCTACTTGTAAATTAATATACTTGTAATATTTATTTTATGAAGTTGTGTTAATTATGGGAGCTATTGACATTTAGTGTAATGTAGTTTCTGGGTTTAGTGTATTATCATGCTTGACCGGAGTTTCTTCTTTCAGTCATCGATACAAAAGTGTGATATTCGGTTGCCTATTGAGGCTCAATAATCCGTTATCTTACTTGGTTTGTTAAATTTAATTTCGCTTAGTTACTTACACACAGGGCATGTATTGTGCCACGCAAATATCGGCCCTCTAATGATAAGAAAATAATGCTAAGCTATTTTGAGTAAGGGCCTTCTTATCTCACGAGGACAGGGCGTGATAGATAGCGTCTTCAAGGTGGCTTGACTACCAAACAGGAACAATGGCACTGACACCAAGACTATCAGTTTTAAAATGGAAACATTTTGTTGACGCATAGTGTTTCACAGAGAATAAGGCAGCGACGGCCTAGTGGAGATACCAACGAACTGACACGCCAATGAGTTTACGAAGTTAAGTGCGTATTAAATTGTTAATTATCGCTTGCCCCATGCCTCGGATAGCACGTTAAGGCGCTGTTATACCTCAGAAGCCGTGAAACTCCTAATTTTTCGTCGCGCATCTAGCCATAACGGTACATATTTTAAACTAGCAAAAATTAGAGCTTAAAGTCAAAAGTCTGAAAAAAAGACTTTTGAAAGAATTTTTCATGTACGTAAAATAGAATCACGGTAAAAAAAATCACAAAATCGAGGCAGAAAATAATCTTTCGTCTCACTCTTTGCAATATTTTGATCGTAAGCTGTCGTATTTTTTTTGATAATATTGTAGGAAATCTAATGAACTAAAGAATTACCCTATTTATTTTCATATTATACCTGTATATTTTGTAAAATTAAATAAAATCTGGCAAACGTCTATGATTTTGACGCTCGGTAGATCCCATCAATATCAAACGCTTCAGCAATTTAAACCTTATTAGCATAAGCGGTGTACTGAGTGGCAGTTGCTAGTTTACGCCCCGCCCAGACCTCATCATTCGGCTATGAGCCCTGTGAGAGATAGGTCATGTCGCTTGCGTCTCCGCTGCACGAAATTTTACGTAAACCTGTTTGTTATTATAATACGCCGATTTGAGTTCGTAATTTCATGTTTTATGTTATAGACTGAATACTTTGAATCAAATAGGCTTTTCATGTAACTATGGGCACATATAATTAGGACCTAAGTTTATACTCTTGTTGCGTTTAATGTGTTATTGTTTCTGTGCTTATAAATATATAATTAGAAGAATAAAATATGGACAATTAGAGAAATGAAGTTCTACGAAGGATTTGTACAAGAAAGCGTCGTAATAAAATAGAAATTCATCCATGGCCAAGTGATTATGAAATATGTAAAATTTTTACACAAATTATTTTCATAAGAATCTTTTATGACTAACTATGTTACTTATATATTATCGATTATGCATAATATAATTATATAAATTATTCTCACAATACATAGCTGACACAGTCTTCAATTTTTGAAAGAGTAATAACATAAAATCGAAACATTTTATGTACCTACCTATATTTCAAATTCATTAGCTTGTCAGAGCGCCTGCAGCGCTAAGATGCCGCCACGGCGAACAATAATGATGACAGCGCTAATATGGCGCTCCGCAATCCGCAAACAAGCAGTAACGAATGTTGTATTATTGTGTTTTGAACATAAACCTTTTTAGGTACATCGGGTAAAACTTTGATTATTCATAAACTATTAGGTATGTCTCAGTACATCTAATATCTTTTTAATTTCTAAAATCAGTCATTTATTAGTAAGAAGGTGACTTCTCTGTTTGCTATAACACAAGATATAGTATTTTTTTAATAATAAAGTACGTAACTAAATATCATTATGGTAATTACAGTGAAGTTAAAGATAACAGTTCTGCAACGTCTTACACACATTTGACTTCAGTCATTCCTAAAACGATCTGTTCAAGAGCTAGCCAAGAAATGCCAAACATTTTTTTTAACAAATTTGACTCAAATTCCGTAGTGATAAGCAAAAATTACAAGAGGGATAGCAGGGACTGGTTCGAATTGCGTAAGAATATGTTGGCACATTGAAATTTTTGTATAGTGGTAAAAAGAAGAGATAACAGCAGTAAAGCCAACTTAGTAAAAAATATTTTTCACCACTGCAGCTCAAACATGCCGCTTTTGCTGCGAGACAACAGTGAACAAAACGCGATTTTGATTCGAGCGTGAGTAAAAGTAGCTTTTTAATTTTCAATCTTCAGTGTCACGAATTAATATTGTTCAGCCATAAATTTGAAACATTCGAATTTTACTGTGCTCTGTCTCTTTCACATGCATATAAAAAATGAGTGAAAAAACAAACCCCTTCGAATTCGAAATTCGATTTTGGAATTCGACCTCAAAGAAAACACCTACGGCAACGCAAAAAAAAAAGATATTTGTAATAAAGAAATTACTTTTTTTATATGTTATTGTTTATATGTTTAATTTATTATTGGATTTTAATAAAAATAAGTCTAACTAACAGTATAAAATTAGTATTTAACCAATTCATTTTTATTTAGAATTACAACAATGATACATTTGAAAAATAAACATCAGGGACGCGGTATTAAAACGTGCTTTAAAAAAGTAGCGGGAATAAAAATTTCGCTGATGCTGATACAGTAGGTATAGCGTAACGTGTTAAATTATAATAATATATAAAATAATCTAAAAAGATGAGTGAAACTAGCGACGATGACTGTACTTTAACACCAGAAGAATTAAATCAACAAGTGATTATGCAGAATTCAATCTATTCCTGTTCATTTCTATGTGTCCTTAGTAATATGTGTTCTCACTGCTGCTGTGGTGAAAAGTTATGTGTGCTACACGAGAGCAAAGTTTTTTGTATCTCGTGCTGTTGAGTCCCTCACCACGCTCAGGATTCTAACTTTGATTCACTCGCTACGCTCGTGAATCAATCATAGAATCCTTCGCTTGCTCGGGACTCGAAACAAAAAACAACTTTTCTCTCTTGTTGCACAAATAACTATTGTAGAAATAAAATATTTGCAATGTAAAATCAGTTGCGCAAGGAATCTAAAATGAACAACTGGCTTTGCAACAACTGGCGAAGCAAGAAAATGTAACAATCGAGCCTTGTGGATTATTCGATTATTGGTGCCACGCCAGATGGATTAATAGGTCCAAACACGATTGTGGAAATTTAATGTTCTAAAGTTGCATATAAGAATGGCCTGGAGAATATTATAAGAGCAAATAAAATACAAATATGGAAACATGATAAAAAGGTGAACTGACTAGTCTAAACAAATATTGTAATTGTTATTACCAAATTCAGGGGCAACGCCACGTTACACGCAAACAAAAGTGTTTATTTGCTGTGTGGAGTGGTGAAAGTATACCACTTAAAATAGAAATTATAGAAAGAGATGATGTTTTCTGGGAGAAGCTTGTGGCGTTTTATATGAATTGGCAGTTACCTGAAATTGTTGATTCTCGTCAAGCTCAAGGGATGGCATTGCGAGATCACGGAGAGGAAAATGTTTCATCAGCGCTTGAAATTTCTACAATACCAAGCCGTAAAAGGAAAGTAAATGAAACTGTGCCTCGTGAGCAACAGCAAATAATAAGTCTTATCACCTCACACACTGCCTTTAATATTCGATGAGAATAAAGAAAACCTGCCGGGTTGTAGCAGACAGCTAACTTTTGATGAACTGTAAATTCTGTATTTCGTTAATAAATTATAAATGAATATAAATAAATATCTTTTAATATTTATTTTCTTTGAAACAACACATATTTGAAGCGAAAGAATTTTTTTATATTTTTCCATACAAACATGTATGACGAGAGCTAACGAAAAAGCAGTAACTCAAATTCTAATTCTATAATTTTCTAAGCGACATAGCAGTATCTCATGAATAAGGTATATCCACATATATTTTTGATGTTTCATCTATTTTGAAAAATAATAATGGGTTGGGTTTCGAAACAAGTCGCCTTAATTTGAGGGTATTGGTAGTGTAGGGGGCTTAAGGGAGTTCGTTTTAATCACCTAATAGTAATTTTGGATCCCGGAGTTGCGTCTAAATATTTTTAAACAATTTCCAAAATTTCATTAATACTTCGGCAATTATGCAAAACGGAACGTAGTTTTAATATTTTAGTACAGTTTTACAAATGTCTATTTTATGTTTTATGTGAAAAACGTGAAACGAAACGCAAAACTGCCATCTTGGAATGATCATATTGACAGCTAATGTCAAATTTGTGCGTCATTGCTTTCGAGTGCCTAGGGTTAGGTGCGACTGTAATAAGTAACTAAATAGGTTATGTTAGGTTCTCTTTTGACCCTTAATCCGAAAAAAGGAGCCCTTCGCAGGGCTCCGTCAACCTTAGTTTATTAAACTAGTGTGATGAATGTGGAAGTTGGCAGTGCCATGACACCGATGTTTGGAGATTTTTTTTTTCAGAGAAAACCAAGTATTTCCGGCAAGTGAAAATGGTGAGGGGGGTTTCAAGACCTCCCCTCCTCTCTCCAATCACTCACAACCCCTAAAATCGGCGACGCATTTCGAAACCTTTGCCATAATAATTATACCTATAATATCAATAAACATCCATAAATAAATAAAAGAAATCAACTTTTACTAAACTTCAATTATCTCGTAACTCACTTTAGTTGAGATACGGCTTTTGCGCTTAGTAGAGCAGTATTGTGTTTTTTAGGGTACCGTAGCCAAAAATTGTAAAAACGGAACCCTTATAGATTCGCAATGTCTGTCTGTCTGTCCGCCCGTATGTCACAGCCAATTTATTGCAAAACAGATTTGAAAACTGGCAGGAATGGAATTAGATGTAGGTATTCTATGAACTGCTTCACTATTTTTATACAAAAACAAAACAAACATAATAATGGCCTCTCCATACATGGAACTGACTTAATTATTTTGAACATCTTACGGCACGTAGGTATTTACCTACTTTCGTCAACTATTAATACCTATAACGTCTAATGTAAACCAGTTTTGCTCATGGCTGCACTGAGAACAAAATTTGCGCTATGCCTATATTGTACAAACAGATTGATGTATGTAATATAAATTTTAATATCAGTATCTCAATTCAATATGCTAAAACGTTTTGCTTGCGATTTTGAAATATTGGAATACGGATGTCGCCAGAATACGGCCGCACACGACGAGAATGAAGGGGGGCGCCCCGCAGTAGACGGAGCTAAGCTCCCTTCACCCCCTCATTTACCAAAACAGGCGCTTAGCACAGCGCCTTAAACCGTCGGTGCCGGCTGTCATGAAAATCTTTGACAGTCGTTACGGGGAGGTAGTACACATACAGTAAACTGTTACTGATCTCACGGAATATCGCTATCCCTTTGGGTTGCGGAGGTCAGACGGCAGCCGCTCTGTGGAAAAGTTGACATTCTGTCATATCTTTCGGTTTGGTTAGACCACTAAAGCGGACCTCGGGCTCCAAGGCGTGTGAGTTTTGATGCAACTGGGATAACGTTAGGGCGATGATGAGTGTTTCACTGAGAACTGAATGTTACTGGCTTCTCAATAACTCCTAGCAATAAATAAAAAAGTACCTTTAGACGTATCTAGCTTCGTGCCAGTAATCAATTCAGTACCGGACACCATAAAATTTTTCGCTGCTAACCAATAGTCGTAAATAAAATACACCTACTTTTACATACGATTTTAATTACTAAACGGTAGAAACTCGAACTGAACGCGATGAAAGCGCAAAAGAAAAAAAACGAAAGCTATTTTAAACACAAAGGAGGTTTCCCTCCCACCTCGCTTAACTTCGGTACGTGTGGAAAGAAAAAAAAAAATATTTTTTCAGGGATTTTGCCAAATTTAATATCGTCATTTCGGCGAAATCTTCTAAATTAGCATCGACAGCAGCTACGCGATCGGTTTCACCTTCACTTCTAAATTCCAAATTTCATTTCACTTCGATTTTATTGGAAAAGTTAAGCAGTACCTATAAGTTGTGTGACATACAGATAGAAAGCTCTGTGAACTTTTTGATGAGAAATGAATGGGTATCTTATCATTGAGAGAAATTGTTAGAGCCAATTCTACATAGTGTATTAATAGACAATCTTACATCGCTTGGTTCTGTGGCCAGTAGATATCGTTTGCGAATAAGTCTTCTTGTGAGGTGCCTGGTTTTAGTCTATAAATGTATAATGGCTTCACCGCCATTGGCTAAGAGGTAATTATATCAATAGGTGGTGCATTTTGTTTACCACTAATCTTTACACATACATATATCTATATCGCTTTGACGACCGTTTGGCGAAGCGGGAGTGTAAGCGACTGCAACGCCAAAGGCCGCGGGTTCGATTCCCGCTCAAGTCAAACATTTGTGTGCATAAACATGAATGTTTGTCTTGGTCTGGGTGTTTCTATGTATAATATGTAGGTATTAACTAAAAAAAAGGATATATATGTGGGACTAGATGGTGTTGTGCGAATGCGGTAGAATATTATTGTTATTATATATTATATTCGTGTCCGTGTCCGTGTCTGTCCGTCAGTCCGTGTGGTGACGGATTAAGAATATAAATCATATATCATCCCATGGGCAGGGAGCATATTATGCAGAGAACAGCACTGTAAGAGAAGGAAAACTTGATACAAACCCTATACCAACCCGTTTGGCCAGCGTGGTATAGTAGGCCAATTCCTCCTTTCAAAGGAGAGGCCTAGTCCAGCAGTGGACTGTTAAAGGCTGATGATGACTATATTAGGTACTATTTATTGTAATACGAAAGTATTACTCTCGTCGATAGCTGAGTAGAGATACCAACAGACTATCATGTAGAGGGCACAAATGCAAACAGCATAAAACTGTCCAGTCAGAATTATCAAATAAGATTCCTTCATAAATCCAAAGGATAAAAACATTAACGTCTCTCCATCAAAATTACAGACGCGATGTTTATACGAGAACATTAAAAAGTAGTCCTCGTCTCAATCAAGAAACATCGTGTGCGTCTTCAAGGCCCTGCACAATTAATTATTACGACATTCTAAACAGAGACAAAAGGATTAGCGTGACGTACTTATTCAGGGGATTACACGGCGCGCCTGTAATCCCGGGGTGACAAAGGTGCATGGCACAAACGGTATTACGGAACTGTGTTTTGATGACTACGTACATGCGCTTTTTGGACAAAATTGTTGGGCGCTTTGGATCATTAAAGAGAGTCTAGTGAAAATTATGGTTTCGTTTTTATTACTTAAACTAATAAAAACGAAACTTAAACTAAATTTTGCATTGCGAAATCTTATCTTAACATATAAAATCCTTGCGTTACTGACTGACTGACAGACAAGCTACAACCGAAACTACTCGGCGCAAGAAGCTGAAATTTAGCATGTATGTTCCTTGGGGACTGTAGGGGTGCACTAAGAGGGGTTTTACCGAAATTCCCACGGGATCGGGCAAAACGGGAAATTCGAAAATATGTGCGTGCGTAGCCGCTGGCGTCGACTAGTATACTAATATATAAAGCTGAAGAGTTTGTTTGTTTGTCTGGTTAAACGCGCACTACTCAGGAACTACTGGTCCGATTTGAATAATTATTTCAGTGTTAGATAGCCCATTTATCGAGAAAGGCTATCGGCTATATAACATCACGCTATGAGCGACGGGAGCAGAGCAGTAGCCTTAAATAACGCGGGTGTAACCGCGGACATTCTCTAGTTAACCATATTTATTACGATAAGACTGAACGTAAATTATCAGTCTAGCATATAATCAGGCCTACTGCTGGGCACGAGCCTCTCTCACTACGAGAAGAAGAGAAAGGTCATAATCTACCACGCTGGTTATATGCGAGTTGGTAGATTTCGCCCCTTGACTTGAGGACATACTGAGAACTCCTACAGAGTAATAAATGTTTATGCTCTATGTTTTGCCAATTTTCGAATTAAAATTAAAGAAAACAGGAAATTGGCCGTGAAATATGTATGCTCATTTATATAAATTAACGTAGAAAACAAGACGTTAAACACTGTTTGAGTTGCTTACGCATACTACTACTTACGCGTAAGCAACTCACAATGGTTTACACAAAAATGGCTACAAAAGTACAGCAATATGATTCATATATTAAACCCTAAAAGTAAAATACAAATCGATCACTAATTCCTTCCACATTCAATAAATATCGCAACAATAGTCCAGTGGCTATTGTGCTCGCTTCCGGGCGGAAGGTCCCGCGTTCATTGCGATCTCGTTCACCCATTGTGTTCTCACTTATGCAAGGTAACCTTTACTGAATTCAATCACGGTATAAAGAGTTATTATCATTTGTTCGTTAATACGGCTTCTGGCAGAATAGTTTATAGAAAGGACATCTATTTAGTTTCAACACGGTTCACATTGTGGGTATGAATAAAAATGTGGTATGAATGTATGCTTATTGATACCACGAGATCTATAGAACAAAAATCTACGGTGTTAAAAAGTTGGATTTACTTTTCACAGAATTGTGACTTTTCAGAATCTTTATATATATTGCCGTGATGTAGACGATATTTTATTAAAAAAACAAGCGTACGAAACTTTTTCCCAAAAATCAATTACCAAAAAAATTTTTTAAAAATACTTGCGGCCACATTTTAATAGGCAACCTAGTAAATATATATTTTCCTAATCATAAATTTATATAAAAATTAGGATTTTAGCTAAAACTCGAACTTAGACTAAATGAATCATGACCAACCAGATTTGATGCATTGGCTGTAACCTAAAAAGTAAATACAAGGTGCACTATAAACTGCAGCCCAGCAATCGTCTCCCGAGCCTCTTATCGTTGGATAGTAATTATGCAGTCCGGTTATTAACTGGTACCTACTATATACATTGCTTCATTATTGCTTTACCTACTTCAGATTACTTCTTTGAATCATATACTCAACACATAATAGACATAATAGATAAATAGTATTTATACCGTAGCGTTTCGTTCGGTGAGTGAGAGTTTTTTTTTTCACACATCACCATCTAGTCCCAAGCTAAGCAGAGCTTGTGTTTTGGGTACTATATAATGGATATACATACATATGTGCTTTTTTTTTGTAAATACATACATATTATACATAGAAACACCCAGACCAAGACAAACATCCATGTCCATGCACACAAATGTTTGACTTGAGCGGAAATCGATTCCGCGACCTTCGGCGTAGCAGTCGCTTACACTCCCGCTGCACCAACCGGACGTCATAGTCAGTGCCAGAGTCTCCATCCTCTTTACCGTTACCCTCATCCCGCTGCTCCTCCAATTCCTTTGCCGGCACTGCACTTGTCACTCTCCTGGTGTTTTGGATGGGCGCGGCAACAACCAACCATTAGGTGATTTTTTTTGGTAGATTTTGTAGCAATCACTTTACAGATAAGCTTTCTTATATAGAAGTCTGTGTGTCCCAAAGAAGTTAAAACAAAGAGCTCAAGTTTCTCTCTGTCACATTTCTTTTATTGACTACCAAAGTTTATTAGTGAAATTTCACCTGAGGCCAGACATCAGCGTGTACTTTTGGTGGATAAATAAAATTTATTACTTATCACACTTTCGTAGACGGCATTAACCGGAATATTGGTTTTCGATAGAGTTGTATTTAAGACTGATAGAGTAAAGCAATTCGCGCGGAACTGCTGCAGTGAGATGTCAATGTATACGACAGGGGTCTAGTTCTGAATTCTGATCCACAGGGTCACATTCTGGACGAGGGTTATTTATATAACAGTCTTTTTAATAAGGCATGGTCTTTATCAACGCATTATAAACTAATAAAGAAGCAGATTGAACTTGAAACCATCGCAACCTAGGATTTCTCGAACAGTTTATCTGTTTATGTGAACTTATCGATAGATCGGCTTTTGACACAACACAACACTTGGGTATCAGCACAGAAAGAGAACACTTGAAGCGTCTAGGTTAACGTTATGTGAATTTTGGTTATATGTCGTATCCGAATCCAGAGGATCACTGTCAGCGTACCCTGCGTTGTGGATATCTGACGCCCCCTACAGTTTTGGAGTATTAGTTTACTGTTTATTGGTCTACCCACCTTCATTTTTGAGATCACAAACATATTATATCCCATAGATTGACACAACAAATGGTGAGATAACCCATCAATAATAAAGTAGAAAAGTCTGCATTTTTTAAATATTAAAATATATAAACAATACCTTTTTTTTATAGATTTACTCCTGTATCTCCGAAGGGGTAGGTAGAGGTATAATGTTACACCTACATTTCGCCATGTAAGTTCCACGTAATAGGGGGCGAGCCTATTGCCGTTACCGGGCACATCACCAGACTCAGAGCTGCTACTGAAAATTTGGAAAACCCAGTAACACTTTTGCCCGACCCGGGAATCAAACCCGGGACCTCCGATCAGTAGTCGCATATGCTATCCACTGGACCACGGAGGCAGTCTATATACAATATAACTGAACATAACCTCGAGGTGACAAGCATTTGAAACAAGTTATGACCACAATGTCATCTAGTTTTCTAACACCACTAACAGTTGCTCGTACCACTTTCAAGTTTTCGAAACACATTTCCGTACCAACGTCATTCGTATCTATACTTAATAATATAAAGCTGAAGAGTTTGTTTGCTTGAACGCGTTAATTTCTAGAACTACTGGGCCAATTTGAATTATTATTTTTATGTTGAATAGCCCATTTATCAAGGAAGATTATAGGCAGCGGTAGCCTAGTGGAGAGACCGACAGACTGCTACGCAGAGGGTCTGTGTTCGAATTTCGAATCCACGGCAAGCACCGATGACTTTTCGGAGTTATGTGCGTATTAAATAGTTAATTATCGCTTGCTAAACGGTGAAGGAAAACATCGAGAGAAACCTGCATGTCTTAGGGTTTTCCATAATGTTCTCGAAAGACATGTGAAGTCTGCCACCCCGCACTAGGCCAGCGTTGTGGACTATGGCCTTACCGCTCTTATAGTGAAAAGAGACCCGTGCCCAGCAGTGGGACAGTTTATATATAGGGCTGATGATGATGATGATGTACTATAGGCTATATAACATCACGCTATGCGACACGGGTGCGGAGCAGTAGCCATAAATAACCCGGGTGTAACCGCGCGCTTAGCTAGTAGTACTATAAGCGACATAGACATAACTTGTACATTTTACGACAAATGAACTATCTCCGGCGATGCGAACATTAACACCAAATGTGGAATTGTAGGTGTCTTTAAGGCTGGAAATAGTGTGTGTTAAGGTGTTTTGAACGGACTGCAGTTTAAATGGTCCGATGCGGGTGTTGGTATTTGAAATATTAATCGAAAAATTTGGATACAGGGTTTTAAGTGAAAAAGCTCTTATGGGAATTAAGGTAAGGGCAATTATGCCATATTGATATTATATTGGGATGATAAAGTTCATTATTGGACTCTATCACTGCATAAGATCAGGCTGCATGAAATGATAGGCAACACTAAAAAGACTTGGTTATGCAGATGAATTCCAGAGAGGAAATTCCATTTTCAAACCAACCTTCAATAGCAGCCAATAACTAGGCCCTAAAATATGTAACAATATTTATACCTACGGTATCTCACAAGCCAAAATGCTACAAATAATTGTACCTGATGGTCATAATAAAATAGGGCTTGGCCCCGTAGCTAAACTGAAATGCTTACTATAATTTTACTCCTATTTAAAAACAACATAATGTCTGTATAAATATTTGAGTCCAGACGATCCAATTATACAAACGAAGCCTTCGCCAAAATACGCGTTTCAAGAACAAAAGAACATTCCGAACTCAATAAGAGAGCACGCATTTACAAGATTTCTTCAAAACAAAGTCTTAATGCGTGCTGTAACCCAAGCCAGGTAAGTTGTAAGTCATCTGAGGATAAGATAGGAACTCATAATGTTGTTCTACAACGTTTTACGGCTCGGCACTGACTTGTTACGAGTTTACGAGTTGGGAAGAGTTCTTTGTACTGCGTGTTTTGTTTTAATGACCAGTTTTAAGTGCTTCGGAGACGTATGAGAATGCGTATCGGAAGTAAGATCGCTTAAGGCGAAGAAGTTGGCTGACGTAACCGTATGGTGATACCATCTCATATGTTACATGATACATTTTTGATGTAATAGCTCGAGTTTTAGGAAGTCGAAGGATTTGTTTTTGGAACAATTTTGTTGCGCATTTCCTTGTTACGTTAAATTTGTTATTGAAAAAGTTTGTGGATGATTTATTTCTATTCTCGGGATGATTGACAATATTCGAGGCATTTGCACTTTTAGTTATAATACACATATTTCATTTTAATGCAATATTTTTCATCCTAATGGCAGCGATAGCCTAGTGCAGAGACCGACAGACTGCTACGCAGAGGGTCGAGTTCGAATCCACGGCGCGCACCAATGACTTTTCGGAGTTATGTGCGTATTAAATTATTAATTACCGCTTGCTAAACGGTGAAGGAAAACATCGTGAGGAAACCTGCATGTCTTAGAGATCTCCATAATATTCTCGAAAGACATGTGAAGTCTGCCAACCCGCACTAGGCCAGCGTGGTGGACCTTACCTTACCCTTTTCATAGTGAGAAGAAGCCCGTGCCCAGCAGTGGGACAGTTTATATACAGGGCTGATGATGATGATGATAATTTTCCATCCATCCCGATTTTACACATACTACTATTAATGTAGCGGGCCTCAAAGGCGTAGTTTAAACGCACAACATCCTACATCAGCCGGGCCTAGGCAATAACCACTGTGACCACGGTTGTACCCATATCGGGACGAACAAAAGATATTTCACTTTTACTAGTATTTATAAACTAATGACGAGATTGGGTAAATATGTATATTTGCAAATGACGTCAAAGTTTAAGAAGATGTGCATTTTTCTGTTATATTAAGTAAAGTATTTTTTTTGGCATTGGGTGCATAGGGTTCCCCCCAAGAGCTTAGGGTCCCAAGCCAACCTCACATGCAAGTGGTGCACCTGCCGATCAACGTTGAGGCTCTGGCAAACAAAATATCCCGATAAGCGGCAATAGGCTCACCACCTATTACGTGGGATCAAAACACTGGCGAAAAGTGGGCGTTTAATATGCCTCTGCCTACCCCTTCGGGGAAGCAGGCGTGAGTCTATGTAAGTATGTATGTATGTATGTATTTATTTTATGATTCAAGAGATTGTGGACTAGTAGATGGATTGCCTGATGATAATGTATGATAATTCTAGGGCAAATGCCTTTACTAATTTGCGTCACCATAGTGATCGATGACTGCCTCCAAGGTGCAGTGGATAGCGTATGTGACTGCTGATCGGAAGTCCCGGGTTCGATTTTAAGGTCGGGCAAAAGTGTTACTGGGTTTTTCTGAATTCTTAGTAGCAGCACGGAGTTTGGTGATGTGCCCGGTAATGGCAATAAGCTCGCCCCCTATTACGTGGGACCTAAAAATTCATGGCGAAATGTGGGTGTAATATTACGCCTCTGCTTACCCCTTCGGGGATACAGGCGTGAGTCTATAAATAAAAAAAAATAAAAAATAAAACCATAGTGTTGTGAGTCAATGGAAGGATTTGGCCTACTATATACCATGTTGGCCAGACATACAGGTTGTTATAAAGTTTGATGTCGAGTTTACAGTGTGTTCACAATTATACTATTTGCTGAACGTATTTTCTTAGTAGCCTCTCACAACACCCACAGAATGAAATGGGTTTCTGACCCTTTCTATCCCTAAATCGTCACCACACATACATAGACTAACGCCTGTTTCCCGGGGGGGTAGGCAGAGACTACGGAACGCCATTTGCATCGATCCTGACATACCTCAGAATCAGAATCAGAATCATTTATTCGCTTGAAATGGTTTATATAAAGTTCTTATAGTATTTAGAAGTACACATTTCACCATTAGTAGGTATGCGAAAATTTAAACATGAGATAAAATTGAATATTAAAATCAAATTATATAAATCTAAAAAAATAAAATGTCAAAAATGAAATGTCAAGTCATACAGTCATACCATCATTAAAATAATAAAATACAATGTCGCAAGATATAAATGTCGTAAATTATTAATGTTTTGTTTTTAATAAAAAACATCCGATATTGTGTAGAAGCATTTTTCAACCAACCAATGTTTGAGTTTGAGTTTAAATTGTGATGTAGGCAAATCTCTTATTGATCGTGGGATATGATTATAAACTTTGATACACATGATGAAACTATTTTTTTTGTGAAAGGTGCTTCTACATGCCACTATTTTTAATTTACTACGATCCCTTGGTTTAAATTTAGACTCCTGTTCTACTCTAGTAAACATATGTGTGTGGTTTCTAACAAACATTCCTATTTCCAATATATACATTGATACTAAAGTAAAAATACCAAGGTCTTTAAATAATGGTCTACATGTTTCAAATGGCCCATCTCCACATATCGCCCTGATACATTTTTTTTGCATAACGAACGCCCTGTTTATGTTTCTTGAGTTGCCCCATAACAACAGTCCGTATTTCAATACGGAGCTAACGTGTCCATGATATGCTGTAAGACAAGCTTTTTTACTAGACGTTTTTCTAAGTTCTCTCAAAGCATAATTAAGTCTACCAATTTTATGACATATTGTGTCTACATGTAATGTCCAATTGCAGTGTTCATCTAATTTTAAACCTAAGAATGTTATATTATCCACTCTCTTTATGTTTTCTCTATCAAAATTAATATTAATATGTTTTGGACATTGTTTGTAATTGACAAATTGTATATAATTGGTTTTAGTAAGGTTTATCTTTTAATTCAATAATTGAGAACCAATTCATAATATTACTTAATGCAGCGTGAACGTCTGCTTCATGATTTTCGTTCCATTTTGAGGTATGATTACCGAAACGTCGTCAGCAAATAAGACAAATTTGTGAGTCGTGACACTTGGTAAATCATTTATATATAATAGAAAAAGTAGTGGTCCTAAAATACTACACTGTGGGATGCCAGATCTATTATTTTTAAAATTTGACCTGTATGATGTCGACACAAAGTTGCTGTCAAGGCGGGACATTTCCACGCATTGAAGTCGACCATACAGATAGCTGCGTACCCAATCTAATGCAGGGCCATGAATGCCATAACGCTCATATTTATCGAGCAAGTTTTCAAAATTAACCAAATCAAAAGCCTTGCTCATATCTAGAAAAACAACGGTGACTGGTTGCTTTTTGTCTATATTTTCTGTTACTGACTTAATTAAAGAGTACGCCGCGAGAGTTGTTGATTTACCCTTTTGAAACCCATTCTGTTCATCTTTAATTAATTTATTTTTATTTAAAAAATCAGTTAATCTGGAATGCATAACCTTTTAATATATTTTAGAAAATATAGATATTAAGGTAATAGGCCTATAATTACTTATATCTAAGGTGCAGTCTTTTTTGTGAAGAGGCTTTACAACTGAAATATTAAATTTTTCTGGTAAGGTAAAGTTTGCTAAAGATATATTTATTAAATGAGATAAAATTGGTGTTAAAATTTCAGCACATGCCTTTATTACATTTGTAGCAATCCCATCATATCCTACTGATTTCTTATTACTTAAAGATAACATGGTATTAAAAATTTACTTATTTTACTTATTTTAGCACAAGATATGTCGAAATTCTTTATATTATTTGCATCTGCAACCGATATAAAGAAATCGTTAAAAGCATTAGCAATTTTTACAGGATCTGATATCATCCTGTTATGGTATTTGAATTATTCTATATGTTTGAAGGTTTTAACTGTGTCTACTTTGTTGTTTATGACATTCCAAGTAGCAAGGCTTTTATTGCTAGAGCTCTGTATATATTTCTCATTTATAGTCCTTTTAGACAGTACAAAACACTTTTTTAGGATACTGTTATAATTGATGTATTTGGTTCTGGTTGCATGGTTTTGTTTTCTATAAGACATTTTTTAAAGTTTTCTTTTAGTCTTACAACAAATTTTTATACCCTTTTGGGAGTTATTGAGTGAGTTTATTTTTTTTATACCTTTATTGGGATTCGGCCGTTAAACGTTGCACAGTGTGGACGCGTGTCGCCCGTCCTGTGACTATTTTTATTCTAAATTCACTGATTGGCCAGTTAATATTTTTCGAATTCTCTGTTACTCATTAAGTGTTTAAAGCTGTGGGACACTCCCACTGGGCAGTTCTAGAGCGAGATACAACTAATTCTATCAGTATTACAAGAAACCATTTGAAAAAAGTGATTGTGATTTGTGGATTCGAACTCGAGGTGCGTGCGTGGGTGTCCGGTGTGTTATCCTTCGAGCCACCGAGCAGGTAGCTACGGTCGACGAAATAGTGATCCGCTACGTGCGCCACTGACGTCACAGCGCTACGCCTGCGTGCTACGTGGAGCCTGCAAACACTGTACCTGCTACGCAAACATTAATGGTGTGTTACTGATAAGTTATCATACAGCTAAAATTCTGTAATACGATTCTTTTCTGCCCAGTAAAGTTGTTATTATTAAAATTAAAATGCTGGCTACACAGCGTTCTCCAACTAAAAAGAAATCCAATACCTCGACCCCAACTCAGGCAAAATCTGAATCAGATATTAGTTCGGCGACTTTGCGGTGTGACTTCGTGAATACAACCAGAAACAAACGTCAACGAGGGGAAAATTTATCACAAAAAGAGCAACTTCTGAGCTCGGAAGATCTTCACGATGAACTGTCAAACTGGAAGAGAGACCAGGACAGTAATATCTCTAAGATCCTAGCTGAACAAACGACTTTAATAACAAAACTAGCAGCAGACATTGGTGAAATTAAATCTCAAAACTCCCAAATAAAGGCATCTAATGATGAAATTCGGAAGATGAATGAAGAGATGGCGGTCAATGTCTTTTATAAACAATCAATTTGAGGATCTGAAGAAAGAGATTGAAGCCCTGAGGAAGGAAAGGCAGGACCAACAAAGATACATAGAAAATCTCGAAAGGAAGATATTAGACCTACAACTCAAATCGCGCTCATCTGGAATCGAACTTCAAAATATTCCGCATGAAAGCTCTGAGAATACCGCCTCGCTAGTGACTACAGTATGCAAACTAGGAGAAGCTGTTGGAGTTCGTGTCTCTGAAGGCGAGCTGCGCGACATATATCGACTACCGGGAAAACCAACCAATACTGCAACTCCTCGCCCAATAATCGCTGAGTTTACTAAGGTGCAAACGAAACAAACGCTTATCTCTGCCGTAAGATCCTACAATACAGGAAAGCCTAAAGAAGAAAAAATCAGCACAACAGTCATCGGTATTTCAGGAAAACTCCAACCTATCTTTGTCTCCGAACAATTGCCAGCTGCCTCTAAAAAACTGTTTCATGTAGCAAGGGAATTTGCCAAGAACAACAACTACAAATACTGCTGGATATCCAATGGCAATATATTTCTACGGAAGATTAAGGGAGACAAGCAAATACTTATAAATTCTGAAAAATGTATTCAAAACATAGGTAACAAAAAATTGTGACTATCTACAATCATTCTCTATTGTTATATCGGTCTCTTTACATCAACATTAATTTTATTACACTTCTCTTACAAAACAATAATACACTCACAAATACGAACAGCACATACCTATATACACAAACATAACTATAAACACATACAAGGTAACACAAAATTACACTATATACACAAATCATCACAATCATCTCATTCCATACAACGGGCGGTGGTAATTAGTAAATTGTCTACATATGTCAAGACTCACAACAAAGGTCACCTTATAGTTATATCATGGGTCTATTTCATTATCCTAATGGCTAACATAAACTCAATAAATAATGAACTCGAACAAATAAATATTTGCAACTCTTTCACTTGCAATCCTGAGGACTGTATCAATTACTTAAACAAATCCACACGCGACATCAGAGTAATACATATAAATATACGGAGTATAAATAAAAATTTTGACCAATTTCAATTGTTATTGCAGTCTATTAAAATTGAGTTTGACATAATAATCCTGACCGAATGTTGGCTCAGCAAAGTAACCAACATACCACCAAAGGATAACTTTTACGCACACGCTACACAAACAAACTCCAATCAAAACGATGGAGTCATAATATACACAAGATTGGGGTTACAAATCACGGTGTGGGAACCAAATTTTAAAGGGGGCAATTGCCTAGTTTGCCAAATTGAAAACAAATTAACTATAGTAGCAGTATACCGCGCCCCTTCTTATAACTCAAAAGATAGTTTTGATAACTTTCTAACAAGTTTAAATAGTATTTATGGACAGACATCAAACATACCAAATATTGCTCTAATAGGCGATATAAATATTGACATAAGAAAAAATTATATGTCTGACCGGAGCCTTGACTACCTTATCTTAAATGCCTCTCAAGGCCTGCTGCCTGCTCATTTGTTTCCTACACGATTGGACAACTGCTTAGACCACATCATCTTAAAGACAAAACTACCAGCTACAACAATTGTTCTAAATTCATATATCACTGACCATAAACCCAACGTTTTAAATATAAGTAACACAAACCCAACAAGGAAGACAAGACATATCAACACCCGATTTAATCATGAAGCCATTAAATTAGAATTAGAATCAACAGATTTTACAATTATATACACAATTACAGATGCTAACCTCGCTATGAATATATTCATAAATATAATAATGTCAGTCATGTCTAGACATAAAAAACATATCAAAATTCCCAAGCAAAAAAGAGTGATAAAGCCCTGGATTACCCCGGGCTTACTAAAAAGTATCAGAAATAGAGAAAGGCTGCATAAGCAATCTAGAAAATTTCCCGATAATCTTATTTTAAGAGTCACCTATACCCGTTATAGAAATTTCTGTAATTCATTACTTCGAAAACTGAAATTAAATTATCAGCAAAATGAGCTTGAGAAAGCCAGCAATAATCCTAAAGCGCTATGGTAAACTATAAAGGATATAACTAACACCCAAAGAATATGCACTAGTTCAGTCGAGCTACTTCAAATAGATGACAATCCTAGATTATCGATTAACAAAGTATGCAATTATTTTACTAGTGTAGGTAAAAACATGGCAGAAAACATCATGTCACGGGGTACCCGCTCACCAACTATGGTTCAAAATCGCCTCTCAGTAGAATTATACTCACCTGTTAATTCACTTGGGATTATAGAAGTAGATGAGATGGAAATCGAGTCCCTAATTCTCCAATTACGCAATGACTGTGCCGTTGGGTGGGATGGAATTTCGGCACTGTTATTAAAAAACAATCGCAATATTTTGATCCCTCATCTTACTTATCTCTACAATCTTTGTTTACAAACAGGTGCTTTCCCGGACTGTCTTAAAAAAGCCTTAGTTCACCCTATTCACAAGGGTGGGGACAGAAACTGTGTCAGCAATTATAGACCCATATCAGTACTCCCTGTCCTCTCTAAAATACTAGAAAAAATACTCAATAATCGATTACGTTCGTTCCTAGAAAAATTCAAACTCATATCTGACAACCAGTACGGGTTTAGGACAGGAGTATCAACAGAAGATGCAGTACTTGATTTAACACAGTTCGTTGCCAATAAACTTGATGACAAAACAAAATGTTTGGGAATCTTTTTAGACCTCTCCAAAGCGTTCGACACAGTTTCTGTCCCCTTGCTTATCACTAAATTAGAACGCCTGGGTATACGCGGAACTGTCCTTGATATCTTCAGAGACTATTTGAAAAAACGCACTCAAAGAGTCAAGATCGATATCCACCTAAGTGATGAAGACATGGTTAGTTATGGTGTCCCACAGGGAAGCATACTCGGTCCCACACTGTTCCTAATTTATGTGAACGAACTTTGTAAAATGAACCTCCCTAACTCTAGGATATATGCATATGCCGACGACACCGCTATTATCGTCTATGGACAGACATGGGATTTCGTTAAAATTGAAGCAGAAAAAACACTCACTAGAATAATAGAATGGCTAAATCAAAATCTTTTAACCTTGAATCTAAACAAAACATATTATATGCCTTTTGCAATACGTAGTAACACTCTTCCATCCCAAACCTACACAGTAATAGTTCATTCTTGCGTGGATCAATCATCACCCTGTACCTGCCAAACCCTCTGGAAAACTGACAGTGTAAAATACCTAGGGGTACACATAGATAACTTCTTAAAATGGGACAAACATATTGACACACTTACTGTCCGAGTCATGCGCCTCATTCATGTCATCAAATTACTTAGGGAATGCGCTAACTATGAGACACTAAAAATGGTTTATCACGCTCTGTGCAAATCAATCATAGCATACTGTATATGTGTTTGGGGAGGAGCCAACAAAACTATATTTGTTAGGGTGGAGAGAGCACAGAGAGCAATACTAAAAGTCATGGCAAAAAAACCAATTAGATACCCAACATCACAACTTCATGCAGAATGCCAGTTATTAACGGTGCGTCAGCTCTATGTGCTCAAATCCATTCTCAGGAAACATACAAGCATCCCCCCCTCAAATCCAAGGAAGCGCACACATTTGCGCACACGCACCCCACACAACACTTCATTCGCTAGACACCAGTACAATATATTAAGCACACACATCTACAAGAAAACACATAAACAACTAAATATTATTGACCACAATAGTCACAATGTTCAAACGACTGTCACAGACTGGCTTAAAAAACATGACTATGACCAAACGGAATCCTTGCTAACCTACATTAGTTAATACAAGAACTTGTTACAGATAGACAAACATATACCGCACACTCACACACTCACACTCTCGCTCACGGTCACGCTCACGCACACGCACATGCCCATGCGCGCACACACCCACACACTGACATACTCACACGCACACACGGACGCACGCACACACACACACACACACACACACACATTATTTAATTATATCTAATACCTATGTATAATATCTAACTAGAAACATTGATTTACACTGAAGGGTGAACAACGTACTCCACTAAAGTGTTTACGTTAAGATAATGCCATCAAATACATAGCCGAACACTGTCTCTTATGTCACAGGATATCCTAGTATAAGAGACAGGGTTTACAATTTGTACACACAGATATCACCTACAACAACAAGAAAACTGTATTAACATTCATATCACCGGATGTTTGTTAAATCTCTAAAAAATATGATCTGTAATTCTTTTGGAAATAAAGATTTATTATTATTATTATTATTACTATGTTAACCACCTAGGTGAATTGCAATTGCATTTATTTTTTTATTTTTTTAATGGAAAGCATAAATTATAAAATAAAAAAAATGTCAAGAAAATTATTAAACGTTCTATTAGCGTCATTGTCATCATATATGTCATACCATGATAGGCTTCTCAAAGCTTCTTTAAACTTATTTATATTTTCAGTATGATAGTCACGGTTATAATTATACCAAAACTTTAAACTGGGTTTATATTGTACAGGAAATGATAATAATTGGCATGTATTATGGTCATATAAAAATAATTCATATGTGCTCCCTACAGCTCTTTTCCTATTACAAAAAATGAGATCTAAACAAAAACTTTGTCGTGTAGGTTTGTCAATATGTTGGTAAAACCCATAGCTTGAGAAGATATCTCTTAGTTTATTTGAGTCTCTAGTATCTTTTAACATGTCTATATTCATATCTCCTGTAATTATTATTCGTTTCTTATATTTTAATAGCAATTTATAAAGATAAAGATAAGATAAAAATAAAGATTTGTTTATTTGCTGAAACATGTGTGAAAAAATAGTACATTGTGAGAAATGCATATTAGATCTTAAATATAAATTTGTATCAACATGTTTGACCTTTACAGGTGTACAAAATGCAAGCAGTCATATAAAAAGAAAAACTGATGATCAAATAACAAAGAAAATTCATAACTATTATACATGACTAGATACAGCTATAATAAAAAAAATAATAAAATAATAATAATAATTGATAATACATCCAGTTACAGAGATTGGTCATTTAGGAAATCATGAATATTGTAGTAACATTTCTGTGTCAACATAAGCTTTAATGCTTTCTTAAATAAGTCTTTATTTAACTGCTTAATGCTATAAGAATTTTATTATAAATTACTGGACCCATACAAACTATGGTTTTATGCAACAGCGCAGTTTTAGCAGCATGGATACAAAGTCTGTTGTTGTCGCGACGATTACGTTTAACAGTATCTGCTAATTTAGGAAACATATGTGCATTAGTTTTTACAAACAGTGCCACTTCTAATATATAGAGTGATGGTAGTGTTAAAATTTTATGATAAATAAATAGTGGCTCACAACTCTCAGTGCTTTGGATCCCAAACATAGCGCGTATGCATCGTTTTTGCATTTTAAATGGCATATCTTTATTAGTAGAATTTCCCCAAAAAATTATGCCATATCTGAGTACAGACTCAACAAGACCATAATATGCCCTGAGTAGTGTATCAGTTTTGATAGTGGGGGCTAGTTTATAAAGTGCATATGACAGGCTGCTGATTTTCTTACAAAGTGTTTCAATTTGTACTTTCCAATTAAGTTTACTGTCTATTATTAAGCCTAGGAAACGGGCAGTATGTACTTTATTTACAATATAATTATCGTAAGCTAAAATTATATTTGTCGGATCAGGAAGTCTTTGGCCAAAATGCATTAAATTAGTTTTATTCATATTAATTTTCAAATTATTATTATTTAACCATGATATTATAGATGTCAAAGAATTGTTAATGTCAAAATTATAGTTATTAATGTCCTTGCATGCAATTGTCACAGTACTATCATCAGCAAATAATGTCATTTGTTGAGTCGTTGCACATGGCAAGTCGTTGATGTAAATAATAAACAATTGAGGTCCGAGTACACTGCCTTGGGAAACTCCGTATGGCACATAGCGCTGCATTGAGGTGTATGTTTCCTCAGTTTTAGTCTTTAGATTTAATCTCGTGATTTCAGTGACTTGTTGGCGGTTTTCAAGATAGGATTTAATTAAATCTAGCACTTTACCTCTTATGCCATACGCGTCTAATTTACTGGCTAATATTTTGTGGTCTACGTAGTCAAAGGCTTGTGACATATCGCAGAATATAGCGCAGACAGGTGATGTTTTGTCGACGTGTGTAATAACATTTTTTATGAATTCGTAGATGGCCATATTAATAGTTTTATTTTGACGAAAACCCTTTTGCTCCTTACAAAGAAGTTGCTTTTTTTCAAAATAATCATTTATTTCATTATAAAGATACTTCTCAAAAATCTTCGAAAATATGGGTATTAAGGCAATGGGTCTATAGTTTTCCAATAATTGTTTGTTTTCCTTTTTAAAAACGGGCTTTATGACACTTAACTTAAGATCTTTTGGGTATATTCCTGTTGAGATAGTGAGATTCAAAATATGACTTAAGTGGTGACAGATTTCTTCGTTCACTGACTTAATGATTTTGGTAGTAATGCCGTCATGTCCCACACTACTGGTGCTTTTTAAATTTCTAATTATTTTATTTATTTGACAGGGCGTGCTTGGTGCAAGAAACAATGAATTTATTTGAGAATGAATTAAACTTTTAGCGTTTTTACCAGCACCCTGAATTGGTTTGGCAACTAGAGTCAGTGACGTTTCAAAAGAGTATGTAAATTACCAACTTGAAATAAAAAAATATTTGAATTTGAATTTTGAATTTGAATTTGTTTGACTTTTTGTATAAAATAATTGTTAAATTCATTAGCTATTTGTATTGGATCTTTGATGTAATTGTCATTAATTTTAATATTAGCGATCGATTCTTTAGGCATTTTTAATATGCTTTTGTTTATTATTCGCCATGCTGCTTTGCTTTTATTATTAGATGATTTTATTCGGTAATTGTTTTGTGCACGCTTTGTTAGTGAAATAACTTTTTTAAATATTTTACAATAATTTTTATATTTCTGTTTATTTTCAGTAGTGGGGTTCAGTCTAAGTAGCCATAACAAATTCTTCTTCTTTTTACTGCAGGCACGAATGCCTCTCGATATCCATTGAGGTTTGCATTTTACATGTATTACAAAAAGTCTTTGTGGGAAACACAAATCATAAAAACATTTAAAGGTCTCTATGAAATAATTGTAGGCCATATTTGGGTCATTTGTATGGTAAATGTCAGAAAATGACAGGCTTCTGATGCATGTTCTAAATTTTCGAATATTGTCCAAGCTATAATCACGTCTAAGCACTCGCCAGAATTTTAAAGCCATTATTTTTTTAACAGGTATTTTAATTAATTGGGCAGTATGGTCAGAGAGTCCTAAATCTAAAACACTAGTCTTACAACCCTTATTAAAGTCATGTGCAAAATTATCAATACATGTACGACTAATCAGTCTCGTCGGTTCATAAATTGCTAATTTAAAATTATAATTTAATAATGTACATTCGAAGTCTAAAGTTATATTATTTCTAATCAATACATCTATATTATAATCACCACTTCATCTTTAACTTAGAAGTACAATGCAAGACTTTCTCAAGCCAATTAAAAAATGTATATAAATTATTTTGTTTTGGTACTCTATATATACATATGATAGCAACTTTATAGTCGAGGAGTTCAATTGCACAGCATTCGAATAAGTTACTGATCGAAAAATTCTTTACTTCTAATAATTCCCTAAAGTTGTATCCCTTTCTCAGAAGTATGCAGGCTCCTCCTCTTTTGCTGTTATTCCGACTGTATGCTGATGCTAAAATGTAGTTCGGTAGATTTAAATTTGACTCGATTCCCGCCATCATAAAATGTTCAGTTATGCATAAGGCATCTACTATTTTATTGTTGTCTTCTAATTCTTGTAAGTGAATGAGTAAGGTATCAGATTTATTTAATAGCAAATTATACAATAACAATTCATTTTTTTCAAAGAAATGTGAGGTATTTGAATTAGGTATTCTGTATATACAAATTATAACACATTTTAATTCAAATATCTCTACACCACAACATTCAAATATTTTTTCAGAGCATAGGTAGCTCTTTAACCCTTTGACGACCAAGGGACATAATTATCCTAGCCCATAATTTGAAAATATATTGATAATTAAGAAGCCTATTACCAATTATGCATTTTTTGTTTGTTATTAAACATATTATTAATATTTTTTTCATAGACTGTATAACCTAGGTAGTATGATATATTTTCTATAAAAATTGTAATGTGACTATTCGCTAAGCGCGCACTTGCCCTATTTCTCTAAAGTTTTTAGGAACTTCAAAATGTTTTATATTGTTTATGTTCTGCTATAATCATTGCTTGGTAAGTCAATTTATATAATATTATTTAATAAAACCATTATTTATGTTTTTTATAGTTATAAGACATCATAAACATAAAGGGACACCAGTGTCCCAGTGGTCCCGAAGGGACACTATTTGTAATACATTGTTAACTTATTCAACTGATGATTTTGTGAATTATCTTCATTTTTATTGATATTGTGGCAGATTATCATAGCTATTTGAATTCAAGGATGATGGTGAAGGTACTTCCATAAATTTTGATGGATGATAATAGTGATGAAGAAATTGATTTACACCTTGACGAAAAAGGTCAAAGAAGTTTGATACAGGATCAAGGGGTTTCTGATGTTTCTGATGATGAAATTGAAGATGTGCCTATTCAATTTCAGAAATCAATAAGTCTGGCACCTGTACCATCGACGTCTACTACTCTTTTACCCATAACTGCAGCACAAAGTAATCAAAAACCAGTTTTCAAGTGGAACTAAGAAACATACATACCAAATAATTGTCGTGATTTTTGTGATCTGAAATATAATGGCTGCGAAGTACTGATTTTTCAAATAGTTGATGCTGATGTATTGACTCTCTTTGGCATATTAGAATTGCTCGAACAAATCAAAAACATCTTTCGAAAACAGCATTGACATAAGGAGAGGAACACCACAAGTTTTGGGGCATATCGTGCTATTGATCAACTTTCTGAAACCTTTAGACATAGACACTGAAAGACAACGCAAACCTGGATCAGCGAAAAAAAGTGAAATCCCTAAAATTGTATCACATATAACAAAAATATGGGAGTAGATCATATATGTGTTGATCTCATAGTGTTATGGAATATATTGCTGATTAAAAATAAAATACTATCTTCGATAATTTTTGACGTGACAACGTCTTATAAATTGGTTTGCCGGGTGACACTTCAAGAAACTGCGTTACGCTCCGCTCACGTTATGCGCTCACAATGAGAGCGAGTGAGAGGCACGCGTCCCGCCTAAGAGCGAGAGAGACAGACATAAAAAGTGAAAGGCACGCGTCTTTCATCCTTCTTCCTACTATACGAATGAATATTCACATTAAAATTATTTTACCACTCAAAGTCGTTGTCACGTAAAACTTTCGCCCGTATACCGACTTTACAGGCAACCAATTTTTTGATCTCTTAGATATCTCAGTGAATAATGCGCATACTACGATGAAATCAAAACTAGCCTGCAGTTCCGACAAGTTCAAGTTGGAAAAACGCTTTCGCTGTCTGGCAGCATGGCGTTCCTACTTCAAAATCAAGTTCAGTTCCCAGATCTATCAGACGTAGACAGTTTCCAACACACCCCATTGATAACCAAACTTCTGGAAGAGACGTGTCAGTTTATTCAATGTATAATAGAAATCCGAAAAAAATAGTAATTGTGTTGCAAAGTACACCTTTTCTAGACTAATGAATGGAAATGTGTCACCGGATTCTACCTAATTACTACTAGCTTATTACTTTAAATTGTATACCTATCGATAAACGAACAATTTTTTTGTAATAAATTTGTTTTTTTGTATATATATACAATACCTCAAAAACTGATAAAATCTCTAAAGCGTATAATATAATTTACTAGAACAAAAAGTACCACCAACGACCATAGGGACATATGTGTCCCAAAGAATTCCAAAAAATCCAAAACATTTTATTATATTTTAAGTGAATATTATGTTTATTGGATGCCCAATTAACTGTTTCGTATAGTTTTTATCGTAATATATAGTCCCATATCCTTATGGTCCTGAAAGGGTCAATGTATGTCATATTTCTACTATTGAGTGATTTACGTATAAAGATGCTAACACCACCCCGTTTTTCCTTTTTCCTAGAAAAGAAGCTGGCCATTTTATAATTTTTGAAGTTAATATTAGCCTCATCACCAGATCTTATAAAAGTCTCTGAGAAACATAAAATATCTAACTTTTATATTATCTCTCTTGCTTCATTCACTCCCATCAAGTTTCTTATGCATGCTCTTCTGTTTAGGTTACTTCTTCGTCACCACACATTGGAAAATGATCGTATGAAATATAGTTAATATGCATTTAAAATAACACAAGACACGCGATTCCAATAATTTGTCTAACTTGCACATACAGAATAATTTCAGTTAAACCATTTCCGTCTTATTTGAACTGAGAAACAATTATCAGTGTAATTAAAAGACCATTCAAACTCTATAATGACAATAGTTTAATAGCCAAACTATCACTCAAATCAGTTACAGTAAAAACACACTGATACCATCGTACCCTTAATATAACTTGTATTTTAGCTAAGACACTTGAAATGTTTGAGCAAATAATGAATTAAGGTAAACTGCTAAAGCTAGATACACTGGGAATTCTACACGTTGGCTTAAGATAGAGCTAGGTATAAATAAGTGAAACAATTACCAAGTCACCCTTTTATTCAAACTTATCGCACTTCAGAGTGAAAAGGGTCACCGTTGTGTACAAAACTAGGCAAATTCAGCTCAAACTGGTAATTTTTTTCATTTTAGAGTCGTCTAGGCTTAAACTGAGCTTGGCAAGTAAAATGAATTATGTTAAAAGTGAATATATCAAAGATTATGTTCAGAATATGGAAATCAAAATTAAGGCTTAAAATAATTTAATAAACTAATATAAACAAGAATTGAAAATTAAAAACTTAAAAATTAAATTAAGAAGGCGTCATGAAACTCATCCGCATCGCAGTCAATTGGAAGCGTGCCCAGATGACTGGCAGCATTGCCTCATTGTATGGCTATACTTCTCTTTTGAGCCAAATACGTGCTAGCCCTCTGGTCACGCGAGGCTTCTATGAGTCTCTTTGCGAGGTCTTTAAAAAGTGATCTCGCACTTGGACCCCATGGCCCCAATGTTTCGACCCCAAACGGCTCAAATACATAATCTCCTACTACATTTACATATTTGCGCCGTTTGAGGGTCTCCGCCGGCGCAAGGGTATCGACACATGTTGCGTCCCATACCAAAGGCCTACCCAGCTTCCACGGCAGTAACGACATCCCGTCTGGTCTTTTGCCATCGTCGCGTGCCAAGCTTTGAGGTTCAAGTTAGGCTGGAACGCCAGCGGTGGCAAGAGCACGGCGCAGTATATATTTTTATGTATATACTATTAAAGATATATAACTAAAAATAAATATGTCACTCCTATATATTTTGCCTTTGCCTGTTCGTTACTAGTCTATCTGTAGTTTTACTCGGATAGTATATTCACTTAAAAGCTAACATTTAGCATGGTTATGCGTTTAGAGCTCGTCTACAAAGTTGAAAAGAAATATAAAAAGTTGTTTTTATGGGTAGCTCTCTTTCATATTAAATATATGCGAGTGAAAATAAATAGAGCAGTTAACTACGGAATATAATATTAGAACTATAGATAGATCTGTAGATTTTAGATTCGTTTTTGACAGTTTTTGACATAAGCTCCATACAAAATATGTCAAACACGAATCTAAAATCTACAGATCTATCTATAGTTCGAATATTGAAAACGGCCGTAAGTCATTTGGAAGTTGCACGCCTGTGACATTTTTTTATTAGTGATAACAATCGAGTCTGTTAATAAATATATTATCAATATAATAAAGTTGCATACAAATTGACAAAACTTTTAAACAAAGCACGTCAGAAAATAATAATAAAACAGTGATACTCAGTTGTTACCAAGTGAGTATCCCTGTTTATTTACAAGACAGTAAACACGAATCCATCTAACTGTAACTCTAACAAGTTTTTCAAACAAACTTACCTATAAATAATAAAACATCTTGGTAACAAAGTGTCCACTGTCAAACTGCATCAGTTACAACAAAACAGCGGATTTTCCATCGTCAGAGTTTATTTTTTACTGTTTATATAACGTCGAACGCCAAAGTTCCAGTTTTTCCCTCGAAGCCCGCTGAGCGGTGATTTATACACTAAGTTTGCCCAGCGAGCCGTGCTCTAAGTTTGCCGTGTTAGAATAATATCTAGCCGTTTTTGTTATCTAGAAATTGTTGTTGTTAAATGGATGGCAATCGATTGCTATAGTTTCAGATTAATCTTTTTAAAACAAGTAGTATAGTAGACCGATGGTCTGAATTGGTTTTACATTCGCTGCTCAATCTCGAGGTCGCTGTGCCTGCGATCACAAATAAATAATTTTGAATTTGTTTTCATCTTTTCACTGTATTAGAAGACTTAGATACTTTTAAAATTTCGCGATTCGTACACGTCAGTAATATTTATGTTACGAGTCTACATCGCGTAATTAATTGGAATTAAAAAGTACAATACTTTAAATTACACCAGATGAGGTCACGAGAACGTTAAGAGAAGTATAAGATATTTTTTTTTATATTATAGCCTGTATCACCGAAGGCAAAGGTGTAATATTACACCCACATTTCGCCATGATTTTTTACGTCCCACGTATTAGGTGGCGAGCCTATTGCCGTTACCGGGCACATCACAAGACTCCGTGCTGCTACTGAGAAATCGGAAAAACCCAGTTACACTTTTTCCCTACCCGGGAATCGAACCCGGGACCTCCAATCAGCAGTCGCATATGCTATCGACTGGACCACGGAGGCAGTTAAGTATAAGGTATTTAAAGACCATTAATTCATTTGTGCGCCGGATATTTCACACGGGAACTACTGAACAAAGAATGCTCAGACTAGATGCAATTTTTTGCAGTTCATTCGACTATCTCCTAAAAATTATATTTAATTATACATACATACATACATACATAGTCTCACTCCTATAACCCCGAAGAGGTAGGCAGAGGTGTATTTCTATACACACTTTTCGCCAGATATACTTTAGTCCCACGTAATAAGGGGCGAGCCTATTGCCGTACCGGGCACATTTTCAGACTCCGTGCTGCTACTGAGACTCTCGTGACAGAAAACCCAATAACACTGCCCGACCCAGGAATCGAACCCGGGACCTCCCGATCCCATGCGCACGCCTCTGCCGCGAGACCAACTAGGCAGTCGTATAGGGTTTGATGTCGAGTTTTCCGTCTCTACGCAAAGATGGTATTTGCATCGTGTTATCCCTTAATCGCCTCTTCTGACACCCACGAGAAGATAGGGGATGGTGACACTTGTATACTATGCCGTCAACCAAACGGCTATATTTAATTATATATCCTAAAAAGTCAAACCTGCAATATTTACTGCAATTGACACGTTGAAGTTAACATTTAAACCACAGTCCCATTCATGCGTTTACTTTTATAAAAGTAAACGCATGAAATATTTTAATGGTACTTTATTTGATTCAAGATCAAGATTTTACTTACTGTTAAAAGTAGCAAAAAGTTTTTGCATTTTGACGGGTCTGAAGATTACTTGAATACTCTAGACTAGATAAAAACTAAACAAAAGCTGAGTTATTCGCACAGTTAAAACTATTTTTCTACTTGAGAAGGTTTTCGAATTGTGATAAAAAATAATTTATGGAATGATAACAAATATTATTTCTCATCAGCCCTGAATATAAACTGCCATTTGCAACAATCCTGACGTAGCTCTCTTGCTAATGAAGTAACCTCATCTCAACCATCGTTTTATTGAGGTCAAAGTTCAAGTCAGCATGGAAATATCTGTTTGTTGTCACGATTCTAACAATATATCAAAACAAAAGTTGTTCATAATGGCGAGTACAGTCACCTATTAAGCAGAGGAGACCCTATTTAAACTATACTTAGAATGAGTCTTTATCCGGTCAATTTGTATCGCAAGACTTTTGAAGACCATACGTAATCGCAGTGCTCTCTGACCGTACGTAGTTCCCGCCAATCTAATCAACATGGCGATAGAACGCAAGTTGAAGGCAGAAGCGAGAGCGCTACCGGTAATGTTAATAAACGATACACATTATACGTATAACAAACGTTGATTTTTGGCTGCTTATAATATAACACTTATGCATTTTCATCAAGTAAAAGTTTCTAACATCGTTTCCGAAGGAAATAAAATCGCATTCTATTATGTCGCATCCGTGCATGCAATTATATATTACTAGCTTTTGCCCGCCGCTTCGCGCGCGTTAAATTCGGGGTAACACAAATCTATTTTCAGTCTCAAGTTGTGTGAAGTTGTGAAGACACTCCTGATTATTCTAAAGACTCCAGACACTCTATAGGGTACAAAGTAACTCAGTGTCCTAACATTATCTACCATTGACATATTACAAAATTATCTAGATGTTTTCTACGAAATCAAGAAAGGTACATAATAACATCACCTTGCATACAATCAAATGTCAAAGCCATTTTCTAATACATGTCCAATATATAACTATAACCATTTTCGCATTTGTAATATTAGTGGGGAAAATCGTTTCAGCCGTTTAATCGTACTATATAATTTATTAGTTTATATATGCGAACAATTTAATCACCGTGCACAATATGACATTATGCATGATGTGACAGCAGCGACAGATATGCAATAGCACATGCGCAGCACTCAATTATTACCGCATGATTTCTTATTTCCAAGAGGCTAATTTCTGCCGTACAAACTTCTACCCTTCCTACAATCCCTCCCAGTTTAATTAATGCAACTTATAGTAGCCTATGTCCGTCTCCATGGTCCAATATATCTCTATATTAAATTTCGACAAAATCGGTTCAGCAGTTTTAGCGTGAAAACGGAACATACATACATACATACATTCATACATACACACTTTTGAAATTATAATATTATATATAATATAATAGTAGGAATGGAGCATATATACATATAATATGCCTTCAGTCAGCCTTCTTGTCTTAGTTCATATTATAAAGAATAGAAAATTGTATCAAATTTGACATATCCTTTCCCACACGTTTAGTTATGGGTTTTACACAATAGCACAATATACGATGGCAAATAAATGCACCCACATAAAGAACATCGATCATGAACATCGTTGTATTCGTTGTCTCGATGTTTGTCACAGCAATGCAAGAACAGTTTTCGTACGAAAATGTCTTTAAAAAGTTGGTGTTGTACAATTTTATGCTCAACTATCTGGCCCGGCGAACTCCGCACCGCCATACATTTTTTCATATTTTTTTTCATACATACCTTCTCCTAACTATTATGCCCCTGCTACACCTGCGTCTTAACGCATTAATTTAGGCGCTACGTAAATGTGGCCAACGTTTTAAACGTGTTAAAATACTAAATTCCGACGCGAATTTGTTAACGAGTTAACTAACGCGTAGTTGGCCATTGCCATTAAAGTTAACGCTAACGTAGGTGTAGCAGTAGCATTACGGATACATAAACGTAGATTTTTTTCAAATTGGTGCAATCGTTTGGAAGTTATGCACGTACAAACATTTCGGTGATTCATTTTTATTTAAATAGATTAGTCCTTTGCCAACTGCCAACCTAAAGTGGGATTGGGCGGGCCACGTGATCCGGATGCATCCTAGCCGATGGGCGAAAATCGTCACGCAATGGGTGCCGCAAGACGGGCGGCGGAAAAGAGGCAGACCCCGAAAACGATGGCGTGACGATCTAGACAATTTTGACAGAGACTGGCCCAATTTGGCAGAAGATAGGGACGCTTGGAGGAGTGTAAGGGAGACCTTTGCCCAGCAGTGGGACAATATAGGTTAAATAAAAAAAAAAAAAAAAAAAAAGTCCTTTGTACTTTTAATGAATTTAGTATGTGTTAGGTCTTGACTAGCTTTCGACCGATGATAAAGTATGATACGACGTAGATTAACGTAAACATGCAATTGTGATACTGATTTAACATATTATGATTGGTAATGCCGGTTAAACTTAACATGACAAATAACTGTAATATTTATAACGACTGATCGTTGGTATATTATACAGGCTAGTAACCTATATTTACATACATAATCAAAACTTCGTACAGCTTTGTACCGCCTATGCCTGTGACTTGCGACAGTAACCGCGGTTGCCCTGGACTAAGTCCAAGAGCTTGCATCGCTACCTCCGAGGTTAAACTTAAACGTATATAAGATGGTTGTATACTTCACTGATTGCAGCCTCTATTGGTACACAAGCTCGAGATGTTTGATAATAGAGCTACGTTACAATAATAACGTTCGTAATTAGAAATGAAATGGAGTAGAAATATAATTGTGAACTCGATAAACAATAACTTTGTAAAAAGTCAACATTATCTCTCATAAATTGATCAGTATCGCGACTTGGCTTGCAGTGCGTAATATTTATTTATTTATTTATAGACTCACGCCTGTATCCCCGAAGGTGTAGGCAGAGGTGTAATATTACACCCACATTTCGCCATGAATTTTTAGGTCCCACGTAGTAGGTCGGCAAAATTAAAGCAACGCTTGCCCAGGTCGCCACTTGGATGGGTGACCGCGTGTGGTATTTTAATCAGAGCGGTACCGTGCTTCGGGGAGCTCGGTTCTTGTCTCAGGTCAAGAATCACTCCACCATGTTAGAGGCCTTCGAGCAAGCAGCGATGGCCGAGTGGTGAGACCGACGGACTGCTACGCAGAGGGTCTCGGGTTCGAATCCACGACACACACCAATAACTTTTCGAAGTTAAGTGCGTATTAAATTGTTAATTATCGCTTGCTTATTGGTGAAGGAAAACATCGTGAGGAAACCTGCATGTCTGAGAGTTCTCCATGATGTTCTCGAAAGACATGTGAAGTCTGCCAACCCGCACTTGGCCAGCGTGGTGGACTATAGCCTTACCCTTCTCATAGTGAGAAGAGGCTCGTGTCCAGCAGTGGGACAGTATAAAGGGCTAATGAATAAGTTAGAGGCCTTCAGGTGGTCTGAATACTTCGACGCCAGAGTTGTCACACCACACGAAATAGAGAAAAATATATTTCGTTTGCCGCGGGTGTTAAATAAATATTTTAATACATACGTTTGTAGGTTAGTCATCTTAATACACACGTGTTGAACGCGAGCTTCAGTATCTAAAGCGAATGTCCTGGGCCCTTACTAGGGCAACATTCGATGACCGTTGTGTACTGATTGCTTTGCAACAACGTCTTTATTCCTCCAGCTTGAGACCCTGTCATCAGGCTAATGAAACCCAAGAAGAACAAAGACACCAGAAGACATAAGGACACAGTGAGCTCATCCTGCGTAAATAATAACACCAATAGTTGAACAATGTTCGGGTACTTTGAGATTAACTTCCATATCCATGACCACGACTTCTGTAAAAAAAACGAATATCATAAATAATGTAGTTTCTAGATCATTCGGTTTAAATGTTATCTCAGTCTATACAATAATATGTCGCGTTAAAATAGTTAACTGTAGTTTAATTTAAAATGTGTAACATACGCGTAAACCCAAGAAGACATTCTTTATCACTGTTAGAACTAAAGAAAATAATTTGAAAACAGAAAACCTTTACCATTCTGCCGAACTTCGTATCCTTGTACATGTATCAGCTAAGATTCTTAAGTCAGTTTTTTTTTCAAATCGTTAGACTAGTTAGCGATCTTGGATGCAACTGGGATCACGCTAAGGACATAATGATGATGATGATAGTTTTGTACAATTTTACATGTATCGTTATTGGAATGGCAAGAAAACGACATGGATGGACAAATGTCATAGATTTCCCAAGGGAAGTCTCATCGGGCAACCATGACAGAAATACTACATCGAAAAAAGTCTTCCCTTTTAAAAAATGCTGAGGCATTAGGCATATCTGCGTTCTTTCTGTAAAAACTCTTTTGCTTCTCTCGCAGTCTAATCAATCCAAATACTCCCCAAAAATCTCGTACATCATGAAAAGGCCCGCTTATATTGAAACAGATGGGAATGTGACATATAACTAGTTGTACATAAACCACGTTCGATCCCGCAATATACAAACGACATCAAAGTATTCTTCGGCAAAGAACTGAGGTTACATTCGAGGCCAGAATAATGTCAGTTATATTTTATTTTATGACGGGTGTCAAGGTTCAAGGTCAATGTCAACCGTGTGGTACGGTTGTAACCTTAGTTAAGAACGCAATTTTTTGTTCTCAGGGTTTAATGTTGATTTTGGTAACACATGGCGTGTTGGTAAGTATTTTTGTAATTGGACTTTTGTCTATGTATTTTCATGTACTTATGTTTGTAGAATAATAAGCATTTAAATCTAATTAATTAAGTTTGCATGTAAAATTGATGTGATTCAAATTTTTATACCGACATATTTTCAGGAGTACAGGCATACTATACTTTCCACCTACAATTGAAGTTGCTGGTAGAAGGTATAATAATATCAGCCGCGCATTTAAATTGTTCCACTGTAGGTCAGGCAGCGATAGCCTAGTGGAAAGACCGACAGACTGCTACGCAGAGGGTCCGGGTTCCAATCCACGGGGCGCACCAATTACTTTTAGGGGTTATTTGCGTATTAAATTGTTATTTTTCGCTAGCTAAACGATGATGGAAAATATCGTGAGGAAGCCTGCATGTCTGAGAGTTCTCCGTAATGTTCTCGAAAGACATGTTAAGTCTGCCAACCTGCACTAGGCCAGCGTGGTGAACTGTAGCCTTACCCTTCTCATAGTGAGAAGAGGCCCTTGCCCAGCAGTGGGACAGTATATATACAGGGCTGATGATGATGAGGTCAGTGTAGGTAATTTCTCTCAAAGAGAAGGGTTAGGCCATAGTCCACCACGCTGGCCAAGTAAGAATTGCCAGACTTTACATGTCCTTCGAAGACATTACGGAAAACTTGTGGATTTGAACTTATGACGCTCGGTGTAGAAGTCTGATAGTCTCTCTACTAGGCTATCGTACAGAACAGAGTAGTCGTCATGTCAGCCTAGAGACCTCCATAGCTGGACATAGGTCTCCCCCAAGGATCTCCACACAGACCGATCTTGAACCGTTGACACAGAGTAGTTGCTTGAGATAAACAAACTTATGTTGAAGTGTACACTAATACTCGAGTATCAGTGCATTCAGCTAGCAATATGTCACGTTGCTTGTCCATTTGAACACGATGCGACGTCACCAGACACTGAATCGTTGAGTTATACATGGACATTTTGTCCCTTTTCATTGTAAACAAAAGTTGTCACGCTTAAAACAACCGTAGTGGTACAGACACGGCCAATAGCATTTTTTTATCTCCATTCTATGGTTTTCCAGTTTTGCGATCGTACATAAAACGTAAAATATCGACCACGGGTGCCCCAATGGCGCTGTAAAATAAAAATACAATGTTGCAATTGCGGTTTTGTCATGTTTTCAGAATTATGTAACTTAAGAATATCTTTTAGCGCTACCTTATGAAAGGATTAGGGACAGTGGAATTAATTTCTACAAAGGATTGATTGCGTTAGACAATATTATTATCTTTATTGTTATCAGTGTTAATATAAAGTCTTTCTTTCCTATTTTCTCATCTACAACCACACTGTTCCACTTTATTAATTAAACTTAAAGAAATAATTTTCAAAATGTAATAGGGATGGAAAACTTACAAATATTTGTAAATAATAGTAAACTCTTTTTAATTTTAACCTAGCTCAAGAAACTAAAACAAAATTCAAGGTGTATACATCAGCGACTATTATTGTATTTTATGTGGTTGTAAAAGAAAATATATCCTTAAATTTTTTATATTAATTTAAATTTACGTCCATTATCTGCCATGTATCCTCTGAGTCAATATAATATACAAATCATACAGTATGCATGTAACTTTAATATGCATTTCAATTAAAATAAGATAAAAGGTAAATATCAAACACAAATAAGCTAACCGATCCAATTTGAAATATTAATTGTCAGACACTTAGATGTTTAATAACAAATTTTCTCATTAATGGAAAACATTTTAATTAAAAACAAACATTAGTTAGGAGTAAATTCAACATTTAAAGTCTATTAGCATCGGCTATATCCAAAGTAAATGAAACCCAACTATCAATACAATGTCTGCGAAGTGGAAGCAAGTTGGAGTTTTAAATTTACGAGAGCAGGCTTAGATTTATACCGCTTATCGGCCTCAAGTGTAACTGAATTCTTTGATCTACGTCACAGTTAGCAAAAAGCGTTTTAGAGAGAGAAAAAGTTGCCTCGGAAAATTCGTTTTGACGCCTTCAAAGGCAAAAGAACTATTAAGATCCTTTTACTTCTTTGTTATGTAGAAGCAAACAGAATAGTCGAGTTATGAAAGTGTTTAATTTTTCACTTTTCAGCCTAGTGGGTCAAAAATATTCTTAATATTGCATGAATAATTAATGTCATTTGATTCAAGGCGTAACTAAATTGTGAAATAAGCAAAAATTCTAAAGTAAGGTTTTTGTTTAAGATTATTTCAGAAATAAGCAATATACTAAGATTGCTAGCTACATAAACATAGCAGACGCTAAAGTTTCTAGTTATATAATTTTCTAGGAAGAATTCGTCATCAACTTTTCAGTTATAGGCAAGACAAAGCACAGCAATGCTCAAAACGTTCCTACACTTGTAGCGTGCTTATTGAAGGACCATCCATCTTATCAGTTTATTGCACGACAGTGAAGCTGAAATATGCATCCGAAAAAGTTATATTGAAATAAAAAAACCGAAAACGGACACAGTGTCCATACTTTTTGGAGCATTTTTCGTTGCCCTTAAGTTGTTAAGGGGATGAAGAAGCACTAAAACAGCATTTTTGGATACTCTTTCACTCAAGAGAAAAAGAGTGTGGAGTATGTAAAGCTTTCAGTAGTAGTTGAGTATCCAAAGCAGAGGGCTAAAGCTATAACAATATTATAAAACGGCCTACATTTAATACGAGCAGTTGCATGAACTCACGTGTTTTAAAGGCTCACCGGTTTTACAAACAAGTTTCTGTACCGTCGATATTTTTGCGACCTGTACGATACACGACTGGCTGGCCTGAGTGTTGTGTTTGCCTTTAGCCTTTCGGGGTAAATTTACCCGTTTTGGCCGATTTCGTGGGAATTTAGGGAAATCCCTTCTTAGTGCACCCCTACGGTCCCCAAAGAACATACATGGCAAATTTCAGCTTCCTGCGCCCAATAGTTTCGGCTGTAGCGTGTCTGTCAGTCAGTCAGTAACGCAAGGATTTTATATATTAAGATTATTATTCGTACGATCATCATCTGCAGCCATCGTGTATTGTCAAAAATAGAACTCATTTACCGTATGATTTTGTCTGGACTAAGGAACGAACCCGTATTACACCCATAAAGCAGTCAATGTGACCTAAATCACGTAAATGTATCGTGTAATAAAATGACCAAAAATATAATCAAGTTGCATGCTCTGTGTTTTATAAAAAGGACCGTTTACTCAGCTAAAGCTAGAAAAATAAAGAAAGATAAAAATCTTAAGAAAAATCTTTTGATATAGAAATATGACATGATGGCAATATAACGGATTGACGGAAAGCTATGGATTGAGCCAATATTTTAGAAGATGTACGAAAGTTTTCCTGAACAGTGTCATACAATCAGCTATGCGTTTCATGCAATTGGCAAATTTAAAAAAAAATTAAACGTATATACTTCGACCATGGTGTGATTATGATGCGTTTGTAAGAAATCGGCAAAATAAAGTCACGTTGCTAGAGGTCTGCATTTGGATGGGTCATCATCCCCTTAGCGTTAATCCAATTTCAATCTGGGGTCCGCTTTCTAATCTAATCGAATTTGGCTGAATATTAGCTTTTCCACAGAGCGACTGCCTGTCTGACCTCCCAACCGGAAGGAATAGCGATATTCCATGGTTTAGACTAGTGTCAGTTAATTTAGAAGGTACTGACGCCCTGTAGCGACTGTCAAAGATCTTCATGACAACCGGGACCGATGACTTAACGTGCTCTCCGAGGCACGGGACAAGCGATAATTACCAATTTAATACGCACATAACTCCGAAAAGTCATTGGTGCGCGCCGCCGTGGATTCGAACCCGATACCCTCTGCACTTGAATGGGTAACCGATTGCAATGGTGTTAACATCAGAGTATTACCATGCTTTGAAGGGCACGTAAAGCCATCGGTCACGGTTCTTGTGCCTGAAAAGTCTGTATAAAATAAATGTTTTCGAGTTTTTTCAGCCACGTAAGGAATTATTGACTTACTTTTTTATATTTGCACAACGCAGTTTCTGTAAAAAGCGTTGCGTATGACATTCGAACAGTATGCACCGTTTCACCTGCGTTTTGTTTGAGCTTTACGGCAGTGATGTGTTTGTTTTTTATTTTTTTGTTGTAGGAGGATGAGCATTAAAAAATGATGGCGAATGCAAAGAAAATCACAATTAAAACAAAGTGAATACACCACATGTTCTTGCTACAATCTTGCTAAAATTGATTACCAATGTGTGTGTAACGGTTTGGAATAAACGAGTCTCGCCGCGACCACGGCTGAAGCAAGTCAGCCGAAACGTTGGCAAAAACCGAGGTATTTATGCCGTAAATATATGATTTATCGCGAGTAAGACCCGCTATATAACCTTGTATAATGAGCGTTCTGGTTAAAAAAAATGAATTAATTAAATAGTTTTAATTTTTCTTTTTTCTGTGAGGTAGGTAGTAGGTGTGGCGTGAAGGTTGATATTAATCTTTAAATATGGTCTTGTGTCCTCACAGGCTCCGGACGAATCCCCCCCGTGGGATCTCCACCTTGTCGTGGTGGGGGGCTCAGTAACCGTGGGTTTGAGGTACACCCACGGTGAAGCTAAGCGGGATCCCAGGGGGGACGCTCCACGTGGGCTTGGGTGAGGCCTGCATAGGATGTGTCCCAAGGCGCGAGTGCGGGGGACAGTTCTGTCTGTCCCTCGCAGTCGGGTGCGGTCGCGAGAGGCATGTCGGTGTTGCGTTGCCGCGCGCCCTATCTCTCGCGACCAAATGGGGGCGCACCATCGTTGCGTCGCGGTGGGGCCGCAGAGGAAGAGGAGATGCGGTGTTGCGTTGCCGTCCTCCCTATCCTCTGCGGCCGCTGGGTGTTTTGGCGGCGAAGCCCAACACCTTCATCCGCCGCCAAGGGGGTTTCGTTCGGGGTCCGCCTGACCATCTGGCGGGCCAATACCCGTCGGGGGGTAGCGAGGAATGCTTAGGTGAAACCCTACTCTCCGACACATGGGTACATGAGGAGCACGGGTTGGTTTTTAGTCAGTAAGAGTCTGACAGTCCCCTTCGTCCTTCCCCTCCTAGGGCGGTGGGACTCCATGAGGATTTTCCAACCCAACACCAAAAAAAAAAGGCTCCGGACGAATGTTGTTTTCTAAGTTTTGTGAACTTCCCCTTACTCCCCATACCTGAGCTGCTCAGTAGCTTCAGATTTAGTAGCGAAACTATCAGTAATGGACGACGTTGCGTCACTCGATGAAAAACACGTGAGAAATATTTATTTAAAGATCATCTGTAGCCTGTTAGGCTACACGTTCATAACTACAGTATAAAATATGTAGGTACAATAGGTGATATGTAAACAGTGGATGACCAGTCACTATTACTCATAAAAAGGACAGGAAATGCAAGTAGAATTTGTCCTGAAAAGAAGCATAGAATAATAACCCACATTTGTGTCCCATGCAACAAGCCTTGTTGCTTACCATGTTTTCTTTCTTATGCTCCTGCTAACCTGCGTCTTAACGCGTCAATTAGCGCGTTAATTTAGGCGCTACGTAGATGTGGCCAACGTTTTAACGCGTTAAAATACTAATTTCCAATGCGATTTTTTAACGGGTTAACTAACACGTTATTGGCCATTGCCATTAACGTTAACGCTAACGCAGGTGTAACAGTAGTAGTATTAAGCGCAAACAGCAGTTGTCAGAATTTTGGTTATTTGTTGTCTGAAGTGATGTTTTTATGTTTTGAGTTTCATAAATGTTGGAATTTAATAAGAAGACGTTTAATTTGGTTTTCTTTTAAATTATTTTGATAATTTTATACTATTATTATTTTAATTGCTTTTCTGCTAAAACATAGCTACACCTAAAACTACCCAAAGACTATCCCGATGTTTTGATTTTGTAGGTTCCTAGATATTTAATAACAAACGTAGGTAAATTATATTTTCACGTATTTGCACTAAAAATAACCCATACTTCAAGTTAAATATAATTTTGAAGCTCTTTTGTATAATCTTGTTAAAAAATAACACTAGGAAGTGTAGGAGCCTGTGAGACTACACATCCACGGTAATGTTATAAAAATGTGATGTCCATACATAAAGGTTAAAGCTCGTTAATATTTACTTAATAGAAATCCCGAAAATCGATCGACAAATATTGAACAATACACTCGGTATCCATCCTACCGCGGCTATCGGGTTACTATTTCAGTAAGCCGCGCTACTTTCCTGATGAATCTAAACTAATAACAATAATATTCACACAAGACCATCTAGTCCCAAACTAAGCAGAGCTTGGTTGCAAACTATGCTGGAACCGACTCTTACACATACATTGTTCACACATAATCAAAATCGATCTAGCTATTAAAGAGACGTTCAGTGATAAACATCCAGAGGAAATACATCTACGTTTAAAGAAAGATACGTTTTTTGGTTGTGTACAGACATGTCAGGATGGCCGAGCGGTCTAAGGCGCTGCGTTCAGGTCGCAGTCCACTTCTGTGGGCGTGGGTTCGAATCCCACTTCTGACAGACGCTTTTTATAAATGTTTATACATACGTTATAGATTTGTTGGAAAAGGCTTATGAAGGTATTCCTGCTTATAATAAAAACTTTCTGGGTTTTTTTTTTATATATTTCTGTATATATGCATGTATGGGTGCATAGGGTTCCCACCAAGAACTTAGGGTCCCAAGCCAACCTCACCTGCAAGTGGTGCACCTGCCGATCAACGGACGAGGCTCTGGCAAACAAAATGTCCCAATAAGCGGCAATGGGCTCGCCACCTATTACGTGGGATCAAACACTGGCGAAAAGTGGGCGTTTAATTCGCCTCTGCCTACCCCTTCGGGGAAACAGGCGTGAGTCTATGTATGTATGTTCTGTATATAATTGGATATGTAAACAGGGTTTTAAGATAAAATTAAGTATGTAAGTCTAACCACAAAGTATTTCTAACGTATATTTTGTTAGCAAAGATACCTCTCTAAAAATATTACATAATAATTCGCTTCCATGGTGTAATACAATTGGATCCGCAAAATACAATGCTTATGCTGATGTAACGCTGCTAATACTGGAGTCTGCAACAAACAGACACGGCAACACACCGCTAGTAATTATCTTGGAGTGTTGCCAGTTCCAACAAATGGAGATATTCCCGGGTTAGCGGGTAAAAGTTAAGTTATGTAGTAAATACATGTCCTTACGTCGCTCGGCTTTACTAGTTTGTGTAAAGTTTACTGAGAGGCTGTGGCCTTGTTTATATTAATCATTGAGTTAATTAATACTTATTGACTCCGTGACTAGACTGCCTCCGTGGTCCAATGGATAGAGTATGCGTGTGCTGATCGGGTCCTGGGTTTTATTCCTGGATCGCGCAAAAGTGTAACTGGGTATTCCGAATTCTCTGTAGCAGCATGGAGTCTGGTAATGTGCCCGGTAACGTCAACAGGCACGCCCCCTATTACGCGGGAATCATGGATCGTGTTATCAGAAGTTCGTTAATTTTATTATATATACAAGTTCTTGCCATAACAAGTTACAACTATATTATTAACCTTTGCTGGTAAGATGACGTGACGTGAAGGCTACTGCCGTGCAACACGGTAACACGGGTATGCTCTGAAGGATGTATTAGTTTAGTTTAGTTGATAGTGGGTTTTCCGCACTTAGCCACTTATTTGGGCCATTGTGCGTAAGTGGCGACTTGATTGACGCCGACTACTCATACCACGTTAGCTCCTTCCAGAAAGCCATTAGTTGGCTGATGTCATTCAAAGTCTCACACATGGTTCTGGGGTTGTTCAGCAGCCTTGCCCGTTGATCGCTCACATTTGTGCAGTGCAGAATGACGTGAGCGGGTGTTTCTTCGGTTTCCATGCAGCCTCTGCACAGTGGGCTGTCCGTAACGCCTATGTTGAATAGGTGCTTGTTGAGTGGACAGTGGCCGGTTATTATACCTGTCAGATGCTTAAGAGTTTTTCTATTAGAATGCAGCAGCTTGTGCGAGAGTCGCTTGTTCAAGCAGGGGATAGCATCTTTTGTTTGCCTGCATTATTTTATGCTGTTTTCTCGCGTAGCCACGTTTTGAGTTGGCTTGCCGGTATCGGTACAATCGGCTCGGGTCCCATTATCATTGTGTCCGATCCTTGCCGTGCCAGTTGGTCTGCGGCGTCATTGCCTGCGGAGTTGCTGTGGCCTTTGATCCATTGCAGCGTAACCTGATTCTTATCTGCAATCTTTTGCAGCTCTAGGTGGCATTCCGTGATGAGGCCGCTGTTAAAGCAGTTGCTGCCGAGAGCTTGTAGTACAGAGACACTGTCCGTGATAATGCGTATAGACAGGTCACTTACGTTCCTAGACGCGATTGCTGTTGCGGCTCTTGTTAACCCAACACACTCGGCTTGGAATATGGTGTTAAGAGTGCCAAGGGATGTTGAGATGTTGATATTTCAGTCATGGGAGAATACGCCCGCACCTGTCCCATGCTTCGTTTTTGAGCCGTCTGTGTATACTCTGACTTCATGTATACCAGAGCTGTCTCTGTGTTCCTCCTGCAATTGGATGCGATATTTTTTGTCAAAGACAAAGGTTTTAGGGATGAGATCGCAAGCGGCCTCTAGCATCGGGATCTCTTTGGTTAAGGTGCCTTTTAGGCGTGCGTGGGTTATTCGATCATCACACCTGAAGGATGTATGGCAATGCGAATGCGTCCTGACGTAGGTATAGCCACACATTATTTTGTGCGCACGCCGATTCTGCAATCGGCGGGCTAGGCAAAAATTGCACTTTAAGTGCTAAAATGGTTTCATCTTCGTCCACGAACGAAATACAAGGATCATTTGGCACACAAATAAATATTGACGACGCACGCGTACATTTACTCCAATATAGTACTTACACCGTATTAACGCAAAGTATTTCCACAAAAGTTCATCAACCCACCATTTTACTCCTCAAATTTATATAAAAACTCCGGTTCGAATGTTTCTTTCGCCACAACAGTGGGCCGCGATAGCTGTATAGCCACTCGGTATAAAATGCCGCAACGCCGCTAAATAGTTGTCGAAAGTATGTGACGCGTTCCACCATGCGATAGATATGCGAGATTTTGTCCGCGTCCGATTTAACGTGCCACTGCAGCGTTAAAATGTGTGTTGGTATTGAATTCGTCACTTCTAGTGCAGTGTCAAGTCTGGTTTTCTCGCAGCAAATTGTGATATGTGCAGTTTTTGATACGGTGATAGACTTGAGCATTGGTTTGTAACAGGACAGTTAGCATTAGCCCTTTTTCAATTTGTTAAACTGAGCAATGAGCTGAGCTAAACATAGCTGTGAATATTTCGACGATCTTTCTAGCGAAAGCTCTGATGAAAATTTATAATTTTTATACAACACTATCTTCAATCATTGTTCATTCCACATGTGATCTAGTATCTAGTTTCACTCATGTTAGATTATCGTACATAAAATTTAACACGTCTTAAGCAATTCTGTGGCAACAAACATTTACAATTACATCACACCACAACGCCGTGTAAAAATATCGCCAATAGAAATACAAAAAAAAATAACTGGAGCATATTTCTTTAGGAAAACCTTCATGTGGCGCGATACAGATAATTCTGAACGAAGAAAGGTTATTCCTTAGGGGATGGGACTCTTAAAATGCTGCTTATTAACTGTGTCCGTCATTCAGATAACTCCTGTTTAAGTTTTCCGTTTATTTTCCTTGAACTGAGGCCCGAAATACTCTAAATGAAGCGAAATGTTTTTGCCTAACAATGCACAATGAAGGGAAATGGCGATAAATTACGATTTCATAGCACTATTTTGTGAATTCTGTGGCACTTTCAACTATTTTAAGAAAATAATAACACAGGAGATACTAAGTGTGTTTAAATGAATTTGGTATTGAACCTTTTGTATATCAAATTGACGTTGAACTGTGATGTTCAGCAATAAGAACATCTATGTACGCTTGTGATAACCCATATATTTGTAGTTTTATGAGGTAGTTTTTCACACATTTGTTTTCGTGGTCATAAACTGTCACACTTTGACTTCAATGAAGCTTTGAATTTGGATTTGAATATGCTACACTACTTTTGGAGAAATATCAGTTTAAAACAAATTATGCCTCCCTGCATTTTTTTTAAATTTACCCGTTTTGGCCGATCCCGTGGGAATTTCGGGAAATCCCTTCTTAGTGCACTCCTACGGTCCCCAAGGAACATACATGCCAAATTTCAGCTTCCTGCGCCCAATAGTTTCGGCTGTAGCGTGTCTGTCAGTCAGTCAGTAACGCAAGGATTTTATATATTAAGATACCGTCACAGGGGCTAAAAGGAAAATAACATTTACTGTTCATTTCGTAAACTTTTGTATTTAACTATTCCGGTAGTAAAAGAACGGTCAAGCTACATATTTATATTAAGGTGTAGAGTTTGTGCAATGAGGACTGTATAGATAGGGCATGTACAGAGAGAAGCTTTATTTTACATCAGATCACTTTTTTACAGTGCAAGCTATATGATTTCATCTTCGCAACATTTAACGTGAGAATATTTTTAGTGGGTTACTTATACAACCCAATAAAACAGCATCATTTTATCACCAGCGAAGATATAGCAAGTGACGCAGATAGTTAGCGAGTGCAGTAATTGAGACGGCTACGTCGACTCGGTGGGAATACTAATACGCGCCATGAAAATATACTGTTGCCATTGTTGCCTTGTAAATATGATACCGAACAGGAAATTTTCATAAGCGTATAGTTCATTGGCGATATAGATTTTCTCCTCTCAAGTGAATAGCCGATTTTGATAAGAAAACTAGAATTTCGCCCCTGGCAATCAGTGGCGTCATTATAAACCTTTTTTCTCAGAGAAAATGTAGCATTTTTATAACATAAGTTCACGTCTTTATCTCCGAACGAGAAGGCAGGCGTGTACACAACCACACTTCGCCAGTTATGTGTCGATCCCAATGTAATAGGTGGCGAGCCAATTGCCATCTAGCGGGCATATTATTAAGAGAGGGATAATTAACATTAACATTTTTAATACACACATAACTTCGAAAAGTCAGAGATGTGGGCCCGGGTTACCTGGGGATCGAGCCCGAGACCATCGTCTCGGCAGTCTGTTACGTACACCACTGGGCTATCGCCGCTAATGATGAAATGTAGCATTTTCATAGTGAAATATTTTTGTTGCATTCAGTAGTTTTCACTTTATTCGTTACAAACATATAAATATTTGGTCTTTATCATATTAGTACAGACTTTACATATTTAATTAATTTATTTATTTATTTATAAATTTCCACTTACAACTATTATTACAGGTTAAAACCTAATACAATAGTGTAGTTACTTTCCAAATATGTACTTAATAACTATACTAATCTACACATTCATAAGAAAAAACACAGTAAGCTGCCCTTGTGAATTCATTCAAGGTACAATGAAATAAGTCAATGCGTTGAGACAAAGTGTTGAGCGCACGCAGCGCGCGCGTCAGCGGCGCGTATCGCAGCAAGCGCCGGCCGCCGCCGCCGGCACAAGTACGCATCAGGGGCACATAAACTCACCGAGCGCAGTACGTCCGGGTTGTGAATTTTACCACGGACCACTTTGAACATGTACGTGGCGAGCGCCACTTCTCGTCTCACTTCCAGCTTAAAATATCCACTCATACCAATTAGAAATAATGTCTGATATAACAACGGATATCCTGGGTATATACCATATTGTTTAAAATATAAGAATCTAATGAACTTATTTTGAATTCTTTCTATCATTAACTTATATTTGGCTTCGTGTGGTGACCAAAGAACGGCGTTACACTCCAAATGACTTCTTACAAGCGCTTCGTATAAAGATTTCAGTGCCCTGGTGTTTGTAAATTTGTTCGCTAGCCGTAAGATCATTCCCTAATTGCGATATGATTTTTTACAAACGTGTGTAATATGATTTCTAAAATTTAGGTCCTTGCTGAATCTCACGCCTAGATCCCTGACTTCATGAACACGTTGGAGCGCTGCGCCGTCCATGTGGTATTGATGATGACTTGGAGTGCGCGCGCGGCTAAATGACATCACTGAACATTTGTCCACATTAAAATATAATTTATTTTTAATACTCCACTCCTTGATCCTATTTATTTCGCACTGCAGTATATCATGATCTGAGTTCTGGTCAATTTTAAGGACTAATTTTAAATCATCGGCAAATAACAAGGGTTTAGCTTTGTTAACTACCTGGGGCAAGTCATTGATAGTCAGAATAAAGAGAAATGGTCCTAAATTACTTCCCTGACTAACACCTGATCTCGTAAAATACGGTTCAGAAAAAATTCCACTGCAGTCAACATATTGTTGCCGGTCTTTTAAGTAGGAAGCAAAACTACACTAGCCAACTTACTGAGAAGGACGTCATTATCTACGGTGTCAAACGCCTTCTTAAAATCGAAGTAAGCGACGTCGACTTGTTGACCAGCGTCCACTACTGGCATCAAGTGTGTCATCATATCTAACAAGTTGCCCGTAGTGCCCCGCCCTGGACGGAAACCATGTTGTGCGTCGGATAACAGTGCGCATATTTATGGGTACGGGCTACCGTGAATTGCTGACTCGAAGACTTTTGCAGGAGTGGACAATACTGCCACAGGTCTATAATCAATGGCAGCTGAACCACCACTACCTTTCGGCACAGGTACAACCCGGGTGAGCTTCCAAAAATCAGGAAACCTAGCATTCCTTATACAAACGTTGAATAAATGTAGTAACGGTTCCACTAATACCTCTTGACTGTCCTTAAAAATAAACGCTGGAATGCCATCGGGCCCGGCAGAAGACTTGGGCGGCAAGCGTGCAAGGGCCCAGCGTACATCGGCATCGCGCAAACACGACAAGTGCGCCCACGCACCCGGCGCCTCCGCTCCACCTGCGATCGCCGCCGCCACGTTCAACTCATGGCTCCGGATTGTAAACCGATTGAAAGAATCGGGCAAACTCGTTGGCACATTCCAGCTCAGATAATGACCGCCCGGTCCGGTATTTAATTTATTGTCGATTATTCGATTTACCTCTTCTCGATCGAATGTACCCCCAAAAGGCTCGCGGGTCCCGTGCCAAGTGAGCTTGCACTCGGTCACGGTATAAGTCATGAGCTCGTGACGTCGCCGCCTTAACTCTCGCCCTGTACCGCGAGAACTCCTCGTAATCACTACGTGAATTACTTAATTTATATTTCTTATGTAATGTATATTTATGTTTAATATCCTTTATAATTTCGAATGTGTACCATACCGGGTAGTTATATTTACTTTTATTTGAATTAACTCTTTTTAAGGGAACACATTTGTCGAAGATATCATTTAACTTGGCATAAAATAACCTTAAGTCTGCGTCCGGATCATGCAACAAATATATTTCACTCCAGTCTATTTCAGTGATCAAACTGTACATTTGATAATAGTCCGCTTTATTAAAGTTCCATGATTTAATATCTACGTGAAAGTGAGAATTATGCGTACGCGACGAGGTAACGGGCGTCGCCGGGGACAGCGGCGGCAGGCGCGCGTTCAGCTCGACGCTGTCCGCAAGCGGTGGGTGGTACGCGTCCACGGGCAGCAGGCCCTCGTCCGCCGCACACACTGACACGCCGCCCCGCGCGCTCAACATGAGGTCCAACTGTCTGTTGTTACAATTTGGTACCGCATTAAACTGAATGAATTCACAGAAGGCCATGAAATATGTAAAATAATTATTAATATTATTATTGCAAGAGTGCAAATTGAAATCTCCTAATATAAGTAATTTATTCTTATATCTAACACATATTTTTTCTAATAATCTAAACATTAACATATATTCGCTCTCCTCAGCCTGTGGCGGAATATACACAGTACAACACGTAAACAAAAAGTTATTTCGTTTATAAACGGCTGCACAAATTAATTCAAACGAATGGCTGTTCAAATCAACATCACCTGGCACGGCCACTCGACTAATTAATCTCCTATCCTCTGCGGCCGCTGGGTGTTTTGGCACAGGAGCCTAACACCTTCATCCGTCGCCAAGGGGGTTATCTTCGGGGCCCGCCTGACCATCTGGCGGGCCAATACCCGTCGAGGGGTAGCTACGAATGCTTCGGCGATACCCGAACCTCCGACACACGAGTACATGTGGAACACGGCTTGGGTGTTAGTCAGTAAGAGTCTGACAGTCCCCTTCGCCCTTCCCCGAGGGCGACGGGCCTCCATGAGGATTTGCCAACCCGACACAAAAAAAAAACTTATTGACTCGCAAAGGTATTGCACAAATTAGAAGAAGTCTACTATTCAACCGCAAAAGGCTGTATGAAGAAGACGTTTAACTGGAAGGACACACATAAGCCCAGATTGGTCTTGACGTAACAGAGTAGTCTCATTTCATTCGCAGTGACAGTGATAAGTGACGTAGAGAGTTAGCGAGTGCAGTATTTGAGACGGGTGCGTCCACGCGTCTAGAATATGACGCCTATGAAAATATACTTCGCTACTCTGCAGTATACCGTTGTTGATACTAGGCGAAGGTCAATGTAAACAGAACTATAAAGACAGTAGGATGATTTTACCGCTTCAAAAAAGAAACAGGTTCTCAAATTGACGGTATTTTTTTTATTTGTAACCCGACAAATTTTCACGTTTACAGTTCTGTTATCCCAAATAATGCTTAGTGGCATGCTATTGCACAGGCTTATATGAAAGCGCTACAGTATGGCAGGCTGATGATGATATGAGGAGCTTTTGAAATCTGTTTTTTTACGTAGTTACGTTTAAGTTTTGTAATTACTTTGAAGGATATCTTTCCTGTTAGTTTAACTGATTCTTGCGTTTTAACCGTCCTATTTTCAATATCTCGACAACGGCGCCACCTACCGGCTCAAATTATGACTGCTATATTTCACTTCACGTGCAAATTACGACAACTATTATATCAGACTTAGTAAGTATACATTCAAAACTTTACGTAGTTGTATATAAACAAATGGCACATTGAGATAGTCCCATAACAGGGCGTCACTTGCTGCCGAGGGACCCACAACTGATTGTGGTGAGGACGGACAACGGTATAAACTTCGAGAGGAAAAGAGGTGCTGTTTTTATTTTAGAACTAGCGGCCTATTCCGGCTTGTCTTGGATGGACATTTCATACTATATTACTAAATGATAATACAGCAGGTCAATAGGAGAAAAATATAAAATATCAGCCGAGTAACTTTTATGTATGTGTATAATGACAAGTATTTAAAGTTTATTCTTAAAATGAGCTCTGCCCGCCAATTATTCTTGACTCAAAATTAACTTATATTTATTCTTAAATAGCATTGCTTTTGGAATTGAACCAAATTTAAATTCTAGCATAACAAAAAGTAGTTTTAACTCAACATTAAGCAGTTCACACGTACTAATTAACAGAGCAACCTTATAAAACGTCTAAGGAGTTCGAAATGCATTTCATAGAAGCGAATTCAAATAAATTGTTAGCTCCTTCACTAGGCTTTTACTCAGTTGGAAAATTAATTAACATAATAAAATTATACTAAACAACTAGGTTATCTACTCCCTACGCCGCTACGAACCTACGCCGTAGCACACGTTCTACGCCTCGAGCAAGAAATCGTAGTCAACACACAAAAGAGTATGCCACAATATTTACTTCTTCGTAAATAATAAAGCGATGAGAATTAAATTTTTAATAAATACGATAAGGTCTTTGAGACAAACATGAAAGCTTTACACTAAATCTACTTAAATTCGAACCTTACGCTACAGAAAAAACGGTTGAGAATTGGGGTGAATTGTCCTTTATATTAAATTAACCAAAGGACATTAGCAAAGCATACATAGTCAATCGAACAGCTCATTAAAGCATCAGTCGTCAAGTTGAAATAAAATGGAAGGAAAGAAAGGAAGTCCCAAAGGTACCAGTTCCATAAATTCGGTCAGGACGTAAATCTGCCGACGCTGGTACACTGAGCAACTAAATTACCGGATTACGCGTAAAATCACGACTGGAATAGCGTAATGAGATGTCAAGAGGTGGCCTCTTAATGGATTAGTGACCCTACTCTGTTTAGATTGTAGCTTATGTGAAAGAATACGAGGTAACGACAAATTGACTTCTTATTTTTTTATTTGAGTCTGGATGAGTGAAAGTTGCAATTAGTTGCTGAAGCCGAATCATTGTTTAATGCAATATGGTCTATAAATGCATACTAATATTGGAGTATGACGCCTTCCATCTATGTGGATGACGTTGTTCTCAAAGTGAGTGGCAGTAAACGTATACAGAAAGCCTAAAAGCGAACTGAAAGACGTGCCACGAAGGAAGCATATATACAGCAGAGGATAAGAACAGCCTGATGGTGATTTTTTAAATCTCATCAGTTTGATGTCATAGATATTCAATCAGCATCTGCATTGCCAGATTATGAAATAAATAAAAACCTTTTATTTTTTTGTTGTGTCATAATTGGCCTAAAATGTTCCTCGTATGTGTCGATAAAATTTAAAGTAGTTCTAAATTTATCATTTAACATAGCACATATACTTTGTTCAATCAAAACATCAAAATACTTATGGAAAACACTGTTTACAGTTCACTACCGTAACACTTTAATCCGATCCGGATAAAATATCGTACTTCAGTAGCCGTACAAAGATAAAAGGAAAAATGGAATTTGTAATTCGTTTTTTCTGTGAAAAATATGGATTTATTGGTTAGATTTTGTTATTGTAATTTTTTATTTATAGACTCACGCCTATATCCCCGAAGGGGTAGGCAGAGATGTAATATTACACCCACATATTGCCATGAAGTTTTAGGTCCTACGTTATAGTGGGCGAGCCTATTGACGTACCGGGCACATTGCCAGACTCCGTGCTGCTACTGAGAATTTCCTAACGGCAAAACTCAATAGCACTTTGCGCGAAACGAGAATGAACCCGAGACCTCACAATCCCACGCACACATTTATGCCACGAGACCAACGAGGCAGTCTACGTTTGCTGGTTAACTAAGCAGGCTGGTCAATTCTTTGTTCAAAAAGCTAAAATTCTGGTCAGATTACAATACGGCAATGTTGACGCAGAGACCCTAGTCTCCTCAGTCCAGATTAGCGGACTAATCTGCATAGATATTTCCCTTCACGCCTGCAAACCACGTCTGTACCCTGACGTATTGCCAGTAAAGCATTCGGCGCATTGATACGTATAAATGAAGGTCCTAAGTTATTGGTTTGCAAAGAAATGTACTCAGTTATAGGTATTTACTTAGTAAGCACATTATAATTTTCTCTGATCAATTACACAATAAATACGTTAGTAAAAATTTCGCATCGTAATCACAGGTACAATATTGATTTTATTAGCATATTTGATATTAGTGTAATACTTGAAGAATGAAATTAATTGCTTAAATCTTTAATATTGAAAGCGTCCCTCGAGATGACCGTTTCTTTTAGCAATTTTTTCAAAAATCAAGCCAAGGGATCGCAACAAAAACTTTTTCTATTACCAGCCCTATTATTTAAGGAGACACTTTGGAACAAAAAATGGAACAAGTAAGAAAAACACATCGAGTATTGTGCTACTTTTGAAATGTCTTTGTCAATTGTTTAATGAAGAAGATTCAATTAAAGAACAAATTGGTTCTGTTGAAGAATATGATTTTTGATCATTTAAAATTTGTTTTTGTTTGTATATGCAAGTGGCCTGAGTTCTTAAGTGTTTTCTTTTATTTTGGTGGTTTTTATATTTTACAGCTTGTGTCCTTCGCGGACATAATGATTGGAAACCTTTTTTTTTTAATTAGGCATTTAGACAGCTAATTCCTATTCTAAATATTTTATTGCTTACTCACGAAGAGATCAACATTATTTTGTGCCTTTGACATAGTGTACAAAACGCACAGTAACAATTCAATTCAGAATTCCACCGCTGTGACAAAACTAAAGTTGTTTAAAATAACGGCGTGCAACTCCTAAAACCCCCTCAGAGATTTGCATATTTAGCAAATAATGCTGTAGAGTTAATATAATATAATTACAAACAAAGTGGAAATCTAATTACAAACCCTTAATTATCGTGGAACTAAAATATTCCCGTATAAATTGAGATACATTAGTAAAGAGAGAGAGAGAGAGTAGAGATAAACATTGGTTTTAAAATAGCATTGAATAAATGAGGCTTATTCCATATGTGACTATGCACGTCAGAATAAAGAAAAACCAATAACAGGCAGCAATAGCCTAATGAAGAGACTGACAGACTGCTACGCAAAGGGTCTTGTGTGCAAACCCACGGCGTGCACCAATGACTTTTCAAAGTAATGCGCGTAGTAAATGGTAAAATTATCGCTTGGTTAACGGTGAAGGAAAACATCGTGAGAAAACCTGCATGTCCGAGAGTTCTTCATAATGTTCTCGAAATACATGTGAAAGCCAACACATACTTGACAAGTGTGGTGGACTATGGCTATACCCATCTCATTGTGAGAAGAGGCCTGTGCCTAAAAGTGGGACAGTTTATATACAGGGCTGATGATGATGATGAACCCAATAACATCGCTATGAAAAGCAGCCCATTTGTAGGTAGGTATTTATAAAAAAAACTTTTAGCCTGACATAGCTGCAATAATTTGGACGTATTGCATCTGAAAATAAAACAAACACAAAACCATAAAAACATATTTTATCGAAAGCTATCGCAACACATAAATTCGTATAAACCGCATATCGACGAAGAAAAAAATTAAACTAAGTTGCCTGCCAAAAACCATCTTAAAGTTACTTTTAATAAAACAAAAATCTTTGAGTAAAAGGCGAAATGATTGTATACTTTATTGGTTGTTTCTAGGCCAAGTAAATTAATTATTTTCTTTTATATTAAGGAAACAATGAGAATTGTTAATGAGCGCTGGCTATTCTCGTTTCTTCTTATCTTTCTTGTATTGCGTATTCATTTACAAATATCAGTTGTGGTCTCAGTGGTAGCGGAGATGATGAAATATGATACGGTGTAAATTTTACACCGTATCATATTTAAGTATTTAAGTATACTTGTAATACAATAGTTTAATAAATATGGTTCAAAGGTGGTTTGGGCTGAAAAAAATTAAATAATTGCTACGGTCCTTTGGTTATCAGATAAGTAGCAAACTTACGAAACCCAGATCAATTACTTAATAGTGCAGACCTAAGTTTTGATCAAATTACGAGTCGTTTCTCCATGAGAACAAATTCCATACATTTTCTAATCACTATACATTTCTTTAGGTCACAAGAGGCACTAGCCCATATCTCGTTGTGGGCCTTTTCGTCTTAGAGCTCTGGCTGACTTGACCACATTTGATTATTTACACAATTATCTTCCTAAAGTCCTCTCGCTAACATTAAATGCACATTATTTGCTTAAACGGACAAAAGTTGCGCAGCGTGGCTGCTCATACAGGATCTTTCCTCCCTTTAAATATAAATTCCTCCTATTTTAACCATGACATTATATTTAAATATATATGTTAATAGCTTTATAGCTAAATCTGATTAAATGAGTAAACAATGACTGTTCTATAAATACTTGTTCCTCGAATCAGCCTACTTTATGCTCTTTCGTCGTAATGCTTGTACTAGGCATTTACTGACTGAAAATAGTATCACGCCATTTAAGCCTTTCTAGAAATCAGTTGAGGCAACTCGAGTGACTAAATTAGAGCTTAGTTTAATAGCGTAAAAGGTAAAAGAAAACAAATATGATTCTTGGAAATTTGGTTCTGTCGTTTTACTTGATTGGACTCCACGGCATACGAATGTTATGATGGAATTTGGCTAGAAGGTCGATAAGATTATCCTGAAGATAGCAAAATGGCCTTCTATTACCGTAAAAGTGTCTATGGTTCCGTAATACTTTTACCGCGATAACCTGTAATTTTCAATGACTGAACTAGCATAATTCTGTATTCCGACTGAGTAGTAGAGGGTAGTAAAGACGTACACTTAGTTAGTTAGTTGGTCGTGGGTTTTCCGCACTTAGCCACTTGTTTGGGCCATTGTGCGTAAGTGGCGACTTGATTGATGCCGACTACTCATACCACCTTAGCTCCTTCCAGAAAGGCATTAGTTGGCTGATGTCGTTCAAAGCCTCACACATGGTTCTGGGGTTGTTCAGCAGCTTTGCCCGTTGATCGCTCACACTTGTGCAGTGCAGAATGACGTGAGCGGGTGTTTCTTCGGTTTCCATGCAGCCTCTGCACAGTGGGCTGTCCGTAACGCCTATGTTGAATAGGTGCTTGTTGAGTGGACAGTGGCCGGTTATTATGCCTGTCAGATGCTTAAGAGTTTTTCTGTTAGAATGCAGCAACTTGTGCGAGAGTCGCTTGTTCAAGCAGTGGATAGCATCTTTTGTTTGTCTGCATTCTTTTATGTCTGCCCACTGTTTTTCGTGTTTATGTGCGGTTCTCTCGCGTAGCCACGTTTTGAGTTGGCTTGCCGGTATCGGTACAATCGGCTCGGGTCCCATTATCATTGTGTCCGATCCTTGCCGTGTCAGTTGGTCTGCGGCGTCATTGCCAGCGGAGTTGCTGTGGCCTTTAATCCATTGCAGCGTTACCCGATTCTTCTCTGCAATCTTTTGCAGCTCTAGGTGGCATTCCATGATGAGGCCGCTGTTAAAGCAGTTGCTGCCGAGAGCTTGTAGTACAGAGACACTGTCCGTGATAATGCGTATAGACAGGTCACTTACGTTCCTAGGCGCGATTGCTGTTGCGGCTCTTGTTATCCCAACACACTCGCCTTGGAATATGGTGTTAAGAGTGCCAAGGGATGTTGAGATGTTGATATTTAAGTCATGGGAGAATACGCCCGCCCCTGTCCCATGCTTCGTTTTTGAGCCGTTTGTATATACTCTGACTTCGTGTATACCAGGACTGTCTTTGTGTTCCTCCTGTAATTGGATGCGATATTTTTTGTCAAAGACAAAGGTTTTAGGGATGAGATCGCAAGCGGCCTCTAGCATCGGGATCTCTTTGGTTAAAGTCCTTTTTAGGCTTGCGTGGGTTATTCGATCATCCTTTCTCCACTGCCCGAGCTTATCTAGATGGATTGCTGCAGCGCCAGCTTCCTGCTGGATCATTAGGTGCAGCGGTCTTAGGTCCAGTTAAGTAGCATCTCCAAGGCGGCTGTTAGGGTGGCCTTCATGCAGCCTGTTGTGGCCAAGCAGGCTAGGCGTTGAAGGCTCTGTAGCTTTTTTGTGATTGTGCTTAGTTGTGTGCGTGGCCACCACACTACTGCACCATATGTAAGCATGGGGCGTATAATGGCAGTGTAGATCCACAGGGTGATAGATGGTTTGAGACCCCATTTCTTACCTATGATTCTCCGACATTGCCAGAAGATTGTGCATGCTTTTGTTGTTTTAGTGCTGATGTGTTTACCCCAGTTTAGCTTATGGTCAAGTATTACGCCCAAGTACTTGACTTCATTCGATAGGGTAAGCTCCGTTCCAAAGAGTTTTGGTGTTTTGCACATAATTATGGGTTTTCCTTTTGTTGGTGAAAAGTACTAGCTCCGTTTTGTTGGGGTTAACCGTCAGTTCATGTTGGTTGCACCATTCTTCCATGATCCTGATAGCTGCTTGCATCCGATTGCGGATCGTGTCTTCTGAGTCACCTTTGATCAGGATGGTAATGTCGTCTGCATAGCCGACCGTGTAGAATCGTCTGTCGTTTAAGTTCCGTAACAGATCGTCCACCACAATGTCCCACAACAGGGGTGAGATTACACCTCCCTGAGGGCAGCCTTTTGCAACTATGCCCCTCGTGGTGGAGTTTATCGTGAATTGTATTGCCATCTGTTTCAGCAGTTGATCAATCCAGCCACTAAGGGTTTGCTAAATTTCGAACTTTTCGAGGGCCCGGCTGATACTGTTGAACTTAGTTTTGTCGAAGGCACCTTCTATGTCGATGAAGGCCCCCAGTGTCATTAACTTGTTGGTAAGCGCTGTTTCAATGGTTCCCACAACGGAATGCAGCGTTGATTCGGTTGACCTGCCGACATTTCTGTAGGCGTGTTGATGTGGGTGTAATGGCTTGCGCAGTAATGCGCCCTCACGGAGGTGTCAGTCCGTAAGTCTCTCCAGCGTTTCCAGTAAGAAGGAGGTCAAGCTGATTGGTCTATATGCTTTGGCTTGTGAGTAGTCAGTTTTGCCAGGTTTTGGGAAGAATATGACTTTAACTTCCCTCCACCTGCAAGGTATGTATCTATGTGCTATTGAGACCCTGTAGATGTCGAGCAGATGCGGCACAATTGTTGTGCATCCCCATTGTAGGAATGCTGGTATGATTTCATCCAGGCCTGCGGATTTGAATGCCTGGAAGCTGTTAATTGCCCATATCAACCGGTCTGTGGTGACCACATTTTCGGCTACCAGCCAGTCTGTTTGGGTCTGTGGTCTGTATTCTGACTCGTCCCACAGACGGTCATTGGTTACTTCACAACCTGGGAAGTAAGTTTCAATTAGCACTTGGCTGAAATTAGTTTCAGCGTCCGTAGTTGCGTAGGTTCCATCTTGCTTTTTAATGGCGCCAAGGGTTTTGTTGCTGTCCTGAGACAAGATCTTTTTCACCCTGGCTGCTTCATTCGTGGTGTTTATGCCGCTGCAGAAACGCCGCCAGGACTCGCCTATCCGGAATCTTATGCGTTTCTTGTAGTGTGACTGGGCTTCTTTGTATTTGAGCCAGTCTGCTTCCATTCTCGTGTTTTTGGCCCTGTTAAAGAGTTTCCTCAGGTTTTGCCTGAGTCCCTCTAGTTCTCTTTCCCACCACTGGGTTTTACTAGACGACTTTGTGTGTGTGGGTGCACAGGCTTGCTGGTAACTTGTTTGTATACATTCTGTTAGTAAGTTGGTGTTATGCTCTATGTTGTCAGTGCTGGTTGACATGTCCTTGAAATAGGACCTGTCAAACTGTGATGCGAGAAGCGTCTTGTATTTCGCGATGTTTGTTCTGCGAGGGTTGCGCCTAGGTTGTGGAACGTTCTCTTGCACACGTATGTCATAGCAGATTCGTCTGTGGTCTGCAAAGGATGGCTCAGCGGACATATGCCAATTTGTGACAAGTTCCGCGGCCCCATCCGATGCTAGCGTGATGTCTACTATGGTTTGATATCTGGAGCTGACAAAGGTGGGCTTCGAATCGTTGTTAACTACAGATAAATTTGTTGAAAAGATATATTCAGTCAAGATCTCACCTCGTCTGTTAGCATCGGAGCTTCCCCACAGCGGATGGTGCGCGTTCGCGTCCGCCGAGATGATTACCTGCCAGCCGTGGTCCTCACAGTGCTGCACCAGCTCGGCCAGCTCTTTAGATGGGATGTCCTCATCGCCAGGCATGTAGACCGAAGCTAGTACTAACATCTGTTTGTTGGGCCCTATTTGGAGTCCTACGGCAATGAGGTCTCTAGAACAGAAGTTGGTTAGCAGCAGTGCTGGTATTATTCGGGGAATGTATATGCATAATATGCATGTTCTCGGTTTAATGACCGAGCAGTTTTTTTTTTTTTTAAAGAAAGACAGTTGTGCAGTATCTTACCTCCGATGTTGCTTAAACCACATATTTTGTCGCCTCTAATCCACGGCTCCTGGATTAGGGCTATTGTCTGCTGATTAACCTCCAGCAGCCTGCGTAGGGTAGCCGTTGCAATTTGCTGGAGGTTAGTTTGTATGACTCTAGCCTGACGAAGAGTCGAGAACATTGCTGTCCATAGACTCCCAGTCAGACGAGTCATGCTCGTCTTTTGCGTCCATCGCAGCGGTGGGTGTTGTGTAGTCGCTGCGGGCGCCGGTGTAATGCGGGCTATGCCCGAGGTGCTTGGGATGGCTGGTACAGCTCGTCCCGCTGTGTTCTTACCTTCACTCGGCGTTTCCTCGGGACCTACAGCCGCCGAGCTGGCCCCCCCGCTGGAAGCGTGGAACATTACGTACACGCTGCCAGCGAAGAAGGAAACCCGACGGCCGCGTTCCGTGATCTTGGGGATCTCGGGTTCCGGGATGCCCAAGGTGAGGTACACTCCGTGCTCCTGCACTTATGCACCGTGCAATTGCCACGTTTGTACGGCGTACCAGGGGTTTTGGGCAATGAGGAGATGGTGGATCTTGGGTAACTCCAGTGTGATCGTCTTCGGCAGCCATAGCGCTGCGCGTACGCGCTTCATCATGTCTGACTGCCTGATGACGACCAGGGAACTAGGCGTTCCCTCAATCGGCGATCTTGTTTTGGCTACAGTGGTTTTGAGCCACCTTAAAGAGTCTTCGTTCTCGCACCATAGCTTTAGGACACCCTCAACTGCAAGAGGTTTGCCCCTAACGGAAGGTGCGAGTGCCGGCCCGTTATTCGGCGGTATGGCGAAGGCAGTCTCAACTATGCTCTCTTCAATTGAGCGTTCGAGCTGCTTCGCCTGTTCCACTGTCAGGTCCGTGACAGGGGTAGTAGCGATGGCTACCATCAGGTGCGAGTTTGTCGCCTCTGCGTAGCTCCTACCGCTCTTCGGTGTGGCGTCTGTTTTCGCCCGTTTCGACCCGGCGCTGTGTGGTGTGGAGTCTTCAGGACGATCCCTCTTCGTGTTTGGTGTGGGAGTGGGCTGTCCTGGTGGCGACGGACCGCGTCTTCTTGGGCCTTTGTAGTGCGGCTCCTTGTTTCCCCACGGTGGCTGCACAGCGTTATCAATCCCCACCGAAGGAGCGCGACGGGGCGCCCCGGGAGCAGCCGCAGTTGGTGCGCCGTGCGCAGGCGGAAGTGGGCTGACTGTTACTGCAGTCGCGCTTTTAGCCGTCAGCGGCGCAACACAACCGTCCGGCTGCGTCGTCCGGGGCGGACCGTCCGCTCCACCGGTAGAGGTTTGGTCGCCGCGCTGGTTGTTTTTACCAGCCGTCGTGGTCGCAATCGGGTGTGCGCTAGCCGAATTATTCGATGCGCTATCACCCGACTGTGTTGTTTGCTCACGTGAGCGTTTGTAACGGCGGTAGCGTTTACCGCCTCGTCTACGGCTACCTGGATTCGCAGTCAACGCGGAGTCAACGTCCGCCTTTTGGCGTGCGTTAGCTCGACGCGGAGCGATGTTCCAGGAAGTGGATGAGGTGTGGATTGCACGAGGTATAGCGTTGGCCAGGTCGTGCAGATTTACACTATCCTGACAATGTGAAACATTGCCCCCCCAGAATACATGGGGAAGCCTGCACACGATGGTGCAGGGAGGGATTCTCCAGCGTCACAGACGCTGGTAACCTCCTGGGGGAACCGCTACTATTTTGTTTCACTTCCATAATGTCTGTTTGTGTTGGTATGAGTCTGTGTTGAGTATGTGCTTGTGAAGACGTACACTTATCACCAATCCAAGATAAAAGTCAGGACTAAGCATTTGTTTTATCATCATAATAGTGACTTAATCTAAACAGAAATATGGGTGCCTTATCAAAAACTGAAACAGATGGCAACGCCACATATCGAAATGAGTCGTAATGAAATGTCCTCTTTCTCAGATCGTTCCTTTTTCCTCTACTGTCCACAACTCATTGTAATTTTACAAAGCCTGTAATTTCTCGTTGGTAGTCTATGAAGGCGGCGCACAAAAAAGCAAACTATTCAATATTTTAATACCTGTTAATTTTAAAACCACTGTCGTACAATAAAACATGACGTGGTTTTCTAGGATCTCTTCAAAAATAGGGTATTGTTTGATCGCTAGTTCACAAAAGGCACCATACCTTGATGGGTTCTCGTTTTCTTGGCACTCGGTAGCTGAAATGCTTGGTGAATTGCTAATGATACAGCGACTTTCTTTTTGTTAAATCTTGTAAATGTTATTCTTAGTGGTGTTTCGACGTACTGATAACATTTGGGGGTTAATCATAAGCTTTTTTATTTCTCTTTCTATAGAAAGAACAAGGGCTTTTGTGTTCGAAAGAGTCTTTTATGAAAAGGTGTTGGGTAAACATTTGTGGACACAATGCGAAGTGCGCGGGGCTTCTGAATGTATTGTTTGGATGCGATGTGTTATAGTGTTGTTTCTAAACAAATGTTAAACATGCAACAATTTTTTGTCAAATATAACTTGTTATTATGATCATTTATTTTATACAAGGATAATATAATGATTAATGTTTAATTACCGAAGTCATTTGTAAGAATTATTAATCAAAAAAATACTTGTCTATAGAATTAATATGGCTTAATGGTTTACGAGATTTTCTCGCCATACTGCCACAACAAATGAAGATAGTATTAATTTCTTACCACGTTTTTTAATTATATTTCTTTATCTAACAAATAATAAAAATACACCTTAGGTCGATATATAATTCGGGCGCTTAATTTTTTAACTACGTACTTTTAGCTTTAAAACATATTTAGAAACAAAGCTATTCCTTTCCATAGCCCATTGCGTAACTTAGGTCCTCAAAATAAATATCCGAGTTTGACCGACGCAAAATTAAAAGCGATACCTCAACGTCCTAGCCAATTTACATATTAAAACCAAAAATTTGAATAAAGGTAAGGAATTTCATCAAAAATATATTATGTTTTATGTTAATTTTGTTGGAAAATAGAAACCGGACTATTGAAGCTGGTTTAATATAATAGTTAACCGTGTACTAGCTGCGCTGGAACCAAAATTAGAGCCTTACTATGGAAATGGGAAAGCTGTGTGTATGTAATGTGTATTTTTCAAAGTGTATTGATAACGTTGACGAAACTAGGAGAGTCAAAGGTCCTAAGTCTAAGAGTGAAAGACATGGCACTGTCATCTCTATGCATTAGCGCTGACGTCATAGTTTCTTTATTTTTCGTGTGAGTGTATGACTTACTCTGGTGTCGGCAAATATGTATAGGCTGTCCGAAGGCCTCAGACACAGCCCAATGATTCTTGTCCTTGAGATATGAACCGGGAGTTACGACTTTACGGCCCCACTGTGTACCCTTTGCTTTCGTATTCGTACGGTTCATCTTAGTAACGCATTTGTGGGTCCGATACCCACACGAGACAACACCTTGTCATCATCATCGCCCTAGAGTTATCCCACTAGCATCCAAGACTAACACGCCTTGGACCCCGAGGTCCGCTTACTGGTCTAACCAGATATGACAGAATATCAACTTTTTCACAGATCGACTGCCGTCTGACCGCTGCAACCGAAAGGGATAGCGATATTCATCATTCATCATCATCATCATCATTCGATCTTCATGATAGCCGGGACCGACAGTTTAACGTGCTCTCCGAGGCACGGGGCAAGCGATAGTTTTATTAACAATTTGATACGCACTTAACTTCGAAAAGTCATTGGTGCGCGCCGTGGATTCGAACCCGATACCCTCTGCATAGCAGTCCGTTGGTATCTCCACTAGGCTATCGCTGCCTCGAGAAAACACTTTATGTGATCCGTAAATTGTTGTTTCGATTCTGGGTGTACTTAGTGTCCGTTGGTTGCATGTTTGTAAAGTCGCAAAAACAAAAACAAATTGAAAAAGACAATTGACTGATAATATTTATTCAGCATATAATGTATGCCATGTAATGTGTGTCCAATGACCAAACTGACACCGCCAAATTAATCTTCATCATCATAACAGCCTTTCGTATTCCACTGATGAACATATGCCTCTCCTAATTTTTGTCACTATAGCATTATGGCTGTTGTGGACCAGTAGGGGGATTTGGCTTACTATACCACGCTGGCCAGATGCGTTAGTATAGCGTTTGATGCCTATTTTCTCTTCACAATGGTACTATTTGTTTCGAGTAGTTTTTGCAATCGCCTCTTAAAACGCCCACAAAATGAAAAAGAAGAACGACACTGAAACAAATTGATGCTAAATTTAAACTCCAAAACGAATTGTTTGGTCCCACAGACCAACACGTGAATACGCGAGGGTTAATCCTCATAATAACAGATAAGCTCCTATATAATGGAGCGAACCGCGACAGCCGCTAAGCCTCTTGTAATTGTCTCTCAATACGCATGTAGTGAGGTATTCTATCTAGTTTCACTGAAGCGATTTAGACAATGTACCGCGTCAGTCTCTATGACTTGTAAATGTAGAACGTTTGTGTGATTGTAACTTGGCTTTGGCGTTTCGTGATGTATTATATCAATACACCTACATCGCAATTGAAGCGTTTGTTAGGTGGCTTTCAAGACCAGCTTAGATTACCAGAATGTGTGTACTTTTCACAGATAACTTGCTGCTTCAAACCAAGGAGTAATGAAATGGCAGGGTTCTGAACTAGTTGCGATTTTCTTCTTACTTATACCAGCGAGTGAGTAGGTTTTGGTAATTGTTAATAATAGTCGCTTGCCTTGTACCTCCGACCGTATTTTGTCGTGTCAATCGGTTGGGCAGAGTCTGGGAAACTAACTATGGCATATGTATATATATCTGGCAGTGTTTTAAGACGAAAGTCTTTGACCAGTATTTGTTGCCAGTGATAACATGATCTGAGAACTGGCCGCTCACTACGGGCCTTATTAGTAGGCTCAAGGTCACTTAAAGGGCGATGGAGAGAAAATAATGCTAGGCGTTTCCCTGCTTGATCAAATCAGAAATGAGGAGAACCGCACGCGAACCTAAGTCCTTGCATCGCTAACCTAACCTAAGCTTGTTCCTTTTTTTCAGAGGTTCGGAAAATAAATTTTGCGTATTATCAGACCCTGATGTTGTGTCTGGTAAAGGAAATGTCGGACTCGAATTCAACCCCTACCGACTATAAACCAATCCTCTGCCATCGGCCTCTTTATCCTCGTGCGTGTGTGTGTATGTGTATGTGTGTGTGTGTGTTCGTGTGCGTGCATGTGTGTGAGTGTGAGTGAGTGTATAGATGTATTGTATTATGTCGTGTGTGTATCTGTTATGTAATGTGAAGAAGTAGTTGCATTTATTTTATTTATTAATCAAATCAATGTTTTAAGACAACGCCCGCACTCCGTATGTTTTAACAAACATTTAGCCAACGTATAAAAAGAATACCCACATAGATATATCACCTGATTAAAAAAGCTTTTAGTCAAGGATCGAATTCACAGTCTGATATCGATACGGCGACGCGACTTGTATATTTTTATATTATAATATTTACTATACAGCAGCACGTACAAGTTTTAATTTCATGTGAGTATTTACGTATCTTCTGAAAATAATGTTCACTGACTTGCACGATATTAAAGTATGCTGCTACCATGAAAGAGAATTTGTGAAGAAACCATGTTGTATTAATAATAATAGTCTACCACATACACACAACACCATCTAGTCCCAAACTAAACAGAGCTTGTACCATAGGTCCTAAAATGACAAAAGGGTGTATTCTACCTAAAATGAGAAACTTTGAATAAGTACTACAACTACAAACATTTCTGTTCAAAATCGCTACAAAAAATTCAGCACTAATAATTTACTAAAACGAGCATACGTCTCCTGCTTCAAATGATATTTAATCGTTTAAACTAAGTGAAACAGTTTAAACCTGCTTCGTGTCTTTAAAGGACCTGAAAGAATCTCGAGTTATAAATGGGTCTTAGAAGGCTCGTTGCCTTTATAGGGTCGAACTTATTCCTTCAGCTAGAAGTCCTGAATAGGGTGGGAAACACGTTAATATTATTTTTAAAATATTTTGAACATAATATTTTAGTCATGCATATCATTCATTTTAAATATGTTTTTAAGAAGGTCACGGATTTAAATTTAGATTTTTTCTTATTTTGTGTTTTCTGAAAAAAATCTTAAGCTTAAAGATTGCCTAATAATATTTAATTGCTTTAGCATTATTAGGCGATCTATTAGATTCTTTGTATTACATATATTCATAATTTGCTGATGACAAATGTAGACACCGACGAGGTGACATTACGCGCCAGTGTGTAGATACCATTAGTGTTGTATGTCGAAGTACCGACAGTTCCGAACATATAAATGTTAATAATTGTGAAGACCAAGTAAGGGTAGTTTCCAAAACCCGCACTTCTCGGAGGCAGCGCTGACGAACATCAGTCATCCCGTGACCACGGCTGGTGTAACCCATGCCGAAACGTCGGGAAAATAGAAAGGTATTTCATCTTTCTTTTCGTTCATTAACACGCTTCAGACCCGTTACATAATCTTTAGTATGTGTGCAAATCGTGGTAGTTTAAAAGTTGTTCCAGCTAGATGTCATATTCATAGGTACAAAATACTTAAGATTTTCTGTAATACAGAGCAATTTTATTATCACTCCAGGTAAATAGCCGCCGTGGATTTGGACCCGATACCCTCTGCAATGCAGTCTATTAGTGGAGATCCCCTAGGCTATCGCTGCTATTGTCAGAACCAGTAGTTTATTCTTCGTAAAACAAGCCAGTGTCAAGGTCATTTTCTAAATGGACTAATTATTGCGTTTTTAATCGACTTCCAAAAGGAGGTAATTTTCAGGAGGGTTCAATTGCATGTTCCTATATCTCATTTATTTTCAACTTCAAGAACATAAACACGAATATTATAATACCGAGATTTGAAGTAGAACATCCCTACCCTAGTACTCTTTTACACTAATATTATAAAGAGGAAAAAATTGTATTTTTGTTTGTAATGGATAAACTCAAAAACTACTGGACCGATTTTAAAAATTCTTTCACTTTTAGAAAGCTACATTATCTGCGAGTAACATAGGCTATAGGGTTTTTCGGGTACACGAAGTAGTTCCCTCAGGGCGCGGATGAAACCGCCGGCAACGGCTAGTCTGATATATTTTTACGAATTTATTTCATTTGAGCTCTTAGGAGTTGAGATCGATGGCGGAAAGTGAGTCCGCTCAATCATTCTTGAATTTATTTTGTATCGCCTAAGTTGCTTTTATCAGGCATACGATGTTTTATTTATTGATGTTAGAATTACTGAATGTACTGTATGTATGGCGACCTATTTATTTGATACGTTTTGTATAATAATATGTTTTTTGATTGAAGTCATATAGTCTGACAGCTTTATGTCACAAATAGAATGAAACACGGTTGCAGAGAGATTGGACTAGTAATAGAGACCGCATTAAAATAGCAACCTTACCCAATATATGCACTTCACTCTGACTTATGATTTTTTTCTCATGTAAGAGAAAGATAAATACACAAATGTCATTTCGAATCTTCGAACATTCTTCGAAATTGTCGTAAATATTAACTAGACTAGTGACGTGCTTACTCAAAATGAATTTCGATAAAATATCGATAATGTTTGCAATAAATCCTTAGATTTGATTTACTCAGAATGAATATCAATTGAATGTTGATAAATCCTTCCATAAAGTAAAATATGTGAATAAATACAGCTTATATTTAAACACTAGTAAAAAGTAACGATAAAAAATATATTTTTAAATTACCTTTTTAAGGTGAATAAAGCAATTGATATACCTACATAATATCACTAATAATCACTACTTATATGCAATGATAGGGTCAATGACGAGATCATTACCACGTAATGGTTTTCGAATACAAACCACGTTACGTATTTCAGACTTTTGGAAGTTATATGCTTATTATTTAGCAAATTATCACGATCGTCAAGTGTTTGTCTAAAATCTTCCAAACTAAATTAGGCCTTCTCAAATTGAAGGGAGGCACGATCCCAGTATGCTCAGTTACATAATTATATTAAATCACCAATCGAGAGCAGGCTGCAGTTACAATAATAAGTGAGTTAACTAATACGTAGATTAGAAATAAAATTTAACTTCAGGGTCAATTTTAAATAAATTATTTCACACATAATGAATCACATTTATTAAATGTAAAATAAAAAAGTCTCTGACAATGTCAGTGGCTTAGTTAGAAAAAAAAACTCAAATCTTTACAAAATCATATTATATATATAGATCGTATTAATTACACCCTTATAGATACGCCTAGGTCTAAAATAAGTGAGAAATAAAATGATTTAAAAGAATTAAACCAGGAGCCCGCATGGTGAGTAAGAAAGAAAATAAAATTGTGTGCGTACTTCTAACTGGCACCGAACTCAAAAAGTGTTGTTGTTAAAAACATTAGTTTTTCTGCTGCCTAGTGCGAGCATCTTTAGATGTTAGTAAAGGCTCTTAGCGATTAGTCCATTTACTGACACAACTATCGGCACAATGATCGCCGAGTTCACATCCCACATATCGATAATCTCATGAGCTGGGACCAAATATTTGATCTCCTTCTCTTTTACTGCTTTTACGAGATTACTGTCATGCGATATGGTAATAACGTCTATCAATGCGAATCGCTCTGCTCGGTCGATCACTACAATATCAAGCTTATTGGCTACAATAAACCTGTCTGTAATGATAGACCTTTCCCAGGACAACAACGTACGACCATTTTTTCGAGAACTGGGTCGGGCACATATCTGTATCTGTAGTATGGTGAACTAATTAGATTATATTTAAGGGCTAGTTGCTGATGGATTATCTTGGCCACTTGATTGTGTCTATGTTAATACTGGCCATTGGCAAAACTCGAACCACCGGATACTATATGTCTGAGAGATTCCCTGGGCTGGTGACATGCCCGCCATATGTCAATCGCATCGTCCCTCAGTATATACTATCGGTAGTTGTTTGTCATGACAACTTCGTCCATAATTGCTAAGACAAAACCTTTGGATTCACCGAAGAGAATAATAGAAATAAGAGAATAGAATAATAATAAAAATTATTACACAAACCTACAGTACTGTAAGTTTATGTAATTATTTTTATTATTATAAAAGTAAAATACAGAGGAGGTTAATATAGGAATTTAAACTATCGTGGTCACTATAATTACTTTTTACTGTTTCTACGGGATATATACCACGTACCTTTGTTTTGAGTAACCGATATTTCGGCACTGTTACAAGCGCCATGTTCACGGATGTACTGAAGTATTGCGGGTGGATGAATGTTATAAACAAGTGAACCGGCCCGCTTTCTTACTCGTTTATTGCGCGCACTACCACTACCACCGTTTTCACTTTCAGAATGTACTCGATCGCGACACACTATACTCACTACGTCGGCTCGTGATTTAAGTTTTTGTGGTTCACGGGTTTTGCATAGACGTACCACTGGATGCCAGGTATTCGACAGTTGAAACCCATCTTCTCTATTGAAGTTTTTATACCTTTTTTTTCAATAGCTTCTTTAACCATTCTAGGTATATAGTAGCGTTCTGTCGACAGCACCTGAGGGTTATGTAACTCAATCCAATGGTTCGTACCCGAGTCTAGGAGATGTTGAGCTATTGCCGACTTGTGTGGTTCATTGTTTTTGACTGCCCTGATGTGTTCCTTGATGCGGCAGGAAATGGTGCGTTTCGTTTGTCCTATATAAGAACTCCCACAGCTGCAGTCAATTTTGTATACACCCGGCTTTTCCAAGGGGAAACTGTCCTTTGGCGTTCTTAGGTATTGTGACAGTTTCTTCAAAGGACTGAAGATAGTTTTAACAAATACCTTCTCAAGGATATTAGAGACCTTATCTGTCACTCCTTTGACGTACGGTAAGTACGCTGGTTGTCGTTCTACCTTGTAGTCGAGGTGGTTTTGAGTGTGTCTAGGTGGTTTGACACGTCCGCTATACCCGTTCTTTCGTAGAACGTCACTTATGTGTGCTAGTTCTTCATTTAAGTGTTCTTCGTCGCAGTTAAATACTTTGTTTAACATGATGGTTATAGTATTTTTGCAACCCAATTGATTGTTTCATGTATTTATTTTTTGCTCACGCACAACCTTTTCTGTTACTTTACAAATATCGAATACACATGTGTTTGTAAACCTATATAATGAGTTACCCTTTCAATATCCTAAAAAAGTAGCAACACGACAACTTTTTGGTATAAAATCTGTACATATAAAAGCCAGACAGATGTAGCACAGCCGAAGCTACTGGGGATGCAAGAAGCGAAATTTGTCATGTATATGTTTCTTGGGTAAGTTGGGTTGGATTGCGTAAGGGTGCACTTAAAAGGAATTTCTCGAAATTACCACAGAATCAGGCAAAAACAATGTTAAAAAATATGTGCGAGCATAGCTGCGGGTATCCCCTAGTATTGCATAATTTGTTAGGGGTTTTTATATGCATAATATTGATCATTATCCATTTTGATCAAAATTGACTTTCGGTATCATTTGACTACAGTTTTTAGTATTAACAAATATTTTAAGGGTTCACAGCAGTCTACTTGTCATTTGCATGACGACAGGTTTATCATGGCTACGATTATATAATCATGATAATGACACACACGATTAGCATCATGGTAATTTATCGTTTTTTGGCAATCTGTCACCACTGCAAAAAAGTAGTCAATGACTACTCAGTACTTAGTACAGTTAATAGTATCGTCCTACATGTGAAGTCTTGCATTTAATTACACAAGCTTTAAACTTAGTTATTAGCAGCAGATGGTTTTATTTGAACTTTTATAAACACGAAAGTTTGTGATAATCGATGAAAACACTTTTCTTGAGATATATAATTATATTCAAGTATACTTATTTTTCAAAGAAATATTGCAGTATAGCTTCTACATCACAATAGTGCAAAGGCTACCTTTTTTTTGCAATAACTGTCACCCACATAGGCGAATACGTGGGCCGAAGCTAGTCTGTAATATAAAAGTATCGATAAAGTTATAACGTCACTGTGTTTATGCGTCACATTTTTATACGAATAAATCAAAATGTCTATGAACGAAGTATCAAAGTTTCAAATGAAGTTCTATTAAATTTTGACGGGTAATGGGGTCCACACCGGAGGCCTATGTCAGACCTTTGAGTGATGGGATTCCTCTGTCTATTTACATAATATTTATAGTCTAAGCACGGTTGTAATTTACTTTTTCATTGCTATCTTCAATAGGCAAGCTAGGAGGCACGTAGTTATGCTAGAGTTCACTTTGATAACCTATGCAAAGAATAGCTAATAAGGGGTTTCCCGCAGCTACCACTGCCTAGCAAGGTAAAGAGGAAGGCTGCCGTAGGTACTTTTTATTTTTTCAACACTATCCCAGCATCGTCATTGTTTGAAAAATCTTAAGGCCTTGATTTTCTTATTGAGCCCGCCTTCTTGCCGACGATTTTAGGCATAGGTGAGTACCTATAAGCCTCCACGACGGAGAGAGCTAGCGATATTCTATGATAAAGCTAGTGTATTGGAATATTGAACGTAATTCTCTCCATGTCACAGATTTTCGTTCACAGATTTTCATGACATTCGGGACCGACGGCTTTACGACTTTTTTGGTGGTGAATATTGATCATCATCTTTAGTAATATTACAAAGCTGAAGAGTATGTTTGTACGTTTGCTTGCTTGGTTGGACGCGCTAATATCAGGAACAACTGGTTCTATTTGAATTTTTTTGTTGGATAGTCCATTTATAGAGGGAGGTTGGAAGGTAGATTAGGTACTTAATGTAAGTGAATGCTCCTGTTTCACCATGTCTATTTTCAGGAGGCTAATTAAATGAACATCAAAATTACTAGATTATGCTTGAGTATTAAGTAGAGTAAATATATACAAATGACATAGAAGGTGTAACAGTTGCAGCACCTTACAAAATTGAAATTGTTATGTATTATGCAAAACCTGGCGATGAAAAACAGTGACCGTGAGTTTTATTGCCCGTTCTTTCTCATGGTTCTACGCCCTTGCTTTGTGAACGTGGCAGTAAATGTAAATGAGTAATTGTTATTTAAATTTGACGTTCATAAGTGTCACTTTGTGATTTAAATGAATAAAGGATTTTGCCTTTGACTTTGATTTTGAAGGCTATAGGCTATTTATATAACGTCATGCTATGAAAGACGGGTGCGGAGCAGTAGCTTTAAATAATAAGCGGGTGTAATCACGGTCTCGGCTAGTTCAATATACATACTTATTTATCAAAGCACTCACTTGTAGATTCATAATATCATAAACATGACAACAATTCCAAACTTTCAAAGGTTATTTGAAACATGAAATTCCTAATAATTAAAAACAAAGTAGTCTCTACAACAACAAAAAAAACAACACAACAATTCCGAAATCAAAACTTTACTTAACGACGGGAAAACTTGGATCGAAAAAAAAAGATATCCCTTTAAACACTGTTATGGAAAAATGAGCAGCGTGTGAATTTCAACTACCAACTTTGAATTCGGAGCATCATCGGTTTTAGATTTTAGTTTTGGGACATTTTTCTGACTTTGGGTCGTATTTAGGCAATCATAGACATGGCAAAACTTTTAGAAAGTGATTGAATTATCATAATATTTTACTTGCTGCGATCATGAAGAAATTGATACATACATACATACATATCGTCACGCCTTTTATCCCCGAAGGGGTAGGCAGAGGTGTATTTCTACACCCACTTTTCGCCAGATATAATTTAGTCCCACGTAATAAGGGGCGAGCCTATTGCCGTACCGGGCACATTTCCAGACTCCGTGCTGCTACTGAGAATTTCGTGACAGAAAAACCCAATAACACTGCCCGACCCAGGAATCGAACCCGGGACCTCCCGATCCCACGCGCACATTTATGCCGCGAGACCAACGAGGCAGTCGTATAGGGTTTGATGTCGAGTTTTCCGTCTCTACACAAAGATGGTATTTGCATCGTGTTATCCCTTAGTCGCCTCTTACGACACCCACGCACGGGAAGATAGGGGGTGGTGACACTTGTATTCTATGCCGTCAACCAAACGGCTTTGATTTGCCGAGAATTTTAGAGATTAGAATTCTCAGTAGCAGCATGGGGTCTAGTAATGTGCCCAGCAACGGAGCAAATTTAAGGTTCCGGCAACGGGCTCACCCAGGGTGAGCCCGTTGCCGGAACCTTAAATTCATAACATGGTGAAACGTGGGTGAAATATTACACCTCCGACTATCTCTGCGGTGAAACAGGCGTTAGACTATAAATAAAAGAAAAGATAGAGTCTTGTAATTTTAATTTAATTTGCAATAAGACAAGTAAATATGAACAGAGTTTGATTTATTTTATTATTAAACTGGTTAAGGTTAAATAGTAGGTTCGACCATCTTCCCACAGCCTATTGATATCATTCTCTAAGCGTCATACCAGTTTTAGGCCGAAGTCCGGTTACTAGTCTAACCAGATTTGACTGAATATTACTTTTCCTCAGAGCGACTGCCTGTCTGACCGCCGCAACCCAAAGGTATAGCTATATTCCATGATTTAGACTAGGATGAGTTTATTCCTAGGTACTGGGTAATGACTCCCTATAATGGCTGTTAGACATTTTCAAGACAGGTGGGGCCGACGGCTCAACGTTCTCTCCGGGGCACAGGGCAAGCAATATTTAACAATTCAATACGCACATATCTCAGTAAAGCCAGTGGTGCGCGCCGATAACCTCTGCATAGCACGATTTTTGTATATCGCTGGTTATCGCTGACTCTCTTAGCTATAATTTATATTAGAAAACAATTATGAATGAGTGCTTACAATGTTATTTATTTTAAATAACTGAACAAGATGTGCAAATATTTATGTTTTTGTTTAATTAACCGCCACCAACATGTTTTCAAACAATTTAGTTGATACACGTAATAAACTAATTGCTATCGTTATACTTATAATTAAAATAATTTTAAAGGAAAAGAAATGTCATGGGGTACTATCAAAGACTTGTGCTTATACCGTGACTTGGCTTAAGGGTAGAATTATTTGGTTTATCAAATTTTCAAGTATATATAGAGGCTAATAATAGTTAAGATAATATGTAAAAATACTTTCCAGATTTTATGAATGTTAAATTAGTAATACAATCAAACATTTATTTATTTATTTATAATCATCACTTACAACTATTATTACAGGTAGATATCTTAACCTAATGCAATAGTGAAGGCAGAAATATACAATTTATAGTTCGTAACAACTGGACAAAGCTAGGCCTATACCTTGGGTGTCAATAATCACTTAATTAGAATAATAGCAAACAAAATATGTAAAAAGATTTTCAAAATAACTAATCTACAATGTACTAATAAAGCCCCTGATGGATTGTGTGAAGGATGACATGTATGAAAAGGGAGTGAATAATCAGATAACGGCTGATAGAAGAGAATGGAAGAGAAAGACTTTCTGCGCCGACCCTAAGTAATATGGGAACAGGGCAGGCAAAGTGTGATGTGTGGCGTTTATGAAATTGTGCTTTTTCATATTCAATTTGTTAATACTCTGTTATAGGTAATGAAATCTTATCTCAAAAATTGCCTTTGTGAGATTTCTAACCAGGAAAGTATATAGGGACAGTACAATTACGAAATCTATCGCCTGTAGCTATAAGCAAAATCATTAATGTGGTGACTGCATGAATGGAGTATGTTTAAGCGACGTGGTCAAGAATGGTGTGGGTTTAAAACCCGTACTAGATAATGATTTACTAACGGATAAGTTATGATGATGATTTGCCTTTGGTTCAATGATTATATTATACATTGGCGGAGATATATTATCTATGCAAAGTTCAGACATAAACTTAAAGTAAAATGTTTTCGTGCCCAGGCTCCTGAACACTTTACATTACTAATCTACCTCTGGATAGTCCCAAGAAGGTAATATATATAATAGAATATTATAATATTTTGTAATATACTACCTACAATAAATATAGTACATATTCTACCAAAATATAACCAATATCATGACAAAAATAGCTTCCAATAAAAATATCGTTTGAAACTAAACTGCATCATGTGTTGAAAAAACAGGCAACCTTTTTGATTAGTCCGTTTTCCGAACAAACGGATAGCCAGCGAGCATCGGCATAATAATGAATTGGTCAACAACAGAAAATACTGGCAGCCAGATTTGTTTTATGTGTTACCACGTTTTGAGGGTATAAAGAATTTCTATTTATTTTTATGCTTTATTTTTTTATCAATAATTTAATTAATGTTTTTGCTGTAGTATTATATTGAAATGCCTGCCTTCGGTGACGATTTATGGATCAAAATTGTCAATAATCCATTTAATTGCGCGTGGGTCTCTTATGAGACGACTGAGAAAAAATACAAGCAAATAGTATCTTTGTAAAGGTTTTGGTATATTAAAGCTGTGTAATGATAAAAAGATGTGGTATAGTCATATCTATATCTAAGACTTTATCATGATTCCATCGATCCTACGCTACTTGTTGTTGGTGACTGCTACTTTCAAAGAAATATAACCTTAAGTCATAGAAGTAACACTAAATAACAACAGCGGTTGCTATGATTGATATGTTCATTCTAATGGCACATGCAGTATGATAGAACGAGCTGTCGATAGGTTTAGCAGCACGCTCTTATAGCAGCCTCGTGGTAGCCAAACAGTAGACAAAACATAGAGTTAGGAAACCGAGTGTTGTTCGTAACAGTGACGATTTATCGATAAATATTTTTGGTCAAATGTCTAACTTTAGTATGTGTCGATATATTTAAGCCGTAGAAGTAAACAACTAAAATATTGAAATTGTAGTTTTTGCTGTCGACGCCGGACAGTGCTTTGCACAGACTTGCCAGACAGACAGTACTAAAAAATTTCACGTGTTTAATTGTTCGTTTTAGCCATAAAATCTATTGACAAAAAGTATTCATAAACTAATGAGCGATGCGTTGCGATGAGATGCTAAGAAATTGTCACTTAGATTATGTATTGTACGAATTATACCAGATTGGCTAATGCGGCAGGCTTTGGCAATTTGTGTGCGTCGCATCATATCACGTTGCTTGCTATCGCTTACGTTGGCCACTGCTCGATTTTTTTAGAGTTGTAGGTAATCCGATTTGTGATCCGCCAGCACAAATGATTCGCCTTTATGTTAATATTAGTACAGCAGTGAACTACTTTGACAACCCAGTTGGCGTGAGTGCAACCGACTGCCACGCCGAAGCTTGCGGGTACGATTCAGTTTTACATTCATGTCCGATAGTTTGTTTCCGTATTTATCCCTCATTCAAAAAACATCGATATCTCCTTTTACTGTCAAATCCCATCACTCCTTAATTATGGGATTTGGCAGCACGGCTATTTAGAGAATGCAGTCAAAGATATGAGTCTGTAAGGAGTCCATGCCTCTTTAAATGAGACGCGTAATTTGACGTTATGATTAACCAACAGTTCAGTTGGTCTTAACTGAAATTACATGTTGCACGTTTGGTATAAGGAAATATGGCGAGCATGTTCTCTCTAGTCTAAACGTCCAACCTCTCTGGCTACTTTACATAAATGGCACACTACTTTACCATAAAGGTATGAGTTATATAATAGATACTTATTGAAGTCAAAAAACGTCCAGTAGCGGCAGGCTACAGGTAACCAAAAAATTACGCCAGCACCTACATAGAAACATAACGAACGCCAGATTGCTCCATTCTTAAAAAAATCCAGTAATTTAAAAGTTTAAACACCGAGCAACACCTACGGAGCGGAATCCTAAAACAAAATTCGATATAAAAAAGAAAAAGCACTGGATACACGCTTTTTGATGCCAACTCGCCGCTCGTAAGCATATTCATAATATAGGGATTTTCTAACGTGCATAGCTAAATTGAATATTACGATTGTAGCATTGCAATTTACATATACTTACATCGGCGAATTATGTCGCTTCATTTCACTATCACGTGATGTTTAGTGGTAGATTTTCTTTTTTTTATTTGTCAACTGCGCAGTTAACTTCGTGCCAGATTGTATTAGGTACTGTTTGGTTGGATAACGCCGTATAGATAGATTAAAACAACTTGAATCGCCTGATTTTTGGTGAAATTTTATGTAGGTACTATTTGCGCGTTATAGAAACTGAAATTCTTATTTAAATAGTTGACGGTTCATGCTCTGACCCTAGGCCCGTGAATGCTGGTGTCCCTCAGGGCTGTGTACTATCGCCAACAATGTTTCTTCTGCATATCAATGATTTGATACAAACCAGTAACATACATTGCCCGGTAGTGCTAAAATCTCTTAGGCACAAGTCATTGAGTGTCGGAACAAACTTGTGTCTTTAACGGAAACCACACTCGATCTGGTCTCCGATTGGGGTCATCGCAATCTGGTCACTTTTAAGCCCAAAAAGACACAGGTTTGCGCGTTTACCGCAAAATAGACCCCTTTGTCGATTCTCCAATATTTCAGAGCACTTCCCTTGATATTAAGCCGGTCATAGGGATTCTCGGAGTCGAGATAACGCAAGACATCTAATTTCGCGGTCATCTGGAAGATAAGGCTAAACTAGTCTCCAAAAAACTGGGTGTCCCAAACAAAGCAAGAAGATGCTTCACATCAGTGCAGCGTCTCTTGCTTTACAAAGCTCAAGTTAGGCCCCACATGGAGTACTGCTGCCATCTTTGGGCCGGGCCACCACAATACCAATTGCTTCCATTTGACCGTGTCCAACGTCGAGCGGCTCGAGTCATCGATGACGCGGTCCTTACAAACCGGCTCGACCATCTTGACCTGCGTAGAGATGTTGCGTCATATATGGGGATGACTGAATAACTACTTTTAAACTACCACGATTTGTACACATACTAATGATTATGTAACGGGTCTGAATCGTGTATAACCTCAAAGAACGAAACAAAAATGTTCATTTCAAGCTATGTATATCAGTAAATACATAGGTACTACCATTGACATATATATTACTGCGTAAGGACTGGGCGGACCGCATGTTACAATGACGCCTCGAAGTTGGTCCTAAAATGGTCTTCTCTTTAACGAAGTGAACTAGAACGCGATCAGCTGTCATCGGGAGCGGTCGTAAATTTTGCGAACAAAAATGCCAATTGTGCCGTGAAAGGTTGCGTGAACTACGACAAAAAACATGATAAAAAATATGATAACATTTCATGTCATTGCATCGGTAACTTAAAAATATGTCATTAAATCAACTTCTAAAATTATTTAAAGCAATTTTCTTTCATATTGGTAAAAACGGCGCAACATAACTTTGAAGCGGCGGGCGTTGTACTCGATGAAATGAAAAGATTTATTATTATTACTAAAAGATTAAATTATGTTCTAACAAAATTATTTTTAATTGATTCTTAAAATTTAAAGATACACCAACGTCAAAAAACATTAGGTACGAATCCAAAATGGAAAAATATATATTTTTTGTACCTCGAAAAATACGTCACCCCGCTCTTACAAGGTTATGTCTAGGAGCAGACCATGGCGATTTACATCGTAGTTCATACTAGTTTGAATAGATTATTTTTTTATTTTATTTTTTTTGTAAGGTGACTGCGTCTGTCAAATGTTCGGTCGCACATATCTTTAGAGTTTATATCAATGGGTACTACTTATAATTTTGGCAACCTGATATCGGTATTTGAAAACACTCGCATGTGAGAAAATAAAAAACAAAATTGGCTCGAAGCATTACCAAAAAGTTCGAGATACGAATAATATGACACAAAACACTTGAGACAGGTTAATAGGCAATTGTTTTAAAATAGCTGAAGCCAGATATGTAAATTAAAAAAGAAAATCAAGCCAGCAAAAATAAACAGAAGGAAATAAGATTCATAAAAGTTCTCCGATTTCGAAGGGATAGAATCGTGAAATAATGCGGCGGGTTCAGACGTCTTACTCGTCTTAGCAACAAGGTGAATGGTGATTTTGACACACCGTTTCTTGATTTGATTTTTCTTGAATTATTTCGGCCGGGCCTTGGCGAAACAATACTAACCGCGATTTGAGTGAACGCGCTGCTACGAGATGTGTAGGAACACCGCGGTGGTTTTACTAGGTAGTCTCTGATCGTCTATAGGCGACAGTGACTGTCACTCCCTTGGCCTGCTCTAAGGAGCAGAGGTAAAGCCTGTAGTTTGTGGCTCCACCTCCACCGAGATGATACAAAAATACAGTAGATATTTTTTTATTGATAAATTAGGTCGGTTAGACTGCCTCCGTGGTCCAGTGGATAGCGTATGCGACTGCTGATCGGACGTCCCAGGTTCGACTCCCGGGTTGGGCAAAAGTGTTACTAGGTTTTTCCGAATTCTCAGTAGCAGCACGGAGTCTGGTGATGTGCCCAGTAACGGCAATAGCCTCGCCCCCTATTACGTGGGACCTAAAAATTCATGGCGAAATGTGGGTGTAATATTACACCTCTGCCTACCCCTTCGGGAATTACAGGCGTGAGTGAGTCTATAAATAAAAAAAAATAAAAAAAATATTAGGTCGGACCTAAACCGGCGACCATATTTAGTCCAAAATAATGTTTTTAGGACTAAGAAGTAAAGGAAACAGAGTCCATGCTCATGATATATTATCTACATGTGATTTACTGTATATAAACATCTTTGCATCGTTTCTTGAGCTTCCAGGTAAAATTCTTGCTAAAAATGATTTATCCAACTAATTATATTTGTCGAACACCGATTTCGACAACGTCCTTTGGCCACTGATAACATCGCTTATGTAAATTTACAGTTGGCACAATTTGGCCGGTTGTTCTAGAATATTCATGAACCTATAATATCCTTAGCGCGCATTGATAGCATTATAACAATCGCAAATCGTGATATCGGATTGTTATGTTCATGACAATAGAATGAATACAAATGTTCTCGAACATTCGCCTTTAATGTAGGTACTGGCTGTCGAGACGTAGGAATAGGAAATACTTATATATCTTCATTTGATTTCGATCAAGTGAAAAAAGTTTTTTTCTAATATAGATTTCTCTGCGTTATAGTCAAAGCAAAGATAAACAAAGAGCTATATTTTGCTCTTTTTAACAAGAAATGTTATGTACTTAAGGTGAATGTTGTTTCTCTAATGGTAGAATACACATCCAATTTTGTTTTCTTAACTAAAGGCAATACGCAATGAAAGTAGTGGTTTTTTATTTCCTTGGGAGCAGCAGTTGCTTCCATTAAGAAACCTGCTTGATGATAAGTTACTATCAGTTAGATTTTCCTCTGGTTAACCACTAAAGCAAAGAGAAAATAGATTTATGTTGTTACATATCTTATGTATAGGAAACCTATCTTTTGCATTGATAATGTAATTCTAAGCAAACACAACGTGATCTTATGAGATCAACAATACGTCGCATTCAGCCACCTATGTAGCGTTGTCAGAACCCAAGATAAAAAAAAGAATATCGGAGTGAAAAAATATACGCTCAGAACTCAAGTACTTTTTAATTAGATTCCTCGGCGACTTTTTTTCTTTATTTCTTATTTTTGTTTATTCCCGTTCTCACCTTTTAAATTACTTCCTTTTAACAGCCTTATAATGAGAAAAGTTTCAAGTGCCAGGCAAGCCTTGGAGATAAGATTCTTTAACGGTGATATAATAGTTTAGTAGCAATGAAAATATTTAATTATCTCAACGGTGATCTTGTAGTTATTTTTTTAATTACGGCGTAACTGTTTATGTGGTTTGTCGTAAACTTACTAGCTACTGCTACACAAGAAACAAAAGCTCAAATTGATGACATATTTAATCATTATAGACATTTTGACATATACCACGTACCTTTGTTTGGAGTAACCGATATTTCGGCACTGTTGCAAGCGCCATGTTCACGGATGTACTTCCGTACAGTACAGTACATCCGTGAACATGGCGCTTGCAACAGTGCCGAAATATCAGTTACTCCAAACAAAGGTACGTGGTATATATCCCGAAAGACAATTTAAAACAAGTTTAAATTACCACGAAAGTTTAAATTCCTACATTTTCACATAATCTGCAAATAGGATTGAACGAGCCATGTCGCTAATTGTTGCATAGTATTCGACGTATTATGAGCGTTGAACCTTGACTCGTGCCTCGGAGAGCACGATAAGCTGCCAAGGTCGGCTGTCATGAAGATCTTTGCCAATCGTAATAGAGATTCGTTACCTCTGAAACATTATATTGTATGTATACACTGTGGCAGCCACATTAAAAAAAAAATTACGCCTGTTAAAATGTTGCTGCTACTTTATGTACACTTAGTAGCGATCGAAACCAATAAACCATTTCCAGACAACATGCGTAGATACCATGCTACTGAGAATCACTCAAGCCCTCACGACGTACCACAAATTAATCGCAATACTATGTCCCACAGCCTACAAGGCAGTGAAACACGCAGCATTGACCATTTCAAATTTGTTTATTTGTCTGTTTTTCGTGTGAGTGTGTGGCCAACTCTAGTGTCTGAATTTTTCAGACCGCCCGAAGGCCTCCGACGTGACCTAACAACTCTTATACTAAGACAAGAACTAATTAACTAAAACTAAACCATTCCAAATAATTCTCCTTTAATTAACAATAAAGCAGTCATATAGAAAATTCTGCGAATATTAATATTTAGATTAAATGAAATTCGGAAACCATCTTAATTAATAACGTACATTTTTGTTAAATGTTTATATTAATTTTTTTCCCTCTTCAAAAACTTCTGACTCTGACTACAAACGGTTCCTTTTTAAATGAACCGTGTAATCTAGAAGATAATAATTATATAACGCGATTCATTTTTGAATAGCAAAGTTATAATATTTTACTGTTTGGTTATGGAGTAGGCATGTGCGTAAAGCGATTTAGGAAATGGACCATTTTATTACATTTAGGGTAAAATGAACATAAAAATATGAATGTTCTCATCAATAGTTTATACCATTTTCAACAAACACTCTAGAGACCTGAAAGTCTCAGAAAAAGAAATATCGATTAAAAGTAACTTATTCATATTTGTCCATGTAGCCGTCAGAAATATACACCAAAGGGAATAGTCGGACCCTTTTCTTTTTGACTACCTTCTGCACCAATATAAACACTCCTACACCTACATTAAACTCCGAAACTGTTGGATCGATTTTGGATGAGACTTTTGGCAATATTCAGTTCTGCGGGTAAACATACTTGGAAACGATCGGATATTCCTTTGGCCCATGCAAAAACCGGGGTAGATTGCCAGTAGGCTGACAAAATGAAGAGACTGCAAAATGATTATTTATATCCCGTATGCAGAGAAAGTCGTCAAAGTGTATTTTAATTCTGATAAACCTACTTTCTGTACAGCTAAACACATCCTTACTCACCGCTGAGCAATGCTGTGTCCAACTCCCATCCCTTCAAATAAAATCAGCCGAGCCTTTACACTACCTGATACTCATATTAACGATTTGCAACGCTATCCTCTTATCACTTTGACCAATTGCTAACGACCCTCTTTCAAACTGAATATTTATATAACGTTTGCGAAAAGAGCATGAAATCGCAAAGAAAACAGAAGTTAACCTCTCTTTGATTTTGTTTTTATAATTTACTAAGAATATATACCAGACTGTAGACGTTTAAAGCCTACGTTTCCCCAATAATACGATGCACGAAATAATATTAACGTGTTTAGTTATCAGTATTAGCTTTGAGAAATGCCCGGTTGAAGTTACACGATGCTTAATTATAGATAATCTGAATTTATTCAAATAAAACCTCTCGCCTGTGTACATCTACTACTTTATCCTCTTTCATGGTTTTTGAACGTTTACAACTATCACTGGATTTGTTTTACGTTTAAAATACCACCCCACCGATTAATTTGGCACCCAATAACCATTTACAAGTATGTAGCCAGTAACACAAAAATCCATAATTATCAATTCCATGGATAAAAATATCCTTACGTATTCTGTTCTAACATAATAATTAACCAGTTGAGCCCCGAAACAAACAAAACAAAAAAGAAAACTTGAAAACAAACTTAATACAATTTTATGAAACATTTCATGATGTCGTACAAGCAAAAATGCACAAAAATGTAACAACTGTAATACTGGCAGCGTAACGAATAACAATGAAATAAAAATACAAGTAGAAAAAGTACAAAACCTCAGCGAGTTTACTCCCGCCGGATCTTCTTAAGCCTGGCCGCATACATCCGATTTTCAGGACCGATTTTTCATGGCGAATTCCGTGAGACTAGCGAGCTTCATTTGTCGACTGTATCAAATGTATTTTGTAAAATAAACGTACTTACCACCGCAAACGATAGATTTTGCTTTGATCGGAAAGCACGCAAAAGTTTCATTCCGTTCCGGACTGAAAAAATTCAGTGCCCGTTTTCAGGGACGACTTTTCAGGTTTGTAATGTTTTCAGGCTCTCAAAATCATCTAATTAATAAAAAATGAGCTTACTGCCTACCACGAACGTTTGATTTTGCTCTGAACAGAAAACATTCCGTGGACTGAAAGAAATGAAAATCAAGCGCGCGCTGAACGGCTCGTGACGTCATAACGGAATTTAGCGCATGCGTAGGTAGGTACATCTTGTCATGTATCGATATATATATAGCATTGGTTTGAAGATTATTTTGTCAGAATTTTCCAGGTATAATATATTAGTCTATAGTCAGAATCACACGACAATGTATGCGTAGTAGACGTGTATAAACTCTTGTCTGGGGTCTTCAAATTTACGCAAAAATCACATACCTACGGACAAGAGGATAATATAATAATATAAGTTATTTTAGCATTTTCGTCAGATCATCATAATGTGTGACGTGAAAGGTTTATATTGGCTACTGAATACCACTCTGCTTAAACTTTGTCTCTCTATATGACTAGCCTATTGGTCTAATGGTTAGTGACCTTGACTTCTACGCCGGAGGCCATGGATCCTAGATAATCTTTGTGTGATAGGCACGATGATATTTGTTCAGTGTCTGGATATAATTTATCTATAATATGTACCTATATGTTTAGAAGTATATATTTATCAGGTGTCTGGTTACCATACTATAGGCTCCGCCTATTTTGGGATTACATGATTGGGTGTAAGTTATCCAAGAATATTATTATGGAATGTATACAATGGCTATTTCGGTCATACAAAAAAGTTGGTCTGAGAACCGTTATGCAACTAGGTTTCTGAAGATCGGTATCCTGTATAAAAGTGGTAGAGGGAATAATATAATGATTTATATCTACATATATACTCTATGCGAGATGAAAATAATTAAAGAACGTAAAACAAATCATACTCCTCAAATTGTATTGTTTGCTTTGAAATTGTATGATGCATTCACATTCACACATTAAATTTGACAATATCATAAAACTTATTCTGCATAAATCAGACACTTGTTAGAGTGGTCGTGGCTGTTTCTGATGGACAGGGTTGCGACGCGCCGTCGCCATACAAAAATTATAAAACTTATCATAGAATCCACCAAAACAATAATTTTTTATTACAGTTGTCCAACTAAAATTCTCTATTAAGGCTAGCGTCCACTAGGCTCGCCGAGCCGAGCCGAATCGAAACGCAGAAAGTCACCTCCTATATATTTCTATGAACCTTCGTTCATTAGCGACGAGCCGCGGGCGTTCCGAATCGAATCTACCGCGCGCATCGCTCGTCAGGCGAATTTCTGCGGCGACGCGTTTCGACTCGACTCGGCGCACCTTAGTGGACGCGGGTCAGCGGATGAGTGTAGACGGGTACTACATTGCGTAAATACCAACATGAAAAGTTATCGAAATGAAGAGCTGTTAATTTCCCTAGTTCAGAAATATACTGAACTTAATGATCATGACTGCCTCAGTAGTCTCGCGGCATAAATGTGCGCGTGGGATTGGGAGGTCTCGGGTTTGATTCCCGGGTCGGGTAAAGTGTTACTGGGTTTTTCTGTTAGGAAATTCTCAGTAGCAGCACGGAATCTGGTAATGTCCGGTACGGCAATAGGCTCGCCCCTTATTGCGTGGGACCTGAAAATTCATGGCGAAATGTGGGTGTAATATTACACCTCTGCCTACCCCTTCGGAGATACAGGCGTGAGTCTAAAAAAAAAATTATGATCATGAAGATACTCATTATCATGACGAGCAGCGTAGACAAAATATATGGAAAGAAATAGCGGGAATAATGAAAGAATTTGGAACAAGAAACCAACACAAGCAAAACCTACAGCAGCTAGTCGCCGACTTCTGGCTTCGATTCGATTCGTCTGTAATGAACGCATACGGATAAAATGCGACTCGGCGCGATTCGACGCGGTTCGAATGTAGTCGACGCCAGGCTTTATAGACCTCTGACGCATAAGTGACAGGTTTTTACGCAGACTATACCCTATTTGCATATTTTTTATAAATAATAATCTACTTTGTCAATATAACCCTTCAAAAAGTTTTTAATAACAAGGTAGCAAAAAGGTTTTGTATTTTTAATTAAATGAGGCTATCGTAGTGGCTGTATACTGCTTCATGCAACTGATGCTCAAGCCGAACACGTCCTCTCCTCCGTTGACTATACTAACCAATGCACGGAAAAATATCGATACTCTGTGGTATCGAGTATTTTTCCTTTCGATATCCATAACTTTGTACTGGATACTTTGCACTCAATGCTTTTACTCAATAAGTACTTAATGGCACGGTAGTACACGTAAGCAAGGGAGTCTCGGACAATAATTTAAGGCCTTGTCAACGAATAGCAGTTTCGTTGGAATACATCAACCAAGGGCCGTCACCTTGACCAATTCTTTCCAGACGTTCGTGAGCGACTGGCCGGACCTGGTTAGGGGAGGGATCACTGTGTTGCTCAATTTCGTACGGGGCATGGTAATTTTTGGAGGAAGTTGCTTTGGTTTTTAATTAGTTTATTCACCATTATGCCAATATTCAAGCTCTGACAACAAATGTGAGTACTCTGCACATCACATTTTGTGTGTGAGTGTGGTCTTTGCCAATCTGACATTAACAATATGCCTAATGATTTTATTACTTCTGGTCTAGCGCATTATGCAGCTCTTGCGGCAAGCAGATCGAATATCAGTGCGCTTAGGCGTCTCTGCCATGAATATTACTGAAAATAGGCACAGCTCGAAAATTGTCGGTAATAGAGGCATGTTGATTTCAGCACAAATGGGTTGGGTCGACCGGAGAAGTACTACCCTCTCACAGAAGATCGATGTAAAGTAACAGTATCTGTTATTTTGTGTTTTGTTCAGTGAGTGAGAACGCCTGAGGCCCAGTCACCTTTCCTCTCCCGGTCCCCATCCTGATCGCTTTCCCTTCTCCTCTTCCTTCGGGTAGGCAGCAACGCTGGTTGTACTTGTTTGACATTGCTCCTGTAATGCTAAGTAAACACAGCTAAGTATGAGCCATGGATACCACTTACCATATCAAGTGGGCCTGTAGGCCATTGGCTCGTCTGCCAACGGTGAAAGCAATAATAAATAAATATAATAGTTTCGTAGTAACATCGCAGCGCCAATCAGCTTGTGACCATGGGACTTGCAATCGTTCCGAAACGTCAAGCCTTTCATGGTATGTAAATACGTACAAAAGATCGCGTTAATTCCCGTGTCGTGAATAATTAATCATACTTAATGCACTCTCAATGAAAATTATAAGGGCTCATTAGGCTTTACAATTAAGTAGTACCTAATATTCGATTAACTTAAACTTACGCAATTAAGCGATTAAATTAATAATTGTGCTTGACTTCTTTTATCCTTAGGACACTAGATATAAAGGCTAATACGGGACCCTACAGTGTGCGTGGCTCGATATACATTTGTCCGGCTTTTTTTGTAGATACCTAATATTTTGTCACAGGTATTTTTCACACAAATATTTAAATCACAGTCATGTAATACCTAATATTTAAATTACCTATTTAGCCCATGTCTAAGCCAAAGTAAAATAAATGAAAATCGCTTTGCTCACGGAATGAACTGAAAACGGTTCTGAAAATCGGACCTGAAAAACGGGCCTGAAAACGGATGTGTACGGCCAGGCTTAAAAGGCTGTATTACTTGCCGGTAGTTTAAAAAATGAAGATTAGAAGGCTATTATTTTGCATGAAATAGCTGGCTGAAGATACTGAATGGGGCTAGAAAAATATTTAATGAAGTATCGTGGGATTACAGGTGTCGAGTTTCTGGGTCTCTGTGAGTTAAAGTTGCATTAAAGTTATGGGTTCACGTATGTATCATCTTACGATCATCTGAAATTCTCTATTGTTTCAAAATTTTGGGACTGTCTAGATAGATGTATATATTATGTCCTATATTTATGTCAGACTGCCCAGTGGATAGCGTATGCGACTGCTAATCGGAGGCCCCGGGTTCGATTCCCGGGTCGGTCAAAAGTGTTACTGGGTTTTTCCGAATACTCGGTAGCAGCCCGGAGTCTGGTGATATAATCGGTAACGGTAATAGGCTCGCCCCCTATTACGTGGGACCTAAAAATTCATCGCGAAATGTGGGTGTAACACACTGCAGTTATGAGACTATTAAAAAAATATGTCATAAGACGCAAAAAATAATAAATAATATACTCGTACTTAATAACCCGTGGACAACTCAGAAACGGTCATCTATTACCAAACTAAGCAGAGTTTATAGTATACTATGGAGACCTACTCAAATAAATTATCGTGACCATCACACAAACAATTGTCAGAAGTGAGAATCGAACGCGAACACCGAAAGACCGCCGGCTTCGCAGTCAGGGCCTACTAGACTAGCTAGCAAGCCAAATTGTTTATTTCTGCTTGTATGATTCACATATCGCTATTTCTAGAGTCATTGTTCTTTATATCAATATTTGTAGAGCCCGTCGCGACAAAGAATGTGTCATGTTAGGTATTACGTTGTTCAAGTTAAGTATTTATTTATTAGTCTGGTTGCACTGTTGTTATGTCAATACAATAAAAATGCATATATACCGTCTTATGATTTAGTTTCACATAAAGGTACATATATTTGAGAATCTCAAAATAAAACTGCTTCATATATTTATGCGATCCTGAGAAAAAGAACCTTGAGTGACCTTGACACACAGGGATACCAGCAAACAACAAGTTAGGCGTCTTCTAAGATTCTACCTCTCAGATACTAGTAGGTATTCCTAACAGTTAGAACCGTAGAAGATTACGTATAAGCGTCTATTCCTCTTATAGGATGTCGTACCTAAACGGTAATCGTCGGTATGTATGGTACCCTAGGAAATAACAAAATCAGTATACTACTAGTGCCAAAGTATACTTAAGTGATGACACCCACTTTCATAAAGCATAAAGATTGCTACTTAAAAGACTGCTACTACTTAAAAGTTTACTACTAAAAATATTACTGCTCTAAACGTCTTTTATCATTTGTCAAAGTCCCCCATCATACCGCATTTCCATCTCAACGATCACGTAACAAATAATGCACATGATTAATTGCCAAAAATATTAATAACAGTATCTGTGTCACTTTAAATAAAATATGGAAGTGTTGTTCCGTGAAATGATGAATTAAACACTATTCGGATGTACAAACGGTGACGTAGAAAACGCCAACTGAATAATGCCATCGAGAAAACTTATTCTGGATGGTGTAGTTTGTGGTAATAGTGTAGCTATGATATGGAAATTAATAAATAATTTGCAGATAGTTGCGATTTTTGTAACAAAATCGATGAAGTCTAAGTAGTCCTAGGTATTTATTGAAGGGTATGAATCTCGGTTGTCTCGAATTTTCTACTGACTTTTGTCACGGCCAGTCGCGAGTCGGATTAAAACCAGTCAATAAATATCGCAAAATGGATGCAAATCGTGGTAGTTGAAACTCATTAAATGAAATTTTGTTACGACGCGACGTACCAACCTTATTATGAGCGTCCGTAAATTACGACCTATATGTTCGCACTGTTTTAAAACGTCACTTGAGTTAGATTTCTATCGGATGTCAGAATACTCAAAAGTTTGTTCGTGACTTACGGAAACGCAAGACAGGCTCTTTGAATTTTAAATTCAGAGAGACGGAGACGGTATTAATAAGTATTAGTTTACTTCTACATTTGAATTTAATTTGTAGAATAGAACAAATAATAACTTTCATATTCTCATCATATTATTAAATTTAACCAGAATACGTCGATACAATTTTTGCATTCACGAAGCGCAGTGGCGGTTGTCGCAGACGCGTAGCTGACTTCAAAGCGCGGCTTAAAAAGGCTTTCAGCAATTAGATATTGAAGACAACGCGCAACCGACTGAAATGCGATGGCATGGGATATTGTTGGGCCGGCTTTCAAGGGTCTGACGTCCAACATTTGTTTACATTATGATGCTGAGGAGAATTTTCGGTGTTTATTATTTGTCGTAGGATTTTGTGTATCGCAGCTGTGTTTATTGGGATGACGTGTTTATTGGGTGTGTTTTTGGCAGACATGTTCATTTTTACGTGTTCTGACTGATAGAACCTAGTCGTGACAAAGTTTTGGATGGTAGTGCGTAGGCTTCAAAAGAGAGTAATGTTAGTTTATTTCGGGAATTTATATTTTTGCGTTGCAAGGAGCAATGGCTCGATTATCAACTTGACTCTGGGGTGCACTGAGTACTGCCGGTTGAAACCTACACGTATATAAAAACAAAATACAAAAAGATAGGAATTTAAACATTAACACTAAATATTTATATCGGTTACTCGAAACCAAGGTACGTGGTATATATCCCGAAAAACATTTTTTTTGAGGTGGCCTTGGGCAGCTTGTGTGGCCACGTCCAAAGGTTGCCTGTGGTAGTGAGATGGCAGGTCGATAGATATTGCGTATGTGGGAGCTCTCCAATGACACTCAAATTGTAGATGAAAGAATTTGGGTTTATTGTCCAACAAGGTTACACAGTTAATACAAGTTAGGTACAGACGAGTACAAGAGCTATAACGACGACGTGTCTGAGTGGCGTGATGTTAGCGACTGGCGAGCCCGTGGCTGTGCGAACATTCGAGACTAATGAATTGCGTTGTCAGCACACGTGTCGCCAGGTCGTTACACCATACCCCCCTTTTTTTTAAAAAATTGAAAGTAAATGTCTTAAAAATATATTACAAACTGTAAACAATTTTGCTATCGATTGTACACAATACATTATTACAAATTACAAGTGAGTAAGAAAGTACATGTTAGCTCGAACAATTTGCTGCGCAAGCGTCTCGCCTGTGCGTCGCCGCTTGGCATCGGACACCTGAGTTTGATACTGAGAATTTATACATACGATAACAATGGTACTCTATTCTAAGCAATGTTATAAAATAAAATACTACTTAACTGACTTCAAAAAGAATGTAGGTTCTCATTTAGGTTGTATGATGTTTATTATTACCATTACAATACGATACGCGTTTCCTCAACATAAGTAATTACAATTAAAATAAAGCTAACCTTAAGTTAACTAGTACATACCATACAGTTTGCGGACAACTATGCGTTGAAGCCGACTTGACGTTCTTATTCTATAATCTAAAAGTTTAAGGGTAGTCACCATGTCAACCTACTCTCTAATAAAAATGATCACCCCTTGGGGCCCACAGTATCCGACATGGTGACGCCAGCGAAAAGTACACATTCACACAATATAATCAGACATTAACAAACAAACTATAATCACTATCTCAATATAGGTACAATAATACTTTCTGCACCTGGCAGGTAAGATTGCCTTAGTTGCAGTTTGTTACACGTTATGAACTTTACCATTAAACTGTTACACGATACACTGAGAAGAATACTGTGAGAAAATACATTGAATAACATTTACACTTACTAAAGTTCCATTTATGCGTATTGTGCAGTTCCAGGTTGTCGACAATTATTTGGTATATCTGGTTGACTGGATGCTATGACTGAAATGACCTCTTTACGGGCCCATTTCTTAACACCTTTATTACATTTCTTACAGATGAAACATATACTGAGTAACAACAAAATTATCATGATAGCTGATATTGCAATTCCATAAAATTCGACTTTTTGTTCCAAAGAGCTGTTGCTTGCGTTATTTGCACCATTTTGCGCAATAATTATTTCTTCTTGTTTGCTATATGACTTGCCCATTGTGACAAAATTTAAAAAAAAAACAAATAAGTTATACACGTACTATGCTCAATAAAGCGATGTAATTGTATAAATGATTTAAAAATATTGTAAAAGTAACAGTATATAAAGTGAAAAAATGCTTATATTTCAACTTACTTACAAATAATAAAAATCTGGTGTCATACTGCTAAGCGATGTCAGGCTATGCTATATTTGCTATTTTGTTGTACTGTACTAACTATTAGCGATGCGAAAAAAGTATAGCTTAGCGTTACATTAGCTTTCAGTGTACAAAATCCTATGTTAAAATTCTTACTTGCTGTTTTACAATTCTGCCGGATCGCGTAGTGCGAATATCCGGCGGATGCGTGGGTTCGATTACTGATTCGATTCTAAGTTTCGGTGTCCGTTTATGAATATTATATTAAAAATCTAACTGGCTTTTTTACAACACGCCCACTACTTGTAGTGTGGACAGCAGGACAGTTTATTTTCTCAACATATGTTAAAATAGATTTTCTACTGGGTTCTACATGTTTGATTTTTTTATTAATTGTACTACTGCTTATATGACTACTATAGCTAGGTTCACAACTTGAATACTCCTCGTATAATATGTATGCCGGTTTCAAACGATCTATTGATACTCGTGTTTGTCTATTAGGCATCTGAATTAAAAATGTTTTATCGCCTCTGCTTATGACGCTGTATGGGCCATCATAAGGAGGTTGTAACGATTTCCTAACTGTATCGTTCCTTACAAAAACTTGCTTGCATGATTTTAAATCTGGATGTACAAATATAGTTCTGGCATCTTTATGTTGATAAGATCTAGGTTTCAAATTATTTATAATTGTCTTTAATTGTCTAACATACTCATAATCATCTAACGATTGTATTTTATTTTCATCATAGAATTCACCGGGAATACGAATACTTGTACCATATACCATTTCTGCTGCGCTTATGTTATTGTCTGAACGGGGAACTACACGCAAACCATACAAGACGGTGCTTAATTCTCGCAACCAATTTGTTCTATCGTGTAATCTGGCCATAAGGGCTGCTTTAAGTGACCTATGCCATCTCTCTACTTTGCCATTACTTTGTGGGTGAAAACTAGTTGTGCGGGTTTTATGAATGCCTAAATATTTCATTAGCTTTTGGAATATATAACTTTCAAACTGTGTACCTTGATCACTCGTTAATCTAATAGGACATCCGAATCTAACTATCCAACCGTCATAATTTTTTTTGCTATTCTGTCTGCATGGATATCACGAACTGGGAAAGCTTCCGGCCAACCTGTCTTACGGTCTATTACTGTGACTAAGTACCTATAACCTTCTTCCGTGGTTGGTAGGGGTCCTACAATATCTACATGGATATGTTCGAAACGCTCGCATAAATTAAATGTGCCTAACTTAGACTTATTGTGGCGTTGTACTTTTGAACGCTGACACTCGAGACATGTTTTTGCCCACATATTTATTTGTCTATTCATATCTGGCCAGTAAAACTTATCTGTTACTAATTTGCGCGTTGTCCTAATACCGGGATGACTATTGTCATGACACAAGTGAAATGCTGTTTTTCTAAATTCTTCAGTCAAATATGGTCGAATCTTATCCTTTATCTTATTACAAATCATAGATTTTTCGCATGTTGGTATAAATATTTTAGTTAATTGGCTACTGTTATTATTTAACTGCTGTTGTAAACATTCGTCCTTACTCTGTGATATAGCTGAAGCGTTATAATCTATTAAACTATGACTCGTTATACTTTCTATGCGCGATAGACAATCTGCGACTACGTTTTGCTCAGCGGACACATGACGTATGTCCGTGGTAAATTCACTTATATATAACCATTGTCGAGTACGTCTAGGTAATTCATTTTCTGGGTTTTTCTTGGTAAACGCATATGTAAGTGGTCTATGATCAGTGTACACTATAAGTTCTCTTCCTTCTACCATATTCCGAAAATGTTGTATGGATGTATAAATTGCTAATAATTCTCTATCGTACGTACTGTATTTACTTTGTGTTTCTGATAACTGCTTTGAGAAATAACCTAATGGTTGCCAATTGCCATCGACATATTGCTGTAACACAGATCCAAGGCTAAAATCAGACGCGTCAGTAAAAAGTGCTAATTTTCAATTGTGCAACGGATGCGATAGCATAACCGCCTGTCGCAATCGTTGTTTACATTCTAGAAATGCCTTTTCTGCCTTTTCAGTCCATTGTATCTTAGTTTTATCGCGTTTCTTAGAATCATGTAAATAAGTATTTAACTCTGCCTGGTATTCTGCTGCTTTTGGCAATTGCGACCTATAAAAATTTATCATTCCTAGAAATCTTCGCAATTGTTCGATAGTTTCTGGTTTTGGGAAATCTTCAATAGTTTTTACTTTATTCTCTAATGGATAAATACCTTGTGTAGTAACCTTATATCCTAAAAAATCTACTTCAGTTTTTCCAAACTCGCACTTGCTTAAATTTATAGTTATGCCGTATTTATGAAATCTTTCAAATATTTGTCTCAATAATTGTTTGTACTCAACTCAATAGTGTCAGATACACAAATAATATCATCAAGATAACAGAATATATTCTCTAACCCTTGTAAAACAGTACAATTCATGAATCTTTGGAATGTTTGAGACGCGTTTCGCAGACCAAACATCATACGAGTACATTCGAATAAACCAAAGGGCGTTATGATAGCTGTCTTTGCAATATCGTCTGGATTAACTAAAATACAATGATAAGCTCGATTTATATCAATACGGGAAAAAACTTTCTTGTTAGCTAAAATGTACGTAAAGTCCTGTAATCTGGGAATAGGATATCTATCAGGTATTGTTACCGCATTTAAGCGTCTATAATCTCCAACGGGTCTAATATCACCTCCCTTTTTTAGCACAATATGTAACGGACTTGCCCAAGGGCTTTTGGAGGGCCTAATAATACCCATTGCTTGCATAAGTTCAAACTCTTCTTTAACCTTTTTGTACCGGTCCGGCGGTAAAGGCCTTGCCCGCGCATATACCGGTTGACCAGTGGTCTCAATGTGGTGAAAAACACTATGCTCTGGGGTCTCTTTAAAAGAACAGGGTTTGGTTATCTCCGGATAATCTTTCAAAATATCATAATATGGGTGATTATCAAGTATAGTACAAATAGATTGATTAGAAAAACTAACTACCTTAGCAGGAGTATTCAGGTTGGTAACCTTGTCTATAATTTTCTTATTTCTAATATCCACTAACAAATTAAAATGATCTAAAAAATCAGCTTCAATTATACATTGCTCTACGGCTGCTACAACAAAAGTCCAACGGAACGTCCGTCGCAATTTAAAATTTAAGTTTAAGGTTTTTACGCCGTATGTTTTTATCTCACTACTATTGGCTGCAAAAAGTTTATAATTAGAACACTCACCAGATAGCTTCTGTTTTGCTGTTGCCGGAATCACGGATATGTTCGCTCCAGTATCAACTAAAAATGTGAGACCGCTTACCATATCGACGATGCTGAGACGGTGGTTGCAGTAAGGTACGTAATCTGCCGTCTCCATAGATTGTACCTCAGCTAGTTTTCCGACGCGCTACCTGAGTTTTGCACTGCCGCCGCTGTCTTTGTTTTCCAGGCGCAGGGTTTCTCACATTGCCTCGCTCTATTTCTATAACGGTAATGGAATCGACATAGCCAAGTAGGGTCTTCGGGTGTTCTCGACGTTCTGTTCTGCGATCTCGACCTTGAGTTGCTGCGGTACCGACCTCTTCCTCGTCCTCGAAATACATTTCGTCGGTAGTTATACTGATCATTCATCTCCTCGCGTAAAGCCATAATCTCCATGTTCATTTTGTGCATTTGTGTTACAATATCTCCTACAGGTAATTGACTGGTACTCGCCGTATCGTTCACAGCCGCAATTTCTCCTGATTTAATATTCTCATTGATCTTGTCCGCTATTTTCGCCAAATTTTCTAGGTCCTGATCTTGACTAACAGTAAGTACAGCTCTAATGTATGATGGTAATCTCGACATCCACAGATTATGCAATGTTTTCTCTGAGACTTGCGATTTCCGACCTATTTCTCTCATTCTCCGAAGTAACTGGGATGGTTTCTGGGTTCCTAGCTCCATCTCGCTCACAAGTTTTTGAAATTGCCTTTCCGCGCTTTCTTCATAAACTTGGAGTAGGCGTTCCTTCAGTGCTTGGAATTTTCCTGTTTCCGGTGGTGAAAAGACGATGTCACTGACCTGTTGTAATGCGTCTCGTCCTAATTTCGACACCGCAAGGTGAAATTTGACCTCATCACCTTGTTTCTGTGAAGCCACCACGCTTTCCATCTGAGCGAACCACAATCTTGGCATTTCCGTCCAAAATTCGGGTATTCTCGCTGACACAGAAATTGAAGCGAGCTCGGTCGCGCTGTTTGTCGTCATGTTGGTGTCCTTTTCCTCTGATTTCTCAATTCCGGCAAACCCTTGTGTTGGCGTCATCGTGGGAACAGGCGTCGTTGATTTTCCGGGAAACATTGTTCTCACGGTCAAAATATTCAGAGGTAGGTATTCGTCTCGGGGTCACCAGTTTTGGAGGTGGCCTTGGGCAGCTTGTGTGGCCACGTCCAAAGGTTGCCTGTGGTAGTGAGATGGCAGGTCGATGTATATTGCGTTTGTGGGAGCTCTCCAATGACACTCAAATTGTAGATGAAAGAATTTGGGTTTATTGTCCAACAAGGTTACACAGTTAATACAAGTTAGGTACAGACGAGTACAAGAGCTATAACGACGACGTGTCTGAGTGGCGTGATGTTAGCGACTGGCGAGACCGTGGCTGTGCGAACATTCGAGACTAATGAAGTGCGCGAAATGCGTTGTCAGCACACGTGTCGCCAGGTCGTTACAAATTTAAAATTAATATAATATATCTATATCGTCACGCCTGTCTCCCATTGGGGTAGGCAGAGACTATAGAACGCCACATGCTTCGGTTCAAACATACTTCTTTCGCTTCCTCGACATTCATTAACCTCATCATGCATGCGCGTCGGTTATGGGTACTTTTAATTTGGCCCTTTTTCAGTACGTCACCTATTTGGTCGGCGTACGTCCGCCTAGGGCGTCCCCTACCGACATTTCCATTCATTCTCGCACGATACACTCCTTTCGTATTCCTTCTTTCATCCATCCGTTCCAAATGTCCAAACCAACGCAACATTCCTTTTTCAACCTTTGTCACTACATCTTCTTTTAGACCACACTTCTCTCGTATCACACTGTTTTTCACTTTATCAATCAGCCTTACCGCACATACTCCTTAAAGCTCTCATCTCCACAGCATTGATTCTACTTTCATGCTTCTTCTGCCATACCCATGATTCACTACCATACATCAGTGTTGGCGCCAAAACACCCTGCAGTATAGCAAGGCGAGCTTGCTTTGGATATAATACATTTTAAATTGTTTTTCGGGATAAAGATGTCCATGTTCATTCAGAGAGACAGCTATATCCTAGTGGAGATACCAACCGATTGCCATGCAGAGGGTAACGGGTTCGATTCCACGGCCTTCCGACCACCAATGACTTTTCGGAGTTATGTGCGTATTGAATTGTTAATTATCGCTTGTCTTGTACCTCGGAAAGCACGTTAAGCCGTCGATCCCGGTTGTCATGAAGATCTTTGACAGTCGTCATAGGGCGTCGGTACCTTTAAATAAACTGACACTAGTATTAACCATGGCATATCGCTATACCTTCGGGTTGCTGAGGTCAGACAGGCAGTCGCTCTGTTGAAAAGTGATATTCAGCCAAATCCGGTTTGACTAGTAAGCGGACCCCAGGTTGAAACTGGTATAACGCTAGGAGAATCGATGATTCATGTCAATTTCACTGTAACAAATCATCAAGCACACCTCCTTCGAACGATTTGACACAATATAATTGATGCGTTCGTTTATAAACTCTGACTCATTTAACGAAGTAAATAGGTACGTTATGATTTATGGGCAGCACTTAATTGAAAAACGGTGAGGTTTCACAAAGATTGACAGTACCTACAATTATATTAAAATTTATTTTAATCTCACTGAACTCTTCAATGTTTCTTTTGATATAGCTCAAATTCACCTTTGAAGTATTTATAAGAACTCGTCCAATCTATTGAAACAATGGAAATATAATTCAAAATTCATTTTAAAATGATTCTAGAACAATCTGAATCAAAGCTTCCATTTTAAGTAGGTTTTTGTTTCTTATTTGAACTGTCAAAAGGACTAGCTGAAAATAAATGAGGTGCCGAAAATGACTGAATTCATTTAGACAGGCTAGTTCGAAGCTGAAACCTATTTAATATTCGATCAGCTTCTACAATGCCTAGGTTTGGATTAATATTTGTCTAGAATGGGAGATTAACTAGAACTTAGATTGCATTCTGTGGATTTGTCCAGTGAAGGCGGAAATTTCAATTTGTGTTTAAATCTTTCTCAATTGAAAATGTCATGGAAACGTCACAGACGAAGCGAAACAAGTACGAGGGGAATTAAGAGATGTATGCTGTGACTGTGTAACAATATATTGCGACTTATAAAATGAGAACGTGGCCGATACACATGCATGTAAAATTTTTGTTTGTGTATGCTTTTTGTGTCATAACTAACACCATTGATTGTAGCTCTCTTTTAGCAGACTGAACTTTATGCTTTACTTGTCGATAATCCAATTAAGGTTCTGTACTGTAAACATATGAATTAATCGTGACCATTTAATGTCAGCATGACATGTAAATGAGCTCATTTTCCTAAGAGCAAAATAATACAATTTTAGTCATCCCCTGTGTTCTGCATAAAATACGTATTCGCTTGCATTTCATGTATTAAAAAATAAAATACATCCAATTCAATCGAATGCTTAAGTATTTATTAACCTTTTACATTGTAGTCATCTTAAATCTAATCGAACATAAACGATTTCTTTCTGCCTCGATCATTTGATTTAGTGTGAGATCGGATCAGATTGGATAATTTTGACATGCTATCAGAAAAAGCTTTATTGAGGCTTATTGAGTTTTCAGTTTTGGGGGATGGCCCGATGGTTTTCGTTTGTAAAAAGACTAATAGAAACCTACCAGCGGTAAATCCCGTTTTATAGAATACTCTATTTACGCTTATTACTATAGGCAGGTAGATAATTATTCTTAGTTTACTTTACTTTTAACCTATTACTTCAAGCCATTGGTCTAAGCACTAGCATAAATATTAGCTAAATGTCTGGCCCAAAAACTCCACGGCCGCCTACCACGTTGTTATTCTAAGATAACTTAATAATAATAATATTGCTCTGCTACAATGTTTGCCTAATAGTTTGAACGAACAGTAAGAAGTTAATCCTAGTAACAAGACTGAAACTTAATTTAATGAACTTTAACAAAATTAACATTGGAAATTATAATTTAAGTTCGTTAGTTCTGGTTAAACAAAATTATTTATTTATTTAATTGTAAGTTGTTATTATTTGTATATTGTTAGCAAACATTATGAATTACGTAATGAGTTTATTTTAAAGTTATCATGTATGCATCAAATTTGAAGATTTGAATTTAAATGATTTTATAAAAGCTTGTTTTGCATGTTTATACTTCTATTATCACCATTGTCCAGTCCTACATAGTATGCTTTCTAGATTTTCGCCTCGGAGCCAGGTCTTGTCCCACAAAATACATATGTGATATATCCTGGAGTATTACTTAGTAATATTAATTTAACCCGTGACCTTCGGAGTAGCAGTCACTCTCGCTCACATTTCCCCTATGCCAACGGATCATCCAAGTCGGAAAAGTTTACAAATGGACTATTGCTGTCTTAAATAAATCCTTTTATCTAGTCTACATTTTTAAGACACACCAACTGCATATTCTACAACTGTTTATCCCAGTTTGACCAAAACCGTATGCATAAGCGAAGAACACAGCTTTATGACATTTATGCCTGGCTCCTTAAACCTAGGACACTTCATAGACAACCTAGGATATTAAAACGAACTCAGCCCATGAATACATGAATATAAAACCTCTTTGGCGTAGCAAAGAGACACGTTCGCTAGTTAAAAATTTGCAAACCACGTCCAACCTCAATCCTCTTGAAACGGCCAATCTATTAAGGTAGAAAAAATTGATAAAATACACTACATAATTCATTGGAATACCATTTTAGTAGTTAATGCAAGTGAGAGGTCGGGCCTCTGTGCGCGGGGTGAATACTGAGTGGATACCTTTTTGGATAATGCGCCCAATCTATGATAGCCATGAGGTAAGTAAACTCCTTTATTGACACCTCTCATTTAACCCTGAGGGAGGAAATATTTTGCGAAGGGCTCGGGTTAAAAGATATTTTCTATGTCTGTTAAAGGTTATTTTGATTTTGAATCGTTTGAGTTTCTGCGAATGTTGATATTTTTATGTTGGCTATAGTTTGTTATTTTCCTTCGCATATTTTCTCATGTAAATGACACCGGAAAATAACAAAAACCACAAATTTATAAATTTCGTAGGTAATTTATAAACTTTCGTAGGATTCTAAACGAGAGTTAAATTGTATTATTTTACGACCACATTTCTGCAAATTTATCTCTTCGTAATTTTTTAAACTAACGGATATCCATTCGTAAGATTCTAAATGGTTCGACCCATCACAGAAGAGCTTTTAACTTTACGCTTCTTTAAAATACGGCAGAGCTTGTACCCATCAGTGCGACAATTATAAGACTAACGATGATTATGGTGAAAAATACCAACATTTCTGAGATGTAATCATAACGAGACTTAAATATTTATTATATTTTACCTTTACATTCTTCATTTATTTCACAAAATCTTTTAATACATTTACTTACACCTCTCACCCTAACAGGAAATTTCCGCATAATCATATTACTTCACAAACGTAGCATAAACCTTTTCAAAATCCTTATACAAAACTAGCAGTTCACAAGCCGGCATATAAATGAATTAACCCAATAACGTAACCGTTTATGCAAATTAATTTAACGTTTAATTAAGTGTTAAGTCCACTTATACAAATTAACGATCGTACGATACTTACGCATATAAATTATTACTTACATAATTATCTTCACTCGATTATGGAGGTTAAGTTGATTACGAATATCGATACGTAGTTTGAATGTGTTAGTGATTCCTAGAAACGGCATTTGAATAACCTTCATCGTGTTTTTATATTAATATGAGTTTTTTATATCATTATCATCAGCCTGCCGTAGTCCACTGCTGGATATAGGCTTCTCCAATGGCACGTATTTGAGCTCGATTGTAGGCTTTTCGTCTCCAGCCACTGCCAGTCACTTTGCTGATTTCGTCTTTCCACCTAGTCGGAGGGCGTAATGGTCAATGTTTTTCTAGCAGCCTGAAGGCTATGTTGGTTTAGTTGATACAGATGCTCGAAGCTATCGGTTTTTGGAACTAGGGTGCTCTTCGTTCAGGATTATTTATTATAACAATGTTAGCAAAGTACGCAAACGGATGTTACGGCGGGTCTCCATATATTCTGTTGCCTACATATAAATGCTTAGCCTGTTAGACAAGTGGTTAATGTACCTGACTGCTAAGCCGAAAGTCGAAGGTTCGACTCCCACTCAGGGTAAATCTTTGTTGGTCATATAATTCGGATATGAATATATTAATATGATTATCACTTGTCTTATCTGGTTGCCATAATATAAGCTTTTGAGCTTACAGTTCACTATATTATATCAGTATAGGTGGATCTAGGTAGGGATTAAGAATACAAAGTTTTTCTCACCACCCCACTTTCATATTGTGAGTGTCGTAAAAGGCGACTAAGAACATTACACGAAGCATAAAGTATATTTGTGAAGAAAGAAAATTCAAGGTCAAAACCTAAACAAACTATCATTACTTAAAATATTTCAAGCGAATGAGTGAGGTTTAAAAATGTAACAGGTGAAATATGCGTAGAATTTAGCACTTTGCATCTGCAGGTTAAGTATTGTCAACGTAAGCAAAAACTGTTAGGTAAAGCCCGTTCACACCATTTGCATATAACCATATCGGATGATAGCGATTTACTAAATGACGTGTTAAGCCCTTTGTTGTTCGGCTCAGGAATATTTATGGTAACTTAAATACGCCACGTGGAAAATTACGTCTATTATGTTTAGCGGAACAAGGGCTAAATTACTGTTATAGTTTCCGTGTTTTAGTCTATTGATACTGGCTTTAAAGGTTAGGCTGATTTTCTTGGCACGCGAGATTGGCCTTATTTGCAACTGCTGAGATGCAGATCATTCATAAATTCAACATGCTTTACCAGCAGTAAAAAAGAAGAAAGGGAGCTAAAAGCACGGTAATATTTAATTATCTATACAATATTTTTGTTTAGATGCTGCCCTAGGCAGGTGGGAAATGTTGCAGATGGCAGTGGAAACTAGTTTACATACATCCACTTGACCAGGGCAAGGCAAGAATTCTAACATATATGAGGCTGAGTTTCTCAGCGCTAACAATCAAATACAATATGCAGTTACCTGGATCTTTACTAGCCTCAGGCCTGGAGCTAGCTAGACAAATACACAACTAAATTGGCAAAAATAGAGAGTGTTATTTCTAGGCACTTAGCTAGTCCTCCAAACTTGATGTCTTCAAGGCACGTGGCGTGATGTGATGGAATTCATAATTTCCACAAAATGTCAAAGTTTAATACAATATCACAAATTTATCAATGGCTCACTGAGCGGTGCCAGGCAAATCAAATAACGGCAATTTACAGGGGATTTACAAAATTTACTTAAATAATATATAAGTTCACATGAGTAACAAAAAGGTGTGTTCACTTCACCTTTTTTCCGGAAGCGATGACCTGGCAATCTTACAATGTGACCAGTGTCAAAAAATAATTACCAAAGATAACAAATGTTACAAACTAATATTCTAGTTCTAATCATAGAAATATATCTATTTGAAACAATTTTAACTTCATACAAACGGTTGGTACACGAGTTATATCTACAAGCCTTGGGCTATACAGTCAAAGAACGTTTAAATGAAGTCAAATACTGTATAGAAATCGTTACTGGAGCTGCCACGATCAGGTTCATTAAATGCGGTGTAAATCCAAATCGCAGAATATCGTTTGCTTAACGATGAAGGAAAACGACATGTGAAGCCAATCCGCACTTGTTGGACTATGGAAATACCCTTCTCATAATGAGAAGAAGCCTGTGCCCAGCAGTGGGACAGTTTATATACTGGGCTGATGATGATGAAATTCACATCAAGGTTGTCATAAAGATAAAAGTTATAAACACCCTGACATTCACGTATTAAATCGAAAACAGTTCTTTAAATGTATACCCATCTCTCTCTCACGTAATTAACTCACAAGCTCATCACTCACAAAAACATTAATATTTCCTTAAGCATGCATCTCATGTCCTTGTACCAGCAATAATTCACCTGACCCGCTGCCCGTAAGGCCTCTGCCTCGAATCTTGCGTGCAGCGGGGCGAAGGCGGTGGCGGCGCGGGAGCGGTGCGGGCAACGCCGACCCGTTCTCGAAACCAGCGAGCAGATCGCGCGGCACTATAGCGGCGTAGTGTTGTGTTCGTGGTTGTGTAGTCGAGATATTTATTTTTATTCGCGAACGAAATGTCTGAACAGGAACGACAACCTCTTTTTGATTAAAAAATAGTCATTAGTCACAAAAATAAATTGCACAACACTGCAATGCAGACGCGCGGGCGGTCACCGCTTGACTGGAGTGCACCGCTCGTTGCCCGCCGATGCGCCGCTGCCGCGCCGCTGTTTTCGAGGGCCGCTCCATTTGATTTTATGCACTAGATACTGCCGCTCCCGCGCCGCCGCCGCCACCGCCCCGCTGCACGCAAAATTCGAGGCAGCGGCCTAACCCCGTGTTATCGGCCTCCACTGAATGTTGCTATAAAAATACGCCGTACGTTATATTTCTGATGGAGATTGATTGTGTCTGTTAAGGGGTATGTGCTTGGACGCATTAAACTGCAAGTGATTGGGGAGTGCGACGTGTCATGTCGTTTGTGGGACTTCAAGAGTAGTAAATAATATTCAACGCTTATTTCACACATTTTTAAGTCTCTACTAAAGGAAATTGTAAACTTTTCCTCTTTATTTTTCGTGTGATGTGTAACCAACTCTAATGACAGAGTTATTAGACCACCCGAAGGTCTCCGACATGGCCTAACGACTCTGGTCCTGAGACAAGAACCGGGACCGACGGCTTTACTCAGGCGGCATATATAAACTTCCAGAGTTTGTCCGACGGCCTGCAGGCCACCAAGCACGACCACCCAGCTTGGTTAGAGGCTCCTCCCTCGAGTTGGTAGGAACACCAAACTTTTATCCTCCACACGTACGTATGTCTCTCCGAAACACGACAGCGCTCTGATATTCTAATGTCACATAAGTGGTCACTCGTCCAAGGAATAACCTCTGTAATATGTTAACCTTTGCTTATACTATGAACAGAATAAATAAATATTAATTATATTCTTTTACTCTGCCAATTTTAACATTTTTATGCTTTACTTAATTTTTAAAATGACCACTCCCGCACCAGCAATATAATGGCATTCTCTATCACAAAAGACTATACGTCATTCCGTCTATATGTAGACACAAAGTATATACTCTAAATCGCTGTTTGTAGACCTCAGTCCACAAATTGTAGTTTAGTCTGCACGTATTCCTATTGCCGTCTCCTTTTTAAAAATAAAATTAAGAATTAATTAAGAAGCATATACAATGTATAAAAACGAGACTTTGAGATTTGATTCTAAGCTGGTGGTTTGAAATCATATAAGAAGAAGCTCGAGAGGCCGCTAAAAACAAATTTTCACTAGTTGTCTTATCATCATCATCAACGTGTCATAGTCCACAGCTGGATATAGGCCTCTCCAATGGCAAGCCACTGAGCCCGATTTTCGGCTCTTCGAGTCCAGCCGCTGACAGCCACTTTGCATATATCATCACTCCACCTAGCCGGAGGGCGTCCTATACCACGTTATCTAATATAACAGATTATTTTAACGTTATGATGAATTAAAATCGTACATCATTCCAAACAATAGAATAAGTCTGTTAAACAATATACTACAATGAGCTTCACCAGAAATTTTAATGTCTCAATCTAATGGAAACGAGGACCTCGACTACCCAAACAGTGTCTGCTAAGACTAGTCTCTTCCCCTACATTTTAAATCTGTTACAAGCACATTTTATTCGCATTTTCCATTTGGTAACCGCATGCCGTTTAACAGATAAGGACTCCAATTTGATGGCGAGTAGACTCATGCTCGTTTTTCCGCCTAAATAAATGTCATTATGTAAGTCATTGATTGATTGTCATAATATTTGTTACACTGTTGGTCGTGCCAGTTCCGTCAGTAATTATGCCGGGTTTTTTGAGCTTAACAATTTGTTACATGTATCATTTTTATTGTGCCCATTTTGTGTTTGAGCTTTGTTTAATTTGATCGGGTTTTATGGACAAGATTAATGAAAATGCCGCTTTTTTACAAAATGTTAGAATATGAGTATTTACGTAACATGGGTTTAATTATTGTTATGAGTCTCATGAACGTTCCATCGTATGTACAAAGACTTTGTTTTCTGCGTCTCCTACGTAATTTTGTGATATCTCTTCAAGAATTACAATATGGCTATCCTATTCCATCCAAAATTGAATAATTTATATTTAATTTTACAACCAAAATAGAAACCAAAATTTCACATAAATAACATAAAGGGTTTTATCGTGTGGAAATCGTACCCATAACATTCCATGCATTCAAAAAAGCTCGGCATATCCAAAACTGAATAATATCTAAATCGAAACCAAAATTACACATAAATAACAAACAGGGTTTTATCGTGTAGGAATCATACCCATAACATTCCATGCAAGGTTAAATAGCTAGAGACCGCTTACTACTCTATCCATGCTGTCCATTAACATTCAAATATAATTTTATTTTCCATTTATTCGGAACAAAGATGAAATTGATCTTCATGAAATTAAATAATTTTACAGTAACATATCACAAAATATACTGAAATTTCAAAGCCCCCATCCATAAATTCTTACAACCATTCAATGGTTTTTTTAATCCACTCGTATTTAGGAATATTTTTGACATCGGGCGTAACCGCAAGACGGATCGGGCTCACCCATAAAATAATAAAATAGAATCGAATGATCCTCACAAGTGGGATGATCCCTCGGTAAATAGAGCCCGTAATGGATGAGATAGAAGGAAAATTTAATTTAAATGGCCGATGAGGTCAAGTGGGTATGTTTGTAGATATTATGCGGTTGCTTAGTTTTCAGTACGTTTTTTATTTAGCAGTTGACAAAATTGTATCCTTGGTTTGTAATTTTGACTGCACGTATGACGCAGGGGTTGAAGCGATTGTCTTGCCGTGTTACGCAGTGCAGAGTGTTGTGGGTTCGATTCGAACAAGGGGTGAACCTTACGGAATAACAATTTGTGTGATCCACAAACCGTTGTGTTGAGTCTGCGTATTCTTTGTATCCGTCGCCGAATGTCGATGAAGTCTCCCGCAACACAGTATATAGGTACATTTAGTATCAAGGCACTACATTAAATGTATAACCACTTGTGCTATTTGAGTCATCATCATCTGACGATATCTTAGCGTTTTCCAAGTTGTAGTTCACGTATCAGGATATCCACAGCTGTATAAGTATTATGATATTATACTTTTTATGCAACTTTAAAAAAACAACATAAAAAAATATTTGTATATATCGTTATCGTACAACTACATCTGAATCGAAATCAAAAAACAATTACAATCGCTCAGCCCTTATCGAACAACCATCGAAAGTCCTTCGTTCGTAAAGCTACGTGTACACCGGCGCAATTCAAGTGTACTTAGATGCCTTTTGTTTTGTACGAAGACGCTAGATTGCACGGAGTTGCATGATAGTTCTTTCTTAATAATTACTTGAAATGTAGGCTGCAATGTACATTGCTAGTTTCCGTGATAAAGCTCCATCTAAGGGCCTGTGCAAACCACGTTTTTTAAACACGCCGTCGACGCGCGTTTGTTGTGATACAGACGCGATACGCACGCAAGTCAGACGCAGCCTGTAGACCTTTGTAGAATAAAAGCGCGCCGTGCGTCAACGCGCGTTTCTAAAACGCGCGTCGACCGCGCGTTTAAAAAACGTGGTTTGCACAGGCCCTGAGCTGAATGTTCGTGTTGCAAGGGGTTTGAAATTAATTGTACTAAAGAATATAATCGTACTATGTCTTGAACGCAGATAACTTTAGCCATTTGTCTAAAGCTACTGGCTATGCCCAGCGAAAGTTTAACCTTTCGTATGCTTAAGAGCAGATCTGCACGAGACGCAATAGATTTATAATTATGTCTGGTAATCCAGCATACGAGAGGTTAATGGTCTGACTGACAGACTAAGTACCTACCTAAGGGTTTCAGGTTCTAACCCACGTTACGTATCACTGACTTTCCGAAGTTCTATGCTTATTGTTAAGTGGTGCAGGAAAACATCATGACGAATCCTGCATGTTGTAGGATACTCCAAATTGTTCTCGAAAGACATGTAAAATCTGACACTCCACGCTTAGACCGCGTGGTGGACTATAGCCTAATACTTTTACTTGCGTGCAGATGCACGTACCTTACAGTAGGACAGTTTAAACCACATGAATATACTCATGTGGTTTAAACACAGGGCTGCGAATGATGGTGAAGTAATAATTTTTTCTTTTTAGGAAATGGCCCTATTTTGTACAGTCAACTACAAAAGTCGCTACACACAAAATCTTTGCCGATACTTTAATGAATTGAAACTCCTAGATTATTATTTTTTCATTTATAAATCATGATTAAGGTAAGATTTTTTTGTATAAAGCTCTTAAAACATATTGAGAATTATAAGTAGTTAAGACGATGTTACCATCGGAAATCTATGTAGCTGACTGTGCGTACGTACCTAAGAAAATACCTTTGTTACTCGCAATCTATACCTACGTATGTTACAACAATCTGGCACAGGGTGAATTGTTTCTAAAAGTTTTCCTTCGAGAAAAACCTTGGGCCGTCAGTTAAGAACATAATCCTTATCTAAGTGTCCGGCCAGCGGTTAGCGCCCTATCAATTGATACCACCCTATATAAATTGTTTTTCAGATAAAACTGTTTCAATCACGTTTGTTGCAAATACAAGAAAGTTTTCTTGATTGTTTTATTGTTAAACACTTGTGATTGTAAACTAATATTTATGTAGACAGTCTCAATAGCATTATCATATAAGACTAGAGGTTGCCGCAGCTACGCTCGCATATTTTATTTAAATTTAACCGTTTCTGCCCTATCCTGTGGGAATTTTGGGAAATCCCTTTTTTGTGCACGTATGCGGTCCCCAAGGAATAAACTTACATGTCAAATTTCAATTTTTTGTGCCTAATAGCTTGTCTGTCAATTAGTCAGTTACCCAAGAATTTTATATACAGGGTGTAAAAAGACCCTTAACGAAAACTGAAATCCTATGTTGTACCAATCACTATGAACATATTTTACTTGGGCACCATACCTGGGAAATAACTGGTTGAGGAGATATTGAGGCTCAAAGTTAGTATAGATTTTTTTCTAATTAGGTACAAAATCGATGCATTTACCCCGCCAATATGTTCTTTAGATGTCCTATAACCCCATGGATGAGTAGGTATTTCGAGCATTGCACGCGCGCGCTTTTGATTGCGGTTTAAAAAATGTGAAAACTCAAAACAAAATTCGTGTCCCAGGTATTATTTTTGGTTAGTATGACTTGGCATGATGTCCACAACGAGTAGACTTCGGCTTGGTGATGGGTCTTGTGACACCCTGTATACACGTACTAGCCCTTACCCACATTTTCATATTGCTTGCTTAAAAATCAGCATATTTTAAAGAACGTTCAACGTCTATTCTAGAGTGGAATAGTAAATAAAAATCCTTACTTGCCGGTCAGTTTCGTTACAAATGGAACCCTCTGTACAAATTTCATGTATCTGGCTTTAGATGTTCGAGCTCTGCGATTATATAATAGTTAGGACGCGTGATTTGATTGTCATCTTAATATATAAAATCCTTGCGTTACTGACTGACTGACAGACACGCTACAGCCGAAACTATTGGGCGCAGGAAGCTGAAATTTGGCACGTATGTTCCTGGGGGACCGTAGGGGTGCACTAAGAAGGGATTTCCCGAAATTCCCACTGGATCGCCCAAAAAAAGTAAATTTAACAAAAAATGCAGGCGTAGCTGCTGGCGTCCTCTAGTTTTATATGATGTTGATGGCGAAATACCTTGCATGCACTTACATTTTTCTTGCTCTAGGAAAAATGGCACTGTTGTCCAACTGTTTGTTGGCATACTCATCACATGCGATGACACACAGTAGACTGCCCACACTGTTGCAATGGTGCCACTTAAACCACTAAGTCAAGTCATTTTGCAGGTCCTTTTGGTTCATAAGGTAAATGGCCCAATAGCCATGAAATTCTGAACTTCGCTGACTTTGCAGGTCTGCTATGTTAAGGTTAAAATACTAACAAAATTGAAATTTAGGGAAGTTTATAGACAATTTATTCTTGTTTTCGTGCAATTTTATAGGTTTTGATATTATATGACGGTAAGAATACTTTAATTTAAATAAATAATTAATTTAATTTAAATTTCTGTACAAAGAAATCGCTAAAAGGCTGATCGACGCTTCCCGTGACCAGAAGGCTGATTTATATTTTGCAGAGAGAATAAGCATTGCCATACAACGTGGCAGTGCTGCCAGCCTTCTGGGCACGCTACCAGCCGACAGCGTTGCGGAGGAATTTTTTGACGCCGCGTAGTTTCTATTTGTTATTTTTATTTATTTAGTTTTATTGGTTTAATTTAGGATAGTTTAGTTGCATAAGTAGTTTTATTCTATTGTATATATGTTATTTGTTACTTTAATAAAGTCTAAAATCATAAAAAAAAAAAAGTTTGAAAAGACCCAATTGTACCAGTATCCGGTAGATTTGTCCTAGAAAACGATAGATTGTCCTAGATACCGGCAAATTTTAACCGCGAATTTGAACCCTATTTGCTTAATGTTAAAGTTTATAATATTTGAACTTTTTATTTACTTATAAATATTGTGTAATGTTATTGTTATGTATTTAAATGGGTCGAAGAAAAGATATTTATTTTTATTGAAATGTATATCAAAGAAAATCACAAACAAGAATTAAAATTGTCGTAATACTGAATTTATATCTTTTCAACTTCTTTCTAAAATAAACTAAAACTAACAGAAGTATACCTACCTATGTCACATTATTTTTTAACTTTTAAAATTACTGTAAAAAAAAATTCTTACAGTAATTTTCATTGGATTAAAGTTAAACAACAAAATTATTTTGTAGTTTTCTAAAAACAGACCAAATCCTAACGTAAAAACAATTAAAAATCGATTTTAAACTTTCGCGATTTGTATATATCATACAAAATAATTTAGCAGGTCTTAATCGTGTTAACTTAACTTATTTAAGGTATAAATACCTATTTGTTTCCGACGTTTCGCTCGTCTTGCACCGAGCTTGGTCGCGGAGAGACTGATGAGAGCTCAGCGCCGTCTTGTGGAAGTGCGGGTTTCGGCACCTACCCTCACTTGGTCTTTATTTAAGTTCGCAATGTCGGTACTCCGACACACTACACTAATGACGTCTACACACTGTTGAGATTTATCACTTCGGCGGTGTTTACATTTGCTGATGACTGGATTCCAAGTAGCCGATAATCTATATCCATCCTCCCGGTTGAAATTGTTATATTTCTTGATTTCTACCCCTTCACGTACTATCCTGGAGTAATAGTGACGATCGGTGGATAAGACTTGTGGTTGATGCAGTTCTATACAGCGGTTTGGTCCAGACTCCAACAAATGCTCAGCTATCGCCGACTTATTAATATGTCGGTTTTTTACAGCTGCGATATGTTCTTTTACTCTTTCAGCGATTGTACGCTTAGTCTGCCCGATATATGAACTACCACAGCTGCAATCGACTTTGTAGACGCCAGGTGTTTGGAGGGGAATGACATCCTTTCGGGTACGCAGATTGTGTGCTATCTTAGAGAAGACTGTATACAGTCTTGATGGAGTATTTCTTGAGTACTGTTCCAACTTTGTCCGTGACTCCCTTTAGATACGGCATGTAAGCGGGCACTCTGCTTACTTCAGGTTTACGCTCGTTCCTCTTCCGACGGAGTATGTTTTTCTTGTATCCGTTGCGCCTAAGTACCTCCCGAACATGTGACAGCTCACTATTTAATTGTTCAGGGTCACATAAGTCATACGCTCTGTTCACTAACGAGGACACAACGGAATCCAAGTGCCGCGGATGGTGGTGCGAGTTCGCGTTGAGATATATTTTAAATCTATAGACCAGCACTATCGTGAGTGTCCAGATTTCGGCACCGTATATCATTACTAGTAGGATGCATTGGTCCAAGACTTTTGTCTTGAGGCTTTGGGATAGGCGACGAGAAGATCCGACGTAGCTTACCGAATGCTGCCCATACCAACTGAATCCACTTATCGATTTCCTTCTAGAAGCTGTGTCTACCCAACAGTATTATTTGCCCCAGGTAGACATACTTTTGCACAACTTCGAGCAAGGAACCGTCAATGCAGATCGGTCTCAATACGATGTGTTCATTGGACATAACCTTCGTTTTAGCCAGATTCATGCCATGACCAATCCACCGGGGAGGCTTCATTAAGGTCGTACAGCATTCCGCTAAGCTCTTCCAACGGCTCTGCTCTTAGGACGATGTCGTCAGCAAATTGAAGGTGTGAGATCTACTCGCCGTTGATATTCGTTGTGCCCACTACAGTGTCTTGAAGACATCCTCAAGTGCGTTGGTAAACAGCTTGGAAGATATTACATCCCCTTGCCGGACTCCCGTACGCAACTCTATGGTTTATGTCCTTCTGCCTTGGATCTGAACGGTCATGGTCGCCGGTCGGTATCTTAACACCTCGATATATCGCCAGCTGTCAAGAACTGCCCAGGTTTCGATAGAGTCGAAGGCTTTCTCGTGGTCCACGAATGCCATACACAGAGGCTAGTTGTACTCATGGGTCTTCAGTATGGATGTGGTCCACGGTGATAAAGACTTTTCGAAACCCGGCTTGCACTGATGGCGGGAAGTCGTCGAGTCGTTTGTTACAACCCTCAACATAGTATTATATATCGATGACCCTCAAGAACAACTTGTAGATATGGCTCAGGAGTGACATGGGTCTGTAATTCTTGAATAAAGTTTTGTCGCCTTTTTGAAGAAAAGAGCCACCACACTCCCTCTCCATGCCCGTAGTTTTGAACCTTCGTGGATGACGCTATTGAAAAGACTTGCTACCTCTCTCAAGGTTGTGTCTCCACCTGCTCAAGTTGCTCAAAGGCCATCCGTACCTCGCTCTGTTCGGCATCCTAACTTCGGTAAAGTGGCTCGTGGTCGAGGGCTCTGTCGAGAGTCGCCCAGTTGGTCTGTCACGTTGAACTCATGTTTCAGTGGAACTCATCTTTCAGTTGAACTCAACTATGATTTGAAATCAAATTTGAGTTTAAGTCAACTTTGACAACGCATCATCAAAATTTGGTTGCCATATAGGATCAGAGTACTCGTCAATACGACTGAAACGAGCCCAAACCTGATGGGCTTGTGTCGTTTTATTGCGGAGTTCCTATGGCCAATTTCCAGCTCTATCATGCGATTAGCTTTATACAAATTAAGAAATGGGAGCAGGGCACCGTTTTTTTTAATTTTTCATTATAAATAAGTATTTATGCCTCGTAATTAAATACGTTTTGAAATATACACATCAAGCCCTTTCATATGGTAGGGTTTAGAATCAAGTGGTGTGGTGTACGTCCCAGCATCAGGCAGAATATATAATGTTATAATACTCTACTTGACGAATCATTTTTGTATATTGTAACATTTAAGATGCAGGTTGTAGGGTAGAATCAAATTCTTATTAAATTTATTAAACTTTTGCTCACCTAATTCCTATCTACCCTCCACCTTCGCTTGATCGCACGTCAAACGTGTAAATGGCCACCTCGCTCCTGTTCCGCGCCGACCTCCGAACGTTAAAGACATTATCCTCCTACGGTCGATATCTACACATCCCGTACCAGACGGTATCATCTCGCGAGTGCTCGGTGTGATCGGCAACCATCAGAAAATCAACCTATGGTGTATATTACAAGGAAGACGAGATGAAACCAAATTCCAGGGACAAGCAAGGTACCCCAGCCTTCCTCTTATTTTCCCCACCACTACTATAGTTGGTGCCACGAGAAGATAGACTTTTTGTAAACAAACATTCAGGGCTTCACAACCTTTATTCAAACAGTTGAGTTTTGGATTTTATACTTTTTGATCAGTATTTCTTTTTCAATGCCTAATTATGCCACTATGTTTTTAAATTTATATTGTTAAATTTTACTGACATAAAAATATTTGATTTTGTGTTTGAATGATCGAAGGTTAATAAATTTGCCGATTTTTGTCGTTTACGTACACGTAATTTATTCTGTAAATTAAGGAAAAATACAGTACTATGTAGGTTAATGATAGAGAACATAAATGTTACTCTATTATTGACACGATTTTTTTAAATCATAGACAATAAATCATTTGCTCAAAGTAGCATACCTATCCTAAAATATTAAATTATTGGCCAACAATCAATAATATTACAGATAACTGGCTAGTACATAGCATAAAATTTTCTGGGCATGGAGCAATTCAAGGGCAAATCGTCAGAATGAACTTAAAAACAAAATCCATTAAAAGTTACGGTAGTCTGAAAACGCAATTTCTTTTTAGGTATAAATAATTTTCTGTCAACTGCTATTCTGCACCCGCTTTTTCGAGATACTGGCAGCGGGAAGAGCGTTGCGATCCTATAAACTTGTATTTAATTTTAAATTTACCCCGTCTTGATAACTAAAAATTTTATTATGTACTCTGATAAATGCATGTTAAGCCCAAGAATGTAACATTTCAATGAACTAACGCCAAATGTTGACATTCTAGGCGTCAGTACCTCAAAACATTAAAAGATCCTGTTGACAGCGCATAATATCGATAACAACCCGATCCATTGACATATTAGTTTCCAATGACACGTATCTATGCACCGTTGCGCTCATTGGATTTGACATTATTTGTTTTTGACAGAACTATCGCTAAGTAACTTAGTAAAAATTATTTGTTTACAAAAAGTCTATGTTCTCGTGGCACGGGCTATAGTACACTACTACAGTTCCCAGTTTCAATCTGGGGTCCGCTTTCTAGTCTAACCGGATTTGGCTGAATATTAGCTTTTCCACAGAGCGACTGCCTGTCTGACCGCCGCAACCCGAAGGGATAGCGATATTCCATGGTTTAGACTAGTGTCAGTTTATTAAGAAGGTACTGACGCCCTGTAACGACTGTAAAAGATCTTCATGACAACTGGGACCGACGGCTTAACGTGCTCTCCGAGGCACGCGACAAGCGAAAATTAACAATTCAATAGGCACATAACTCCGAAAAGTCATTGGTGCGCGCCGTGGATTCGAACCCGATACCCTCTGCATGGCAGTCTGTTGGTAATTGGTATATCCACTCGGCTATCGCTGCCTTTGCTTTGCTTTGCTACTACTACAGTTTCAAAGGACAATGAGACTTATTGCAAGGCATTAAGATGCAGTAACGGGCTCTAGTGCAACGGGTAGTACAAAGTTAACTCGTGTACCAGTATCCGGTAAAAAGGGGTATAATATTGCCGGGTACTGGGTCATGTGGGGGTTTCTGAGTCCCAGTAAATGTAATATGCCAAAATACTTACTATTTAATTAAATTCATCGCAGCTTATAGACTATATCGCTAGATAATTAACTCAAATATTTAAGCAAATAAACACTCTCACTGTGCCGCTATCCGCAGCAATATGATAAGCAAACCAATACAATGTGGTAGCTTCGTAGTTTAGTGACAGAACCTCGAAATTCCACAAAATTTTCGCACACCACACTTTCAAAGTAGTATAGTTTTGCCACCATTACAATTATTGACCAGCGTTAATATTATAATTATACGAAATAATATCAAGTACGTATTGCAATTCTCAAACTTTAATTATATTTTGGTAGAAACCTAAAAAATTATAAAAACCGACTAGTTACCGGGTACCGGGACACTGCCAGAATTACGTACGTTTACCTTAATTCATTTCATCATCATCACTCTAGCGTTATCCCAGTTGCATAAAAAACTTTTTCGCCAAAATATTAGCTGGGTTCATAGCTCATTTACAATCTAAAATTATTCTAGAAAAACTAAATGTTTAATTTGTAAAATATTTGTTGATCCAATACATAATAATCCTATATATATATAATATTAATTAACAACATCGCGGCGTAGCTTATATTATTTCCCTGCAGCTGCACTACGGTTTGCATGTTATTCAGAATATTAAAATATCTACGCAAAGATTTCATAGAGAGGAAAAGGCTTGTATTGAATTATATTTCCAAGAACACCTTTTTATGGCTTTACCAATTAGACGAACCAGAATTTACATATCCTTCCATTGTATTAATTATTTAAAAAACACAGTTCGTATATTGAAACTGTTTATCAATTTTATTAACAAGTAAAGAAATAAAATTATTTATTTGCTTGAATATGATGATGAAGATGTCATAATTTATATAATATTGCTTTCGCCTTTCGGCATATTCTGTCTAATGGAACGTGCAAATGTAAGAACATTACAAAAGCAAGACTCGCAAGAAATATTTGCGTAGCGTTCAAATCAAAACTTAATAAATTAAAACCGTTTCTTCAAGTTTTTTCAATTCTACTAGTTCAGGGGCTATACTGTTCTTGTTTATGGACACATTCCTAGACTCCTAGCTACTACTAAGAATTTCTAGACATAATTGCTATCCACGAACTGGTAAAATCGAAATAGGCGTGAGTCTATGAATGTATGTGTAGTTTGATTATTTTGTATTATCATCGCAATATAATAGGTAATTATTGATATATTATAAATAGATATTCTTATATCATCATACCAGCCTAGGGACGTCCACTGCTGGATATAGGCCTCCCCCAAAATTCTGCACACAAACCGATCTTGAGCCGCCCACGTCCAGCCGCTTCCAGCGATCTTAACCAGATTGGTTCTTTGAGCTATGTGCCCTGCCCATTAACACTTCAGCCTGGCTATTCGGAGAGCTATGTCAGTGACTTTGGTTCTCCTGCGGATCTCCTTATTTCTGATTCGATCTCGCAGGGAAACTCCGATGTATGGATTATAAATATTCTTGTTTTATTTCTGGTGTTCCATAAAAAAATTGTTTATCTATCTATCCAAGTATACGGGCTACTTTTAAATCTAGACCTAATTGAAGTCTGAAATCTTCTTGCCTCATTTATGTAAAAATATAATTTTTATACGCTTGTGAAGCATATCTCTAGAATTCCTTGTCACAAATATCAAGAAGCCCATGAAGGGTCTAGTGTGAAATTATATATAGTCCATTATTAAGTATTTTTTGTATTAAAGTCTAGAGAGCACTGGTGTTACTTGTGTGTCAGTCAAAGTACCCATATCAATAATCATGGTTCAATAAAGTCAAAGTCCTTCCTTTTTTGATTCAGAAAGTTAAATCCAAAAATGAAGTCCTTGAAGATTCTTCATTTACATCTAGTGCCGCGTTCGCAATGCATGGTAGAACCATGAGAAAGAACGGACAATAACACTCTTTATTAAATAATATAAATTGTTCTGAAGATACGAGTACGATGCCTAATTCGATTGCTAGTGTTTAGCTTAAAAAATACAGCGATCTCAATTGATTCTAAGCGTAAACAAACATTTATGTCACGGGACGTGCGTCGCCATTACGAGTAGGTACATCTTTTATATCAAAAGATTTTTGTACAAAACATCCTTTACCTGTCTACGATAATATTTAAAAGGAATAAACACAAGTTACTTTTTTGAACAACTCAAAGCAATATCGTAAGAAAGATAAAATTTCTCGAGACTGAAGAAAGTACAAATATTGGCAACCGACAAATCGGATTCTAATCTAAAACAGAAAAAAGTAACTTGAACAAGAATGGATTAATTTAAAGAAGATTGTATAGGAAGATAGTTACACAAAAAGTGACTGTTCTTTTTATGTTTGCAACTTTCAAAGATAATCAAAAGAATAGAAAGGTATATTATAGAACTGTCAAATTAGTTCAATGGAGCTCAATTTTTTTTATTATTCGGCGTTAGTAAGTACCTAGTACATTATATGTATATCATAGCATTTGTTTTTGGCTGCATAGTCGGCACTGCGCCGAGAGCCTACTGTAAGTTCAGTAAGGGACCATACTTTGCGTGAACCACGTTTATTGAAAAACAGGCTTACTTGTTTTCACAGAAGTTACCATACTAATCAAAATTATTTTATTTAAGATATCTACTTGACTTGAGCGGGCATCAAGCCCGCGACCTTCTAGGTAGCAGTCGCTTGCACTCCCGTTGCGCCAACTGGTCGTCAATACATGTCATGTAGGTAATGGTTTTGTAAACCATAAGAGCTTAGGTAATGCATTGACATAATACGGGACAGCTTATTTTTTTTAGGGAATTTTTGGTACATTGTTTGATTGTAAAGGACCACTATACTCGTATTACGTCGTAGAAATATAGTAAGCATGATTGTAAAAATATGGACTTAAATGTTTTTATAATCAGCGTTACATATTCCTAAATACTACCTACTAGTTATTTTTGGAATAAGTTGAAAATAAATTGGAAAAATTAAATAAGTTTAAAATGTTTTAAAAGTTAGCGTTAGACATGATCAGTAGTGAAGTAAACCGTGCAATTTAGATGAAATTTTGTTCTGATTTTCAATCTGAGTAGTACCTTGTTCCAACCATGTACCAAGTTCATAAAATATCCTTTAAGCGCCCTCCAATATAAAACAGTATTTTATTTATCTCGAAGCCATGTTGGCTATAATTGAGTGTAAAAAACAATGCTATCATCAATCAAAAATACTCATTGCAGTAGCACTGATTCTTTTTTCAGAGCTGTCTCATTTATCTTATTCACGGCGATGGTATTGTTCACTAGTTGTATTGTAGGATTTGTATCTTTTGGGATTTTTTTTTTTGTTTCTATGGACATGATCAAGTGGTTTGAATCCAGCATTTGGTAAAATAATGTTGTCGTTTGATTTTAGTTCTTCTTTTCATGAAAGAAGTATTAGTGGTAGGCCACGATAGCTTAGTGAAGTTACTAACTACTGTCATGCAGAGGATATCGGGTTCGAATCCTTGGCGCGCTCCATAGACTTTTTGAAATCATGTGCGTATTATATTGTCTATTGTTGCACGCGCCATCAGAGAGGTTGGACTAGGTTATTTCTTTGGGCCCCATGTTTCAGAGAGCATGTTAAACTGTCGGTCCCGGCTGTCATGAAGATCTATAATAGTTGTTACATTATCGCTATCCCATTGGGTTATCCCGGAGGTTGGACGGCAGTCGCTCTGTGGAAAAGCGGATATTCTGTCATATCTGGTAAGACTAATAAGCGGAACTGAAGCCTTGGATGCTTGTCGATGTCTAAATAAAACCAGTTGGAATTGGAATAGGATTGTAATCAACATAAAACGCTGCTTATGCTGTTCATTTACTTACCACAATATGTATCAAAATGCAAAAGCATTTTCATCCTTTCTACATGAGCATCAAAGCCAACCGCAATATCCTAAAAAAAATTCGTAGGTAATATTTTAAAAAGTAGTTGCTGAGCATTAATTAAAATTCTTTATGAAATAATTAAAAAAATATCTCTCTGTGAACCACTTCAGAAATAATTAGCCGTAGAAATATTGATAAGTAAGTTTTTAACGCCTAATATAATGCAAAACTCTTAAAAGGACTTATAAATATTTTTTTTATACAAAGATCGATGCACGTTTTTAATTTACAATAAATTAAGTTGCTACTTTTTTTACATCTGCTTGCGAGATAATTAATAAGTACCTTTGATATCTCATTTTATCTCATAAGCCTATCAGTTCTGCGACAGACGTGACCAGCCCACTGCCACTTGAGTTTCCTTCATCTTTGAAATACGTCAGTTACTCGGGAAACAATCTTACCAAATATTTAAAATGCTCACCTTCAACTGTTAATCCGTCCCAGTTTTGCCATTTGTGGCTTGTTGAAAGACGTTGATGGTGTCAATAAGCTGTCAGTAAGTAAACTAACACCAAAATACACTAAACTACCTGAAAATCCAGACACTATTTAAGGAATTTACCTGTAAGTTTCTAAGTCTAAATATATACTGCTGAATAAGTTAAAGTTATAGATTCAAAGGTAAAGGTAAAGTGATACTAAACTAGACCTATTCAAATATTTCTCAGAAAGGTACGTAAGTTTAACCAGCACCTGCCCGAAATACGTACTACAAAACTACCTGAAAAGCCAACCACTATAAAGCCAACCATTGTCTCCGGATCATGAAGAACCGAAAAAACTACATATATTTCACAAAACATGCAAATGTTCCTCTTAACGATGTAGTAACTCAGATATATAAGAAACAGAATACCGTTAGAACCACCCGATAGATAGGTAGAAAGAGAAAAAAAATCTCAGAGGAGTAATGAAGGAGGGTTTACAGCGTTTTTACGATACCTCCTTATCCTGAGTTATGAGAGAAATCGGCGATTTGCAATGCAAATATTTTATGCCGGGATGTAATGCTGGCCTTCCTGCTAGTGGGAATATACAATCGATACACAAAAATATAAGTAGGTTAAAACGATAAGTTCATTTGGGTTTTGGAACATCTTCTTTGATTCGAGTGCGGTTAATATTTTATTTATCCGGTGCTATTTCTGTATTCGATTCTACGTTATTCCTTTGCGTGTGAATCTGTCATAAATTGAGCTCCTCGATTTCTGCTAGAGATGCTGTGGGCTGATGACGTATTTATTAGCTTAGCTTGATATTATATTTTTTTCACATTATATTATTTAATTGTAATTGTTTGGAACGTGCGTGAATATGTCTTTGAATTTTCTTATCTTACCCCAATATATCTTTCAACTCAAAAAAATTTAGTGACTAATAAATTATAACTTCAATGCTGTCGCTTTATTATTGATTTTATTTTGTTTATTTTTTAAAGACAACTCCCGCATAAGGACTAAATCCTGTTCTCAGGGTACTATACAAACATACAACTTACGGACACAATGAACACCCAGACTCGAAGAAACAATTTATAAATCACACAAAGTGTTGTCTCGTGTGGAAATCGAACCCTAAACACTCAGCGCAGTGTCAAGCGGCGAAGCGGCCGCTTAAACCACTACGCCAACCGTGCAGACGATCTTTGATCTCTTAAATCACATATTATTACAGTGCATCAAATAATAATTCGAATATGTACTTACCTGTATGGTACTAATTGAATTGATGTCCTGGTCTATATCCGTAGCAGTAGTACGAAAGCTCTTGTGTGCCAAAAAGAGAACAACAGGCTCAACGTTGAATCTACTCCAAACCGTTTTAGATATTTGTACGAAGAAATAAAAAATGAAACCCTTACAGGATCACTCGTGTGCCTATCCATCCTTTCATTGCAGCCAATTTGCTCTGAAACGATTTGACCAAATAATTTGAAATTTGGCACTTGTATGCTTTTCTGGGACCTAAATACGAAAGTATTACGTAAGCATCATCATATCAGCCAAACGACGTCCACTGCTGGACATAGGCCTCCCCCAAGGTTCTCCACACAGACCGGTCCTGAGCCGCCCGCATCCAACCGCCTCGCGCGATCTTGACGAGATCGTCTGTCCGCCTTGCGGGGGGCCTACCTCTGCTGCGTCGTCCGGTACGTGGCCGCCACTCCAGAACCTTTCTGCCCCAACGGCCATTGGTTCTTCGAGCTATGTGCCCTGCCCACTGCCACTTCAGCTTGGATATCCGGAGAGCTATGTCGGCGACTTTGGTTCTACTGCGGATCTCCTCATTTCTGATTCGATCTCGCAGGGAAACTCCAAGCATAGCTCTCTCCATCGCCCTCTAAGTGACCTTGAGCCTTCTGATAAGGCCCATTGTGAGCGACCACGTCTCTGATCCGTAAGTCATCACTGGCAACACACACTGGTCAAAGACTTTCGTCTTGAGACATTGCGGGATATCGGACGAGAAGATATGTCGTAGCTTCCCGAACGCTGCCCAACCGAGTTGGATTCGACGATTGACCTCCTTCTCGAAGTTGGTCCTACCTAATTGGACTACTTGTCCCAGGTAGATACTTGTCGACAACTTCGAGCGTAGAGTTCCCAACCTGAATAGCCATGGTAACGGCGGGGCAAGGGGTGCGAAGAATCTCCGGAAGAGATCGGGCTACCACCACCAACGACAATTGGCCCTGGCAACACTGAACAGCGGACCCGGAATTCCCGGGGTCACTTGCTGGCTAGCTTTATGGAGAAGGAAGGCCTCTATATGATGAATTCCTTCTTCAAAAAGCGAGAATGCTGCAAGTGGACCTGGGTAAGTCCAGACGGTGCCACCAAAAATGAGATCGACTTTATCATGTCGACGAAGAGGCAGATATTCAATGATGTCTCCGTGATCAATTCACTTAAAGTGGGGAGCGATCACCGAATGGTAAGAGGCACATTGAATATCTGTACAAGCCTCGAACGGTCGAGGTTGATAAAGTCCACGCTCCGACCGGCACCGGTTCATATCCAAAACCCCGAGAGCTTTCAGCTCGAACTCAAGAACCGTTTCGAATGCCTGGGCGAATGCGTAGATGTGGACAAGTACAGTAACAGGTTCGTGGATGCTGTCCATACAACAGGGGCTTAATTCTTTAAGCCCCAGAAAAGCAAGAGAACCAGCAAGATCTCGGGTCCGACCCTCGAGCTGTTAGAGGAAAGGCGCAAGATGGTTCTGCTATCCTCCGACGACATGCCGAAATATCGGCACCTCAACAGACAGATCTCTAAGTCTCTGACTCGCGATCTTCGCCAATACAACACAAAATGTGTTCGTGAGGCGATCGAGCAGAATAAGGGATCCAAAATGTTCCAGAGGGATCTGTCTGTTGGGCAGAGTCAGCTGACAAAGCTGAAGACGGAGGATGGCAGAATCGTATCGTCCAAGCCTGAGCTCTTGGAGGAGATCGATAGGTTCTATGGACAGCTATACACGACAACGCAACAACCCGCAAGTACTCCAGCGTCAGACCCTAGAGCTGGATTGACCCGACACTATACCGAAGATATCCCGGACGTCAGCATGCACGAGATTAGTGTGGCTCTTAAACAGCTCAAAAACAACAAGGCGCCGGGTGATGACGGAATTACGAGCGAGCTTCTGAAGGCTGGCGGTGCACCCGCTAGAGAAGCCCTTCGGAAGCTATTTAATTCCGTCATTATCGAGGGTAAAACGCCACAGGCGTGGCACAGAGGTGTGGTGGTGCTTTTCTTTAAGAAAGGGGATAAAACCCTCTTAAAGAACTACAGACCCATCACACTTCTGAGCCACGTCTACAAGCTGTTTTCGAGGGTCATCACGAATCGTCTCGAGAGCAAGCTAGACGACTTCCAGCCTCCCGAACAAGCCGGTTTCCGTAAAGGCTATAGTACCATAGACCACATACATACGCTGCGGCAGGTTATACAGAAGTCCGAGGAGTATAACCAGCCCCTATGCTTGGCGTTTGTGGACTATGAGAAAGCCTTCGATTCGATCGAAACCTGGGCGGTGCTACAGTCTCTCCAACGGTGCCGGATTGACTACCGATATATCGAAGTGCTTAAGTGTTTGTATGAAAACGCCACTATGTCAGTCCGCCTCCAGGACCAGAGTTCGAAACCTATTCAACTCCAGCGAGGGGTGAGACAGGGGGATGTCATATCCCCGAAACTGTTTACCACTGCGCTGGAGGATGTTTTCAAGCTTCTGGATTGGAATGGACTCGGCATCAACATCAACGGCGAGTACATCACTCACCTTCGATTCGCAGACGATATCGTAGTCATGGCTGAGACCATGGAAGACCTAGGCACAATGCTCGATGGACTCTGTAGAGTCTCCCAACAAGTAGGTCTTAAGATGAACATGGACAAGACGAAAATCATGTCGAACGTCCATGTTGTACCTGCTCCTATTACGTAAGCAACTGAACTTTTAATAAGGTGTGACTTTGGGGGGGGGGGGAAATTGAACACTTAAAATGAATTTTCGGTCCCCAAAACCGTTAATACTTTGAAAGGTATAGGTACCTACGTATGGATAGCTTACGGGATACGTAGTAGTAGAGACACTACGGAACGCCATTTGCAACGATCCTGACGAGAATAAACAAAGCAAATCGTATTCTCGTGGAGAGAGGGCAATCTCGACATCAAACCATGTACAATGAAACAAGTCGGCGGTGGACCAATTTGAAAAAAATGCCTTGGCTCGTTCATAGAGTAGAGGCACACTAAAGCTGGTTTTGTATACGAATATCAATGTTTGTGTAAAGTACCACTGGAAGCGACGATGTCTTGCTGAGCGATTCTCACCCTTATGGTGGTCTAGCGGGAAGTTGTTCGACTGTACCAACTCGTCTGGTCGAATTGGTATAGTAAGACAAATCATGCTATTGACTCACAATGCCACTGCGAAAAAAATTCTGAGAACCTTAAGTCCAGCATTGGACTGTGATGAAAATACTTTACTAGGCATAACCTAATACCAAATAATTTTAAAACTTTCTCATCGCATTTAAGTAATATAAATCGGATGCAATTCACAAACTACCGTCATAGCTTGACTTAAACTCTACTGTAAATCATATTGCATTGGCGCCACAAATTTAATTCCAAAACAGCACTGTGAACATTTTCAGCTTAATTCAATTTCAGATCCAAGTCGAGTTTCTACCTAAATAGCGAGTATAAACATGACGCATTTCGTGAGTAAAGGTAACTGTACAATGTACATCAGTTTAAACTACAACGCGATAACCAAAAGTAAGCACAACAATTACAACCAATTTTATAGGATTAATTATTTATTGTTCCATTCTCCCTTAAGATTAAAAAAAAACATATAAAACGAACTTATTAAAAAAATTATACTGCCCCCGTGGTCAAGTGGATAGCGTATGCGACTAGTGATTGGAGGTCCCGGGTTCGATTCCCTGGTCGGGCTAAAGTGTTACTGGGTTTTTCCGAATTCTCAGCAGCAGCTCGGAGTCTGGTAATGTGCCTGGTAACGGCAATAGGCTCGCCCCCTATTACGTGGGACTTAAAAAATCATGGCCAAATGTGGGTGTAATATTACGCTTCTTCTACCCCTTCGGGAATACAGGCGTGAGTATATAAAAAGTAATAAAAAAAAGATAACGATTACCCTGAAAATAACAAGCGATATTAACACAGATTTAGATTAAAATGTTAATAAAAGCTAATTTTAAAAGACTTGACAACATTTACTCCAACTTTGACATTCGCTAACGTTCCTGACAATCGGAATAGTACGATACGCATACGTTCACCGACTGTGTGCGTTGACTATTATAGAAACCTAGTAGGTAATTCATCTGAATGTGGGCAGGTCCAAATAAAGTAATTACGACCAATGCTAAAACGCTTCAATTTTATTTATTACCATTACCACATTAAATTGTATGAAAACAAAACTGTACGTAAATATCAAGTGCACGTTCACTCTTATATAACGCTATTGTAACATGTACGTACGAGACCTCGTTGATACGTACTCGTAGGATTAATTCGAGATGAGCCAGGCGGAAATATTGACTCGAATGCGACGACCTCCTTGGATAATTCGTGTTTGGGGATTTCGTTCGGTTCGTCAGATCATTCACGAATGTTGATATATTATGTTATATGTTCGGAATATTTCAACATAAGGACGACATGGCAACAGATGTCTGCCTATTCAATTGGGAGAACGAAATATAGAAGTCAATAACTTAAACAATGTTTTTGTGGCATTTTGGTGGTTATGAACCTTTGTGAAGGGGATAGTGCGATGTCGTGAAGCAAATTACATCTGCCCGTACCAGTCCTACAACATGATAATCACGATCACTAACACACAACCGTCAAGAGCGCAATGGATAAGAAGAAGTATGTGAGTCATTAATTCAGTATAGCATTTGACTCTAAAAATGACTGCTATAGTCTGATCATCCATATCTATGACCGTATACATTTATTTTCCGAGTTTTAAAGCGATATCTAGAATTTGGACAAAATAATTAATGAATCAATTAAATTACTTAGTAGGTACCTACTCTTCGGCAAAATTTTACGCAGCTTTTCTTACATAGGTAGTCCATTTATGGAAAACAGCTGTTACCAAAGGTTTTAAACAAAACCTTGTGCATTGCTTGCTTGAGAAATATTCTTCACACCCTCAATCATATTTCAGTAAATATTCTCCGGAAATACGAGAGAAATACTACATTCCTAAGATTCCAAGAATGAAAATCTCTCTGAAGTAGCTGAATTAGAATAAACTGATTGAGACATTAAGAAAGAAAAAGCCGAAAACCCAATTCACCTACAATCTCAGATGTCTTTTACCATATTTCTTGTATGGTAGTGTCAGAGGGTCTCGGGTTCGAATCCACGGCGCACAACAATGACTTTTCGAAGTTAAGTGTATTTCATACACATTACATTGTTAATTATCACTTGCTTAACGGTGAAGGAAAACATCGTGAAGAAACCTGCATGTCTGAGAATTCTCCATAATGTTCTCGAAAGACATGTGAAGTCTGCCAACCCGCACTTGGTCACTATCGCCTTACCCCTCTCATAGTGAGAAGAGGCCCGTGCCCAACTGTGGGACAGCATGTATGCAGAGCTGATGATGACGATCAGTCTGAGATTATACAACTATGTCCTTTTTGCCAATGCTTATAATTCGAAAATAAACAGACAAAACAATATGATTTTAGTTGTAAATGGTCAGACTGTAAATTTTTACGATGGTTGTAGACGCGGCATCCACTGATAAAAAACTTCAAGACCAAATACGACAAATGAAATCCACGAAAACATAACTACAGAGACAGCTCTGCTCACTTTAAATCTTCCCTCGCAACCCAAAGTTAACATACGAAAAGCGAATGTATAATAACATTCTATTCTGAGATTTTCATTTGTGAATATAGAACGACTCTGTAAATACATAGATACTTAATTTATTCATACTCAATTTCAATTTCGCGGTGAGCCGAGTGCCAATCGCCGGTCTCTCTATATCCACAGATGAAATTGTCGATACTAAATACTTTGAAATAAAAGACCATTCCGGGTCTTTTATATTTTTGCTAATTTTCATGTTCAATTTAATGAATGCCGGAATAAATTTGGCCTTTATGCTGATACTGGTGTTTAATCGAATCAAAAAATTTTGGTGTTTTCAGCTTGAATTGATGAAGGATGATTGGTGTTATAATATCGTTTAGTTGGAGCGTTTATTTATTATATTTTGTGCTGCTTTATTATATTTAGAGAGGATTAATTAAAGGATCCTCGTTCGTAATTTATTACGACTAAGTATAAAACAGAACATGTACTATTTGTAAGGTATTATTATGTACAGTCGAACAACTTCCCGCTAGACCACCATAAGGATGAGAATCGCTCAGCAAGAAATCGTCGCATCCATTGCTACTTTACACAGTTTGACATTCATTCATAAATCCCTTGGCTCGCTCATAGAGTCGAAGCACACTTGAAATATGTTTTATATACGAGTGTCAATGTGCGTGTAAAGTAGCACTGGAAGCGACGATGTCTTGCTGAGCGATTCTCGCCCTTATGGTGGTCTAACGGGAAGTTGTTCGACTGTACCTAGTATATAATTATGTTACAATAGTACATGATCTGATTAGTTTTTGATCTGAGAATTAATGAACGATGATTGGTGTTATAATATCGTTTGGTTGGAGCGTTATTTATTATATTTTGTGCTGCTATATTATATTTAGAGAGGATTAATTAAAGGATCCTTCTTCGTAATATAATACGACTAGGTAAGTAAAAAACAGAACATGTCCTATTTGTAGGATATTATTATGTAAGTACAATCAAACAAGTCGGCGCTGGACCAGTTTGAAACAAAAATCCTTGGCTCGCTCATAAGTCGACACGTCGTCGAGGCACACTAGAAACTGGTTCTGTATACGAGTGTCAATGTGCGTGTAAAGTAGCACTGGAAGCGATGATGTCTTGCTATGCGATTCTCGCCCTTATGGTGGTCTAGCGGGAAGTTGTTCGACTGTACCTAGTATATAATTATGTTACAATAGTACATGATCTGATTAGTTTCACTACCGTGTCAATTGTCCCAGGATATATGAATATACCTAGATATTAGTACCTCTTTGAGATTTTTATCTGGACTAAAACACCGTTCTTTGTATATATATAACCGATTCGTCTAATAAATGATTTAAGCCTTTGAGGCCGTATATTAAGTAGATATACTAATAGGTATGCAAAAGGACTTTTTTGTCTTTTTAGTTCCAGAACTAAAGACTCAAGCCGCACATTGTGTTCATCTACAGCATTCTACTACATTATATTATTTTATTTTTGTAAAATATACCATCCTTTTTTTTTGACTCATGGTGGAAACCAAACAATTTACGGGCTGACCCCCCTAGGCTGGGCCCCTAAAGGGGCTCAGTCTAGGGAGAGTGTGATGACTCCCCGACGAGAAGCGCCGGGACTACCCACTAAAACCACCATGGTGTTCCTCTATCCGATCCCATTGAATGGCGGGGTCTCGGGATCTACATTAGTATAACTGCCGCGACCCCGCCTGAGCTAGCCCGCCGAAGCAGGCCCCGTCCCTCGCATGCATCCATTTGCATCCATCATAATTGTCCTCATACATCTTCTTTCATACTACGAGCGGAAAAGAACGACGTAGTCTACTAATGCTACGAGAGGCGCACTCTCGGGCCTAGCGGACGGCAGGCAGTCTAAAACAGGCCCGCCGCCCGCTGGCGTGTACTCACGGTGGCCGGAGATCGTTGAGCGCCCTCCGGCGACGACGCCCGGTTCTGCGGGTGGAGACAGGTCGCGTGGGCTCCCTATCCCGCTCCGCCGCCTCCTTGATCGACATCACCGTCTCACAAATGGAGGCGGCGGCGTCCCAACACATCTCGCTCCGGACAATGGAACGAATCAAGGTCCGAAGCGAGAGTTCGACCACTCCTATCGCCGCGACTAGGTCCCGGCGCTGCGATGCCCAAGCAGGGCATTCCGCCAAGGTGTGCAGCGCTGTGTCCTCTACTTAAAATATACCATCTACATATATTTTAACGAACTCAGCAGACCTGCAAGTTAAACGATATTTCGCTAGTTATTAAATAATGAGATGGCAGTGCGCGCGTAATTAAAAATCCATGAAATATTATCAAGGTACATTATTTCGAGGAATAAGAATTGTGTGTGGATTTTTGAGCATGGGTTCGCAGTAATTAAGAGGTACCTATTGCTGTTGAATTTTATTTTTCTTTATTCTCCAGCGCTTATAGCTGCCCTTTTCTGTGTCGGAGAAACCCAATTATTGAAGATGTGTTAGTGTTTTTGTGTTTCTAGATGACGGTCTGTGAGCACATAACTCCTAAACAAATATACCTACCAATTATGACGTGTTTTTTTTTGTTTGAAAGCTGACGTGATCGAAATAATTATTTAGCTGCAATTATGAAGATCTGTGGCGGGGCCTTACTACAATTTACAATTCTATGATTATTTTTAGATCATACGCGTACATCAAGACGTATGTTCGATTAACGTTTTTACAAGACAAGGACTAAACACGTTTTAGCTGTGTCAAAGCTTAAATTTTATAAAATATGTGCCTCAATAAATTCTGAAGAACAAAATTAAATGTCGAATCAATGTGTGTGTCGAATCTGTGTCAATATCTTAGCGAATTTAAGTTCAATCTTATCAAAGTCTCCTTTAGAAAGTCTTTTGAAATGATCGAAATCAAATAAAGTCTAGTGGTATAACAATTTAGTCCTTATTTTATGTTACGTTTCGCTCAAGTTTCTAACTGCGTGATATTAAATACAGCTTCAATATTTTTACCAGTCAAAAGCCAGCTCTTAGCTTCATAATATTCGTACATACTGACATATGAAGACGTATAGTCAACATTCAATAACCAGTAAGTAAATATACTTGCCCCATAAAAACTTTTTGCGTCAACTCGTCGATTATTCCACACAAATAAACCTAAACATTGCTAAGTATACACATTGAAGAAGCACTTATCCCGTAAATCATAAGGGAAAGCTTCCATTCTATTTGTCAACGGTTATCCTCGAGTATTCCTGAATGATGGCCAGTCATTAATGAGGGGACTCCATCTAAGGCCATTGGGGGCAGATCTCCTTGAGCCTATTTGTCCTCTACTGGTAGTGATAAATGGGAACGTCCCGGCCACTGGTATTAGTCGAGTCATTGGAAAAGAGTAGAGGTTAAACATACGGGTAGATATTTCTTGTTCGGTGCCGAAGTACAAAAAGTAGTTTACTTTAATCTGACCGTTATCTACTTACTTATATACTCAGTTATACCTAATCAATTCCGATAAAATTTCACACAAACTTGTTTTCTTGATTTTTGTAACCGAAAAAAAAACTGTAAAGAAACTTAGAAGATGCAAAGAATACAAAACAATATCCAGGTAGCTATAGAGTACATTGTAGAATGGGAGAACAATTGTATTACATTGATTGATATTAATAAAATCGGTGCCTACACTTACTTACCTATAAGCAAGCTAATTTACATCCTATAAATATACTAATTAAACCGAAAAAAGAAAACCATGATAAATTACGATTTTACCAATGTTCTTATGAAACCTAACAGGACTACTTGCCGATAGATTAAATAATTAGATAGGTAAGTAACCTAATCCGCCGGTTGACGAGACGTTTATATTTCTGAAATTATTTGGAATTCATAATTGTAATTTCTTTTAATGGTTGTTTCTTCCCGCTGATGTTTCAGAAACTCCAATACAAAAAACGAAAGAAAAGATTTCTTCAGAGGTAATAGTAGGTATTTGAAATAGGGAGGTAACTACCTATATTTTCTCGTGATGTATTTTTATTCACGTCTCTACATAATTAAGCTATTTCCGACTGTGTATGGTGATGCAAAGGTTGTCCGCGCGCCTCTAGCGGCAAATTTGGAACTTGTCCGGTAATTGTATTGAGCTGTCAAAAGTGTTGTACCCGGACAACTCCCAAATTCGCCGCTAGAGTCGCTAGTTAGAATCTTAGCATCGCTAATAGGTTTAACAAAATTAAAGCGGCTGCCTCGTTGGTCTCGCGGCATAAATGTGCGCGTGGGATTGGGAGGTCTCGGGTTCGATTCCCGGGTCGGGCAAAGTGTTATTGGGTTTTTCCGTTAGGAAATTCTCAGTAGCAGCACGGAGTCTGGTAATGTGCCCGGTACGGCAATAGGCTCGCCCCCTATTACGTGGGACCTAAAATTCATGGCGAAATGTGGGTGTAAAATTACACCTCTGCTTACCCCTTCGGGGATACAGGCGTGAGTCTACAAAAAAAAAAGCGGCGTAAGATAAGAAAATAATAGGCTTCAATAATTTGCTTTCCCTTTCTCTAGTATGAGCGATAGCCTAGTGGAGATACCAACAGACTGCCATGCAGAGGGTATCGGGTTCGAATCCGCGGCGCGCACCAATGACTTTTCGGAGTTATGTGCGTATTGAATTGTTAATTATCGCTTGTCCCGTGCCTCGGAAAGCACGTTAAGCCGTCGGTCCCGGTTGTCATGAAGATCTTTGACAATCGTTACAGGGCGTCAGTACCGTCTAACAAACTGACATTAGTCTAAACCATGGAATATCGCTATCCCTTCGGGTTGCGGAGGTCAGACAGGCAGTCGCTCCGTGGAAAAGCTAATATTCAGCCGAATCCGGTTAGACTAGTAAGCGGACCCCAGATTGAAACTGGGATAACGCAAAGAGGATGATGATCTCTAGTATGAGGCAAATCTTTTTTTAAAGACATGCAGTGTTAGTTGCTTCGCAAAATCAATATTCACGCGCCTTGGGGGAGCCATGCATAATATCGGATGGAATTTTGTGTCGATAAGTGGTATTATGTTTAAAACATAAAACCACTTATCGACACAAAATTCCATCCATATAATAAAAAAATAAAATAATATATGTAGTACAGGCGCCAGCATAAAGCGTTTTCTTTTAGATGCAGCTATGGTAGGTACCTAATAAACAAGCTAGGAATCCGTTGGAAGGCGATGGTGTCCTATATATGTTAGTATAGCGACAAGCGGTTGACGCAGTGGTAAATTAAAAGAATGTCAAGATGATGTAAGTGAAGGAGGGTAATTTAGGTACCTACCTAATAGTCCACCGCGCTGCCTTGATGCGGGTTGGCAGACTTCACAAGTCTTACCTACGAGAATATTATGGAGAACTGCAGATTGTCTCACGATGTTTTGCTTCGATAATGAAGCGATAACTTACAATATACAAGCCATCACTCTATATATGATGGTACCAAAATAATTTCGAAAAAGTCATTGGTGCGCGTCGCGGTTACGAACCCCCTACCAGGCAGTCAGTCGGTCTCTCCACTACGCTGCTTTTAGTTATTGCTATTTTTTTCATATATCTAGATTAATTAAACTTGTAGGTACCTACTTATCTCAGAATTTTTCACTGCTATAGGAGGTAATCTGAACAAGCTTAATTAATTTGAACAGTTTCACAACCAAACCACAACGCCAACGGGTCCACCCAACTTACTGTTGCGTACATTTCACCCACGCACGAAAATAATATTTACCATTAGAGAAACACGTATTCACGCCATTCTGACCCATAAATACATTACATTAGTTCATATTTTCGCATCAAAATATGTTTAAATATCTCAATGAATAGTTAATAACATTATTAGGATTTTTTGTAAGTAAGTACATGTGGTATAATCCTACCAACTTGCAACCGAGTACTTACCTATCTTTTTCTACTAGGTATAATGTTCAAATACATCGAACTGTGTAAGACTTACATACCTACCTACGTATGTTTAAGTTGAATAGGTACAGGCTTAAATTACTTAAGTAAGGATAGCTTTTGGAAAATGTTTCGTAAGCGTTTCACCTAATGTTTACTGCACGCATGGTGGAAGTTAGTAGTTAACATGTCTACTTCCGTTTTACTTTTACTTTTACAGGTTGTATAGCCTTGCTAGCTCGACTGGCGAAACTACCCTCTCACAGAAAATCGACATAAAGTAACAGTAGGTACCTAAACTGTTGCGTTTCATTCGGTGAGTGAGAGTGCCGGAGGCCCTACCCCCTATTCCTTCTCCCTCATCCCACTCCTCATCCTATCACTTTTCTCAATCCCAAGGGGTGGTAACGCACTTGTGACTCCTGTGGTGTTGCTTGTGGCCATGGGCGGCGGTAATTGCTTACTATCAGGCGATACGTCTGCTCGATCCTTAGTTTTATTAATGTCCACAAATTGTTGTTCCCAAGTTTGGCGTTTCTTGCGTCCGTTGAAAGAAGGACCGTTAAGTCTGTGTATTACGTACCTACTAATATATGTTCTCTGCAACACAGAAATATTATGTTGAAGAATTGCATTCCTGTGGGAATCAAACCTAGAACGTCCACCACGGAATGTACCACGTAAAGCAACTGCTAAGTATCTAACTACTTTAGATCTTAGGTATAGATAGAAATGAATTGTAGGTAGGTACCTAAGTACCTTTATCAAACTCCGTCTAACTTTCAAACATATCAAGTACAAGCACTTACGTAAAAATCTTCTATCTGAGCAAGAGCCGTATTTATGTCGCCGTCTCCACTGCCATATTAATCATGCACTTCCCATTAATACCACTGGGAGTACCCGCTACAAGGAAAAGCGATAGAGCTGGTCAATGTCGAAATTAACCATAACGGTCATTATCACCCCCACTTGGCCTTTATGGGGGCAATTTTTCAGAAACGGCGATCAATTCCACGCATATTTTTCTTCGTCTGACCTAGATAAACTGATCTTTTTAAATGGTACTGAATTTTAGGTCAAATTTGGTACCTAATAGTTTTCGTTGACTAGGTACCTAGCTCGAAAATGGCACGGCAATATTGTTTAGGAGAGATGCAACTGAAAGGAATCTAAGGCTGTTCTAAAGCCTGGACTAAAATAAATAGGTAGGTACAAGTTGCCGAGAGCAATTTGTAGCACACAACGGAATAAAATAATTATAATACAGGTAACTAAGCAAATAAAATGTCCACCTAATAAAATGCTCACGACACTACGTAATTTCACTTCAATTTTGTGCCTTTAATTGAAGCTGCCCACTTTCGCCCCTAAATTCTACTTTTCAATCTTCACTTTTAAGTGGGCAGAGCGCGAGCCAATTTCTCAAAAAAAATAAACATACATAACATTAGGTTACGTTCGCCTACAGCTTCAGATATAGGTAGCTAACTACATTACAGTACAAGATAGACTTATTTGTCTGAGTAGAATTAATACCTACTTTGGTGGTTTTGAGAAATAAGGGCTATTTTTAGGAAGTCGGGGCTGGTTCTATGTCGTAGATGCACTGCTTGATCCATGATGTTAGCATTATCTTAATTGCATCCCAGACTTTCCTTTTGGAGCTCGGGTTCTAGTCGAACCAGATTCGATAGAATATTAGCTCTCACAGAGCGACTACCGTCAGACGTCCGCAACCCAAGGAGATTGCGATATTCCACGGTTTAGAATAGCGACAGTTTTTTGACGACTTACTGACTCCACATAACGCCAGTTATGAACTTATGACCGACAGCTTAGCGTGCTCTCCGAGGCAAGCGACTATTAACAATTAAATACGCTCATAACTACGGTAAGTCAGTCAGTGGTGGGATTTGAACCCGATACCAAAGAGCTCAGATATTTACATAGAGGCGCATTTCTTATGGGCGCTCTGAAGACAAACTTTCTGTAACCCAAATTGACGCTTGGCGGCGTGGCAGTCGCGCTGTGACAGCTGTCTCTACGAGTGCAAGACAGACGAAGGTTCCTCCTGTGTATCTTAAATACGGAGCAAGAGAGATGGAGAACGACGCCAGTGCCGCCAACGGCGCCAACTACGAACTACACTGGCGAGTCGCCACTCGGAATCGGCACACGAAATCCTTAAGATAGCACTTCTATGTAAATCTGTATCCAGTGCCGATACACTCCGCAACTTTGCATGACAGTCGGTGTTGGTATCTCTACACGTCTATCGCCGCCTATTGGCCACTTAAAATCCATAACCATGAAAAAATAAATATTTTGAGACAATGCATATTTTATTCACTTAATTAAAAGTCTACCAGATTCGTGTTCAATAAATAGACCTTAGGTAAGTTTTTTATTCAATATGAACCTGGGCGTTATTTTATGACAAACATTTTTAACGGGATTACTTTTACGGAATTCCTCTTATTAAATTTCTCAGTGAAATGACATACTTACGCGTAAAAAGATCCCTACTTCAAATACAAAGACCAATAAAATTAAGCTTTTTCGGGCACATTTATTTACGTTGACCTGTATGGGTAAATTTAAAAGGCATTGAAGTTGAGATTTTATTTTGATCATAAATAACGTTTGATGCTTACCTAGGTTATCTAGGTTTAAAGAATTCTACTTACTTAGTAGGTACCTAATATTTACAATGTAGTCTTAGCTTCCTGGAAACGGTATCCTCCTTGATACGAACATCGAGAAGGATACCGAGGACGATACCTAACGGAAGGATACCGAGAAATCTACTTCGTATATCAGAGCAACTCTTGGAAGAAATAAATACCTACCATACTTTCTTTATTCCTCAGAATAATTATACAGTTTTTCCTGGCTTAAGTCATTAAACTGGTTAAGCACCTACTTACCGTAGCGGAACTTAGTACTTATCTACTTGCTGCGGGGTGTGCTCCTGCGTGGCGTCGGCATAGTCTGTGTTATGCCGACGATACGTTGGTCACGGCCAAGGGTAAGACGCACCGGGCGGCGGCGATACTGGTGAAGGCTGAGGTTGCACACATAGTGAGTCGCATCCGGCAGTTGATCCTCAAAGTGGCCCTGTCGAAATCCGAGGCCATTTTGTTCCATGGGCCTTGGAACAGGCCACCTGCAGGGGCCCACATAATGGTAGGAGGGGTGCGCATCGGCATCGGGACGAGCTTGAAGTACCTCGGGCTCGTTCTCGACAATTCAATTCAATTCAATTCCATTCAATTCAATTCAATTCAATTCAATTTGTTTTTATTGTGCAAACACAGGTTGTTACACACAAAGGATGTTACAAAATTACATTATAGATCAGCTGTGTTCCGCCACTTGGGCATACAATATGATAATCATACAAAATGCAAACAGACACATGTCAATATAAAAATATTCAATTATCATCAACAATATTAATTATTTTACATTTACATTACACATATTACATTACATTATTCATTTTAAGTCAACATCCAAAATGCAAACAGACACATGTCAATATAAAAATATTAAATTATCATCAACAATATTAATTATTTCACATTACACATATTACATTACATTATTAATTTTAAGTCAAAGTCACAATGAAAATATTATACCTATTGCTAAAAATAATATAACTTTATATAACTTAACAATGTTTATTAAGTAGTCTGCCCATATTTTTTAGTCAATCCTTCATTTGTAAATACTCTTTTACCGAGTAGTGGCATTCTGCCATTAACCATTTATGCAGTTTCTTTTTAAAAATTGATATTTCATTTATATGCCTGATCTCTAATCGTATCTATATATATAAAAGAAAGTCGTGTTAGTTACACTATTTATAACTGAAGAACGGCTGAACTGATTTGGCTGAAAATTGGTGGAGAGGTAGCTCTGGACCAGGAAAAACACATAGGACAATTAGTTACAAAAAATAATCTGGGAGGGATTTTAGGGAGGGTCGAAATTTGTAGGGACAAACCTACTACCTATTGACAGAAATAACGCATGCGCTGTAATAATTTAGAGCTGCGCGCGCATGTGCTGTGTATCTGTCAGTACCTACTGTCACATTATACATTGTCATATGGTGCACTGTCATTACTTCGTTCACTTACTTATCATCATATCAGCCAAACGACGTCCACTGCTGGACATAGGCCTCCCCCAAGGTTCTCCACACAGACCGGTCTTGAGCCGCCCGCATCCAACCGCCTCCCGCGATCTTGACGAGGTCGTCGGTCCACCTTGCGGGGGGCCTACCTCTGCTGCGTCGTCCGGTACGCGGCCGCCACTCCAGAACCTTTCTGCCCCAACGGCCATCGGTTCTTCGAGCTATGTGCCCTGCCCACTGCCACTTCAGCTTGGCTATGCGGAGAGCTATGTCGGCGACTTTGGTTCTACTGCGGATCTCTTCATTCCTGATACGATCTCGCAGGGACACTCCAAGCATAGCTCTCTCCATCGCCCTCTGAGTGACCTTGAGCCTTCTGATAAGGCCCATAGTGAGCGACCACGTCTCTGATCCGTAAGTCATCACTGGCAACACACACTGGTCAAAGACTTTCGTCTTGAGACACTGCGGGATATCGGACGAGAAGATATGTCGTAGCTTCCCGAACGCTGCCCAACCGAGGTGGATTCGACGATTGACCTCCTTCTCGAAGTTGGACCTACCTAATTGGACTACTTGTCCTAGGTAGGTATACTTGTCGACAACTTCGAGCGTAGAGTTCCCAACCTGAATAGGAGCAGGTACAACATGGACGTTCGACATGATTTTCGTCTTGTCCATGTTCATCTTAAGACCTACTTGTTGAGAGACTCTACAGAGGCCATCGAGCATTGTGCCTAGGTCTTCCATGGTCTCAGCCATGACTACAATATCGTCTGCGAATCGAAGGTGAGTGATGTACTCGCCGTTGATGTTGATGCCGAGCCCATTCCAGTCCAAAAGCTTGAAAACATCCTCCAGCGCAGTGGTAAACAGTTTCGGGGATATGACATCCCCCTGTCTCACCCCTCGCTGGAGTTGAATAGGTTTTGAACTCTGGTCCTGGAGGCGGACTGACATAGTGGCGTTTTCGTACAAACACTTCAGCACTTCGATATATCGGTAGTCAATCCGGCACCGTTGGAGAGACTGTAGCACCGCCCAGGTTTCGATCGAATCGAAGGCTTTCTCATAGTCCACAAACGCCAAGCATAGGGGCTGGTTATACTCCTCGGACTTCTGTATAACCTGCCGCAGCGTATGTATGTGGTCTATGGTACTATAGCCTTTACGGAAACCGGCTTGTTCGGGAGGCTGGAAGTCGTCTAGCTTGCTCTCGAGACGATTCGTGATGACCCTCGAAAACAGCTTGTAGACATGGCTCAGAAGTGTGATGGGTCTGTAGTTCTTTAAGAGGGTTTTATCCCCTTTCTTAAAGAAAAGCACCACCACACCTCTGTGCCACGCCTGTGGCGTTTTACCCTCGAGAATGACGGAATTAAATAGCTTCCGGAGGGCTTCTCTAGCGGGTGCACCGCCGGCCTTCAGAAGCTCGCTCGTAATTCCGTCATCGCCCGGCGCCTTGTTGTTTTTGAGCTGTTTGAGAGCCACACTAATCTCGTGCATGCTGATGTCCGGGATATCTTCGGTATAGTGTCGGGTCAATCCAGCTCTAGGGTCTGACGCTGGAGTGCTTGCGGGTTGTTGCGTTGTCGTGTATAGCTGTCCATAGAACCTTTCGATCTCCTCCAAGAGCTCAGGCTTTGACGATACGATTCTGCCATCTTCCGTCTTCAGCTTTGTCAGCTGACTCTGCCCAACAGACAGATCCCTCTGGAACACTTTGGAACCCTTATTCTGCTCGATCGCCTCACGAACACGTTTTGTGTTGTATTGGCGGAGATCGCGAGTCAGAGACTTAGAGATCTGTCTGTTGAGGTGCCGATATTTCGGCATGTCGTCGGAGGATAGCAGAACCATCTTGCGCCTTTCCTCTAACAGCTCGAGGGTCGGATCCGAGATCTTGCTGGTTCTCTTGCTTTTCTGGGGCTTAAAGAATTTAGCCCCTGTTTTTTTTGTTCACTTACTTATAAAAACTAATAATTATTGTAACAGCCTTGGCTAATCCTTCCAAATATCAGGTATAGATGCGATAATGTGTATGTATGTACCGATTTCATGCGAAACCGGCTGAACCAATATTCTCTACTCATAAATGCGAAAGTGTGTACCTATAGACTTATAGAGATAATCGGACCATGGCTTTGACATTTGACTGTATGCAAAGTGATGTTGTTGAGCACCGTTAGGTAGATAATATCATGAATACTGACCAAGTTACTTCGTACCCTATAGACTAGAGTTTCTGAACTCCTTACAATTAACAGGAGTACCTTCACGCAAGTTGAGACTGAACGTTGGTGTTTCAGTCCTGTTAATGCGGAATTTTAATGTATCAAAACTTTGTAATGGCAAACGGCTACAAGTTACATCTAGGACAAAACATTATAAAAAGATATTGGCTATTATGAGTCAGACTCGCTCATAAAGGGTTCCGTAGTGGAGGTATCCACTTACCATAGCCATTATCTTCGACTTACTATTAATTGTATTTGTATAAACGACAAAGCTATATTTGCGGTTTTTAAGATGTGTTTTATTTCAAAAACTGCTGACTACATATCGTTCAAACTAATTTTCGTTGGAAATTTTTATAACGATTTACAGCATATATATTATTAAGATTTGTCACTTTCTTATTTTAAAAGTTAGAGGGACACACACACCCATTTTACCACTTATATCTATAACTAACTAAAATAACCGTATATCTTTCAAACGATTGATGATGATTTTAGGAACCTCAAAGTACTTAATTTTTAACGACCCATTCTCCACATCAGTTCCATGTATGAAGAGCCCCCCGTAATATTCAATATTTTTTATTTTCTATAACGTCGTAAAGCGGTTCACAGAATACATCTACCTGCCAATTTTCAAATGTGTAAACTGAATAGTTTCGGCATAAAGTGGCTGTGACATACGGATTGACTAACAGACATAGCGCGTCTATAAGGATTCAGTGTTTAGCTATATTTTGACTAGGGAACTCTAAAAATACTGTTTACAGAAATTTTTTAAATACTTCTTGCGGTTATATTTCTTATTAGTCCCTATGAACAGAATTAAAATGAAAATTACTATCGAACGATTAAGGAGTTTTGTGTTACCCCGAATTTAACGTGAGCGAAGCCGCGGGCAAAAGCTAGTCAAAGTCAAAGTCAAAAATCATTTATTCATCTAGGTCACAACGTGACGCTTATGAACGTCAAATTTTTAAAGTAAATTAATAATGCTTCTACATTTACATTTACTGCCCATTCGCAAAGCAATAGGTAGAACCACGAGAAAGAACGGGCAATAAAACTCGTGGCCACTCTTTTTAATCGCCAGTGTTATGGTACATATTTTGTTTTTGTAAGGAGCTGCAACTGTTTCACATTGTAATTAATTACTTGTAAATAGTAAATAAGAACATGCATATTATATACAAAATATGTAGTTATTAAATTAAGTGCTGTAGTAGTCTTCAAATGTGAATCTTGTGTAACAGGAGCATCCACTTACGCTTTATAATGTAGGCAACTCGTGATCATGTTCAGAACTATGGTGGAAAAGTATGTTACAGAAAGTGACGGTATATGAATACACGAAAATTACAAAAACGTTATTATCCAGCCCATGATAACGAGTTACCTTCATCTAACACTGCAGCAAATTTTAATAAAATTTGTGGAACAACAATGAAAATGTAAATGTAGTAAGTTGAATGACCTAATAATGCATGAATATTAAATTAATAGAACTAGAGATATTATATAAAAAAAACTGAAAAGTAAGGTATCTATATAAATTAAAAAAATCAAGAGTTGGCTAGTGTAAGTGACCACCTAACCTTATCACTGAAATAATCATTAATGGTATAATAACCTTTCCTAATAAGGCAGTCTTTTATTTTTCTTTTCAACGTACTAAATGGCAATTCTAAAAGACTAATTGGTATTTTATTGTATATACGAATACCTAGCCCTACAAAAGAATTATTAACTTTATGTAAACGATGATAAGGGGCATATAACTTATGCCTGTTTCGAGTATTTATGTTATGTACATCACTTTTTGTAGTAAATAAACCTATATTTTGCCTAATATACAATATATTAGCAAATAAAAATTGCGAGGCTACTGTAAGAATCCCTATAGACTTAAAGCGTTCCCTAAGAGTATCTTTTGCACCTAACATGTATATTGCTCGTACCGCTCGTTTCTGTAGAACGAAGATATTCTGAATATCCGCAGCTTTGCCCACAACCAACACCAACACTATGAAAATAGCTAAAATAAACTAGACGAGCTGTGTCAACATCAGTAAGTTGTCTAACTTTTTTGACAGCATACGCAGCAGAACTGAGCTTACCTGCAAGACATGCTATATGTGCACCCCATTGTAACTTATTATCTAGTGTAATGACTAGAAACACTGTCGAGTCAACTGTGTCAAGTTCCTCCCTATCTAGCCTTATATTAGGTCCCAGTTGTCTAACGTTAGGTAAAGCAAATTTAACGCATTTAGTATTTTTAGAATTAAGCACTAGGTTGTTTGCTGTAAACCATTGTGTAACCTGTATAAGTGCATTATTTACATCATCAAATTGATTCCTATTCCTATCTACTTTAAAAATAAGTGACGTATCATCTGCAAAAAGTACGACATCACAGATATTTTTTAAATAAAAAGGTAAGTCATTAATATATACAAGGAATAGAAAAGGACCTAAAATAGAGCCTTGTGGAACGCCTAACTGTATAGGTAATTTAGAGGATGTAGTCCCATTTACATCGACGCACTGAAATCTTTGCCGCAGGTACGACTCGACAACACAAAGTGCGGTTTCCTCTACGCCGTAGTGGCGGAGCTTACAAAGTCAAAGTCAAAGTCAAAGTCAAATTATTTATTTGTGAACATAGGTAATGCGAGATGTTATAACATAATAATAAAGTTCTTCTATGTTTTGCTTTAGAAAGCATACAAATATTAACACAAACTTAAATACATTGAGAAAACAAAAATCATAATCAATCATAAATAAAACAACTATTGTCAAAATATGTGAATAAATTATTAAAATACATACAGGCATACATCGGCGATAATAATAAATCTAGAATTGTTATATTGTAATATATTTGTCATTTAAAAATTCTGTGACTGTATAGTAGGCTTTTTTAATTAAAATATTATACAATGTCTTTTTAAACACCTCAAATTTGCTCATTTTTAGTAGAGTAGTTGGTAAATGATTATATATTTTTGGGGCCATACCTAAAAAGTTGGCATTATAAATGGCCTTTTTGTGTCTTTTCATGTGTATTTTATTTTGATGGCGAGTCAAAGTCAGTGTGTCAAACAATTGGATGTTCATTTTTATAAAAATTGCGACCTCATATATATAAAGAGATGGCAGGGTCATTAATTTCAAAGTAGTAAAATGCGGTTTACATGAATCCGTGATTTTTATACCACATATAGCCCTGACACATTTCTTTTGAGCTTTGAATGCTAATTCCCTATCTGGAGAGTTACCCCAGTATATAACACCATACCTCAATGTTGATGACACATAGCCATGATACGCCGTTAATAGTGCTGGCTTATCTACTACTTTAGCAAGGTTGTAGAGAGCATATGAGTATTGGCTAAGTTTTTTACAAACATTTTCTATGTGTATTTTCCAGTTCATGCTTTCGTCCAACCAGATACCTAAAAATTTTGTGTGATTAATATTAATAATTTTTGTGTTATCGTAATGTATGTTTAATTCAATATCTTTTGTCCTTTGCTTAAATTGTATTATTTTAGTCTTTTCTAGGTTTATTTTTAAATTATTTGATTTTAACCAGTCAATTATTATTTGTAAATTCATATTTATTTCATTTTCTAAATCTTGTTTATTTTTACCACTGAATACCACTGTGCTGTCGTCAGCAAACAAAACCATTGGGTGTTGAATAATTTTAGGCATGTCATTTATATAAATAATAAATAAAAGTGGACCCAGTACACTGCCCTGAGGCACACCATAAGTTGTATGTCCAGGTTTTGACATATATACCACTTCTGTTTTAGACCGTGGACATACTTTATTAATACATGTTATTTGGTTTCTGTTACATAGATATGACTTAATAAGTTGTAAAGCGTTGCCTCTGATACCGTATTTATCTAATTTTCTAAATAATATATCATGACTTACATGGTCGAAAGCCTTCGACAGGTCCATGAAAAGACCTACAGTTGGTATCCTATTATCAATGTTATTAATAACTTTTTCAAATAATTTATAGACAGCCATATTCGTATCAATATTTTTCCGAAAACCGTACTGTTCTTCGGCTAAAATATTGTTTTTTTCTAAAAACGAGTATAATCTTTGGTGAATAACTTGTTCAATAATTTTGGAGAATATTGGAATTAATGCTATAGGCCTATAATTATTAGGATTTCTTTTATCCCCTTTTTTGTAAAGAGGTTTTATAATTGTAGTTTTTAGTGCATCAGGAAATATTCCTTCCGCGACACATTGATTAATGACCCGGCTTAGTACAGGGGCAATAATAAAAGACACTGACTTGATTACTTTGGTTGTAATATCGTCATTTCCGGAACTGTTTGTATTGTTTAATGAATTAATTATTTTAATAATGTCAAATGCTATAGTTGGAGTCATAAATATTGATTTACAATTGCTATTTATATAATTAGTTATGTTATTATTATTCTTCATGTCATATAAAATGTCACTGGATTGATCAATAAAGTAATTATTAAATGTCTGGGCAATGTCAAGGGGTTTATTTATTATTTTATTGTTTAAATTAATTGAATGAACAGTGTCTATTGGTTGATTGAATTTGCATCTATTAATAATACGCCAGGTGGCTTTACATTTATTTTTTGCGTTATTTATAATGTAAATATTTTTGCATTTTTGTGTCATACTAATTATGGTTTTAAGTCTTTTAGAATAGATTTGGAACATTCTTTTGTTCTCAGCAGTAGAGCATTTTCTGTACCGCCATAACATATCTCGCTTACGCTTACAACATTTTTTCAGACCTTTGGTAATCCAGTTTTGCCTTTTTTCTGTATACATCTTTATTCTTTTCCGTGGGAAACACAAATCATAGAATAGTTTAAATAAGTCATAAAACTCATTAAATGCATCGTTAGCACTCGAACAATTGAAGGTATTACTAAAGGTTAAACATTTTAAGCAATTTTTAAACTTCAAAATATTTTCTTGACAATAGTCACGTCTGTAAATAAACCAGTAAGGAAATATACAAGATTTCTCTACCGGACATTTTAGTATTTGCGCAGTATGATCAGATATTGCTAACTCAGTGACTTCGCATTTGCTGCCTCTGATGTTAAATATTATATTATCTATGCAAGTTCCGCTAATCATACGCGTTGTTGTTCGCACACCTGCTAATAAATTGTAACTACTTAGCAAATTTTCGAAATCCTGTGATAACCTACTATTTCTTGAAATGTCTATATTGAAGTCCCCACATATTATTATCTTGCCTTTTGTTTTTAAACAATGTTCATTTAGTATCATGCTTAAATTATATAAGAACCTAGATGTGTCACAGTGTTTATACTTCGGTGGTCTGTAAATACATATTATTTTAATTTTATGTGTGACTAATTGTATAGCACAACATTCAATGAGGTTGGGTATACTCCATTTATCTAAATCAATTTTTACATATGTATGGTAATTCTTTACCAATATGCACGAACCCCCATTTCTATTGTCTCTGGAGTAACATGCGGCAAGTGTGTAGTTGGGTATATTTAGATGACTACGGTCACAATCTAACATGTTGTGTTCAGTCATGCAAACAATATCCACAGATTTACCTGCGTCAGTCAATTCATTTAAATGGACACTTATTAAGTCCGATTTATTAATCAAACCATTAACATTTTGATGTAATACATATATATGATTATACACGAAAAAAATTCATATTATGTTCTTTATCATTCTCATTACTTACTAAGGAAACGTTAAAATCATCTGAAATTATTTTGTTATCATTTGGATAAGCCTCCAGAGTAAAATCACCAGACTCTGTTTGAGTAGAACTATCTTTAAGAGCAGTGGTTTTCGTCGTAGCCAAATTTTTAGAAATAGTCATATAATTTGCAAATCTTATTTTGTAGTCTAGTCGTAATATATCCTTCAATAATGATCTACATAAATTTATTGAGAACCAATGCTTGTTTGGAATAAATCTACTGTAACTCATTTCAACATACGTTACATTTTTATGTCTAGTACAAGCATGTCTGAGCATATAATTTAACTTTTGTGTGTTTAAGCACCTATTAGAAGGAATTTCTGATATCAAAACGTTAGTATTATTAATATTTGTCAAACATGTGTTCAAATCTATCTGATAGTCATAAGGATTAGTATCGTTAGTGCCACTTAAAATTACCACATAATCGTTCATAGTCAAATTTTTTATTTCACTTGTACAAACAACGTCTTTCGTCCTTGCTCCCGGCTTACATATGGAAGTTACGTTATATGAAGTTCCTAGAAGTGCTTGTAGATGTTTTTGAACATTTTTCCCTTGGTCATCCGAAATTATTAGGACCTTTTTATACTTGTTTAATCCTATTGGTGGTTCAGCTTGATTCAAGTTCTTTCGCCTTGATGGTCGTTCACATGTCATACTATTACTATCTGGGTGTGTAGCATTACATATTATACTGTCAACCTGTTGTGTAAAAACTTTTGTCGTGTTATTGTTTAAAATGTGTTGAGTAGGTAGGTTTGAATCGATTTCATTTATGATTTCATTTGAACAGTTATTTGTTATATTGTGTTGTTGGGTAGGAGTTTCTAAGGTAGCAGATATATTAATATTTTGTACAGGTGATTCTGATGATATTATTGAATGTCGACGATTACTATCATACAGTTTGTTTCTGTTTTTCTTTCTCGTAGATGTGATAGATGAGTTCTCGAAATAATCAAATTTTTTGTAGGCTTCTATTGTCTTTTGGTACTTTTTTATTTCATTTTTAAGCTGTGTATTTTCATCATTTAGTATATCTATTTCGTTATTAGCAGTCAGAAGATCCGATGTCAATTGAGTAATTTGTATTTGCAGTTCTTTGCAACATTTGTTATGTCCTTCTATCGATGTATTGGGTAGACTCATCATAGTTGAATCGAATAAGTGACTACTTGACAAGTCTTGTAGAGACGTAGAATGGGAACTGGACTTTCGCTTTCGGTATGTAATATTATTACTAGGATCCATTTTTTATTATATTTAGGTGTTATGTGTATCTGTTTTAAACTTAATCCTGTTATCAGTTTTAACACAAATAATTTTTAGAAATACTCAAAAAGCATTTCAGTGGGTGAGTCTCGAACTCGGGCTTCTTGCTTCGCAGTCGATGCGCTGTAGCACTTGACTATCTAAGCGTTAAGATCTCTAGCGAAAATTTGCTCTATATGTTAAAGTGTTCGATAATTCTTTGCCGTAATAATGTTTGAATGTAGAGGGTATACAAACACTTCCATGTATTGTTTATTTTTTAGTACAATTTTAACACTATTTTACACATTTTATAGCTAATTAATGTATCTTCTGTGTTTTTATTCGTATTTACTTTAGTATTAGTTATCAATACTCAACACTGTGCTAGTTTTAGTCCAGTTTATTGTCCTGAGAAAATCACTTTATAACTTTTTTATTTTCACTAATGAATCTAAGATTATATTGTCACTACTTATATGTTCTATTTTCATCACACTTTTAATGTTATATTTATATTTAACATCTTAAAATTATTTTTAAAAGACAAAATAAATACGGAGCACTTTTATTGCGACTGTAGTATACGGCGGTGGCGCCATCTCATCAACGCAATATGTGTCGTGATGAACGCAATCAAATGCTTTTGAGAGGTCACAGAATACTCCGATAGCATTTTTAGATGACTCCCAAGCATTATAAACGTGTTTTATGAGAGCAACACCCGCATCAGTAGTGGATCTACCTTTAGTAAATCCGTATTGATCTTTATGAAGCAGACTATTTAAATTAAAGTGTCTTAGTAGCTGCTTTAATAAAATCTTTTCAAATATTTTACTAAATGCCGGCAAGATAGAGATGGGCCTGAAGTTATTTACGTCATTTTTACTGCCAGATTTGAATAAAGGTATGATTTTACTTAATTTCATCAAATCCGGAAATACGCCTAAGTCAAAACATTGGTTAAAAATTATAGAGAGGTAAGGCGCAACAGTCTCAACTATAGTACCTAATTTTTTTATTGAAATGCCTCAAAAGTCGCCGGTATTTTTAATATTAATTGAATTATATGCGATCAATATATCTCGCGAGGTAACGTGCTCGAATCTAAACACGCTCTTGCATTCAGGTACACTGCTAAGCAAAAAATTTCCAGCGTCTAAAGATGATGATTGTAAAGAGCTAGTAGTTGTTAAAGGTATGCTCGCAAAGAAACTATTGAACATATGCGCTACTTGAGTTTGATTGGTTACTAATAAATTGTTTTCTTTTAGTTCTAATTGGTTTTCCCGTGGTCGTGCTCTTCCTGTTTCATTATTTATAATTCTCCAAGTTTATTTAATTACATTTGTTGAATACTTAATTTTGCTACTAATAAATTTAGATTTTGCCATAACAAAAACTTGTTTAAAAATTTTTGAGTAGTTTTTTCGTTGGAGAGACTGTAGCACCGCCCAGGTTTCGATCGAATCGAAGGCTTTCTCATAGTCCACAAACGCCAAGCATAGGGGCTGGTTATACTCCTCGGACTTCTGTATAACCTGCCGCAGCGTATGTATGTGGTCTATGGTACTATAGCCTTTACGGAAACCGGCTTGTTCGGGAGGCTGGAAGTCGTCTAGCTTGCTCTCGAGACGATTCGTGATGACCCTCGAAAACAGCTTGTAGACATGGCTCAGAAGTGTGATGGGTCTGTAGTTCTTTAAGAGGGTTTTATCCCCTTTCTTAAAGAAAAGCACCACCACACCTCTGTGCCACGCCTGTGGCGTTTTACCCTCGAGAATGACGGAATTAAATAGCTTCCGGAGGGCTTCTCTAGCGGGTGCACCGCCGGCCTTCAGAAGCTCGCTCGTAATTCCGTCATCGCCCGGCGCCTTGTTGTTTTTGAGCTGTTTGAGAGCCACACTAATCTCGTGCATGCTGACGTCCGGGATATCTTCGGTATAGTGTCGGGTCAATCCAGCTCTAGGGTCTGACGCTGGAGTGCTTGCGGGTTGTTGCGTTGTCGTGTATAGCTGTCCATAGAACCTTTCGATCTCCTCCAAGAGCTCAGGCTTTGACGATACGATTCTGCCATCTTCCGTCTTCAGCTTTGTCAGCTGACTCTGCCCAACAGACAGATCCCTCTGGAACACTTTGGAACCCTTATTCTGCTCGATCGCCTCACGAACACGTTTTGTGTTGTATTGGCGGAGATCGCGAGTCAGAGACTTAGAGATCTGTCTGTTGAGGTGCCGATATTTCGGCATGTCGTCGGAGGATAGCAGAACCATCTTGCGCCTTTCCTCTAACAGCTCGAGGGTCGGATCCGAGATCTTGCTGGTTCTCTTGCTTTTCTGGGGCTTAAAGAATTTAGCCCCTGTTTTTTTTGTTCACTTATAAAAACTAATAATTATTGTAACAGCCTTGGCTAATCCTTCCAAATATCAGGTATAGATGCGATAATGTGTATGTATGTACCGATTTCATGCGAAACCGGCTGAACCAATATTCTCTACTCATAAATGCGAAAGTGTGTACCTATAGACTTATAGAGATAATCGGACCATGGCTTTGACATTTGACTGTATGCAAAGTGATGTTGTTGAGCACCGTTAGGTAGATAATATCATGAATACTGACCAAGTTACTTCGTACCCTATAGACTAGAGTTTCTGAACTCCTTACAATTAACAGGAATACCTTCACGCAAGTTGAGACTGAACGTTGGTGTTTCAGTCCTGTTAATGCGGAATTTTAATGTATCAAAACTTTGTAATGGCAAACGGCTACAAGTTACATCTAGGACAAAACATTATAAAAAGATATTGGCTATTATGAGTCAGACTCGCTCATAAAGGGTTCCGTAGTGGAGGTATCCACTTACCATAGCCATTATCTTCGACTTACTATTAATTGTATTTGTATAAACGACAAAGCTATATTTGCGGTTTATAAGATGTGTTTTATTTCAGAAACTGCTGACTACATATCGTTCAAACTAATTTTCGTTGGAAATTTTTATAACGATTTACAGCATATATATTTTTAAGATTTGTCACTTTCTTATTTTAAAAGTTAGAGGGACACACACACCCATTTTACCACTTATATCTATAACTAACTAAAATAACCGTATATCTTTCAAACGATTGATGATGATTTTAGGAACCTCAAAGTACTTAATTTTTAACGACCCATTCTCCACATCAGTTCCATGTATGAAGAGCCCCCCGTAATATTCAATATTTTTTATTTTCTATAACGTCGTAAAGCGGTTCACAGAATACATCTACCTGCCAATTTTCAAATGTGTAAACTGAATAGTTTCGGCACAAAGTGGCTGTGATATACGGATTGACTAACAGACATAGCGCGTCTATAAGGATTCAGTTTTTAGCTATATTTTGACAAGGGAACTCTAAAAATACTGTTTACAGAAATGTTTTAAATACTTCTTGCGGTTATATTTCTTATTAGTCCCTATGAACAGAATTAAAATGAAAATTACTATCGAACGATTAAGGAGTTTTGTGTTACCCCGAATTTAACGTGAGCGAAGCCGCGGGCAAAAGCTATTCAAAGTCAAAGTCAAAAATCATTTATTCATCTAGGTCACAACGTGACGCTTATGAACGTCAAAGTTTTAAAGTAAATTAATAATGCTTCTACATTTACATTTACTGCCCATTCGCAAAGCAATAGGTAGAACCACGAGAAAGAACGGGCAATAAAACTCGTGGCCACTCTTTTTAATCGCCAGTGTTATGGTACATATTTTGTTTTTGGTAAGGAGCTGCAACTGTTTCACGTTGTAATTAATTAGGTGTAAATAGTAAATAAGAACATGCATATTATATACAAAATATGTAGTTATTAAATTAAGTGCTGTAGTAGTCTTCAAATGTGAATCTTGTGGAACAGGAGCATCCACTTACGCTTTATAATGTAGGCAACTCGCGATCATGTTCAGAACTATGGTGGAAAAGTATGTTACAGAAAGTGACGGTATATGAATAAACGAAAATTACAAAAACGTTAGTATCCAGCCCATGATAACGAGTTACCTTCATCTAACACTGCAGCAAATTTTAATAAAATTTGTGGAACAACAATGAAAATGTAAATGTAGTAAGTTGGATGACCTAATAATGCATGAATATTAAATTAATAGAACTAGAGATATTATATAAAAAAAACTGAAAAGTAAGATATCTATATAAATTAAAAAAATCAAGAGTTGGCTAGTGTAAGTGACCACCTATCCTTATCACTGAAATAATCATTAATGGTATAATAACCTTTCCTAATAAGGCAGTCTTTTATTTTTCTTTTCAACGTACTAAATGGCAATTCTAAAAGACTAATTGGTATTTTATTGTATATACGAATACCTAGCCCTACAAAAGAATTATTAACTTTATGTAAACGATGATAAGGGGCATATAACTTATGCCTGTTTCGAGTATTTATGTTATGTACATCACTTTTTGTAGTAAATAAACCTATATTTTGCCTAATATACAATATATTAGCAAATAAAAATTGCGAGGCTACTGTAAGAATCCCAATAGACTTAAAGCGTTCCCTACGAGTATCTTTTGCACCTAACATGTATATTGCTCGTACCGCTCGTTTCTGTAGAACGAAGATATTCTGAATATCCGCAGCTTTGCCCCATAACAAAATACCGTAGGACATGACACTATGAAAATAGCTAAAATAAACTAGACGAGCTATGTCAACATCAGTAAGTTGTCTAACTTTTTTGACAGCATACGCAGCAGAACCACATGAGTAGATAAACGGAACAGAGACACAGCTTCTTAAGAGCTTGTAAATTTGTTACCTATTTTGGTAGGGTTGTCACAATACATAGGTTAAGACAAATTGCTTGTTCGGTATACGACAGATTCTGGATTGGACAGATTCGTGATTCGGGTGATTCCCAACTCGACAGATTCGTTGATTGGGCAGATTCTTGGACTCGACGGATTCGCTATACGGCAGAAATACAGTTGAAAAATAGCGAGTGTAACCAAAAAAAGGCATGCACCTGAAACTTTTAAAAGCACGGAATAAAAATATACATTTGTTACCAACGACACGACGTGACGATGTGATTTATTTGACATTCCCAACGATACCACTAATAGTGTTGAATATTTTTCTGGTAATATGATCTATTTTGTGAATAAACATAGGAATCTCCTCTAGCTATTATGTGCCACTAGTTTTACCACGGGGATAGGTACCTAAAATAAGGTCGAAAATCGCATGCACCTGTTTTTCGTAAGCCCTATCGATGGCTGATCACTTTCTGATAGTTATTGGTTTTGTAAACGTTAATTGCTTTTACACAATTTCACAACTAATGAATTCATGAGTTCCCCTGGGGGATCGGTCTAGGAGATCCCGGTGGACAACATGCAAACATGTTAAGTATTTCGTTGCCAACATTGACAATATTTATTTCAAGATCGAAATATTCGCAAAACTTTTGCTCGAGCAAATCAACAAATGCGATAAAATTATCAGGAGATATAGTTAAAAAACCCAATTGTACGTTACCATCGTTAAAATCTTTATAATGACTGAATTATTTCATCTTGTATTATTCATACACACAGTACAATAAACAACCATTATTAATAATAAAATACCACGTTTTTACATCAAAATATTAAAACTTGCAACGTACAAAACAAACAACGTGCGTCGTAATAACCCTCAGATTGTCAACTGCCTGTGCCTACGTAAACCGGTTTTTTCCAGTCTCACCGCGTACACGACAAGCGGCCAGTGGTCACGCACACATGCGCGGCATGCTAGTAGTAGTGCAACCGATTCGCGCTGTTGTATGAAGCTGTGTCTCTGTTCCGTTTATCTACTCATGTGGCAGAACTGAGCTTACCTGCAAGACATGCTATATGTGCACCCCATTGTAACTTATTATCTAGTGTAATGCCTAGAAACACTGTCGAGTCAACTGTGTCAAGTTCCTCCCTATCTAGCCTTATATTAGGTCCCAGTTGTCTAACGTTAGGTAAAGCAAATTTAACGCATTTAGTCTTTTTAGAATTAAGCACTAGGTTGTTTGCTGTAAACCATTGTGTAACCTGTATAAGTGCATTATTTACATCATCAAATTGATTCCTATTCCTATCTACTTTAAAAAAAAGTGACGTATCATCTGCAAAAAGTACGACATCACAGATATTTTTTAAATAAAAAGGTAAGTCATTAATATATACAAGGAATAGAAAAGGACCTAAATAGAGCCTTGTGGAACGCCTAACTGTATAGGTAATTTAGAGGATGTAGTCCCATTTACATCGACGCACTGAAATCTTTGCCGCAGGTACGACTCGACAACACAAAGTGCGGTTTCCTCTACGCCGTAGTGGCGGAGCTTACGCAATAGTGTGTCGTGATGAACGCAATCAAATGCTTTTGAGAGGTCACAGAATACTCCGATAGCATTTTTAGATGACTCCCAAGCATTATAAACGTGTTTTATGAGAGCAACACCCGCATCAGTAGTGGATCTACCTTTAGTAAATCCGTATTGATCTTTATGAAGCAGACTATTTAAATTAAAGTGTCTTAGTAGCTGCTTTAATAAAATCTTTTCAAATATTTTACTAAATGCCGGCAAGATAGAGATGGGCCTGAAGTTATTTACGTCATTTTTACTGCCAGATTTGAATAAAGGTATGATTTTACTTAATTTCATCAAATCCGGAAATACGCCTAAGTCAAAACATTGGTTAAAAATTATAGAGAGGTAAGGCGCAACAGTCTCAACTATAGTACTGTTACGAGCTGGGGTTCGTGATAAATTATATACACTATGCCACTTAAACTGAACTTTATTCACTAACACAAACACTAAGTATAACGCTAGATACACACACTTAATTTTCACACTACTAGTAAAACACACTATTCACACCACTAGAACAACACTAATAAAACACCACTAAACACTTCCGAATTACTTCCTTCGCTTGATGTTGATCGCTTTCCGTATTCAATTGTTACTGTCCTGTCTCGCGCGCTCTCGCTCTATTTATACTGGCCGGATAACATCACTAGGCTTTTCGAGACGACTCACGATATTTCTGGAAACGTGTAAGGTGTTTCTAGAATTGTGTAAATGTTCTATTTACACCTACGCCATCTATTAGAGGATAGATGAAACAGCCTTAACAACTGATACATCTAATCTCATGTAGTTCTCCCATTCACTGATAGATGGCGTTATTTTCAATTCGTAACACGGCCTCCCTCTTAAACGTGTTCGTCTCGAACATCGTTAGACCCATAGTAACGAGCCAACCGGTACACATGAACTATCTTCGGTGCACCTCGCGACCCCTTCTGGGTTCGATAGGTGACGTCGTTCATCCTGGTAATTATGCGATATGGCCCGTCCCATCTGGCTTGTAACTTAGGCGATTTGCCTTTGCTTCGTACTGGGCCATGAAGCCACACCAATGACCCCTTATCGAAGCCCTTGTTGTTCGCCCTCCGGTCGCAGCGAGTCCTCATCCTCCCAGACATCCACCGTCCCGACTCCCATGGAGCTCCTACATTGCACACCTTGAATGCACCTCTGCTACGAGTGGGTGGCCTCTTGACAGCCGCACAACTTGTGCATTTGCGGCACCAATCCTCGACGTCGTTCCGACAGTGGAGCCAATAAAACCGCTCTCGGACCTTAGTAAGCGTCTTCTTAACACCCATGTGACCTCCCGAAGCACCATTGTGATAGAGCCGCAGTACTTCCGGCACCTTAGTCTTGGGCACTACCATTTGCAGATGGCATTGGTTACCTCGAGCGTTTTCCCAATTGCGGCACAGAACTCCATCCTGGACAACCAAGCTTTCCCACTGTGCCCAATAACCTTTGGTGACAGGGCTCATTGCTGCGATATCACTCCATTTGGGCCTAGGAGCGCCTGATTTCTTCCATTCGAGAATCGGCTGTACGTCCTTGTCTTCTTGCTGGGCACTCTGCAGAGCTTCTTTCCATCTGTCGCTCAGATCCGTCTTCAACATTCTCACTAGCGCTGCCGGCTTCGCTTCCTGTCTTGCACAGTGTTTGCGTTGGTCGGGGTAAGACCTACACGTCAGAGCATCTGCGCTACGTTGCTCTTGCCGCCAGACAGGTACGTCAGGTGACCCCTTTGGTGGAGACAGGGTACCAACGTGCCGTTTACGCTTTGGGCAGCTCAAGCGGATATGGCCTCTTTCCCCGCAGTTGTAGCACCGTGGTGAAGAAACAACTTCCCTGATACGGTACATTCGATCCTCGTGACGTGCTGCTTCCACCTCCAGAGCGTAGGCTAAGGCTTCCTTGACGGCCTTGAAGTGCCTAAGTCTTACCGCTGCTCTAACCTCCAGGTCACGGATTCCATCGGTAAATACCTGGACGAGGTTCTCATCTATCAGCGCCGGCAACGACTGGTATGCCTTCCTGACCAGCCTTTCCACCTCCAGAGCCCACTGCTGCAGAGTTTCTCCGGTGCGTTGTGTCCTGTCCTTCAGCTGAGCACGATATACATGTTCGAGGTGCGCGTCTCCGTACCTCGCCTCCAACGCCTCCAGAAGCTTCTCGTAGGTGACGTCTTGCCCGAGCACCTCCAACACCGTCAAGGCCTGATCACGAAGGCCCAAGGTTAGGGCGGTGAAGGCCTGTTCTTTGTTCCACCCATTCGTTCGCATAACGGCCTCAAACTGGACCTTGTATGCAGACCACGATGATGAGCCATCAAATGGTGGAACCTTAAACCAACGAGGCGAGGGCGCCAAAGCTGCAGGTGTAACGTCGTAGGACCCGAGCCTACACAATTTCTTCTCCAATTCGGCAATACGGGTCTCGAGGTGATCATGTACACGCTTCTCAATGTCGCTGATACGGGCCTCGTGCTGCTGGAGTTCCTCCTTGACCGCCTTCAAGTCCTTCCCCACTGTGGCGCTGAGGTCCTTCATGAGCACCAGCTGTTCCTCCAGACGGTGGGCGTGCTCCTCCTTGTCGCGCGGCAGCTGCTCCTCTAGGCGGCGCGCGTGCTCCTCTTGACGGCGAGCCTGCTCCTGTAGACGGCGGTCCTGCTCCTCCTTGTCGCGCTGTAGCTGTTCCTCCAGGCGGCGAGCCTGCTCCTCCTGACGGCGGGCCTGCTCCTCTTGACGGCGAGCCCGCTCCTCCTTGTTGCGCTGTAGCTGTTCCTCCAGGCGGCGCGCGTGCTCCTCTTGACGGCGAGCCCGCTCCTCCTTGTTGCGCTGTAGCTGTTCCTCCATGCGGCGCGCGTGCTCCTGCATGAACGCCATCAGAGCCGCGATGTCGGGCACCGCCACGGAGAGTGCGCTTGCAGGCTCCACTGCAGCCGCGGAGTCGCCTGGTCCACCAGACGATGGAGAAGGAACGTCTCCGAAGCGTCTCTGGTCCAGGTCTTGCTGGCGCTGGTTCCTAGTACGAACTCCTTCAGTTTCTTCCTTCGGCATAACCGGCATAATTTATCCCTTTCTTCTGACACCAATTTGTTACGAGCTGGGGTTCGTGATAAATTATATACACTATGCCACTTAAACTGAACTTTATTCACTAACACAAACACTAAGTATAACGCTAGATACACACACTTAATTTTCACACTACTAGTAAAACACACTATTCACACCACTAGAACAACACTAATAAAACACCACTAAACACTTCCGAATTACTTCCTTCGCTTGATGTTGATCGCTTTCCGTATTCAATTGTTACTGTCCTGTCTCGCGCGCTCTCGCTCTATTTATACTGGCCGGATAACATCACTAGGCTTTTCGAGACGACTCACGATATTTCTGGAAACGTGTAAGGTGTTTCTAGAATTGTGTAAATGTTCTATTTACACCTACGCCATCTATTAGAGGATAGATGAAACAGCCTTAACAACTGATACATCTAATCTCATGTAGTTCTCCCATTCACTGATAGATGGCTTTTTTTTTAATTCGTAACAGTACCTAAATTTTTTATTGAAATGCCCCAAAAGTCGCCGGTATTTTTAATATTAATTGAATTATATGCGATCAATATATCTCGCGAGGTAACGTGCTCGAATCTAAACACGCTCTTGCATTCAGGTACACTGCTAAGCAAAAAAATTCCAGCGTCTAAAGATGATGATTGTAAAGAGCTAGTAGTTGTTAAAGGTATGCTCGCAAAGAAACTATTGAACATATGCGCTACTTGAGTTTGATTGGTGACTAATAAATTGTTTTCTTTTAGTTCAAATTGGTTTTGCCGTGGTCGTGCTCTTCCTGTTTCATTATTTATAATTCTCCAAGTTTCTTTAATTACATTTGTTGAATACTTAATTTTGCTACTAATAAATTTAGATTTTGCCATAACAAAAACTTGTTTAAAAATTTTTGAGTAGATTTTTACATAATTTAGAAAAGGTGTGTCAAATCTATGTTGTTTCATACCATATAATTCAAAAGTAGTAGTATTATTATATACGAGTATGCGTGGGCCCAAACAGAAGATACTTTCATGCAGTAACTGCGTATTACTAGAAACTATGGCCAGTTTGTCATTATGACGCGCTCTAAGCCGATATTCAAATAAGCTTATATTTGTTTTTATAAATATTGAAGTCTCATAAATAAAGAGACTGGGCAATGGTAGAATGTTTAATTTAATAAAATGCGGTCTGCAGGAGTCTGTTTGTTGTAGGTTACACATACTTCTGATACAACGCTTTTGTGCAATGAATACACGTTCTCTTTCTGTTGAGTTGCCCCAGAAGATTATTCCGTAACTTAGCGCAGAGGCGACATAGCCGTGGTAAGCTGTTAGTAACGCGGGCTGATTTACTACTTTATTTAATTTGTGGAGGGCATATGAAAATTGGCTTAGTTTTTTGCAGATATTTTCAGTATGAGATTTCCAATTCATTTTATTGTCGATGTACTAGCCTAAAAACTTAGTTGTATTAATTTCTTGTATTTTTGTGTTTAGGTAAGTTATATTCAAATTGTTTTCTATATTATTACGTTGTTTAAAGAACATTATTTTAGTTTTATCAAGATTTATTTTGAAGTTATTCATATTAAGCCATTCTATTATTACAGTTAAAGATTTATTTATGTCATATTCTAGTTTAATTTTATTGTTATTGGTATAAAGTACTGTGCTATCGTCTGCGAATAGTGTCATTTTGTCTGTCGTTACTGTGGACATGTCATTTATATAAATGAGGAACAAAAGTGGACCCAATATGCTACCCTGAGGAATTCCTATTGAGACGTTTTTAAAAGCAGATTTAAACGTTTCTTCAGTTTTGGTAGCTATAGACAACCTTTTTAACTCTGTAAACTGTTTTCTATTACTAAGATAAGATTTGATAATATCATACACATTACCTCTAACTCCGTAGGCATATACCTAGCTTATTTAACAGAATTTGATGTTGGACGTGGTCATATGCTTTTGTCATATCCATATAGAGGGCTGCTACTGGGGTTCGATTATCCATATTCATTAAAACGTCCCTCAAAAAGTCATATATTGCTAAGTTTATCGATTTGTTCTTTCTAAATCCGTATTGACATGCTGTAAAAATATGATTAGTTTCAAAGAAATTGTATAGGCAGTTATATATTATTTTTTTTAAATTTTTAGAAAATACAGACAATAAAGCGATTGGCCTATAGTTATTAATTTCTGTCTTATTACCTTTTTTATACAAAGGTTTTATCACTCCAATTTTTAGTTTGTCGGGATAAATACCGTGCTCTATACAAATATTCAGTATATGGCTTAAAGGGGTAGCAATATGACCGGCTACGTGTTTTACAACTTCTGTTATTATTCCGTCATATCCTGCGCTGAAAGTATTTTTTAAAGAAGATATTACTTTTACAATATCATGAGGTATTGTGGGGGGCAAAAATACTGAATTCTCATTGTAATTTATTTTAGTGGGCAATCTGAATGTTTTTGCAGTATTATTTTGCTTCACTGTTTCTGTAAAATGGCTGTTAAATATGTTTGCCATACGTTTGGGGTCCGTAATTACTTCACTGTTAATGATAAGTTTCTCAATACCCTCATTAGGAAATTTATTTTTGATATCATTTATAACCTGCCAAGTCGCTTTACATTTGTTATTAGCGGAATGAATAAAATGATTATTTTGAGCCTTTTTTGTGAGAGTTATTATTTTTTTATATCGTTTGGCATACTATGTTTTAAATTTAACTTTACTTTCTTCATTAGAATGTGTTCTATATCTCCATAATAAGTCCCGTTTTCGTTTACTACACACTTGAATGCCTTTTGATATCCATTTCGGCCTAGTCGTAGAACGGACCCGATATTTCTTAAACGGAAAACATAAATTATATATTAACAAAAACCAATCTAAAAACATATTATAAGATTCATTAGGGTCGCAAGATTCATAAACAGAGTCAAAAGAAATTTGTTTTATATATTTACAAATTACAAAATATTTCTTTGTTACTTTTACTATAGAGCCGTTTAAAAGAGTACCAATATTTAAGTAAGCTAACCTTCTTTACCGGACATGTTATTATTTGGGCACTATGGTCTGATAGGGCGAAATCTATAATTTATCCTGTACACCCTCTGATGTTGTGGGCAATGTTGTCGATACAAGTACCACTGGCATTGCGTATCGGTTGATCAAACTGAAGTACCAAATTAAAACTTAAAAGTAATTCCACGTAATTATCCCTCATCACTGATTTACTCAGTGTATCACAATAGGGAACATTACGCAAAGCTCGACGCAGATGGCAGCACAAGCAACTACAGTAAACAAACTTTCGTAGCGCGCTTTTCAAAAATTGTCATCAACAAGACAACAATTTATCTATACCTATTTATATAAGCAAAACAGTTGCAACAGTTGTAATTATCAATAACTATAACAATGGTAAAATGTTTCTGTTTTAGTGACTTGTTTGAGTTGAGATAATAAGATCGCGCATCCAAAGTTTGAAGTCTAAACGAGTTGTCAAGTTGTTACTCAAATGTCATACTTGCCAAAATTCATTGTTTACTGTAGTCGGTGATACCGCCATCTGGTGGTTTAACTTGGCAGTAATCTTCCCTATTATAATCCCCACACAGAATACATTTTTTACCATTTGTACACAATTTGGGTAGGATTTTACTTAAAATTAAAAAGAAAGTATTTATTGAGCTTGCAATTCTACTGGGTGGCCTGTAGATACAAATAATAATTATTTTAAGCTGTGTTAATTCAATACCAGAACATTCAATTATGTTTGCAATAGACATTTTGGCGATTTCTTTAAGTGGTTGACACTGATAGTCATTTCTTACAAGAATGCAAGACCCTCCATGCCTGCTGGATCTCATAAAGGAAGATACTAGCCTATAACCCGGTAATATTAGAAAGTTTTCATCGCCTTCTGTCATATTATGTTCTGTTATACATAGGATGTCTACTGAAATACCTTTTACACATAATTCGTCTAATATTACAGTCAGCATGTCTGATTTGTTTTGTAAGCCGTTTATGTTCTGGTGAAGCACATTAAGATGTTTCTGAACGAAATAACTGGTTTTTGACTCAGGCGAATTGTTACATATTGTATTAGATGTTGTTTGTAATATGGGATCTGTTTTTACACATTTATCAACAAAAATAGTACCATTAGATGTATTGTTTCGCTGTGTCTTTAAATAAGTATTGTTGATAATTCCTATAGTACTCCATTCTGAGAATTTCTCTTAAAATTGACCTAGTAGCATTTATCATAAAATTTGATCTATTAGGTATATATTTTGAATAATTTATGTTCAAATACATGGCATTTTTATAGCTTTTACAGATAAACTTTATAACATAGTTTAATTTGGTTTCACAAAGACATTTATTAGAAGGTACCTCGTTAATAACAATATTCGTATTCTGAATTGTTGATATCCATAAACGTAGCCCATATTCCATTTCGCTGGGATTTTTATCGTGGCTTCCACCCAACACTATAACATAGTCTTGCCTATCAAGTGTTTTGAGAAACGTGTGTAGGGGTGATAAGATATGTTTGAGTCTCGCACCAGACTTTATAAACGAGAACACGGAGAATTCGGGGCCGAGCAAGCTTTGTAATGCGTTGCGCATTCCTAGACCCTGTTCATCAGCTAAAATTATCACTCTACTTTTCTGTGTTTTGCTATGCTTTTTTTGTAAGGCGTTTATATTTGACTCGTTTTTCAAAATATTGCACTGCACGGTTAGCGTAGAGGTTTAAGCGGTCGCCTCGCTGCTTGACGCTGCGCGCAGTGTTGTGGGTTCGATCCCCACACGAGACAACACTTTGTGTGATTCATAAATTGTTGTTTCGAGTCTGGGTGTTCATTGTGTCCGTTAGATGTATGTTTGTAAAGTCCCCCGCGACACAGGATTCGGTCCTAGTGCGGAAGTTGTAAAAATAAATAAAGAAAAGACAAGAAAAAGTATATTTGTCCGGAGAAGAACTGTGTTCCTTCATCTTAGTATTTAACGAATACGGGCTTGTTGTACAAATAAGATTTTGATCTTTTGTTTTAGATGTATTATTCTGTTCTTCATGGCAGTTTTTGTAGTCTGGAGTACATTGCAAATCCATTTCTAACTGTGTATTATTTTTTACTTCCCCTTGCTTTGTAATATTTGATTGTGGGCTGTTGTCAAAATGTTCCGTTAATCGGCGTCCTTTGCTGTTTTTTCGCTTAGGTTTTTTTATTGATGATAGTGGGCTCGAGCATAGTTGTTTTAAAACCTCTATTTCCTTTTGCATTTGACGAATTTTGTCTTTGAGATCATTGTTCTCTATTATGACATTTTCCAATTCATGTTGGTACTACTTAAACACGTCTTCAGTGTTTCAATTTCTAAATTTAGTGTTTTTGAACTACTTTGATCATACGCGGGTAAATCCAAGCTTTTTATCGATAAATCTCCTGGTTCTGTGTCAAATGAGCAATCTTTGTTAATACTTTCGGTAGATTTTGGCCTTGGGATTTGTTTTCGTCGCATTGTGATATATTATTGTTGTTCATATTATTTAATGATACTTGTAGCGTCCTCTTGGTTATTTTACCCGAATTTGATAGCATATAATTATATAAGTTCGTTTTAAATCTCAAAAAGACAACTTCCTGCTTGATTAGGACTCGAACTCACGGCACTTGTATGCCAGTCACTCGGTTCTGTATAGGTGCTACACGAGACCTTTTATGTTATGTGAAATACGTGATCTTGCTAATTGCTAATAAGTCCGTTACTATGTTTTAAGTCCAAAGGTCAACATATCGAGGGTTCACGGGCAAAATGTATTAAGCGACATCCTGGCCGATATTGAGTTATATACATATTCGGAATCGCCGGATTTTTCTGCGTCGTTTGCACTCGGTTTCGTGCTGATCGGAGCACTTTTTTGGCGCTTAAAACAAAAGTAAATTTAGGCTCAGTTCGGAGTAGCTTTGATTGAAGCGACAACATTTTTTTACAATTTAAGAAAAAATGGACTTCATACAGGCGAAATATTTAGTGTTTTTGACTTGAGTTATTTTCCCCGGCATAAGTTTGGTAAGATGAGGTGTTTGAATCGTCTTGCCTGCGCCTAAAATATATACATACCGTCGCTTAAAGCATTTTGCTTGCACCTGAAATTCATACTTGATGTCACTTAAAACATTTAGCCTGCTGCTGAAATCCATACCTTGTGTCGCTTAAATCATTTGCCATGCATCTGATATTAATAAACACAGGCGCTTAAATCATTTTCATATGTAATAAAAATTCTTTATACTTGGCGGTTAAATCCTTCTTCTTGAACTAAATTAATAAGGACTCGTGTCATCAGACATATTGTATTCTAAGTGGTGGAAGTTAAAACATTTTTACACTACTGGAATTAGGAAATCTATATTCGTTAAGATAGTCAAAATTTTGTATACATCGTTTATCCGTTGTCGGGTAAGACATATCATTTCGGCGCCAGAGTCTTTGATTTACGCAACTCATAGCACAATTATTTAATGATTATTTTATTGACGAAGTTACTCCTATGGATCAAGATACAAATTTTAACTATAAAAACCATTCCAATATTGACATGAATTCTAAATCTATATTTATGACTCCGACATCTACTCTTGACATTAGTAATATTATAAATTCATTAAAAAATACCAATAGTTGCGGCTATGATGGCATTACTACAAAAATAGTCAAATTAGTCTCACCTATAATCGCCCCAGTCCTGAGTCATGTTGTAAATTTATGTTTTGAATATGGCCATTACCCAAACGTATTGAAAACTACAATAATTAAACCTATACATAAAAAAGGCGACAAAAAATCATTAGCTAATTATAGGCCTATAGCACTAATTCCGATTTTTGCAAAGATAATAGAAAAAGTAATACACAATAACCTATACTCCTTCTTCGAAAATAGTAAAATCCTTGCAAAAGAACAGTATGGCTTCAGGAAAAACAGGTCAATAAACAGAGCCATATATGAAGTTATGTCCAAGATAATTACTAGCGTTGATAAGAGGACTCCCGTCGCAGCGCTTTTAATGGATATGACAAAAGCTTTTAATTACGTGGATCACAAAATATTGTTGTATAAGCTAGAAAAATATGGAGTACGAGGAAAGGCTTTAGAACTTATAAATTCTTACCTGGGAAACCGCGTACAAATAACTACAATTAATAAAATATGTCCAAATACTAAATTGGATACTACATACAAGTCCCAACCCAGGCAAAGCACAATGTCTATCCCACAAGGAAGTATATTAGGTCCGCTATTGTTTATAATATATATAAATGATATGCCAAAAAGCACCAAACACCAAATGCTTTTATTTGCAGACGACAGCACTCTTATCTACACAGGAGAAAATATCGATTCCTATGAAAGTGACATAAACCGTGCTCTCAATGACATAATACAATGGCTGACCAAGAATAACTTACGGATAAATCTGGACAAAACAAAAATCATGACATTCTATAATAAATCTAATCATCTTGACATGGAAATTTGTTATAATAATAGTAGAGTAGCTGAAACAGACAAGGCTAAGTTCCTTGGACTATATTTAGATTCAAACTTAACATGGAAACATCACATTGATATGTTATGTAACAAATTAAACCAATTTGCATATGCCCTATTTAAGTTAGCAAAGATATCCAATAGGTCTACTGTTCTAGCTGCTTACAATGCGTTTGTTGCCTCAAATATAAGGTATGGCATTATTTATTGGGGTAATTCCACGGATAAGGATTTCGCGTTCAGAGCTCAAAAAAAGTGTTTGAGATCGTTTTGTAAACTACTGCCAACGGATAGTTGTAAGCCATTTTTTAAACAATTAAAATTACTTACTTTACCATCCTTGTACATTTATGAAGTATCAGTATTTGTAAAAGGCAACTTCACCTTGTTCGAGACCTTAAAATCTAAACGCAGAGCAAATTATATTTGCGTCACACCACATAGTACATCACTGTTTGGTAAGAGCCTGATGGGAATGGCTCCCAAAATATTTAATAATATACCGACTAGGATACGCAACGCGCCAAACCTACAAACTTTTAAAAAACACCTATACGATTTTTTAACGGCAAAGTGCTATTATTCTGTCACGGAATATTTGGATGATAAACCTAGTTAGTAGGACCACAATATAGGACACTCGTATCTCCGACTGGCGGATCAAATTCAAACTAATTGAGTCCGTTTCAAAAATTCCTCGTCTATGTCGATGGTATTTACACAATAAGTGATATATATTTATAACAATTCCGCAATGGTTTGTAATGTATTATGATAACTATTCAGAATCACATTGTATTAATTAAATTATAATTAGTTAAGCTATATTTATTTGATTTGAATTGATATTGGAATTAGTGTATCGATCTGTAATAAGCATCTGACTTCAATCTGGAACATGTTTGACATTGTATGATAATTTATTTATATTCAATTTGCATGCATTAATTAATTGATGATTGTATTTAATTTCTATAATTTTGTACGCCAAGCATTGGCAAACATAGTGAAACCTAAACAAATATTACCAACTTTGTATACCTACCTATGTTACAAATAAATAAATGATTGATTGATTGATTGATTGATTGATTTACGTCACTGTGAATAACGCGTGAGCCCTCGCGGTGCTTCAGTCACCGTGAACCGTGAACGGATATGGACATGAACGAGTATGGATATGGGTCGAAACTGGTTGGGAAGAGAAGGATTGGTGGTCTTGGCTAGAGGGATAACGTGGGCCTTGCCCCACAAGGACGGAAAGGAACCAGACTCAAGGGAAAAGTTAAAGACGTGAGAGATCACCGGAACTAGTTGGTCCAAGATGGTCATAACCATACGGCGGCTGATGTTGTCATATCCCACGGCATTAGATTTAATGGAAAGGGTTATCTTTTTGATATCATCCGAAGACTTTGGAGAAAATTGGAAAGATTGTTTTTTGTAAGTTGATTGGAAGATGTCTAGGTCGGGTAAGTTAATTAAATAGTTGACTGCCAGACACTTGGTCTGGTGATCCAATGGAGTGGGAGTGGTGAAATATTGGTTAATACCATCCAAACCAAGTGTCAGACGGAAGTCACACCGATGATGCTTGCCAATACCAAGAGTTCCAAGGAACTTCCAGATATTGGCAGGCGATTAAGAAGTGATATTGCTGAGAATGTGTCGGCGTTTGGCATTTCGCACCATTTGATTACACCGATTCTTTGCAGATTTGAATAGCGCCCAGTTTTCCTCGCATCGGTCCCTTTTATATTTCCTAAACGCCCGATCCCTACGGCGCATTGCCATACGGACACCCACCGTAAGCCCTGGCTTACGGTGGGTGTCCGTATGGCTCGTATGGCCATGCGTCTTAAAAGGTAAGCACCCTGGTGCTGGAGAATGCCTCAGTTTGACCTGCCTCACCGGGGCATGAACATCGTATAAACGACAAATTGAGCTATTAAAAAGAAATACTTTTTCGTCAACAGTGGAGTCAGAAAACATGTTGTCCCAATTTATCATGAAGCATCCTGAACGAGTTTGTTAACATCCATGCGACCGAAACAACGAATGTACCGGACTTTAGGAGGGGATTTAGGAGGTTTTAAGCGGTAAGTAAGGAAAATAAGGTCATGACGGGAAAAAAACCTTTTTTAATACATAGGCTGCACTAAAAGTATGGGGAATGGAATATTTCCACTGTTCCTGTCATATTAAAATCTTTTTAATTGAAAACTCCTTGGTTTTTAAAAAATCTTTTTAATTGAAAACTCCTTGGTTTTAAAAATCGAATACCATCTATTAAAAAAAAAAGCTTCTCGGTCTTGTCACAAGGTTTTGTCAAACTTGTTTAGTCGTTGAGAAAATGGAATTGACTCGAGAAAATTCTAGAGCGATGATTTATTATGACTTTCGAAGTGGTTTAACACAAAAACAGTGTGTTGACCGGATGATTTCTGCATTTGGTGATGAAGCCCTATCCAAAACCACAATTTATCGCTGTGTTGCTGAATTTTAACGTTGACGTGTCAAGCTCAATGATGATCCCCATCAAAGTCGTCCTAAAACTGCAGTCACCCAAGAAAACGTTGATGCTGTGGGTAGGCTGATTGAGGAAGATCGACATGTGACATAGCGCGAAATTCAGGCAACTTTAGACATTGGCATGAGTCAAATACAAATAATTTTGCATGAACAATTAGGCGTAAAAAAGTTGTTTTCCCGATGGATACCGCATTCGCTCTATGAAGAGCAAAAAGCGGCTCGCGTTACTTGGTGCGTCAGAACTCTCCAAAGATTCCACGCAGGATCCTCAAATGCTGTTTACAACATCGTATCAGGTGGCGAATCCTGGATATACGCGTACGAACCCTAAACAAAAAACCAGTCACGAGTTTGGGTGTTCAAAAATGAGTTAAAGCCAACAAAAATTTTTCGTTCACGGAGTGTTGCAAAAAAAAATGGTGGCCACGTTTGTCTCCAAAACTGGCCATGTTACGACTATTCCTCTTGAGGGACAAAGAACGGTTAATGCAGAATGGTATGCTAGCATTTGTTTGCCACAGGTCGTTTCTGAACTCCGTAAAGAGAACTGTAACCGCCGCATCATCCTCCATCACGACAATGCGAGTTCTCACACCGCGCACAAAACAAAACAGTTTTTAGAGCAAGAAAACATAGAATTATTAGACCATCTGCCGTACAGCCCCAACCTAAGCCCTAATGATTTCTATACTTTCCCTAAAATAAAGAATAAATTGCGTGGACAGAGATTTTCGTCACCTTAAGAAGTTGTGGACGCCTACAAAACGGCAATTTTAGAGACCCCAACTTCCGAATGGAATGGTTGATTCAATGATTGGTTCCATCGTATGGAAAAATGTGTCAAATTTCGCGGAAAATACTTCGAAAAGCAATTAATACATTTTAAAATAGTAATGTTGTGTCACTTCCTTGATTCCCGAAATTTTCCGTATTAGTACCTGATTATTTTTAATGAAGAGAGGAAAATTGAATGTGTGTGTTATGTTCTTTAAAGACGTATTGATAGATACTGACATAGAAGATGAGACAGAAGAATGAAAATAGAAGTAGTTTTCGGTTTTAATATTAGTACCTGATTATTTTTATGAAAAGAGGAAAATCAAAAGTTGTATGTGTGTGATAATGATGTTATTTAGTTTTTCTCAATTAGAATTGATGTTTTTGTTACCTAATTTTTATTATTATTTTTAGAAAAACCTTTTTTGTTGTTATCACCAGCTTGTTATCTGAATATTTTTCAAATAGCGAAAAATGTGAATCCTTGTGCCACTATTATAATAAAAACGATAACTTGTCTGATTTTTAACACGTATTTGTTTTATTTTAAAATTTCTTTAGATTTTTCATTTGTAGGAAATAAACAATAGTCCAAATTAATGTTGATCTAACCGCCAATCCTAATTACACATACAAATTAATTGTTATTTCAAACAATTTACTTTTAGAGAAAAGTGCTACATAAATCATTTTAATCTGCAACTACTTTATGATAATTCAATTGCTTAAACCGATTTGCCTGATTTTATTTTAGTATTCCAATGGTTGTTCATATATTTAGCCTAACACAAAATAATACCAGAGTGTCGCTTAAATCGTTTTTCCTATACCTGTAACGTGAAGTTTATGGCACTTATATCATTTAGCCTGTTTCTAAATAAAAGTAAACTGGGGTAATATTGTATCAAGCGACTTTTATTTCTATTAATAGAAGCTTAAAAGAAATGAAAACTATACTCAAGTATGCAGCTTTTGTCATGGAAATCAACTTTGGTCGCTTTTTCGTTAATAACCTTATACTTTTTTTATAACGATTTTTTTTCGTGAAATTGAAACTTTAAAACGCTCTCCTGTAAAGTTTAAAAAATGTCGCTTAATACATTTTGCCCGTGAACCCTCGATATGTTTGCATAAAAATGTTGTGCGGTATTAAAATATTGTCACTGTTTTAAGCACTACTGATTGTTTATTTGCACTTTATGTAATATTTATTTGATCGAGATTTGTTTTAAATGTTTTTATTGACACTTTTTTTACATTATAGTTCATTTGTTTTGTTATTGTTCCGTTTGTTACACAGTTTGCTCTTGAGGTAACACTAACACATTAACGCAAATATTTGCCAAAGTCTTGTCACTTAATTGTCACAAACGATTGTATAGCTGAGACACGTCACTATTAACACAGTAATGGTATAATTTTCACAATAAAACTGTTATTTATATTTTTAAACACTATTTAAATACGGAGCTGATGTTATTCATGGCAGTGACGCCCTCTGTTCTGACAACCGATGGGACTTTCACCGGCATTTTGAGCGTTTGGCACCTATAGACTCCTGGGGGCGGCGGCCGCTTTGTCGAGGCTGCTGCCAAAACTAGGGAGGCTCTATGCGGGAGTCGTGCCGTCAAAGGCCTCATACGGGTGTCCCATCTACTTAGGCCGAGAACCTGACGGCCCGCAACCTTCGGGCGCTTCGCGCACCGCAGCCCGCCATGGCCGTCAGGATAAATTGTGGCTGCCGCACGGTCTCTTTCGGAGCCGCGATCCTCCTCGCCGGATGTCTGCCTTGGGAACGACAAGCCGGACTGCTGGCGTCGCTTTATAAGTGGCGCCGTGAAGCCCGGTCAGTAGGCGGAGAACCCACGCCTCGCGAGATTGAGGCGCGGAAAGCGGTACTCCGACAGGTCCTAGTGGCGGAATGGCGACAGCGACTCACGCACCCCAGCACGGCGCTTCGCTACATCGAGGCAGTGAGGCCCGTATTCGACGAGTGGCTGGAGAGACGATACGGCACGCTCACCTTCCGGTTGACACAGGTGATAACCAGCCATGGTTGTTTTGGCCGGTTCCTGCACCGCATCGGCTGGGAGAAGACGACCGGATGTCACCACTGCGGAAATCGCCGCGACCCAATAGAGGACACGGCGCTGCACACTTTGGCGAAATGCCCTGTTTGGGCATCGCAACACCGTGACCTAGTCGCGCCGATAGGAGTGGTCGACCTCTCGCTTCGGACCTTGATTCGTTCCATGGTCCGGAGTGAGATGTGTTGGAACGCCGCCGCCTCCTTTTGTGAGATGGTGATGTCAATCAAGGAGGCGGCGGAGCGGTATAGGGAGTCCACGCGACCTGCCTCCAACGGCAGGACCGGGCGTCTTCGCCGGAGGGCGTTCAAAGATCTCCGGCCACCACACGCGTGGGGCGGCGGGCTTGTTGACCCGAGAGGCGGCACACGCGTTGCACGTGCGCCTCTCGTAGCGTTAGTAGGCTACGTCGTTCTTTTCTGCTCGTAGTATGAAAGAGGATGTTCGAGGATAAGTATGATGGATGCAGATGGATGCATGTGAGGGACGGGGCCCGCCTCGGCGGGCCAGCTCAGCTCGCGGTAGTCATGTTAACGCAGTTCCTGTGACCGGCCGCCATTTAATGGGATCGGATAGAGGAACACCATGGTGGTTTTAGTGGGTAGTTCCGGCGCATCTCACGGGTCACGGGGAGTCACCACACTCTCCCTGTGCTTTATTCTCATATTTCCTAAATCTAAAAGTGAGTCCACTTTTAGACCATTCAAGTAGGTTGACTGCTCATTAACTATTAGAGAAGTGTCTTCAAAATTGGCGAGAATGCAATCTTGCATTTCCTTTGAGAAATTTATCAAAATAATAATGATTCTTCACTGTTAATGTTTTTAAAAGGCCACTGCGATGAAGGATTTTTTGCAGATTGGTATTTTTACTTAAAATAAAGTAAATCATCATCCTCCTAGCGTTAGAACCAGGGGACTGCTTTCTAGTCTAACCAGATTTGACTGAATATGTGCCTTTCCACGGAGCGTCTACCTGTCTGACCTGCACCACCTAAAGAGAATAGCTATATCCATGGCTTAAACTAGTGTCAGTTTATTCATAGGTGCTGACTTCCTATAAAGACTATTAAATGATCTTCATGAGAGCAGGGACAGACGGCCTAACGGGCTCTCCGAGGCACGGGGCAAACGATAATTTATAATTCAATACACATATAACTCCAAAAAGTCATTGGCGCGCGCCATGGATTCGAACCCTCTGCGTGTCATTATGTTGGTATCCCTACTAGGCTATCGCTGCCTATTACAATAAAGGAAATGATAACAATAAATCAAACACATTGATTTGCGAAATCTTTATATATTATTGTATTACAACATATATTTATTTATATTCTATTTACAAAAGCAAACAATATCTCGTAACGAGATCACATCACCTAAATTGGGGTACATCTAAAGATATTGGTACTAAAATAAGAAAGAAAATATTTTTGGTAAAAACTAATACATTACGAATTGGAAAAGACAACATAATATCACACACTAATGTAAGACAGACTGCGTATCACATTCAATTATATTTTCCTAGAAAAATATTTATAATTGCCATAATTATTATTGTTCCAAATTTTAAATCGTGATTATTGGACTTCGCGGCAACGAAACTAAGAGGTAGGTAAGTAGGCAAAAATATCGCACCAGAGAATTTTAAGCGAGCAATGAGCAGTCACTTTTTAGTATCCAATCGCAAGAGACGATTAATACCATAATAACACCTCTCTAAAGAACCGTTTGTTTACTTCTGCATACATTAGTACACACTTATTACTCGAGCTGTGAACTATGTAGTCATATCCTATATTCGTTAAAACAAATTCAAAGATATGTACAAAAATTACCAACCCCATTTTTTTTTTTCATTTTTCACCCAAGATGATAATTTCACTAATTTTATTGTGCTTTATTTACTTTAACTTTAGCATTAATCTAGTGTGAAAATGAACGTGAATGTGACTCAATAGAAATCAGTAAAGCTAGGGTATCCACTTTCCGATTTGCTATAACACATGTTTGTTAAAGAATGACCCGACTTACTGTGCCTTATCTAAAAGATGTGACGAGGGTAGGTCATAGCGATACTTATAAATACACTGGAAACAGATTAAAATACATGCGTAGAAAAAATACATACTTATTTCGTTTTATCGTCAGTCTATTTTTTTATACAAACGATTTTTATATGAGCCAAATTAGAATTGGAGCGTATAATTTTAATTTATTAGTACAAAACTTCAAACATATGAAAATGTTATAGGAAATAATTTTACGACGCACGATAAAAAAATTAAACTTTACAATTCCATTCTTATTTATGGTGTTGCCATTAAATAGATTTACCTAAATAGAAAGTATGCTTTATTTAAAACAATAGCTCGAATAACAATAATAAATAATGAAACATGTAAACATAACATCAACTTTATTGCAAAGACAACATTTTAGAACGAACATTGTTTTGTCAGTATTGATAGTTGCGAAAACAGTAGCATAGACATAGTGTAATGGACTGAGCCATAGAGCTACTGACTGAGCATTCCCATTCTTAAATTCTGACTTAGACCAGCGTCTGCTGGTCCAGTGGATAGCGTATGCGACTGCTGATCAGATGTCTTGCGTTCGATTCCCGGATCGTTCAAAAGTCTTAGTGGGTTTTTCCGAATTCTCAGTAGCAGCACGGAGTCTGGTGATGTGCCCGGTAACGGCAATAGGCTCGCCCCCTATTTCGTGGGACCTGAAAATTCATGGCAAAATGTGGGTGTAATATTACACCTCTGCCTACCCCTACGGGGATACAGGCGTAAGACTATAAAAAAAAATAAAAAAACAGAACACTTGTCCTGACTGACATATTATCACGGAGCCCAAACTACTGAAGCTAAAAACATGAAATTTGGACAATGGTTTTTTAGGGTTCCGTACCTAAAAGGTAAAAAACGGAACCCTATTACTAAGCCTCCGTTGTCTGTCTGTCTGTCTGTCTGTCTGTCTGTCACCAGGCTGTATCTCATAAACCATGATAGCTAGATAGCTGAAATTTTCACAAATTATGTATTTCGGTTGCCGCTATAACAACAAATACTAAAAATAAAAAAAAATAAAAAATTAAGGGGGGGTCCCATACAAAAAACGTGTTTTTTTTCGTATATTTTGCTCAAAATTACTAACTGTTACACGTAGACGCTTTAAATTTTTACAGAATATGTAGTTGTATATTACCTTTCAAAATAAATAATTAAATTTTAAAAAAGTAAATAATAAAGGGGGGCTCCCATACAACAAACGTAATTTTTAAGCAATTTGTTACTCGATGTTAATAAACAGGTAGAAACTTATAAAGTATTTAAGTATACATACAACGAACGAGATTTTCTTTTATAGATGATGGTACGGAACACTTTGTGCGCGAGTCCGACTCGCACTTGCCCAATTTTTTCTATTCTTTCCCTAGAAGGTAAAATAGGCATGGCAAAAACTAGGTAATAAAAAAAAAATGGCCAAGTGCGAGTCGGACTCGCGCACGAAGGGTTGCGTACCCTCATCTATAAAAGAAAATCACGTTTGTTGTATGTATACTTAATATTTTTAAGTAACTATTAGTTTATTAAGATCGAGAAAAAAATTGCTTAAAATTACGTTAGTTGTATGGGTATTTTTTTTATTTTTAGTATTTGTTGTTATAGCGGCAACGGAAATACATAATTTGTGAAAATTTCAGCTTTCTAGCTATCACGGTTTATGAGATACAGCCTGGTGACAGACAGACAAACAGCGGAGGCTTAGTAATAGGGTCCCGTTTTTTTACCTTTTCGGGACGGCACGGCACCCTAAAAAGGACAGCATCTCCATTTCATTGCTTTGGCTCTTTCTACTGAATGTTAACATTTTTTTGCTTATTGCTCGGTCTATAGCTCTATGTTTAAGGGTAATTGCAGCAATCATCTGTTATTCCTTCATTGTATTTAATGATAAATGAATAAATAATTTACAAAAATAAATGAACGACACTGCTATTGTTCTCATGAAATGTATAAATTACGCGTATGTCGGAAATGTATTTACGAAATAAATAATTTTAAATTTAACTTGATGTATTTGGCCCCAATCCATTTGAAATATTTTTTAGTAATGCAAATGTTTTATCGTCCATTGCATGCCCAGTTTTTTAATAGTTAGCCTATGATGTACTAATTCGTATCGATAAAAATACTACCAAGTTAAATCCTAGCCACACTATTGGCGATGCAAAGATTATCTGCGCGCCTCTAGCGGCGAAATTTAGACGTTGTCTAAGAACGACACTTTTGACAGCCTTCGATGCAACTTTGCTTCGAGGTTAAGTTGGTAATTGTATTGAGAGCTATCAAAAGTGTCAAAAGTAGTAGTGATCTGTAAAAGTGTCGTTCTTGGACAACTTGTAAAATTCGTCGGTAGAGTCGCTAGTTAGAATTTTAGCATCGCCAATACATATTGAATGATTGATACAAAAGCTAAATGAATATTATTTTATTTGAATCACTACAAAAATATAACTGCCACATTAAAGTGAGAATTGCGACAGGGCGAGATAGCATTCTGTATTAAAACAAATCGTTATTAAGGCTAAGTTTACATGATCGCAAGGTACAAAATAAAACCAGATTGTTGAGAAAAGCCGCAAAACCATTTCATTTTTTTTATAGTAATAGGCGGCAAACGAGCAGACGGATCGCCTGATGATAAGCAATTACCGTCGCCCATAGACACAAGCAACACCACAGGAGTCACAAGCGCGTTGCCGCCCCTTGGGATTGGGAAAAGAGATAGGATGAGGAGTGGGATGAGGGAGAAGGAATAGGGGATAGGGCCTGCGGCACTCTCACTCACCAAACGAAACAGTTTAAGTACTGTTACTTTACGTCGATTTTTTTGTGAGAGGGTAGTACTTCCCCGTTCGAGCCGTCCCATTCATGCTGAAATCAGCAAGGCTCTAACCTATAAAATTCATTTTGCTATGTAAACTCTACAACACGGATAGCAGGAATCAGATACCTACATGTAAACTTAGCCTTTTTATGTACACACACAAATTTTGTATTTTTATGTACACACAAATTTGCCATTAGCACATTTTACAATATAGTACCTATATTCATAGCCAAATCACACATACCTTTTATTGAAAAATATGAGTTTTACAGACGCTTAAACGGCAGTTATATGCATTTGCTTCTATCCACCCGTTAGCTTGTGTCAGTGTACTTTAAATAGAAAACGTGGCCCATATGTCTGAGCATTTATATAGCCGGGACATACTGCCCATTATACCGTTCCATACCATGACCGTGATATGAAGGTATCAGATAAAACAATAGGTACATAAATTACGATCTATCACCGACCAATACGATAGCCGAAAATGCCTAAAATGGCGACCAGGCGGATAAAATTATCACTGAACTTTGATAAGTCATTAATAAATTCGCCTAACAATTTTTGTCATATTCCGTGCCTGATACGTTCATAAATAACGACGGGTGACGATATACGCAAAGTGGCTGGCAGCGACTCGACACGAAAATCGTGCTCAGTGGCGTGCCATTGGAGAGTCCTATATCTAGCAGTGTAGTGTTTACAGGCTCGTGATGAAGATATGTTCATAGCACGGTCATAGTACGGAATAACGTTCCAACAGCGAACTCTTCAGAAGACGGCCATAGAAAGGTTACAAATCTAAATAGAGCAAGTGTAATCGTAACACGATGATTGCTCCTGCTGTCTTCTGTCAGAATCGCTTGTGATCCTGATGTTTGATGAAGATCCGCCCGTTTCCCAGAGACCCGGAGTCTCTATTATCTATGGAGAAATGACTTTGTTACTCAAATGACACAAAACAATAACATGGCATTGAAATACCACTGAAGATTACAAACGGAGAAAAATAATGCATTTAACTTTTAATCCTTAGAACATTTTTTAACACACAAATTAAATGATAGTCACTGGATAAATAGAGACTGAGAAAGTAATTGAATACAGTTACTTGATATAAAGTATGAAACTAAATCATTCATAAGTTAAATCAAAGTAAATCTTATACTATTATATAAAGCTGAGAAACTACTGGTCCGATTTGAAAAATTCTTTCAGTGTTAGATCGCCCATTTGCCTAGGAAGGCTACAGGCTATATAACATCACGCTATGAGCCACGGGAGCGGAGCAGTAGCCTAAATAACGCGAGTCTACCCGCGGGCTCATCTAGTGACATTATATGTATAGCCCTGGAAATACTGACTGAGGAAATAATAGATGCATTTTACAAAACATAAATTCTGGGATCGAAATCATTCACCAATAAAATAAAAATTGCGATTAATTTGCCATTGGAAGAACAAATGACGAAACAGCTTTATTTAGGAGCTGTAAGCTGCTATATTTTGTAGCTGATAAAAAATGCAATGGTATCATAAAATCATAAAAAAAATCTAAGGTATTAAACTCAATGCATACAGACTATCCAATTGCATCACAACTGCGTTTGACTCGCGAACATTCTGTGAAGTTGAAGTGAAAAATAACTTCTTACCTTCTGCACGAGTTCCTCGAAAGCCAAATTGATGCCTTCCTGAGTCTTAGCGCTGCTCTCTATGAATAACATTCTGTGTTTTTGAGCGAATGCCTTACCCTGTTCTCTTGGGACCGCTCGGTTTTGCTAAAAGAAAAACGACGATAAGTTATGACTATACTAAGCTATGAGTTAAGGACGATAGAAATATGTCTCCTTTATTATATATTATTATAAACGATGCTTACACTTAAAATACATCTGAAACATATGCAAGACAAATACGAGTATCAATGTAATACGGCTGGCTTAAAGCATTTTTTTTTATTGTCCGCAGAGGCAGACAAATATGTTTACAAATGCAAGATTAGTCCAGTTCTAATAAAATATTTATCGAGAAATTAACCGGCAGAAACGCAGCTTGCATTTTGGTATAGACTATAGATCACTGGAAAAGGTACGGACTTCTTTCAAGGAAACGCGATCGAAACCATGACTCATAAAGTCGTGTGTCGTGTGACATGTACCAACATCTAAAAAAAAGTAATATAAAAACCTTGGTACGTAACATCAAACAAGTTCGTGGTAGATCAGTGTAAAAAAGTTTCCTCTAGCTTGCTCATAAAGTCAAGGCATACGCACACTAATACAAAACCATTCACCCATATTACGTTTGACTAGGGAACTGGACACGACCATGTTTTGCTAAGCAATTTTCGCCTTTATGGTGTACTAGCGTCAAGTTTGGCCATTGTACGTAGACAAAATCGCCGAATAATGTCAATATAAGTCATAGTGATTATTCCATACTCACTTTATCAATCTTATTGCCAACAACCAGACACACGATGTTCTTCTTAGTGGAATATACTTGAAGTTCCTCGACCCACTCGTTTAGTTTCGTCAACGACTTCGGCTCAGACACGTCGTACACTAATATAGCACCGTGAGCATCTCTGTAACAAATATTTGTTGGTAATAAACATGATCTAAAAAAACAGTGTGATAAGAGAGTGTTGTGGGGTAAAAGAAGATGTAGTGACAAGCATTGAGAAAGACATGTTAAGATGGTTTGGGCACATGGAGAGGATGGATGACGACTGACAAAGAAGATACATAAGGCAAGTGTGAATGGGACAGGACAAAGGGGAAGACCTAGGCGGACGTTCTCTGACCAGATTGGAGACATCCTGAAAAAAAGGACAAGTCAGAAGTACCCTTGACAGAAGAGCATGCATAGAAACTTGATGGGAGTGAGTGAAGCAAGAGATCAGGATCGTTGCAAATGGCGTTCCGTCGTCTCTGCCTACCCCTCCGGGAAACAGGCGTGAGTCTATGTATGTATGTAAAAAAACAGTTGCAAAAATCGTAAAATCTAAAGTCCGCTTCCCACGGTTGATGGGATACCCGACTGGCGGCGCGGCCGTCCACAAAATCAAATACCGCAGGCACCGGGCTTTATACAAGCCAGGCGAGGTGAAGACATTCGCAAAATCTGTCAAACCACTTTGCCTTTGTCATCCGAAAGGATCTCGCATAACTTAAGAAAGTTGGCGAGTTGTCTCTTGCCTATTAATTAGCTAAGTAGGTATGCAATGCCACATACATAGTTAATAACGTTCCTACCTACTGTATTTTTAGTATAATATGTACATACATACATAGACTCACGCCTGTTACCCCGAAGGGGTAGGCAGAGGCATATTAAACGCCCACTTTTCGCCAGTGTTTTCATCCCACGTAATAGGTGGCGAGCCTATTGCCGCTTATTGGGATATTTTGTTTGCCAGAGCCTCGTCCGTTGATCGGCAGGTGCACCACTTGCAGGTGAGGTTGGCTTGGGACCCTAAGTTCTTGGTGGGAACCCTATGCACCCAAATTATTTACAATTTTAGTATAATAACATGTAAGATTTTATTTACGCTCAAATATATTGCATATAACGTACAGTTTAACAGCAAACAACAGTTTTAATAGTAAGCCCAACCCTAGCTTATAGCTATCAAAGGTGATAATTCGTCACATTATAATCATCTCAACATAGCATGATTGCAAAAGATAATTCATTTGAGTACTTTCTCAATTTTGAACAGTGATTATTTTATAACAAACTATGACTGTGACTGATGATGACTGTAAGATATGATTTCATGGTGTGCTCTTTCATGCCAATACTAATTCTTTCACAAAGTGTTTATAATGGAAAACTGGCTTGAAAACAAACTTCTAGAATGTTCTTCAAACTGAAGAAGCCTCGTTTCATGAAAAACTGATGTTCATTGATTCGCCTGAATGTTGCAGATGTTTACTCACCTATATAAATAGATATGTATATATTTGCATGCATGACGTGGTCGTTACATTAGGTAGATACGACATCGACCAATCGCTGATTACAATGCGTCATGCACAACGTCACTATCTCTTACGTGGTCTCCACCACGAAAATGACGCAATCCTAGTAGTGAACTCGCTCAATCAAGTGTAAGAAAGTTACAAATTACTAGCTTGTTAGACAAATCGAAGTACGATTAGCGCTCGAGCGACAAAACGGTATTGCGACTCACCATATGATAGTTCGAATAGCAGCGATAGCCTAGTGGAGAGACCGACAGACTGCTACGCAGAGGGTCCGGGTTGGAATCCACGGCGCGCACTGATGACTTTTCGGAGTTATGTGCGTATTAAAATGTTAATTATCGCTTGCTAAACGGTGAAGGCAAAAACATCGTGAGGAATCCTGCGTGTCTGAGAGTTCTCCATAATGTTCTCGAAAGACATGTGAAGTCTGCCAAACCGCACTTGGCCAGCGTAGTGGACCATGGCCTAATCCTTCTCATAGTGAGAAGAGGCCCGTGCCCAACAGTGGGACAGTTTATATACAGGGCTGATGACGATATGACAGTTCGAATACACGTTTGAACGACATACTGAAGATCAATATCACGTTGATGCGACATGAGTTCATTGATAACAAATAAAAGCTTGATCATGTTTGATTTTAGCAGAACATAGACTTCTTATGAGCTAAGTTGTCGGACCCTTCCTTCGAAGGGCTTTATTTTCAGGTGCTGGGTCACAAAAAAACCTAAACCTGACCTAATGTGGATCTTAGGTATACCCACAAATTACTTTGGCTTTAAAATGTAATTTTCTATTCTATTTGGTCTTGACAAACACATCCCTAGCTACGCATATTACTCCTCACATATCTCTGGTGGCAATGCAGCTTTACGGTTTTATATCTCGGCCACGAAAATATCGACAGATTTGCAGCAAATGCGGGTACAAAGTAGTGATGTTCCGGATATCCGTATCCGCGGATAGCCTTGGAAGAAGAAAAATCCGTATCCGTTACATTTCTCGCGGATCTTTTACGGATTTTTCACCTCATTCATTTTCAATTGATAGGATGGAATGCTATAGGTGGTTAGGTAGAATTAAAAAAAAACTATTAAGTAAATTCCATTCAGTCTTTTTTATTTCTTAAAACGAAATATTTGGCACATTTATATGGCAAACATGTGTCGTAGTAACTTATCATACCAATAGTACTTAACTCAAAGGTACTAAATTAAATCAATTATCTTTATTTATAATGAGATCAATATTATAGAAGGTAATAACATCACTTTTTTAATTTAAGAAAATGGGAAAACAAAAACTGAATACTTAGTTTTTTTTTTAATTGTAATGAGATCAATATAATATAGAGTTATAAGATCACTTTTATAACTATGAGATGATGCACCGACATCGACTCCAAATATCTGTATTCTGATCCGTATCCGCGGATATACATTTTTAACGATCCGGCACATCACTAGTACAAAGTGGCAAATAGCTTACAGCGATAACGGACTGCAGGAACGTTAATCCACGGAGATTGATTCTTTACAGTACCCGTGGAGCGATTGTATATCCACCAAAGAACTTATTGGTACCAACTTACATGCTTTAGATTGCGATAAAACATGAATGTGGTCCGACGTTCGTGCGAATTTGCTCAGAGCAAATTTCGTTGCACTTACACACACGATAGACTGCATGTTTGGCGCAGTGGTTTAAGCGGCCACCTAGCCGCTTGACACTGGCCAAAGTGTTGTGGATTTGATTTCCACACGAGAAAACACTTTTTGTGATCCATAAATTGTTGTTTCGAATCTGGGTAGCCTTTGTTTCTGTTGGTTGTATGTTTGCAAAGTGCCCAGCAGCAAAGAATTTATTCCTACTCATTTAAAACATCAAATCACACATTTGGAACTGACGCTTTTAACAAAATAGATTCACTAGAGCGTGGTATGGCAAAGCGGCGAATCGCTTTGTCCGCGGCGCGTTTACTTTGACGCGACCGGCATCGGCCATGGCGCGCGGACGCGGTAGATAATAAATTTATAATATGGTTAAGTACAAAAAGTTCTACAAGTAAAATATTTTCACTTACCTGTAAAAACTAGACGTCAATGTTCTGTAACGTTCTTGTCCAGCCGTGTCCCAGATACCGAGTTTGACTTTCATGCCATTGACATCCATCACTTTACATTTGTAGTCAACTCCGATAGTCGCCGGGAATGACGCATTGTAGTCTCCAGTTGTGAATGCTAGGATTATACTAGAACAACAAATATGATTATTTTGAGCTGCAAATATATGTGCTATATTCTGTGGTATAGCTAGAATAGGCTTATATATTATACAACAATCCTTGCTGATTTCAGCATTAATGGGCTGGTTAAGGCGGGGTAGTATTACAGAATATTAACTTAAAAGGCAACAGTATCTACATGGTTGCGTTTCAGTCGGTGAAGGAGCCGTTTCTCCCCTTTTCCCTGATGTCACTCCTTCTCAAAATCCTTTGCTATCCCAAAGACCGGCAACGCACTTGTGAGCTCTATTGTTGCGGATATTTATAGGCGGCACTCACTGGTAATCGCTTACAAGCATGATTATTTGATCTATCATTAATACATGAAAATGTATGATCTATAAAAAATTATAGATCATAGGTACATTGATATAAGATTGTTTGTATATTATGTATCAGATATCTTTATGATCATGAAGGCAGCGATAGCCTAGTGGAGATACCAATAGACTGCCATGCAGAGGGTATTGGGTTCGAATCCATGGCGTGCACCAATGACTTTTCAGAGCTATACTACTACAATTCACTACGCACAATTGTTAATTATCGCTAGTCCCGTGTCTCGGAGAGCACGATAAGCCGTCGGTCCCGGTTGTCATGAAGATCTTTGACAATTGTTACAGGGCGGCAGTACCGTCTAATAAAGTGACACTAGTCTAACCCATGGAATATAGCTATCCCTTTGGGTTGCAGAGGTCAGACAGGCAGTCGCTCTGTGGAAAAGCTAATATTCAGCCAAATACAGTTAGACTAGTAAGCGGACCCCGGATTGAAACTAGGATAACGCTAAGAGGATGAAGATCTTTATGATCATGACACATAATCTCAAGTTACACATATCATGGCCATGAACCTGAAAAGAATACAAATATTGAAGTTTTGTAACATGTCAGTCACGGATGACTTCTGTCAAAGTTCTTCATTTTATGCAAGTCATATAATTGAATATAATGTAGTCTATCAATTGATTTTAAACTTTCGCGATTTGTATACATCATACAAAATAAATTACCGTGGAGAGACTGTCTCTCCACGACCACACTCGGTGCAAGACGAGCGAAACGTCGGTAACAAATAGGTACTTATACCTTAAATAAATTAATTGGACGCGATTAAGACCCGCTAATTTATTTTGTATGATGTAGTCTATCGTAATCCATCAAACATAACGCACACCGGATGCAATAACGTCATAAATGCTAATATTTGTAATATGTGTTTATGATTGCAAATGGTGTCAAACATGCGTCTAAATACGGTGCAACAATGTCATGAAACTACCTCTAAAAATGACCTACTGAGGGCCAAAAAGTCGTTGTGGTTTTGGCGAGTTTTTGTTCATGCTAGTGCGAGAATGTTCTAATTGGTCAGTTGCTCGCGGCACCCCTGCAGGAAGTGTTTGTGTGCAGAAGCAACAACGTCATAAAGTTAATTATGACAACATATTTCATAGAATTGGTGCAATAATGTCATAAGTGAACAGAAGAAAAAAAACATTAAGACTGCTAGAATTGTTATAAAATTAAACACTTTGGCATCTATTGTATGTTATGTTAAAAAAAAACATTTGATTATTTTTTTTTAAATATTGGTTCTAGCCTGTTAGTTCCTTATAAAAGTCTAATTACGGGTACTTAAATATAAGAAGATATTCATAATTTTCTTAGATTTTATAATTATGACATTTATTTTGTTAGAAATTTTGAATATTATTACCACTGATAAACTTATCTTATTATAAAATAATAGTGTTGATTTTGTGTTTAGTTCTGCTGTTATGACGTTATTGCACAGTAAAGTTTTGCTTTTAATTTAACTTTCTGTACAATATCGTCATAAATGTAGGTATTGTAATTAAAAACAATAAAAATATGCCACTTATTTTACTTTTTTTTTCCGAGACAACCTTATTTGTAAAATATAGAGTATAAAGGTTATTTTGATCATTGATTTATATTAATATAATTGGTACATTTCATTTGGATAAAGCAACAACTTTTAAATCGGTCTACTGAAAAAAACGTAATTTGTTACTTATGATGTTATTGCACCCGGTGTGCGATAATTCTATTGTTCTGGGAATGTCTATTTACATTAAGTAGTTTTATATTATAGCACAGTGTGTAGGTACACACTGTGCTATAATAGGTATTTACTTAAGTGTATTTTAAACACATTAGTAACTTTTCAATAATTTACACCCAGTGCAAGGTTGGCTTAGTTGAACCTACAGGTGAATGGGAACAAATAGCATCTTCAAATAGGTGCTTAAAAAGCACTTTGCAGGCTAATTAGAAGTATTTAGAAGATATACAGAAATGAAAGGTCTTTTAAATGACAAGCTAAATATTGTTAAGTAAGTAGTTAGTTAGATGGAGAGAGCTATGCTTGGAGTTTCTCTGCGAGATCGAATCAGAAATGAGGAGATCCGCAGTAGAACCAAAGTCGCCGACATAGCTCTCCGGATAGCCAAGCTGAAGTGGCAATGGGCAGGGCGCATAGCTCGAAGAACCTATGGCCGTTGGGGCAGAAAGGTTCTGGAGTGGCGGCCACGTACTGGACGACGCAGCAGAGGTGGGCCCCCCGCAAGATGGACCGACGATCTCGTGAAGATCGCGCGGGAGGCGGTTGGATGCGGGCGGCTCAAGACCGGTCTGTGTGGAGAACTTTGGGGGAGGCCTATGTCCAGCAGTGGACGTCGTTTGGCTGATATGATGATGATGAAGTAGTTACACTGATAAATTACTAAATGTGGTGTGTAATTATTTATTAGAAACTCATAAAGCTATTACTTATAGGTTTACTATCCATACATTATGGTTGGCTATTTCATGTAAATATATTTACATAGTGTAATTGAACATGCAAATACTTTACATTGTCCATTTTGAAGTAAGGGTTCTTTTATTGTTATTCAAAAATTGTCAAGTTATTTTTAATTACAAAATGGTTGTTAGATGTGACCAGTAGCAACAAGAGAAGTGTATGTAAATATTCATATTATAATTGCTGCGGTGCTTCAATATTTACTTAAGTATATAGTTACTTAAATATGACTCATTTATACTTCATGAAACCAAATGTACTCTTTTTGTTTGAGATAAGTGATAACCCTAATAGTTAAATGCGTATAAATCTAGCACAAGCACTTCTTTGATGATTAATACATTTTAAGTCAAGGTTACTTAGGTAGGTAATTTGTATAACAAAGCATAGCTAAAGTTGAAATAATGAATATTGTACGCATTGCAAATGTATCTATAACAATGGTTTACTCACAGATACCGATTTCTACGCCTTAGTTATTACATCAACACAATCTTACAGCGATTTAAAGTGTATGTACAATGAAATGACTTAGTATTTTTTAGGTTAACTTACAATTCGCCAGTTTATGCTTACCTAGATTTCCCCACGCCACTTTCTCCTATCACTAAGATTTTTAACGTAGTAACATAATCCGTATTCGACATTCTAATAAGTAAATAACAAAACTTGTAAAAAACAAAATCACTGGGTGTTCCTTTGTGACGCACACACAAAATTACAATCTAACCGTGATATGTACTAGTTTATAGAATATACTCTCGATAGTCAATGAGGAAATGAAATAAAGCTAAATTATTGTACAATAGTTTACAAATTCATTACAATTGCACAATGCAAAATACGAAAACAATTTTTGACAATGACGTTTTGCGTATTGGCAAATGCCGTCATTATTTGCGTTTGGTTTTTGCACACGAGATAAATCAGTCCGTATGTAAACATGAAATATGAAGCTTTTTAAAATAAAATTAATAATATATTTTAAGTAACTAAGAGTCAATGTAAGACAAAACATATGATAAAAAAATCTCCTTGTAAAATGCAGAGAACTCCTGATATGATAAGATATAAGCACCGAAGCAACTACTAAACGCTATGATCATAATTAAGGTTCCGTACCTAAAAGGTAAAAAATGGGACCCTATTACTAAGCCTCCGCTGTCTGTCTGTCTTTCTGTCTGTCACCAGGCTCTATCTCATAAACCGTGATAGCTAGAAAGATGAAATTTTCACAAAAATTGTATTTCGGTTGCCGCTATAACAATAAAGTAAGATGGTCGACAATGAACCACCTAAATTTTCAAGAGCTGTAACTCTTCTCCTATGGGCCCTAAGTATATACTTTTTACTTATAATTGTAGATAATATATAAGGCTACATTATGTGGTACTTCATTTTTGTTAAAGTACCATAACTTCTAAGGTATTTATATTTTTTATTTATTGGGAAATGATTCACTGTGTACACTCAATGGTACTCAATGAACCGGGGGCCGGTACACAGTGAACCGTGGGTACAAACAATGAACCATGCCAATAACCAAAGCATTAAAATTATTGGATTATAATAAAACTTGTTAAATAAAACTCAGAATTAACGTACCTACCTATATATTTGTAGTTACAATCAAAATGTATAATTTTTGTTAAATAAAGGTACATAATATCGGAAACATGAATGCAATTTACGTTAATATTTTTGAAATCAACAATTAGAGTTTTACGAAAGTACCTACTAATCAACAGACAACAAGTTTGTAAGTAGGTAGAAGTAGCATTTATAACATTATTTTCTTAATCATTAATTAACAATAGTAGTGTAGTTTGGTTACATGGAAGCAGACTGATCTTTCATATATTTTATTACATATCTTCTTAATGTTGGATGATTATGGTATGTTGCTTTCTTTTGCAGTCTTTCTCAAACTCATACCGCTTAGGTAAATTAATTATATTTTATATTGTAAATTGATAGCAGCCTTAATTGCTTGAGGTAGGTGGGATCCTTTTTTCCTCGCAGATCTATCTAATTTTGTTCGGCCTATCCTAAAATTGAGAAATTTAATTAGTCTTTTTTATTTCCTAAAATAACTAGGTATAAATGCAATTTATCTGGGTTAATACTCAATCTACCAAAGGTGGTACGCAATGAACCAAGGGTAGTACTCAATGAATCACTGGTTCATTGTTTACTCTCTCAAAGTGGTTCATTCTGTACCACCCCATACTTAAAAAAATTGAGGATAAATAGCCAGATGCACAAACAAGAGGTGCTTAACGAAACTATCTTAAGTAAAGGGCCAAAAAACAACAAATTCATTAATCCAATTGATATTCAGCTAGTATTTAAACAAATTTAATGAAACGAAATTTTACTTACGTTATTTTTACACAATTTTCGCTACAAAAACACAAAACATAGGCGCGTTGGGCCGCCTGCGCCGCCAGCTCGCTGTCGACTGGGGAGAGAGGAGGGCCCCTCAAAGACTCTTATTTAATGCAGTTTGCACCGACCGGCATTGTCGCGTTTCTAAATTATTTGTATGGTTCACTCTGTACTGTTGGTTCATTGTTAACCACTCGACCCTACCTAGGTACTAAATTTTTATTAATGACAATTTGAATAACCTTTCGATTTTATCAAAATTCAATTCTTTGGCGCCAAATATTAAAATCATCAATAAATGTTCCTTCCGCCTCCTTGGGTCTCCGATTTTCGACGACGCTTTTTAATCTTTTATAAATGAAAAAGTACAAAATTTCTGTGAAACTTCAGATCGGCTATACAAAATTAATATTCATTCGGCATTCACGATTATTCGGCACTGTCTTTTCGTTCCAAAATTTAGGTACATATTACTTGCGGTCCTCTCCTTTTTGGAAACATTTATCCCTTTTGGAAAACATAGATAATGTTATTCGGCACACTTTGAGCAAAATTCTTAATCTTGACATGAACGACCGAGTGTGGCTTCAAACAACTTTAACAGTTCGGCGTTCGCAAAATTACAGATGTAAGTCTACCGGCGTTTTTGGCCTCGGTTCACGGCACTCGAGTGCCGTGAACCGAGGCCAAAAACGCCGGTAGGTCTAGAATTTTCCTGGTTAATTCCTGAGGAATTAACCAGGAAAATTCTAGAACCCACACTGGTTAATTCTGAGGTGCCGTGCAAGCCTGATGCCATCAACGCTTGAAAAATGGCTTGCCCGAGCTCTGATTTGCCCCGATATCTATTCTCTTAGAGACAATGGGACGGGCCGGTCTGTAGCAAAATGAGAGATCACCTTCTAAATACTGCATCTAATGTGGCAGAGCGCGCGCGTTTGTTGGCTGTGGGAGAGTGGGAATCGGGTTTATGGCTTCAAGCACTTCCATCGTCCAACATAGGAACTATGTTGGACGATACAACTTTGCGTATCGCTTCTTGCTTGCGCTTGGGAGCTGTTTGCGTTTCTCCACATCGCTGTCACTGCGGTGAAGCCGTGGACAGTCTTGGCCATCATGGCCTATCGTGCAGCAGGAGTGCTGGGCGTATTTTCTGACATGCCCATATTAATGACATACTCCGTTGAGCTCTTGTCACTGCTGGAGTACCAGCTCATCTTGAACCTATATAATGGTTTGGTACGCGACGATGAGAAGAGATCAGACGGTATGACGTTATTACCTTGGAAGATGGATAGGCCTTTGGTGTGGGACGCGACATGCGTCGATACCCTTGCGCCATCACATCTTTCGAGTACAGCTGGATCAGCGGGTGCTGCTGCTGCATCGGCGGAGACCCTCAAACGGCGCAAATATGGAAACCAAGCGGGTAATTACGTTTTTGAGCCGTTTGGGGTCGAAATGCTGGGGCCATGGGGCCCTAGTGCACACGCTCTACATATATAAAGAAATCGCCAGAAGGCTGATTGATGCTTCGAGTGTGTGAGTTTTATTGCCTATTTTGTTTTTCGTTAGTTTAGGATATTTAAGTTTTTTAAGTAGTTTAATTTTTTGTAATACATGTTATAAAAATGTATATAATTACGCAGGTAGAAGAGTAGTTTTATTTTTGGTTGAGTTTCCTATTTTAAAATTATCTTTTCGTATTTTGGAGTACTTATTTTATCTTCTCACAAACAACATTATTACTAAAGAACCCCTACAATTATCTCATTAATAATAACAGTAGCCTACTAAAAATAAAAATAAAACCGGTCAAGTGCGAGTCGGACTCGCGCACCGAGGGTTCCGTACAAATCTGTAGGTATATAAGTAAAAGTTCACCAGTCATAGTTATGGTATTTTTATTGCCAAATAAAATCCGTAACATTAGAGTATGGAAAGCTGGAGGAGCATAACTTTAATAAAAAGGGGTCTTTGTCGTTTGTAATCAGTCATCCTTTATTTAATATTAACATATATCGCTAATTTTATAATATAACTTAAATACCTATACCAGCCTTGCAGCAGCCTTGCAAAAGTCTGCTGATGAATGATGGTAAGATTTTTTATCAAAGTTATTGATTTACAAAGTTTTAAGTGACTATTAGAAATCTGTTACAAAAATACTTATAAAGTACAGAATAATTAGCAAAAAGGTTTGAAGACTATGTAATTATTTGAAATCTCAATCTCAATCAGCCTATCGCGGTCCACTGCTGGACATAGACCTCTCCCAACACGCACCAGCAGCACACGGTCCTCAGCCTTCCGCATCCTTTATCTGGGCTATAAGACGTTGCTTCTTACCAAATTTCAAGATTTTGAGTTCACGGGAAGTACCCTGTAGGTTTTGTTTCACTTGCGAGTAGGCGCGAGTTTGAAAATATGCTTATATTGCTCTTTCTTTTGATTGCGTTGACATAGAAGCTTGATTTTGTTGCAACTTAACGGTGTTATATACCTGAGTATTTGATATGAATTTCAATTTAAAACCTCCATGCGTTCAAGAGAAAAGGGTAGTAACTTTAAATTTCTTAAAAATATTTTTTTATATGCTGTAACTAAAAATTTATGGCTTTCGCAATTTTTCCTTCATATGTGATATAAGACGTTACTTCGTACCAAATTTCAAGATTCTGGGTTCACGGGAAGTACCCTGTAGGTTTTGATTCACTTGCGAGTAGGCGCGAGTTTGAAAATATGCTTATATTGCTCTTTCTTTAGATTGCGTTGACATAGAAGTTTGATTTTGTTGCAGCCCAACGGTGTTATATACTTGAGTATTTGATATGAATTTCAATTTAATACCTCCACGCCTTCAAGAGAAAGGGGTAGTAACTCTAAATTTATTAAAAATATTTTTTTATATGCTGTAACTAAAAATTTACGGATTTCGCAATTTTTCCTTCATATGTGATATAAGACGTTACTTAGTACCAAATTTCAAGATTCTGAGTTCACGGGAAGTACCCTGTAGGTTTTGATTCACTTGCGAGTAGGCGCGTGTTTGAAAATATGATTATATTGCTCTTTCTTTTGATTGCGTTGACATAGAAGCTTGATTTTGTTGCAGCCTTACGGTATTACATACCTGAGTATTTGATATGAATTTCAATTTAATACCTCCTCGCGTTCAAGAGAAATAGGTAGTAACTTTAAATTTATTAAAAATATTTTTTTATATGCTGTAACTAAAAATTTACGGTTTTCGCAATTTTTCCTTTATAAGTGATATAAGACGTTGCTTCGTACCAAATTTCAAGATTCTGAATTCACGGGAAGTACCCTGTAGGTTTTGATTCCAATGCAAGTTTGAAAATGTGCTGCAATTTGCAGCATATACAGCTGTATCTTTTGATTGCGTTGGATTAGAAGTTTGATTTTTTTACAGCTCTATGGAACCGTAGATTCGAGTATTTAGTATAAATTTCAGTTTGATACCTCCACGCATTCCTGAGAAAAAGGGTCTTGACAGACGGACGGACAACAAAGTGATCCTATAAGGGTTCCGTTTTTTCCTTTCGAGGTACGGAACCCTAAAAATGAAAATATTAAGGGGGGGGGAGGGGAGCCCATACAAAAAAGTTTTCTTTTCGTATTTTCGCTCAAAATTACTAACTGTAACAGGTAGACTTTTTAAATTTTTACATAACACAGAATATGTATAGTCGTATATTAACTTTCAAAATAAATAATTAAATAAAAAAAGTAAATAATAAAGGGGGCTCCCATACAACACACGTAATATACTTATAAGCAATTTGTTACTCGATCTTAATAAACAGGTAGAAACTTAAAAAGTATTTAAGTATAGGTACATACAACAAACGTGATTTTCTTTTATAGATGATGGTACGGAACCCTTCGTGCGCGAGACTCGCACGTGCCCAATTTTTTTAACTACACAACTGGGTTAAATTTTCTTTTATTTTTTGTATGTTTTGCACTAATTTCTTAATTAAATACCTATTAACCACAATTTATTTATTTATTTATTTATTTTATGGATCTTCAACAAGAATTACACAATGCTATACTTAGTAAATAGGAAAAAACACAGATCTGGTGTATCCTTAATTATAGAAGACCACAACATGCACATAAGTCTAACAATAAGGAAAGAAGATAAATGTCAAGGCTTATTAAAATTAAAAAATAAAAACGATAAAAAAATATTAAAAATGAAGAAAAAGAGAAAAAAAGACACTTAATCAAATTCATGAGGTAAATTCAATTACAGTAACAAAATAATACATTAATAAATAACATTCTTTTGATCTTAGATTGCCTAAATTCACTAAATTAAAGTCATGATTATATATACGTCAAATGAAATTAAATTATAATAAAATTGCAATAAATTGAAACTTAATAAATAAATAGAAAGATAATTATACAAGTTAGTTACATTTAAGTCAGTTGTTCATTAACAAGAAATTTAAAATGTCCTATATTATTACTGAAGATGTCTATATCGTTAGATCTACTTGAAATATCATTATAGAGGTTTGTCATCCTAACTATTGGTGAGTGCTTACCAAGATTTGTGCGACAGCGGGGAGCTTTGAGCAGTGAACCTGGATAACGTGGTAATCTGTTAGGCACACTAATATTGAATTTACTAAGGAGACTCGGACAGTCAATTTTATTATTGAACAACTTGTAGATGAACACCACATCAGCAACTTTGCGGCGGGTCTCAAGGGATGCGAGTTTGAAATAACTGAGTTGACTAGCGTATGACCTCAATGAGTTTAAAACTTTATTTCTGTAGGCTAAGTGATATACAAGTCTTTTCTGTATCTTTTCAATTCTAGCGGCGCGCACTTGGTATGTGGGGTTCCATACAGTACTACAGTATTCTAGCCTGCTTCGCACAAAACTGTTATACAGAAGCATTGTTGTGGATGGATGCTTAAATTCCTTAGAATTTCTCAAAACGAATCCAAGGGCTTTATAAGCACTTGTTAAAGTCTTATCGATATGTTCAGTAAATCGCAACTGACAATAAACCAAAATGTGTAGGTATTCTGTAAAACTTTCGTTATTGTTTTCGATGTACTTATTATTATTGTATAAGTAGGTATGCGTGTCTAGAAATGTTTTCTTTTTATGAAATCAGAGCCCCGCACAATCACTTAGAACAATAATTATCGCTATGTTTTGCACTAATTTCCTAATTAAATACCTATTAACCACAATAAACCAAAATGTGTAGGTATTCTGTAAAAATTACGTTATTGTTTTCGATGTACTTATTATTATTATTATTGTATAAGTAGGTATGCGTGTCTAGAAATGTTTTCTTTTTATGAAATCAGAGCCCCGCACAATCACTTAGAACAATAATTATCGCACAGGCTCATCACAGCAAAGGTACAGAAATATCTAATTAATCAAAAATATATATTATTTTTTTTTTATTAATTATATAATTTTATTAAAAAAATATAGGCTCCCACCTATACCTATCCTCGAAGGAGTATGGTTTACTATTGTTTAACAAAAAATGTATGACAAAAGATCATTTTACAAACAACGTTTGAAAAACTAATCATTTGACAAACTTTCATTTCGCAAACATATTACTTTAAAAACAATCATTTGACATAATACAGGTTTCGCAAATGTTTTACTTAGAAAACAATTAAAATGTAAAATAATTAAGTATTTTAAAAATTTGACAAAATAATTCGTTTGCCAAATTGGTGATTGTACAAAAAGTTAGAAGATAAATTATTAGTTTTTAAAAATAACTAATTTCTAACCAATACTTACACGAAATTTTGAAAATATTAAATTGCATGGTTGCAATTTTCATCTTGGACAGATTATTTATAGGCAAGTAATAATTTTGTATTAATACTAATTCCATAGAAACTTAAGTCTTTAAAAACATACACTCTGCCTGAATTAAGCGAAATAAGTAGAATTCGGTGGTCCTAACCTAACCAGCCATTGTTTCAGTTGACCCTATACAAAGATTTTAACGTAAATTTTGGTTAATAAAATATTTACCAAGCAATGCATTCTGTCAAATGTTATTTATGCCTTACGTTGTTTTGCCACATAACATGTTTAAAAAAATAATCAATTTGTAAATTAATGTTTTAACATAATAACTTTTGTATAGTAAATATATTTTCTAATGAGTAGTTTATTAACCAATAGTTTGTAAAATTATAAATTTATCACGTATAATTTTGTCAAATGTTATTTGTCAAATGAAAATTTTTCATTTGTTTTTTGTCAAATGATCGGACACCAAGGAGTATGCTGAGGTGTAGGTATTAATATTACACGCACATTTCGCCATATTATACATTTTTAGATCCCACGTGAAAAAGGGCGAGCCTATTGCCGTTACCGGGCACTTTGTGAGACTCCGTGCTGCTACTGAGAATTCGTAATAACCCAGTAACACTTTTGCCTGATCCGGGAATCTAATCCGGGACCTCCTGATCAGCGGACGCATATGCTATTCATTGGACCACGGAGGCGGTAAAAAAATCGTCATCTGCAAAAATTCTAGTGGTATGTTACGATGACAGGCCAGAAGCCTATAATAATAATACAGTTTAAGATCTCATCGCAAGTTAAGTATGCTCCTTAATTTTATTTTTTTATTTAAAAATATAACGCCTGCACTAGGAATAAATCTTGTGTTGCGGGGACTTTACAAACATACAACCAACGGACACAATGAACACCCAGACTCGAAACAACAATTTATGGATCACACAAAGTGTAGACACGTATGGGAATCGAACCCACAACACTCGGCGCAGTGTCAAGCGGCAAGGCAGCCACTTAAACCATTAGGTACGCCAACCGTGCAGTCAAAGTGCGACATGATATTGTATTAATAAGTTGAGTACATAATTAAAATAAAGTTTTATATACTTAGAGGTAAATAAACTAATACGAAACACACATAGAAGTTTTAGCAAGAATTGCATTGTGTTAGATGTGCCTAATTATTGCACGTTTTGTTACTTCTGATGCCACTTTGTTGGCGTAATGGTACCTACCTATTGCAAATTAATATTTACTCGGCAAGCATTATTTTCTAAAGGCCTTGCCACACGGCACAATTTTACCACTGACCAAATTTTCAATCGAATTGGCTTTGCCCGTCTACACGACACAATCAAATCACTGATTTCCATTCCGTCACCCGATTGGTTAAAATATGGTGGTACCGCCCACCCGATGAACTTGAGTTGGACGACTGGCGTCTACACGTCACGATTTCATCAAGTGATTTAGTCAAGTTGGACGTAAAATTGTGCCGTATGGCAAGGCCTTAAGACTTGTCACCTGGATATGATAGTAGGCATATAGTTTTCAAAGATTTTTGTTAGATACAATTTTACAACTTGCATATTATTTACAAAAGTCACAGATAAATTAATTTTTCATGAGTATTTTTCAACTGGGCTTCTTTGACATTCTCTCGCTCGAAATATTTTTAGCATAATGCGTGATTCAAATCATCAAACGGTATAACAACATACAGAAACTTCCCAGAAATTTCATTTTCAAAACACTGGTCAGTAGAGTTGGAAGTTTAAAAGAAACGTTTATATTGGTTTCTGAATAAAATAACGTTGCTTAGAACTTCATGCGCAGCTCTTGTATTGTGTCAAGACAGTCTCATGCAACTCTATGGACTCAATTATTTTCTTATTATTTTCTATAGTTTAATAGGTACATTTAATACTTAGGTAGGTACTTACTTATTCGTAGTACCTAATAGTTATTCGTGTTTTTTATTTATATTTACATTATTATATACTGCTGTATAATTGAGGTTTCCCGGTTTATGCAATTTGTTTCTGAATATATCCAATACTAGACGGATGCAGCTACGTCCGCACATTTTTTTTAAATTATCCCCTTCTTTTCCGAGACCGTAGGCATTTCGGCAATCCCTTTTTACTGGACCACGGCCTCAAAGCACAATCATAGTACAAACAGAATAGTAGGATAGCTTCATACAAATCGGCCGCCGCCGCCGCCGCGCTGGTGTGAATGTATGCGTGAGTCGCCGGGGCGGCGCGGCGGCGTGTACGCACGCACTTTTCACGCACACAATCTCACGAGCGCGGAACGCTCGGCGCGGATTCAGTACGGGATGCGCCGCGCGTCTGATCGCGCGCATGCATGTAGGTACTACACTGCTCGCCCGCGACCATTGTTTATGTACATTCAGTTTTGTAATAAACTTTATTAATATTATACAATGTGTTAAACGACAGTAAATTAAACTTGTTACATTTTTCTCGCTCTAAAGGGCATTTAGATAGTTATATAACGCTTAGCTAGTCAGCAGGTATTTGAAAAAAATATATGCAAACTTAAATTCTGTAGTATTCAGCGCAATCACTTAAAAAACGGCGAAATAGCGCGCGGACAAAGCCAGCGGCGCCGCGTTGTAAACACGTGACAACCCGTGCGTCATCGCAAGAGTAGGCAATTAACTCGCCGAGCGGCCTTAGCTAGCTTACTATTCTGTTTTTACTATGGCACAATCATGCCAATTTTCAGCTTCTTGCGCCCAATTTTACTATTTTTTAGCTGTGCGTTGTCTCTCAGTAAGTCATTAACTTAATTTTTTTATAGTATACTAGATCACTAGATGATCTTGGTATGATGGCTTTGGTCGCTCACTTTAATTTTATATTACAGGGCTCGTTGCAACCTTGAATCGCATTACAAAACGTTTCTGAGCTTCTTATCTCTTACTTATAAACTATACAGACTAGAGTAGGTAGATATCATTTGAAATCAATTCTCAAAAAACGGTGAGCGATTTACATTTCAATTTGTTTTTATAGATCTAAGATCTATCAACTCAATAATAATTCAGTTACCTATTAACTATGGCACGTTCATTGAGATTATCAAACATCGATGCAGATTTTTTATTCAAAATATTCTTTGCAGCGCTTCTACCAATTGAAATCAGTACCCAGTAGCGCTGGCACACATACCTACAGTATCTCCGATATCTATAGATAGTTTTTCAAAGGGGGAGCGAGTTCTATTCAACAATATTTAGGTCTCGGAGTCAATGCAGTGAGGGACAAAACGTTTCTTTATTTCATTAGAATGCATTCAGTTCGCTCTCTATTGTAGTGCCTGACGCTCTGCAGCCTCCTTTCTAAACAATTGAATTTTATTGCGAAGAAAATGAAGTGTCTTTTATGATACATTTTTCTTGATATATTTCTTTTGAAGATTCTCTAAATCAATTGAACTGCGCGGAGAAAATCGTAGATATTTTGCGATTTAGTTTTATTCTGTTTAAGCCTGGGAGTTGTATATTTTATTACTACTACTTCGACGGCAACGTTTCAATTTTGTTGCAATAGTGCACTTTTAGATAGATATTGTTACGAGCTGGGGGTTCGACGATAAATTATATACACTATGCCAGAAAACTGTACTTTATTTACTAACAAACACACACTTATTTTTACAACACTAATAAACACACTTATTTCACACTTAATTCTCAGCACTAATAAAACACACTTACTTCGAACACTTTTCCACTTCACTAAACACTTCCGAATTACTTCCTTCGCTTCTTGTTTATCGCTCCGATATTCAATTGTAACTATGTCCGGTCCGTTTGCTCGCGCTCTATTTATACCGGCCGGATAACATCTCTAGCGCATTCTGGATGCTTCCACAAAACTGTCGAAATAATCGCGAAAAGTCGATACTCGATACAGCAACGCCATCTACTACAGAGTAGATGAATTACCTTTAAACCACCGATACATTCAATCTCTTCTAGTACCCTCTTATTCACCGATAGATGGCGTAACAATATTAAAAGTAGGTACGTAGCAATAATAATTTACCTCTGTTTACAAATGTTGAGGAATTCAATTGATGTTCTAAATTGATGCTCGAATGGGCATTCGAGACTTGTAAAACAAAATTTGGAAGTTTAAAAGTAAAGTTTATATTGGTTTCTGAATAAAATAACGCTGCTTAGAACTTCATGTGCAGCTCTTGTATTGTGTCAAGACAGTCTCATACAACTAAGTATATGGACTGACTTACTTTTTATTATTTTCTATAGGTAATTGAATAGATAAGTTTATTACTTGTTCGTAATAATAGTTATATACACGTTATACTCACTACGTAGTGAATTCGTGTTATGTATTCGCTGCTATGAACCTAATTGGCATGCTTCGACGATTTGGACTATTAACTTTTATAAATATCCTATATTGTTTATTTTTGGGACCTGACTTCGATAAAATCTACTGATATCTTGAAAATATAAGTAATAACATGTTTATTTCCAAAATTGAATTTCGTTTTGTCTCACACAAAAGCTTCGTATAATATGCTAGGATTACAAAAAAGCCACACTAAATCAGAAATCTTTGTGAGAGACTGTTGCCTGATGTAGGTTGAACAAAAACTTGTAATAATTATAGGTTACCAGAGCTCCTCCGCAGCAATTAACCTATACAAGGCTATTTTTATGTGATTATGAATCATTGAAGCTTTTTACCATAGATCTAAGTTCAAAAGTTTTATCAATAATTAGGTACATTTTAAAGCCATTATTATCAAGCCACTTTAATTTAATTTTGAGTACTTGTTGTAACCTTATAAAAAACTTTAAAATTTTTCGTCGCCTCCTTATAAATTTACTGAATACCAGCCTACCCACCGACTGAACTCGAAATCTCAAAACCAATGAGCGATTGACTTCAGGATTTTATTAAATGCTAGACGACGGCGGCTTCGCCCGCGTCAATTATATATATATAAACCTTCCTCTTGAATCATTCTATCTATTAAAAAAAAACCGCATTAAAATCCGTTGCTTAGCTTTTAAGATTTAAGCATACATATGGACAGACAGACAGAATACAGACTTTGTTTTATACTATACTACTGAGGTCTTTCTTTGTCATGAAAGTATGGGAACGGTGTTGTATAGACTTATTATTTGGTTATTCGTTTTGGTCTCTCTAGTGTAAAACTAAGGCGATACAAACTGGTCACAGTTGAGTTTGTATCGCCTTAGAATCAGTAAACAAATGTAAAGTGTAAAAAAACTCAAACAAAACAAAGGGGCGTGTCACGGGTGGCCTACCAAATGTTGGCGTGTGCTATGCGATTTTAACCTTAGGAGTGGTAAACCGTCGCTGCTGTCGATAGTACCTAGTGATACAGATCTGTCAATGCAATAATAATATTCAATAACATATTAACTATCCTACGTTCACTGAGATTATCAAACATCGATACAGATTTCTATTCAAAATATTCTTTGCAGCGCTTCTACCAATTGAAATCAGTACCCAGTAGCGCTGCCACACATACAGTATCTCCGATATCTATAGATAGTTTTTCAAAGGGGGAGCGAGCTCTATTCAACAGTATTTAGGTCTCGAAGTCAATGCAGTGAGGGACAAAACGTTTCTTTATTTCATTAGAATGCATTCAGTTCGCTCTCTATTGTAGTGCCTGACGCTCTGCAGCCTCCTTTCTAAACAATTGAATTTTATTGCGAAGAAAATGAAGTGTCTTTTATGATACATTTTTCTTGATATATTTCTTTTGAAGAGTCTCTAAATCAATTGAACTGCGCGGAGAACATCGTAGATATTTTGCGATTTAGTTTTATTCTGTTTAAGCCTGGGAGTTGTATATTTTATTACTTCGACGGCAACGTTTCAATTTCGTTGCGATAGTGCACTTTTAGATATATATTAAAAGTACGTAGCAATAATAATTTACTTCTGTTCACAAATGTTGAAAAGGAATTTAATTGATGTTCAAAATTGATGCTCGAATGGGTACTCGAGACTTGTAAAATAAAATTTGCTACTTCAATTGTTTGGAACTAAGTTCACCTACCTTAATTACTTCAAATAATTGTACTTCTTTTGTAGATGTCTGTCCCTGTAGGTCCTTAATATCTCACAGCTTATTATTTTCCAAGTGACTAATAACTTAAAAGCTGACTAATTGTTTGCAACTAATAAAATAACTTGCTAGCGATTAAATATTTTCGCGACTATTATATTAAATAAGTCAGTAAATAAGATTCAAAACGAAGGGTGTTATAAAAACTAAAAACTAGCAGCTGCGTTTAGGTAGCAAATAAACTATACAAGTCAATTGAAATATTAGCCGAGGAGCTATAAATAATGACTTGGCGACTAATAATGTTAGTAGTAGGCTAGATAACCTACCTAAGGTTATGTTAGGTTTTCTTGTGACCCTGTACCTAAAAATAGGTGCCCTGCGAAGGGCTCCGTCAACTTGGCTTAAAAGAGTGAAGCGTCTTATTTACTTAAACGAAACACTTAATTTAAGATAAAATCATTTGCCAAATATTGGTATTATTTATGAATGCCCATTTTCTATTTTTTATTCATCATCAAGTTTTCGGTTAGATACTAATTCAGTTCCCAAAAAAAATACTGCTAGTTTAACGAGGCTTATAACTGACATATTAATATGCTACCTTTTACATTAAAAAAGAAAAAAGAACCCATTATATATGGTACCCACTCTAATTATTTTTAAACTTGTATTCGTTTTACTTAGATGTTGCATTAAATACATGCCATATCTCACCTTGTAATTTCACGAGTATCACTAGTAAACTTACAAGGTGAGATTTTGGAAGACGACAAAGAGTAAGCCACATTACATTTGTATGCAATTTTCTCGAAGGATGCACACATTCAGTCACTCACTGCCCATGCGACAGATAAAAGCGAACACGGCAAACAATGATACGAAGTAACTCACTTTAATTTTGATCCCAGCCTTTCGTTGCCACACGTACAAATAAAAGTAGATACTTGAACGGTGGTTGATGAGAAGAAAATATTATCCTTGCCGAAGAGTGAAAGTCAATTAAAGAAAATGGGACCATGGTGTTAGGTCGCCCTTCAATTAGAGAAAACGGGTTACTATGTCATCTAGTGGACGTCATGGAACTCGGAAGGTGACATACTTACCCTATGAAAGCTATGCGGAATTAACGTTGTGGCGTTTTAAGACGGGAAGGTACAGTGCTACCACATATGTAATGCGGGTTATGTACCAGTACGACAAACGCTAAACGTGTTGAATTCGTGGCACCAGCCCTAATGATATGCTTTACCTGGACTCTACATTCTGTCTTACTAATAAAAATTACGACACAGTGTATACAAGTACTATAAGCATTGCGTAACAAAAACGCAACTAATAAAAAATATTTTGACAGATTGCGTGTATACATGCGTTATTAGAGATCAAAATATCTATTTAGACGTCTGTATAACTCCTATACAGACGTTATACGCTGTGTAAGTATTCATACGTTAAACGTGTGAGTAATATTTTTTTATTAGTAAGACAGAATATTACTCACACGTTTAACGTTTTAGGGTAAAGGCGCAACTTCAAAAACGAAAATTAGAAAGGCGATTGTCCATCGAAAAATGTATTTCGACAAACATATATTTCAATTTTAGCTTAATAAAATTTAAGAAAATATAATTCAACATTTTAAGGAAGTATTTGTTCATGGATGTCTATGAGGATGTCACTGGCACAAATAAAGTGTTTTTTCACCTAGAACTAAGTATAGTATTGTATTGAATCATTGCTTATGCCGCTCCCTATAAACGTGGTCCATAGGTACTAACTTAAGTGGTGGAATGCTGTTGCTGCCAGTGAATGTTTCAGTAAGTAAGTTCACTCACGTTGCGGGTGCGTATATCGAGCACAACAAGGATGGGCAAGACTGGTAAGGCATACTTTTAAACTCTGATAAAAAAGCAATGCAAAACTGTAATAGTTGCAAAAGTTCAAGTACTTGCCAGGGTTTTGATATTATTTATATGAAATTAAATATTTTTATTCACTGAGACTATGGTACATAAGGATGTTACATAATAAAGAAAAGCCCGACATACGCGCCTAAGATAACATGCGAATTTTAAAAACTTATGCTAATATTATCATTATCATGAGCTAAGATTATTATCTATTTAACCTAATTAACTGAAAAAATAAGTACAATATTCAATGCCTTTAAGATAAAAAAATCGTTCATGTTGTATTATATTTAATAGTTCCCAGTGTAAATAGGAAAGCAAAGCATTATTTAACATTCTCAAACAAATCACATAAAAATCGGTTCAGTGATGAGGTTATCACAAACAGACAGACAGATGCGGCAGTCTTCAGTTTATAAAATGTATTGCATGACTGAATATGAAACATTCTATGAATAGTTTAAATTAATTGCTCAATAAATATCTATTTATCTATTTATTTATTTAGGGGACAATAAATAGCTACAACATATGTTTACACATTACAGTACAGCTCAACGAATAGTTAATATTGCAGCCCACTACATCGTCCGCAAATTCTCAAAGGACAAATAAGCAATAAGAAACGAAACATTTCGTAAAAATATTATTTTCCATGAAATGCTAATCGGCTTATTAATTTACAGCGTTTGTTCTTTGAAAGCAGATTAATTAACAAAATAACGCAATATTTAATGTGTTTTACCTATTTCTGCTGCTTCGTTGTATATTTATGAAGCCCATTAAATCACATGAAGGTACAGTCTATGGGAAAACTTGGGGTCGGATAAGTCGGATTGTATCAAGTGTAACGTTACACGTGGGTCAACGCTGTTTAGTTAAATAAAATCAATATATCGGTAACAATAACAGTATGTATATTTCTGTGAAAATAATCTATACAGTTTTTAGGAAAAAGGAAAAGAACACTGATTTAAAAAATTTTTGACTCTAAACCAAGATAGAAGAAGGGTCGTGAAATTCGAAGGTGATGTCCTGTAGAAACGTATTTCTGGCGTCGCTCAGGGAAGAGAGATAACTTAGCTTGGATCGCCCTACAGCCGGAAAGAGGAGCGATCACTCCTACGCCACGGTATAATATATAGGTTGCTGGGAGAAGTAGGGGAGGAAATGGCCAGCCAAGAGTAGTAGGTACGAACGCGTCAGCTACGACGTCACACAAGAGGTCAAACAACGAGCAGAAAATCGACAGCAAAAGCAATAGCTTCACCGACCAGGGCTAGGGTTTTAAATGGAAGAAGAAGAAGATTATACACACATCGTTTCTAAGCATAATTTGAAAAATGGGATAGCATTAGAAACGTATTGGTTGTAAGGTATGAATAAGTTTTATTCTTATAAGTAGTTTCTTTCGGTCGTCAAATCATAGTTACCAAACCGTATGCTTTTAAGTCAATGGTTAGGTTTTGAAAGTAGTAGTAACTCGAAGATGTTTACATTACTAAGCCCCAAGTTCACCAACAATGATATAACGGTCGATTGCAAAAACAACTGTTTAAATTTAAACATCGAGATAAACAGAGATCGTTTTTTTACTGTTCACCATCGCCGTTTGGGTGCTGGTTAGAAAACCGGACGTTTTTGAATGAAATGAGTGAGCAATGTAACATTGCCAAATGAAAATGTACCATTACAACATCAAATGACGTTTACTTGCGCAACTTGTTTAAACAATCGTATAAAATTATAATGCAGTCAAGTTCAGACGTTGTATTTTTCGTTATGTTTCTATTTAGGAGTATCACGACATTTTTTGGCAGGATTCATTTTATGACATTTGTCATTGTTATTGTTTATTGTGTAGAAATTCCATAACCATTTCAAAAGAGGGTTTAAAATGTGAAAAGTTATCGCTGAGCATATCAAACGATTACTTTCTGATTTCATCAAGAACCTTAAGAAAAAAAGGCTGATAGGAACCGTACCAGAAATTTGAGCCTGAACGAAAGAAATATTTTGAGTGATTATATTCGCCATCCATAAAAAAATTATATACGGACCTCCTTTTGTCTTTATATGAAACTGTTCTGTTGACAAATAAATGTAATTAGTAAACAAAATGTCACATTGACAGCGATAACCAACGTTTAAAAGCGTTAAACATGGATGCGAGGCTCGGTTAAAATAACCCCCCGATTTAGCATTTTAACTGACGTGTAAGGTATGGTGAACATAAAAATTGAACTAAACAGTTGGTTACAAATTTAAGCATCTGTTAAAGTGTGGGTGAACACCGGCCTAAGACCCAAGTTCACCAACGATGATATAACCGACGATCGGAAAACCAACTGTTAACTTGCTTTTTTAGTTCTGCGCGCGCATTATCACATGGGATGGGATGCGTACTTAGTGGTGTCCGATCATTTGACAAAAAACAAATGATAAATTTTCATTTGACAAATAACATTTGACAAAATTATACTTGATAAATTTATTATTTTACAAACTATTGTTTAATAAACTACTCATTAGACAATATATTTACTATAAAAAGTTATTATGCTAAAACATTAATTTACAAATTGATAATTTTTTTAAACATGTTATTTGGCAAAACAACGTACCTAAAGCATAAATAACATTTGACAAAATGCCTTGCTTGCTAAATATTTTATTAACCAAAATTTACGATAATACAACAATTTATGTGTAAGGACAACTGAAACAATGGCTGGTTAGGTTAGGTTAGAACTGCGGCCAGAACCGAATTCTACTTATTTCGCTTAATTCAGGCAGTGTGTATTTTTTTTAAAGACTTAAGTTTCTATGGAATTAGTTTTAATACAAAATTATTACTTGCCTATAAATAATCTGTCCAAGATGAAAATTGCAACCAAGCAATTAAATATTTTCAAAATTTCGCGTAAGTATTGGTTAGAAATTAGTTATTTTTAAAAACTAATAATTTATCTTCTAACTTTTTGTACAATCACCAATTTGGGAAAGGAATTATTTAGTCAAATGATTATTTTTAAAATAATTATTTAACATTTAAATTATTTTCTAAGTAACACATTTGCGAAACCTGTATTATGTCAAATGATTGTTTTTAAAGTAACCTAATGGAAGGAAAGAGGAACCCACCACGCACCCTCGAATTGACCACCCCAACTATTGCAATAGAAAAAGGTTGACAATATCGAACTCCTCTAAAAGGATAAGGGATATAGGAATGGTATGGGTTCCAGGAAGATACCTGACTTGCAGTATCCCGCTGTATGCGCCGACTATTCTTCGACACGTGTTTCGCCTCTGCACGAGGCATCCTCAGGAACGATGGGCATCGACTGAGCGCTTTCCAACCGTGGGCATGTCTTATAATATACGCACAATTGGAACAATTAGAGATTTTAAAGCGGGACAAGCATACATTACTGAACGATCAAACCAACTTTAACGGGTCCCCATTGCTGAATATATTCGCACACCGTCATAATGACTCACATCAGTCGAGCAACGGAGGGAGGGGATTAGAAAGTACAATCGTTTATAAGACATGCCCACGGTTGGAAAGCGCTCAGTCGTTGCCCATCGTTCCTGAGGATGACTCGTGCAGAGGCGAAACACGTGTCGAAGAATAGTCGGCGCATACAGCGGGATACTGCAAGTCAGGTATCTTCCTGGAACCCATACCATTCCTATATCCCTTATCCTTTTAGAGGAGTTCGATATTGTCAACCTTTTTCTATTGCAATAGTTGGGGTGGTCAATTCGAGGGTGCGTGGTGGGTTCCTCTTTCCTTACATTAGCTTACAATGGAGTTCCGCCAAGTAACGCCTGATTCAATCAACTATGTTTTTAAAGTAATATGTTTGCGAAATGAAAGTTTGTCAAATGATTAGTTTTTCAAACGTTGTTTATAAAATGATCTTTTGTCATACGTTTTTTGTCAAACAATAGTAAACTACTAATCTCAGACCAAAAAATAAAGATAGATTGCTACAGTACGCCTGTAGGAGTAAAGTGTGGGTGTTCTTTAAACTAGAAAAGGGATTCTCTGACTAGGCTAGAGGATCGTGCCCTCCGTGGGATCTCCTCCTTGTCGTGGGGGGCTTGGTAACCTGGCTTGGACAACCGCGGTGAAGCTAAGAGAGATTCCGGGAGTGGACGCTCCGCGTGGGCTTCGAGGGGGCCTGCGCAGGATGCGTCCGAAGGTGCGGGTGCGGGGGACAGTTCTGTCTGACCCTCGCAGTCGGGTGCGGTCGCGGGAGGAGAGGCGTGTCGGTGTTGCGTTGCCGCGCGCCCTATCTCCCGCGACCAAATGGGGGCGCACCATTGTTGCGTCGCGGTAGGGCCGCAGAGGAAGATGAGATTCGGTGTTGTCAGTTTGCCGTCCTCCCTATTCTCTGCAGCCGCTGCGTGTTTTGGCGGCGGAGCCTAACACCTTCATCCGTCGCCAAGGAGGTTGTGGCCTTTGGGCTATCCGCCGGGGTGTCAGGATAGAATGCTAACGCAATCCCCTAGCGCCCCCAAAATGGCGTTGAAGTATGCGCTGTCTTTTTAGTGGGTATTACGGCCTTGCACTCCAGTCGTCGAGTCTCACATACATGTGTAAATGCATTTCCACAGCAAATAAAAAAGGCTACAATCTATGATTATGCCTGGTGAAATGCAGTCCAACGGCAGTATTTGAAAACTTGTGTAGGTATATGTATAGTCATCGCGTGAGAGAACTTTGATAGCGCGATCTATAGTAAGTTCCGTCGTGTCCATTAGATGTCAACAAAATCACCAATGTTCATAGTCTTTGTCTCTGTACGACACATGGCTTCAGTGTATATCGCTACCGTCGCACGCCTTATATTGAGAGACACCACATCGACACTTTATTCACTTATAGCAATTATATTAAAAGTGTTCCCACTTTTTAATAACAGTGAGGCTTTATTTTATTTTACTCGACTGAGACACGAGTGCGTGTATTTACTTGAGTGCTAATGAGTGCGTGTATCTTCTTTTTTTATTCATTCCGAATATGTTTGCCCGGCGTTGCGTGTTGAAAGTCAAGCTGTTGAGTCATTCTGTGATACGTTATGACACAATATGTTACATTGCTTAGTACGTGTACAAATCGCAAAAGATTAAAGGTATGCAATAATTATTTAATCGGTTTTAAAATTTCGCGATTTGTATATGTTGCAGTCAAAACTTTTAACCAGTCAAAAGTACTATTGACTAGCAAAATCAGTCAAAAGTACTTTTGACCGTATGCTTTAGTCTTTCTTTCTAATTCTTTACTGTACACACAAAAAAAAAACAAATACATGAAAAGACTAAAAATAAGCTTATAAATTATATGTACAAAGGCGAGCTTAACACTGAGTTTTCTACCAGCAAACCTTTGAGACTGGAGATTCGGTGTGAGAGGTAAGGGTAATTGCGGTTTACAAAATAATATTTAAATAGGATACCAATAATATATTTAAAATTAACTTAATATAATAGTGTAATATATATAGACTATGGGTAGGGTATGGCAGAAGAGTCATGAAAGTAGAATAAATGCTGTAGAAATGAGAGCACTGAGAAGTATGTGTGGTGTTTCTCTGACTGACAGAATAAAGAATTGTGTGATAAGAGAGTGTTGTGGGGTAAAAGAAGATATAGTGACAAGCATCGAGAAAGGTATGCTAAGATGGTTTGGGCACGTGGAGAGGATGGATGACGAAAGACTCACCAAGCAGATATATAAGGCAAGTGTGGAAGGGACAGGACGAAGGTGAAGACCTAGGCGGACGTTCTCTGACCAGATTGGAGACATCCTAAAAACAGGACAGGTGAGAAGTACCCTGAACAGAAGAGCATGCATGATGGGAGTGAATGAAGCAAGAGAGATATGTCAGGATCGTTGCAAATGGCGTTCCATAGTCTCTGCCTACCTGTCGAGTACTCGACATGTCACATCTACGGCGGATCGTGGCTGACCGGTCTGTGAGGTCAACGACCCCGTCGCCTCGCCCCACCGCCAGCGATCGTCGGCAACGGCGGTGAGTTGACAGATTCAATATCGCACGTTCGCACTCGCGCAACCTATTACACTTAGTTTTATATTAGCACAATTACATATATCCCAAGCATTGTTATAATTGTTATAATCAGTATACATTTCAAACTACAGTCCACTCGTATTATTAACCACTCCACTGAGATATCGTCGGCAACAAATGGTCCTTCGAGCCGGATTCATCAAGAACCGTTGAAGTTTCAAAATTTGATTGCTTCGGTTCCGTCAGCATAAAATTGCTGTGTGCGCGGACATCGAAAAAATGTACCGCCAGACCCTGGTCCATGATAGTCATCGACAGAACCGAAGAAATCAAATTTTGAAACTTCAACGGTTCTTGATGAATCCGGCTCGAAGGACCATTTCAACGGTCACGGAAAATTTTTTGAAGTTGAAGCCGTTAACTGGACCAGAAGTTGCATTTCATCTGTTCCTGGGATTGTACCTGCCTTTGGACTACAAGAATATCAACACGGTCACACATTCGCCGCCTTTGTTGAAGTCTTGCCTTTTCTACGGGTGCAAGAACGAAGAATTTGAAACAAGGACGTATAGAATACAAGATCTTCACTGGAAGCCCCACATCGTCAGATTGTCGTCGTGATTTGGAATCATCACCAAGCAGTTCCTGCGCCACAATCATCATAGTGGTTTGCTACAAAACAGTGAGATCGTTCCATATTTCCTTATGTATTTTCCTTCTAATTTTTCATACTCATCTTCATATCCATTTCATAATATAATCATTTAAATTCAAATTCATTTCGTTAGACACATCAATGCAATAAGTGCATAGTCATTCAATCATCTTCAGTTTCACGTCTGATCAAACATTATCCATATCTTCATACATTCAATCATTCATTAGTTTTAATTATATTCATTGTAGTATAAACAGTGTTATTTTCATTATAATTAATGCTTGGTTGATAATAATTAGTGCACATACATAATTATTAAGTACCCACATTTTTTTTCTCATATTATTTTATTACTTATCATTTTCTTTGCAATTGCTTAAGCGCCTGAATTAAATAAAAAGCAACACACAGCTTTCACACTTTGTATTTTTTTCACATATTAGTCTATATCACGGCAGATATTTTTTTTCGCGCTTCAATTTTAATATAGTAGTTTAAATATGGCTGATGTTAAAACTTTTATTAAAAAGCGAGCATCTATTAAGGCTAAGCTTACGCAATTTGCTACATACCTTAACGTTTCTAAGTCTTGCGAGAAGTTAAGTGACACACAAAGAATCGAGGTTGAATACCGTCTTAATATATTTGAAAGCTTATACGAGAAATACGACATGTTACAGAGTGAGTTGGAGGCAGCTATTGACGACCCTACCGAGCAATTTGCTGAGCGTGAAGAGTTCGAGAAGCAGTACTACAATTTGGTGGCTTCTGCTCGCCAATTGATCTCTCAAGCTCGCAAGTCTCTTTCGAGCGACGCTTCAAGCGAGGTGGGTTCTGGTAATTCAGACACACATAAACACAACACAATACGTCTACCTAAAATAGATTTACCGAAATTCTCGGGCGGCTATAGTGATTGGTTACCTTTTAGGGATCTTTTTATTTCCATAATACATGAAAACACTAGCATAGATAAAATAACCAAACTGCATTACTTACGCGCTTCCTTAAAAGGAAGCGCTAGCCTTGTTATTGATAACCTAGACTTTAGTTCAGACAACTACGATGCTGCCTGGAAGCTATTGTGCGAAAGGTATGACAATAAAAGACTGCTTGTCAACAACCATGTACCATGTACTCTTCAACATCCCGACGATCAACACAGAGTCAAGTAAGTCATTACGTTACGTCATCGATACCGTCAAAAAAATCTTAGGGCCTTAGCAAGTCTTGGACAACCCGTTCAACACTGGGATACACTTGTTATTTTCATAATTACCAGTAAACTTGATCAGGTGACAAGCCGAGAATGGGAAGAACACAGAAATTCTTTCACTGAACCTCCAACACTAAATATTTTTGTTACATTTCTCAGCAACAGAGCGGATTTATTAGAGACACTTGAGGAGTCTATCTCACAACTAATAGCAAGCCTAGTTCGAGTCTCTCTGTTCCTTCACTCAGTAATAATTCCAAATCAATTAAAAAATATACATGCCCAGTGTGCCTACAAGATCACTATTTGTACCAGTGCACAAAATTTGCTAATTTACCTGTATAGGCGCGTATTAAAAAAGCCCATAGCTCTAATGTTTGTCTCTATTGCCTGCGACCAGGTCTTACTTTACTTTTCACAGCTCGGGTGGAAGTGATGGATGCTGAAGGAATTCTTCATCCCGCACGAGTCTTGTTGGATAACGAAAGTACAGCGAACCTTGTCACTGAAGAGTTTGTTGAAAAGCTTCAACTAACTACCTATTCTACCAAGTCCAAGGTGGTAGGTATAAACCTTCATTCATCAAACTGTGCAAAAGGATGTTCAATTTCATTAAAATCGTACAACGGTGATTACAAAATTGACATCCAATGCTTAGTACTGCCAAAAATATCTTCATGCGTTCCAAATACGTACGTTGATATTAGCAATATTCACACGCCTTCAAATGTACGTCTTGCCGATCCACAATATTATGTGCCGTCTTCGATAGACATATTAGTCGGCGCAGAAGTCTTTTGGAGTATTGTGGGCAATAGTCGTATAGTCTTAGGTAAACATATGCCTATTTTATTAGAATCCAAATTAGGGTGGTTAGTTTCCGGTGAGATATATCAGTCAGGCTCCTCATCTCATGTGTGTATGTTCGCTGACAGCATACATACAGATTTAAATCGCTTTTGGGAGCTAGATTCGGTATCCCCGAAACACAAGTTCACCTCTGAAGAACGATCATGTTAACAGCTGTTTACTGATACCACTTATCGTGATTCGAATGGCCGATTCGTAGTTCAAATACCCCTAAAAGAATCACCTACCGTATTAGGTAGTTCGTATACGATGGCAAAGCTTCGCTTCCTGTCTATTGAACGTAGATTTGAAAGAGACCCTTATTTTAAAAAGTTATATACAGAATTTATGCAGGAGTATATAGACTTAGGTCATATGTCTGAAGATAACCATGAAATACAAGAATCCACAGTCAGTTATTTTATGCCCCACCATGCCATTTTAAAGGAGTCAAGTTCGACTACGAAGTTAAGTGTGTTTTTGACGCCTCGGCCCGTACAACATCAGGCAAGTCCTTTAATGATATTCAGATGGTAGGACCTACGGTACAAGACGATGTATTTTCGATATTACTTCGGTTCCGTCAGCATAAAATTGCTGTGTGCGCGGACATCGAAAAAATGTACCGCCAGACCCTGGTCCATGATAGTCATCGACAGCTGCAAAAAATTATTTGGAGAGCACAGCCTACTCACCAATTAAAATCTTACAAATTAAATACAGTGACGTATGGCACCGCGTCTGCCCCTTTTCTAGCTACTAGGTGCTTACTGCAGCTTGCTGAGGAATGCTCTGACTTGTCGACAAGGTTCACTATAGCACGTGACTTTTATATCGATGACTATTTATCCGGTGGGTCATCGGTACCAGATACAGTAAGCCAGTGTCGAGAAGTGATTGCAGTTCTTCGGTCGGCCAAGTACAATCTTCGTAAATGGCGATCAAATTCTAGCGAACTTATGCAAATTCTTTGTAACATTCGTAATACTTCTGATGCCGTCGAGCTTAGTGACGGTGGAACTTCAAAGACTTTTGGTCTCAACTGGCATTGTGCACGTGATACATTATCATTTTCAATTAATTTATCTTTCACCGGTGTGGTTACAAAAAGGCGCATCTTATCTGTCATAGCCCAAATCAATGATCCTATTGGCTTGGCTGTAACTTGCATCGTGGAAGCAAAAATAATTATGCAACGTCTTTGGCTGGCGAAATGCTCATGGGATAAACTAGTCCCTGAGGATATTCAACATGCCTGGTGCAATTTCCAAAATACAATCGTAAATTGAAACAAACTTAATATACCCAGGTGGGTCTTATCAAAATCGTGTTCCCATATATCTCTTCACGTGTTCACAGATTCATCTGAAAGAGCTCTAGGAACATGTGTTTATGTTTGCAGCATTTCGGATGACGGTGACATAAAGGTTCAGCTTCTTACTGCTAAAAGCAAAGTTGCTTCTGTTAAATTTGTGACAATACCGCGACTTGAGCTCTGCACTGCGTTACTTGGAACTCGTCTCTACGATAAGGTTCGTCAATCTCTAACTCTGTCATTAGATGGCGTAACCTTTTGGTGCGATTCAACCATAGTTTTAGCACAGTATATAAAGACATACAGTAGTTTGACGCCTTTGATCTCGAAGAAAAAGCCGACAACGTCTAGACAAGGGTAAGGAGGCTAGGGCTGCTACATGTAAACAATACCTACTTATTCAAACACCGTCTATTTATTTTAGAAAAATATAACAATTGCTACGCTACATGAATATTATAGTGTAAATCACTTATTTATTATATGAATATAATTAACGATGAATAATTATTATAAAACAGTTTGCATTTAGTTTGCACTTGCGGTGACAGCTTTGCATACAAAGTGTCAGTCAGCACCTATTTCATACCGCAAGTGTCGTAGGAGGCGGTTAAGGATATAAAGCATTTTTTCAGATATACTAGGTGGTTATCGTACAAACCTAGTTAAAATAAAGCGATTGATATAGCGGTCGTTTAATGGATGGGCAACCATGGGATCAGCTTGCAGAGCCTATGTTATCGATATGAAGTATTTTGAAGATCTATTTTCGAGCAAACTACGTTAAGGTAAAGCAATAGACATCAAGGTCATTTTATGGATGGGTGACCGGGCTATAAGATTACTGAGAACATGTGTGGGGTTTGTAAAAGGGGGCCAAAAATATGGTTATTTTTTAGCTAGGACGCGCCGTTATCAAGATACATATTTATATTTGATAGGTACCTACACTTACCTAATACGAAGGTACTAGGTTAGGTACTTATTGCATGAAATTAAAATCACGCTTGAATCGAATGTTACCTTACAACGCTTATTTTCTTACGTCTGCCATGTTGTTTACGTACAGTAATTACTACTTTATTCAGTGACAAGAGGATGCCCGCGGTTACACCCGCGTTATTTAAGGCTACTGCTCCGCTCCCGTCGCTCATAGCGTGATGTTATGTAACCTATAGCCTTCCCCGATAAATGTGCTATCTAACACTGAAAGAATTTTCAAATCGGACCAGTAGTTACTGAGATTAGCGCTTTCTAACAAACAAACAAACTATTCAGTTTTATATATTAGTATTAGATTTGGCCAGACATGAGATATTGTAAAAAGTTAGTAGATTAGTGGGTACGTGCCACATAATTTTAAGTGGATACAGGTATATACATACGTTTCAAAATAATATAAATAATTAAAATTTTAATTTTTTGTGTAGGTAAATTGATGAAATCGCAGATTTTTTAAATGCTTATTTTTTAAATCTTTAAATGAAGCATGAAGAATTGCAATGTCTCACAGCACAAGTCGTATGTACCATCTTAATTAATATTCATAAGCAAATAAATAAGTAACGAACAAAAACCAAGCACGCGCCAGCCCCCAAAAACATGTACCTAGTTAGGAACTAAAGTGATATACGTAAGTAGGTACCGCTCTTCCCGCGTCTCACCTCTTGTCCCCCGCACGATTGACCCGTCTAGACGCGTTCGTCGAACGACTGTATGGATTATTTGACTGTGGTTTTAGCTTGGTTAGCTACTCCACCGGTACAACTAAAGACTTTCGTACGTCATCGTGTTACAGAGATTATTGACACTGCCGCTGGCAACGTGTGGCGTTACGTTCCATCACAAGAAAACCCGGCAGACCTCGCTTCGCGCGGACTTAGCGCTGATAAGCTGCTGTCTTCTTCTTTGTGGTGGTCGGGACCAAAATTTCTGTCTAGTCATGAATCGTCATGGCCCGTGTTTCCTCAATCAAACCAGCAAAATTTGTCTAACTTACCAGATATAGCAATATCATTACACGTTGATACTTCAAATAACACTATTAGTAATCTTATATCTAACCTAACTTTGAAGTATTCACAATTTTTCAAATTACAGCGCGTAGTAGCATACATTTTGCGATTTGTTAGTAAATGTAAGAGACAATCATTTGAATATGGTTCTCTCACATCACATGAATATAATAGTTCATTAAACCTATTATTAAAGTTAAGTCAACAGGAGGCATTTCCTGAAGAATACAATTTATTATTATTAGGCAAACAATTGCCAGCAAAAAAACAAATTATTGTCATTATCTCCCTTCTTCGATACAGCTACCAATTTAATTCGTGTTGGCGGTAGATTACATAACTCCTTCTATGATTACAATATTAAACATCCCATTTTACTGTCAAGCAGACATCATATTTGTAAATTAATTTTCCATATGTACCACCTTAGACACATGCATGCTGGACCTCCGCTCTTATTGGCCACTGTACGTCATCACTATTATCCAATTGGAGGTAGAAACTTGGCTAAGAAAATCACCCATCAATGCGTGATATGTTGCAGGATGAAGGCGAACACCATACAACCTATCATGGGTAACCTACCAGAACAACGCTTACACTTAGAGTTTCCATTTTTAGATACCGGCGTAGACTATGCAGGGCCTATCATGATAGCTGACCGAAAGGGTAGAGGATGTAGACTTATCAAATGTTTTATTTGTGTATTTGTGTGTCTAGCCACCAGAGCTCTCCACCTCGAACTTGTGTCAGACCTCACTAAGGACGCTTTCTTAGCTGCTTTGTCTCGGTTTATTGCTCGAAGGGGGAAACCACGTAACATATTTTCTGACAATGGCACTACCTTTGTAGGTGCCTTCAATGAATTAGCCAATCTTCTGTCACAGGACATAGAACTAAGTAAAATCGATCCAGGAATTAACTTTAACTTTATTCCCGCGTACTCTCCACATTTCGGTGGCTTGTGGGAGTCCGCCGTAAAATCCACAAAACATCATTTGCGACGCGTCTTAAGCCTGACAAACATGACGTTTGAAGAAATGGCAACGTGTTTGATTCAGATAGAGGCTATTCTCAATTCCAGACCTTTGACTCCTCTTTCACAAGATCCTTCTGACCTTACTCCCTTGACTCCGTCTCATTTCTTAATAGGACGCTCACTTGTTATGTTGCCACATCCACAGATACAACATCTCAACATTAGCAGTCTCCAGAGATTTAGACGCATAGAATGCATAAAGCAACATTTCTGGAGTCGTTGTTCTCACGAATACATTCTTTGGCTTCAGGAGAGAACCAAGTGGCGCCGATCCACGGGAGAATTGAAGACTGGAACACTAGTCCTCATAAAGGATAAAACCTCACCCCCTTTGATTTGGTCTTTGGCCCGTATTGTTCAGGTACTGCCTGGCAGAGATGGCATCGCAAGAGTCGCCGACATCCGCACCAGCAAGGGAGTCATCCGGCGCGCCTTCAACACGATCTGCCCCTTGCCAGTCAGCGCTGTTGAAGATTCTTCAACGGGGGGGAGTATGTCGAGTACTCGACATGTCACATCTACGGCGGATCGTGGCTGACCGGTCTGTGAGGTCAACGACCCCGTCGCCTCGCCCCACCGCCAGCGATCTTCGGCAACGGCGGTCAGCTGACAGATTCAATATCGCCCGTTCGCGCTCGCGCAACCTATTACACTTTGTTTTATATTCGCACGATTACATATATCCCAAGCATTGTAATAATTGTTATAATCAGTATACATTTCAAACTACAGTCCACTCGTATTATTAACCACTCCACTGAGATATCGTCGGCAACACTACCCCTCCGGGAAACAGGCGTGATTCTATGTATGTATGTATGTAAGTATGTATATATAGACTACATAAATACATAGTATATATAAAATACTACTAATACATATTGAGAAATAGTGTTATTATTCTTAAGTATTATTAGTTAATAGATAGTGCCTCTTAACATTCGTCTTGAATACTGCTGAGGACGGGACATTCGCGCTGAATGTGATGTGGCAAAGCATTCCACGGGCGGACAGCATAGACCGAGAAAGAATAGTCGTAAACAGTAGAGGTATGAGGAGGCATGCGTAAGAGAAGAGAGGTGGCTAAACGACAGGGCTTATCACGCGGAATAAGAAATTGAAACCGGTCACGAAGGTATGAAGGTGAAGTAGTAGGATTGTGAAGAATAGAGTAAAGAAGTGAAAGAATGTGAGAATCCCGGCGCCGGCGAATAGGCAACCACTTCAACTTAGCTCGAAATTCCGATACATGATCGTACTTCCGAAGACCAAATATGAGGCGGATACACAGATTCTGCAGGCGCTCGAGTTTGTTTAAAAGTTCCTCCTTTGCATCGAGAAGGGCGATATCTGCATAGTCAAGTGTAGGAAGTAGAAGAGATTGCGCAAATGTTACCTTAGTATTGAAAGGCAGGAATTTTTGAAGACGTTTGAGAGAATGAAATGTGCAAAACACTTTTCTGCTTACTTCTGCAATATGTGCTTCCCAAGACAGGTTTTAGTCAAGAAGTACACCAAGATTTTTAGCACATTTTGAGTAAACAATCGGTGTAGAATCATATAGAACCACTGGGAGCAATTGGTAATTCAATAGGTTAAGCATATATCGGCCACCAATAATGAGAGCTTGGGATTTTGTAGGGTTAACAAGAAGACCGAACGACTCGGCCCACATACGAATACGTTCAAGATCATTATTGATGGCATCGATAGCTTCAGAAATATCCTGAACTTTAAAATGACGATATAGCTGCAGATAGTCTGCGTAAAGATGATAATGTGAAGATATAACTTTGGTGATAGCGTTTATAAAAACGGAGAAGAGTAAAGGAGATAACACGCCACCTTGAGGAACACCCGCAGTCAGATCACACCACTCAGAGTTTATCTCTTCGGAGCGCACAGACTGTGAGCGTCCCTGAAGATAAGATCTTAACCAACCAATTGCAGAAGCTGAGACATTAAGTGAGGATAGAATACCAAGAAGTACGTTAAAATCAACTGAATTAAAGGCACTGCTAAAATCCAATAGTACAAGTATTGTCAGTTGCTTATTTTCCATGGCCAGTCTTATATCATCAGTGATTTTAACAAGTGCTGTTACGGTACTATGGCCAGGCCGGAAGCCAGACTGATATGGACATAGCAGGCTATTAGAGGAAAAATAATTAGCCAGTTGTTTCTGAACATTAGCCTCAAGGGTTTTGGACAGGACTGGAAGTATCGATATTGGGCGGAAATGGGATAAGGAAGCAGGATTTGGAATTTTGGCTAAAGGTAATATGTGTGCCTTTTTCCACATTGCGGGAAAGGTGTTAGAGAATAGGGAGAAGTTTATTATGTGGGTGACTACTGGCACGATTTGGCTGAGAATGGGCAGAAACATTTGAATTTGAAGACCATCTTCACCAGCTGCTTTTGTGGATATAGAAAGGAAGGATTTTTTTACGTCTGCTTCCACAATTGGCTGAAAATAGAATGCAGTATTTAAAGGCGGAGGAAGGTTGGAGATACAGTTTAATGTTGAAGTCTTGGTGCTATTATGAAGTATAATTGGTGGCCTGGAAAAATGAGCACTGAGTATGTTCAAGTCCATACTCGTGCAGCTGCTCTGCGGTGTTTTTCCAATGCCTAGAGACTTGAGAAATTGCCATACTTGTGAGGTGTGAAGATTTTGTATTGAATTATGTATGTGGCGTCTTTTAGCATCCCTACACAAACGACTGCAATGATTTCGAAGTTTCTTATAAGCATTCCAGTTATCCTCAGTGGGTAACTTTTTATATTGCCGCTTAGTTTTGTCCCGTTTCGCCATTAGTTTTTTAATATCTGAAGATAGCCATGGTGCGGGCAAGTGTTTGACTCTTAGTCAATATAACTTTTGACTAAAATAACAGATAAAGGTACTTTTGCCCAATGGAGCTGGTTAAAAGTACTTTTGACTAACCTATCTACTTATTATGAAAAGTTCTGTCACCCAATAAGCTAAGTAGTTGGAGCCCTGCTCCGCAGGGCTCATATTTTCGAGTGCGGGGTCACAAGAGAACCTAACATACCTAACCTATTAGGTATTATGAAAAGTTACCTAACCTAATAGGTTATGTTAGGTTCTCTTGTGTCCCCGCACTCGAAAATAGGAGCCCTGCGAAGCAGGGCTCCGTCTATTTAGCTTATTGGGCGACAAGGTAATTTTTATTCACATCTAACGAGTTAATAGTGCTTTTGACTGATGATTTATTGCAGTTAAAACTACTTTTGACGAAGAGCGTCAGTCAAAAGTACTTTTAACCGCAAATTTGCAGTCAATAGTACTAATAACCAATTATTGGTTGACTGAAAATTATTATAATTTTCAGTCAAAGCCACTTTGGACCAACCTGTTCAGTCAAAAGTACTTTTGACTGATTTTGCTACTCAATAGTACTTTTGACTGGTTAAGAGTTTTGACTGCAACAACTATACCACATCTTTTCATCATTACATAGCTTTAATATAGTAGGGGAGCCCAAGAAGCGATTTCGGGGTTTACTCGAACGCGTCAGAAATTGATAGCATCCATGTCCTACCTATTTTTAATAAAGTAGGAATGTTAATCTGATCGTTTGCATAGTGGAGGTAAGATATCAACATGAAAAAAAAAGAAAATTAATCGTACGTGTCACATTTTTAGAGACTCTCATTGAATAATCTTTGTCAAAATTAGTTGAATAGATTGTAGAACCTATGTAATTTAGATTTTGACCCTGACCAACTAGTTTTTTTGGTTTAGTCGATTCACAGTACGGGCAGTTAGGGAATGTCACATCCCTACGGCCGCACTTGAAGCAAACTGTAAATCGCTCGCGCTTACATTCCTTCAAACTGTCGTTAGTGACACGACAGCGCGGACAGAACTTGGACGTGACTAGAGCGACAGAGCTAGGGTTAGACTTAGGATTGCTAGGCTCGTTGTTCTCAGTGCATTCGGGGTTATCGGGCGTGCCCCCTATAGTGGCAGCGCAATAATGATTGTAAAGATTATTACGCGCTCGGTTATTAGGTTTGTAACTGTAAGCTAGATCTGGTGCCCACGTGTCGTTATTAAAATACGGTTCGCGGCATTGTGAATTCAAACATTTCATCCGTTCGTAATTTAAACATAACGTTTGCAGTGTTGTTATACTATCTATGGAAGATATTGTCGAAGCTAGCACTAGCGAATAGCATGGATACATGTTATGCAATAGAATATCAATTTTTTTGCGTTCGGACAATCGCTTTGACGGTGACAGCCTAGCGAACAGCTGGTTCATTATGGAGAGATAAATAATTATAGTTTCGGTAGCACCTTGAGTACGTCGGCGGATTTCATATAAACGGTACTCAAAATCGTACGGTGTGAAATCGTCTACTAATTTGGTGGTGAGTTCTTCCCACGTGGTAAAATATTTTTTTAGGCCGCGGTACTAGTTCACCGGCAATGCGGAGTGCGTTATATTTCGGAATATAATGTAATATTTCGGAGGCATATGATAGAATTTTAGTGGAAGGTAGATTACGCGCGGTTTGAAATTCGGTTACGCTTTGTAGGAACGCTCGGACGCATCCCGTACCGTCGTATTTTAGCTTAGACAGTTCGCTAACTCTCAAATGCTCGCAATGCAACACTGGGGCTGACCCTGCCTGCGTCGAGGTAGACGGCGCAGGTTAGACTTCTGCCACAGCATCAGCTGAGCGAACACTTGATTGTTCAATGGCGGTCAGCTCCGCCGAGAGCTTGTGGAACCGGCTGCACAATTCGGTTATGCGTTTAGAATACGCCGTAGGACGTTCTATCCTACGGTGTCTGTGAAATAAGTGGTTGTGCAGTGCGGTAGACCTCCTAGCTAGGTTCGCGTCGTAGGAAGAAGATAGCGAATCCACTCGTTTAGCCAGCTCAGAAACGGCCTCGCTAGCGCCCTCGAAGTCCACCGTGATGGCTAGGCCTGACTCCGAAATGTGATCATTTGAATGCTTTCCAGTAATTTAGAGAGCTGCTTCCGCAGACCTAGGACAGAGGTAGCCGGCTCCTCACATCTGATCGTAACCTCGTATGCTAGTTCGTTTTTATTTAGGAGAAAGTATTTTATGGGGTGTGAGCCCATTGTGTATGAAGGAATAAACGTGTAAGTATAACACTACACACTACACTTAATGTGCAAGCGTTCCGCCCTTACAAATGGCCTACTTTACGATTAGGGGTAAAAGTTCGACCGTTAGGACTAATTAGAAAAAAACGTTAGGGTTCAAATTTGCGAACTATTACGTAATCGGTAGTTACACTAAAAGGTAGACAATTAGTATAACAATACGTACCGGTTCGCTGTAGCCGCACCTCCTCGCTTACAATGACGGAGACCTGCTAGAAGAGAACTCGAGCACGGAAAGCGAGACAATAACCCACGTAGGCGCCACTATAACGGGTTCTAGAATAAAACGATAGACAAACTTCTATACGTCTATTGCCTAGTATTGTCTCACTTCCTATGCATGAGTATGACCGGCCAACAATACGATACTGGCCTGAACACTAAAGGCTGCAGTCTTCCACGCTGTTCCCTCCGGTAGTGGTAGGGCCAGATTGGTCGGTAGAAGTGTCATCGAAGACGGTGCAGGTGAAGTGAAGAGAAGGCGAAAGAATAGAGTTAGTGTAGCGTAGAGTAGCAGTGTAGCGTATCCCGGAGCCTCAAGGTGGACCTGGAACCTAAAAGGGAGCAGCATTAGAAGAGCCACAACCAATAGAGTCAGGCAGGCGGCACCAGCCGGCCACAGCTAGCAGGTAGAGAGATGGGCAATACGCTAACGCAGTAAATGTAGTAACTTACCCACAGCTGGGACAAGGATACACGTACGGCTTAAAGACATAGAAATAGATAGACATAGAGACGTAGAAATAGCACGTCGTTCGGGCAGAGTGAGGATAGGGTAGCAGTACGGCCTCTATATCGCCCGCTTTATATACTAGAGCTCTCCATCAGAGTTGGGGTCGGTGTTTTACCATATAAGGCAAACTCCACGAGCTCGGACGATGGCCTTCTCTGATTGGTCGAGCGTATGGACGGTATTATGACGCATATTCGGTAGGTACCGGACATACGTTACAATATATTACCTTCTTGGGACTATCCAGAGGTAGATTTGTAATGTAAGGTGTTCCATCAGGAGCCTGGGCACGAAAGCATTTTACTTTAAGTTTATGTCCGAACTTTGCATAGATAATGTATCTCCACCAATGTATAATGTAATCATTGAACCAAGGGCCACAAGGCAAATCATCATCATAACTTATCCGTTAGTAAATCATTTTCCAGTACGTGTTTTGAACCCACAACATTCTTGACCACTTCGCTTAAATATACTCCATTTATGCAGTCATCATATTTATGATTTTGCTTATGGCTACAGGCGATCGATTTCATAATACTGTCCCTATATACTTTCCTGGCTAAAAATCTCACAAAAGCAATTTTTGGGACAAGATTTCATTACCCCTAACAGAGTATTAAGAAATTGAAAATGAAAAAGCACAATTTCATAAACGCCACACATCACACGCAAAACAAAATTTACTTTAAAAAATACGGCTCAATTCTATTCATATTTATATCCACTTTATCTTTTATTTTCATTTTGGCTTAGTTTATTAAAGTGGCTAGACATTACCGCGGTTGGAATCAGCAAGCCGACGACCAATAAAATGAAAAAGAATAATGATTTCACCTGAATACGTCAAGTGCCGGTATTTTTTTGATGCTAGAGTTCTGCAGTTGGTAATTAATCTGCCTGTTTTTATTTCTGTACAGCTTGTTGTAGAAAAAAAGTATGCTTGGCTTTAAGTTAGTATATTATAAGGACTCATCATTGTCTTGCCCTGGTCCCAATTTATTTGGGGTCGGCGCAGTATGTCCTTCGCTTCCATACTTCTCTGTCACCAGTCATCCGATCGTTTACCCCTTTCTCTTTCATATCCATCCTCACACAGTCCATCCATCTCTTCCTTGACCGTGCTCTCCCTTTTCGTCCTTCTACATGCATATCCATCACTTTTTTACCTACATACATCTCATCTCTCCGCATAACATGTCCATACCAGGCCAATCGACTCCCTTTCACCTTTTCAGCTATGGGCGCCACTTTCATACTACCTCTAACGTAATCATTCCTAATTCTGTCCATTCTTGTCACTCCACACATCCATCGTAACATTCTCATCTCTGCCACATGCAATCGTTTCTCATCCATCTTCTTTGTAGCCCAACACTCAGCTCCATACAGTACGACAGGCCTTATAACCGATTTATACATACGGCCCTTTAATTTCACAGGCATTTTGTGGTCGCATATTGTGCCTGAGACCTGTCGCCATTTCATCCATCCTGCGTTGATTCTTTGCCTAACATCCCGATCAATTTCGCCGTCATCATATATCGCGTCGTCGCCGCCGTCAGTATATTATAAGGACTACGGTTCTCATATTTAATTTAATTTAAAATGTGCTTTTAATATTATCTTTGTGCATCATTCTGTGGCAACTGTATTTATTGTCATGGTATCCAAAGAACAATGCCCATTTCTGGCCCAGTTTGGAACTCATGAACAGCATAATAGAGTTTCAATTTGTTGTTGAATAATCCTTTTTATTTATAACTTAATTTATAGGCGTTACTAAAGGTCTGCCGAGAAACATAATCAATAAATAGGTTTAAAAATATGGGTTAACGTCTAAATAGCCAACACGTAATAGATCAGAAATTGCCAGTAAAGAATTCATAATATTAAATCGATTATCTAAATCGATTTCACATTTTCTGTACTCAAAAGGATTTTAGTGACTAGCAAATCTTTATTTGATCCTTAAACATTTTTATTATGTGTATTTTTAAGAAATATATGCGATTAACTACAAATAAGTTCTGTTTTGAATCAAATGGATATATAACATGATGACCCAAATCTTTATCGATTAATATCATTTAAAAACTGAACGAAAATGGCAACACTTTTTCAACTCTGAGTAAATGTCAATAATGTCATATTCAATTTATTTTGTTTGTCATTTGTTTTTTTCGTGCGCATTGTGAATGTTTGTGGATTTTTTACGACTTCTGGCTATTTCTATCGGATTTCTAACCTTACCAAACGATTAACTCATTCCTTTCTACTCAAAACTACATAATACTGTAACTATCCTAATAAAAGTACGTATACACCTAAAGTTTTTTGAGCATAAAAAAGTACTTCTTGTAATAAAACTATGGATGTGGCTGACCTCTAATTAATCTCAAAATTCTAGTTTAACTCTCTTTTATCGAATGCAATAACAACTACTACGATTTTTGACGGTCCACACCTGGGCCGGCGGCTCTAAGAAAAATGGGCATTGTTCTTTGCTATTTTAAGGCTGTTGTTAGTACATAATTTAATATTTTTTTAATATCTGACCACCTTGAAGGCCGACTACATTTCCTTACAATTTTTGCCCTCAAACAAGAAGCTTTACGACTCCTCCGGCACAGTAGCGCTCTGACCCTCACGCGGTCACTCATATATGTGGTGACCCGTGCATGAGTTTTTTTAACTTTGCCGTCTTATTACATGTGCGAGTTATTAGGTACTGAGCGATACTCTACGATACTACTGACCCAATTACATCTCTTTCCTTTTAAGCCTATTATATATTATTATAACCTTGAAATTAAAAATGTTACCTTAACTACGAGCCAGATTAATATAAATATAAGTATAACGTCAGCAATTGCTTATCACGTGTATCAATCAAACTGTTTGTGGTTCGGCGATACACCGAAACCGTAAGGTTCTAGGCGACTTGGAGAAGGAAAATGGACTGTATTAGGGCGAGTTCTGGGTCGCCAAGAAAGGAATAAGGGGTGAGGATGTAGGATTGGAATGGGAGAGATGATTGTGAGTGGGTATAGGATATTCCAAGGACGGAGGGCACTTACCTTGTACGGCGATCTTCTTCGTCTCAGAAGGGCAGTCTCCTGGTGTTTCGGGATGAAGCTGCTTGATTCACTTCACTACACAAATCACTTCCACTTGCGAGCGGTTTATATAAGCGGTAATAATTATAGCGGGAGCGGCGCGGAGCGATACGGTATGGCCGACACGTATATAGCGAATCGAATGTTCTCGAAAGTTCTGGACTGTCTCGCGTCGACGATCGCCGCGACCAATCCGCGAAAGGCGTGCCCGTCCTTAGGGAATGGGAGACAGGGATGGAAATATGGTATCGCTTGCACTAGACAAGCGTGGAACGATTGACCTTGATGCGATTAGTTATAGATAGGAAGGTAGATGGCGCTACCATATCCCCCCGGCCCTAAAGGGTTGCCTTTAAAAAAAAAGAATTGAACTTAGCTATGTTGGGTGTACTACCGCATAACCCATCAATAGGCTAAGACAGCGATATGACAATAAAATTAATCTAAATTAACTTTAGCGAAAACTACAAACGCAATAATAGCGAAAACTACTAACTAAATACTTAAACTAAGAGGTAGGTCCAACTTCAGGCTAGATCTCACTGAGTTGGAAGCGGACAGAGACGTACAATAGGGCGCACGTAACTCCCTTTAGCGGTTTTCACGGTAACAACGCGGGTTGATCAGTGCCTGGACTTGTGCAAGGACAGTTAAAAGCTCTTCGTAAGAGAGGATCTGTTGACCAATAACTTTGAAGAGATGCGTTTCAATTACTTTGACCATGCTTTCCCAACATCTACCGAAATGTGGTGATGCTGGTGGAATTTATTCCATAGATCATATTGACTGGAAGTTTACTTCCAGTCAATATGATCTATGGAAAGTTCTTCCTAAAGACGAGTACGATAACCCGCGACGTGATTGAAACAAGTAGCGGGAACAAGTTCAATCAATTTGCTAACGCGGTTGGCGACAAAAGTCTGCCAGCGGTGAGGAGATGAATAAATCCAAGCGATCCAAGCGAGCACTACTTTGGAGTCGGAAAATGCGTATATTTTATTAATAGGGTAGTGGGGCAAAACTGTGTCTTGAACCTTGCGGAGCAACTGAGACAGCAGAATGGCCGCGCACAACTCCAGCCTCGCAACCGAAATGGTTTTAACAGGCGAGACCTTAGACTTGGCACAAACTAACTGCACCGAGTAGTTAGAACCAATGCGGACTTGCAGATATACAACTCCGCCGTAAGCACGCTCGCTGGCGTCAGCGAAACCTATTAAGTTGATGGTACATCCATCTACCAACCCAAGATGACGCGGAATAGTAATTTGATTGAGCGCGGTAAGCTCAATACAAAACTGGCGCCAAGCGGCGACAATATGGTCAGGGGGTGTTTCATCCCACTCACACTTTGATAGCCAAAGCTCTTTGATCAAGAGCTTGGCGTACAAAATTGTGGGAGTCACAAAACCCATTATGTCCCACAGTCGAGCCACTGTGGACAGCATAGTGCGTTTGGTGCATTTATCATCTGGTTATGAGACATCAAACCCAAAACTATCGCAGGATTTGTCCCAGCGTAAACCGAGAACCTTATGCGGTACAAACTTCTCAAACTCAATGTCTGGAGAAGCCTTATGAGAATCTGGTATGCGTGCGAGAACCTCCTTAGAGTTGCTTGTCCATTTGACAAGATCAAACTGGCCTCGCTTGAAAAGCTGAATGAGCTCTTCACTAAGCGAAATGTCTTTATGTCTTTATGTATAGTGTAGCGTAGCGTAGCTTAGCATAGCATAGCGTAGCATAGCGTAGCGTAGCATAGCATAGCATAGCGTAGCATAGCGTAGCATAGCGTAGCATAGCGTAGCATAGCGTAGCATAGCGTAGCATAGCGTAGCATAGCGTATCATAGCGTAGCATAGCGTAGCATAGCGTAGCAGAGCGTAGCATAGCGTAGCATAGCGTAGCATAGCGTAGCATAGCGTAGCATAGCGTAGCATAGCGTAGCATAGCGTAGCATAGCGTAGCATAGCGTAGCATAGCGTAGCATAGCGTAGCATAGCGTAGCATAGCGTAGCATAGCGTAGCATAGCGTAGCATAGCGTAGCATAGCGTAGCATAGCGTAGCATAGCGTAGCATAGCGTAGCATAGCGTAGCATAGCGTAGCATAGCGTAGCATAGCGTAGCATAGCGTAGCATAGCGTAGCATAGCGTAGCATAGCGTAGCATAGCGTAGCATAGCGTAGCATAGCGTAGCATAGCGTAGCGTAGCGTAGCGTAGCGTAGCGTAGCGTAGCGTAGCGTAGCGTAGCGTAGCGTAGCGTAGCGTAGCGTAGCGTAGCATAGCGTAGCATAGCGTAGCATAGCGTAGCATAGCGTAGCATAGCGTAGCATAGCATAGCATAGCTAATTAGTGCTTTATCTTACACACAGTTTTAGCACCCACCTTGATCTCTTGAAGAGCACAACAACAACAAGACGTAATACAATGAGAAGTATGTAACGTAGGTACGGTACCCATAATCACATACCCAAACACCGTCTCAATAGCGGGCGATAAATCATATCGCTCACTACGTACTATTTTAGTTAGTAGCAAGTGCGGAAATATTGAAGCTCCGATCAAAAGATCAATGCCTGCCGGATTCGCAAACTCCGCGTCTGCCAGCGGCAATGACTCGAGGTGAGTGAGTGATGCTACGTCTACATTAGCGTTCGGCAATGCGTCCGTAATACGCTCCACGATAAGCGAAGAAATGTTAAAATTAATGTCCCTATCAAAACGCGAATGTATTTTAATATCTACGGAACCCTTGCAATGTTTTTCTGATCCGCCTATCCCTTTGACGGTTGAGTTAGTATTTTTAAAGTTATTCCATAATCCGAGGCGTTTGAATAACTCAAACGTTATTAAATTGGTCTGAGATGCGCTATGTGTAGAATTCGGGCTAAGAATGGGTATTTTTTTTTTGGGATCAGTGGAAGCGATTAATTCATCCAGTCTTAGCCCAAGACAAAGGATCTAACACATGGGCCAAGTTTCTTGGCGCTAAGAATTAAACAACTTACTTACCAAATATCTCCTGGTGATGTTTTTGAGTGGAGTCCTGGAGGCAAGTTAGACACACACGAGACTAAAATTGGCCAATATTAGCAAGTGAATTATCTTTACTTTACCAGACTCCACGCAGCGTCTTCAATCAGCAAATTCTTCCGGCACCAACCACGTGCATCGGATTCACTCAAGTTTTACAATGTTCGTTAAAATACTATTTTTATCACAATTAACCGGTGCCAGTTATTGATCAAGGAAGTGGCAATCAAACGGGTTCTAAATACAAGATCAAAACGCTCACAACACGAAATCTATCCAGAGCTAGGTTTTTTCGCTGACCGCGGGAAACGACAATGAACGAAAAGATTGACAGTTCAGTGTGACCATTGTCAGAAATTTTCAATAGACTAAACAAAATGTTACTCAATCGATCTAATCGATTTGACTTATAATAAAAACTAATTCTATTTCAAACATCCACCCGCCCCGGACCGGCCTACCGGTCCGCTAATCGGTTGGTAGACGTGACAATGTTGCAACCGCTCTCCTCAGAATCGAACCGTCCACCAAGACCTCAGCAAATCGGGGAACTTCATCAGCCCCAGTTACCAAATGAAGGATGCGCCCCCTGCGCCATCTGAGTGGCGGAAGGTTAGCCTCCTTGATCAAAACGAGGTCTCCAATCTTGGGTGGATCGGTCTTGTCGGTCCACTTAACGCGTTGCTGGAGTATGTGCAAATATTCCAAATTCCAGCGTTTCCAAAAGCTCTGAGTAATCTGGCGTACCAATTCAAAACGCGAGAGACGACCAGGTCTCGTATCAATGTAGGGGTACTCAGGCAAGGCGACAAGTGGGCGACCAATCAAAAAATGGCCCGGCGTAAGGGCCTCCAAATCATTCGGATCTGAGGAGATCGGGCACAATGGCCGAGAGTTCAAAACGGCCTCAATCTTACAAAACACAGTTGCGAGTTCCTCAAATGTAAGGACAGATTCACCGATTGTCCTGCGCAAGTGTGTTTTGGCCGATTTTACAGCGGCCTCAAATATACCACCCCAGTGTGGACAATTTGGTGGGGAAAACAACCAATTTATCCCACGTCGGGCAAGCCTATCACCTATATCAGCTTTGTTGGTTTCAAGGAAATTAACAACATCATTCAAATAATTATAGGTGCCCTTGAAGTTAGTGCCGCAGTCAGAACGGATCAAGGAAGGCAGCCCTCTGCGGGATACAAATCTGTCAAATGTGGCTACAAACGCCTCGGTCGTAAGCGAGGAGACCAGTTCTAAGTGTACGGCCTTTGTGGAAAGACAAACAAAAACACACAAGTAGGCCTTGACAGTCTTGCTGTTTCGAAGTGTCGACGTTTTCACCAAAAAAGGACCAGCGAAGTCCGTGCCAACACCGTCAAACGTCCTGCTTTCAGTTACGCGATCTGCCGGTAAGTCCCCCATCAAGGGCTGCATGGTAGAAGCCTTGAGCTTATAGCAAGGGATGCAGCGAAAGACTACACTCCGAATAATTCTTCGTGCAGACAAAATCCAAAACTCGCGTTGCAAAATAGCCAACAAAGCATTACAACCAGCATGCGAGTTTTTAAGGTGACGGTCAGTTACCAACAAGCGTACCAAATGACCGTCCTTAGGTAACAAAGGGGGGTGACGTGCTCCGTAAGGGAGGTTGGCGTTCTTGAGACGCCCTCCAACGCGCAAGAGACCCGTATCGTCCAAAAAGGGGTTCAATTTAGATATTGCTCCCGACAATTTCGATTTCCCTGACTTAAGGATAGCAATCTCCTTCTCAAAATGCGCCAATTGCACAGAACGAACCCAAAAGGTGAGGGACTCCTGTCGTTCCTGTGGTGAGAGAAACGGTGTCAGTCGTTTCTGTTGTGGGTGCCTAAAATTAAAAACAAAACGCTTTATCCAAGCAGTGACACCTAACAACTTGTCGAGGGAGCTGTAACGATTCAACAAAAAATCGGGGTCGAAGGCGCATTCTACCTTCTCAAGAGCGAGTGTTCGTAGACCCGGCAAATTAGAAGTATTCAAAACTGGCGTTCGAGGCCAATCAATTTCTGGTCGACTCAACCATTCCGGACCCCACCACAGCGAATGACCTATCAAACTAGGCGTCAAGCATCCGCGCGAGGCACAATCAGCGGGGTTGAGCTCACCTGGCACGTGTCTCCAAACAAGTTTGACTTCGGATTTCTGGATTTGGGAAACGCGATTAGCGACAAATACCTCCAAAGTGTGGACAGAAGCCTTCAACCAACAAAGAACAATTTGGCTGTCTGTCCAGGCGTAGGTCCCATTAATGCAAATGCTTTTACCCAAAGTACTGGACACGTGGTTCAACAAGCGTACAAGAAGGGCTGCTCCCGAGAGCTCCAATTTTGGAATGGTCAAAGATGTCCGAAGGGGTGCTACCTTGCTCTTCGCCATGATCAGGGAGACTCTCACCTGACCCGAGGCACTGACTGTGCGCAAGTACACCACGGTCGCGTGACCACGTTCCGAGGCGTCACAAAACCCGTGAAGGGTGGCCTTGTACTTCCCGGGAGGAAGGATGGGACGAGGCAAGGAGATCTCGTTGACGGCAGGAAGTGAGGATACAAAAGAGGTCCATTCCTCAACAAGAGTGCCGTGCAGAGGTTCGTCCCAGGTCAATCCTGCTGTCCAAAGCTTCTGCAAGAAGCATTTTGCCCAAAATATAATTGGACAGATCCAACCGTTCGGATCAAAGGTTCTGGCGACAGTAGACAACACGAGACGTTTAGTCCAAGAACAAGGCAATTTCAAGTCTACGTTGTACGTAAAGATGTCTTGGACTGGTCTGTACTGAACGCCGAGAACAGCCATCATGGCGGGGTTGTCAACAATCTCAAACAAATGTGGATCTTGCTGATGATCCTCTGGCAAGCCTTCCAAAAGCGCTGGCGAGTTGGAAATCCATTTGCGCAACTCATAACCAGCGGAGGCCAAAATACCTATCAATTCGTCCCGCAGGAGGATCGCCTCGTCCGCTGTGGAGGCGCCCGAGCAAATGTCATCAACGTAAATATCGTCCTTCAAGATGGCGGAGGCTCTTGGGAAACGTAGGCCTTCGCGGTCTGCGAGCTCCCAAAGAGAACGTATTGCCAAGTAGGGGCTTGACCTTAACCCGTACGTATTTGTATTGAGCTCGTAGACGACCATGGGATCGCGAGGAGACTCTCTCCAAAGGATCAGCTGGAAGCGACGGTCATCAGGGTGGATAATCGTCTGCCTGAACATCATTTTTATGTCGGCCACAAAGACAACCTGATGTCGTCGGAAGCTGGTGATGACGTCACAAAGGTCCTTGACCAACTTGGGACCAGAATGCAAGCACTGGTTCAAGGATACGCCTGTTGAAGTCTGCGCAGAACCATCAAACACTGTGCGCAGCTTGCCAGTCGATGGCTTCAATACCGCATGATGCGGGAGAAAGTAATGCTCCACCGAACGCCAATCCAAATTTGACACAGACATGTGTCCCAACTGTTCATATTCCCTCATGAACTCAATGTACTTCTGTCTGAGCTCCGGATCACGACCCATGCGGCGCTCCATGGCCAACAACCTCTTTTCGGCTAAAGGTCGTGACTCACCAAGCGGAGGCCGAACAGACAGGAAGGGAAGCCTCGTAATAATCCGACCAGAACGGAGTCGACCAGTGTTGTTCTGGAAGAACAGCTCGCACTCCTCATGTTCTGGATTCAAACGGGCAGCTTGAGGCGGCTCCTCTACCTCCCAAAACCTCTGAACCGCATCAGAGAGAGCGGAGCCTACAGCCAACAAATTATCAAGTTCGGGTGGAGGGGGGTCCCTAGGTACAGGTCCCATCAAAGCAAATCCAAATATGGTCGGGATGGCAGTCAAACCATTTGGCACCAAGACCCGTTTTCCACCAATCAAAATTCCACCGAGGACATCAGAGCCAATCAACAAATCGATTTGTCCCGGTGTGTCAAATTTGGGGTCCGCCAGATCCAATCCCGATGTCAAATTCACCACAGCAGCGGGTAGCTGTTTCTGTGGGTGCATACCCAAAATATTCTTCAACACAATAGCCGAGGTTTTAATCCTCGGGTGTGAAGATTCAACAGGGCCAAACAAAACTTTAACTTGCCCTTCAACATTAGAGGCTACGTCACCTATGCCCCGTATACAATTCGGAAAAGAGCCCATATTTAATTTAACCTGCCCTACCAAATAAGTGGAAACAATGCAACCTTGTGAACTTGTGTCCAATATAGCACGGACAACAACAGAGGTCCCCGTGGGTCCCCAGACCCTAACAGCAACCGTTGGTAGGATAACGGTCTCAATGGGGGAGGTTGGCGTTATAGGGCAGGGGTCAATGACCTATTGTTGCCTGGGCGGCGACCGTTGGCCAGGACCTGGCAAGTCAAAATGAGGGTGCGGCTTGAAGTCCTCAAAAGCGCGATGACTCGATCCGCGCGCCATCTGTGGGGGGTCATAATGACGCACCCGCCCAAAACGAGGTGGGCGCGAGTCAAGGCGGGGACGCTCCGCCAAAGGAGGGGAATACCTGGGGCAGCAGTCATGGTGCTGGTGACGCTGGGCGGTCGCACATTCAGGTGCGCGAGAGAAAGGAGGCGTGCGCACGCTACGGTTCTCCAAGCGGGGTGAGTGGCGATCAATTGAGCGAGGCGACTCTCGGCTACGCGCCGGTGAGCCTCGGCTGCCACCTTCAAAACACCCGCCCGTGCGCGGCGTCGGCTGGTTGGACAAGCGGCCTACCTCTCTGGCATTCATGCAGAGAATGTCCAAATGCTGTCCTCCACAGTGAGGACAGGGGCGAGAGTTTGGGCAGTCTCGCTGGTAGTGGGACCCCAAACAAGAGAAGCAAAGGCGGCGGGCATTCGCGATGCGCCTACGAGAGGCGACATGTAGGTCCAAGAATGCCCTACAACTGGCCGTTCTGTGCCCCGTGACCTTGCAGTAGGAGCACTCCACTGGGCTCTGCGTGACTGCAAAGCGAGGAGGGCGCCGGTCAACATTGGCTCGGGTGTGAACGCGAGCCTGCTCCTTAACCTTGGGCGGCTGCGACTTAGCCGGCGTGTCACCACCGGAGTTGTCCAAGACCCGGCACTCATCCTCCAGGAACTTCTCCAGGTCAGCAAAGGGGGGCAGATGGGTCGCGCTATCCCCACCAAAGCGCTGTTCAAAACGCGACCTCAGGTCGGCAGGCAGCTTCTTCAGCACAATGTGCACCAATAGATAGGACCATTGGTCCACGGGCAGGTCAAGGCACTTAAGTGCGTTGATGGCCACCAAAAGCGGGTTCAACAGTTGGGTGCGCAACCCAGAGACCCGGGTGAGCGTCGGCAAGCCCAAAATCTGCTCAATGTGCGTGTCGGCGAGGCCACGCTTATTATGGTACCTACGGGTAATTAGGTCCCGAGCCGTCTGGTACGCCTCGTCAGACACGGGCAGATGCTGGATGAGGCCCTTAGCCTCCCCATCCAGAACCGACATTAAGTATGCCAATTTTTGTGCTGGCCGAAGGTCAGCCCTGTCATTGACCAGGCTGTCGAACAAGTTAATGAAGCCCAGGTAGCTTCCCAGGCAGCCATCAAAATGGGGGAGGTCCAAAGTAGGGAGCCTACTCACCAGCCCCGGTGCTGACCTAGGAAGCTCCTGCTTCAGGCCGGGTTGCCCTTCCCTATCGGCAACTAGTTGTCTCGCAGTATTGGAGACAGCATCATACAGGTCTAAGACCTGGGCATAGTCTTCGCTGACCTTATTTCGCTGGTCAGCGGTGAAATCATTGATTGACACTTCAAGACAGCAAGTGCTGAAAGTGCGGAATTGCTGTTCCACACTTGCCAGGCGATCGTCAATCCGCTCGTACCTTTGAAGTAGGGCCTGCTGGCGATCAGGCCGGTTCACTAAAGCACTGGCTGAGGCAAACCAGCGCAAATCTGACGCAATAGCACCAGCAGCCGCACGCAAGTCCTTGATAGCTGACATAATCAAAATTTCAAAAGAGCCCGGACAAGCGTTAAACAATATTAACAATCAAAACTTAATTTTTCTCAATTCTTTGAAACCAACAAAGTATTAGCCTGTTTACTGCAAGTGCAGGCAAGTGACAGGTATTTACTGCCCAACAAAATTAAAGGTTTCAGTATATTGAAACAAACACAAAAGTTATCAAAGTTATAACTTATAACAAATTAATAAAGTTGAAACTTCAAATTAATTAATGAATTATTTGCAACAGACAGACTGGCTGTGGTTCTTTGAGATATACAATAGTAAGTAAGCACAGAATAAGTGTTACCTAGCAATATTATCTATATTATAACAAAACAAAGCTTACCAATGTGACCCGCCCAAGTGGCAAGGTCAAGTTGGTTATAATGTTTATGAATATATGCAATGAACTAAATTTACTAAATTTATTGATACATACAGCTGTTATGTATCCAAACAAACTGACTTATTAATGCAACAACAAAATTTAAGTTAGATATTTCAACAATACAAAATTTGTATATGTATTTGTATTACAAATCAACAATTACTGATTGAGGTTAAGTGACAATGTGTTTCAAATTATCTAGGTCAACTTATACAAATAAATATTATGTATTTTAGACAATAACTGACCTGACAAACACTACAATACTGTCTACAAGGTGATAAGATACAAGCTCATACCAATCTGAGTTTATACTCAGTAATGCAACAGCGGCTAAATTTCAACTACAGCTCTGCACCAAAAATTATGTGTAGAATTCGGGCTAAGAATGGGTATTTTTTTTTTGGGATCAGTGGAAGCGATTAATTCATCCAGTCTTAGCCCAAGACAAAGGATCTAACACATGGGCCAAGTTTCTTGGCGCTAAGAATTAAACAACTTACTTACCAAATATCTCCTGGTGATGTTTTTGAGTGGAGTCCTGGAGGCAAGTTAGACACACACGAGACTAAAATTGGCCAATATTAGCAAGTGAATTATCTTTACTTTACCTGACTCCACGCAGCGTCTTCAATCAGCAAATTCTTCCGGCACCAACCACGTGCATCGGATTCACTCAAGTTTTACAATGTTCGTTAAAATACTATTTTTATCACAATTAACCGGTGCCAGTTATTGATCAAGGAAGTGGCAATCAAACGGGTTCTAAATACAAGATCAAAACGCTCACAACACGAAATCTATCCAGAGCTAGGTTTTTTCGCTGACCGCGGGAAACGACAATGAACGAAAAGATTGACAGTTCAGTGTGACCATTGTCAGAAATTTTCAATAGACTAAACAAAATGTTACTCAATCGATCTAATCGATTTGACTTATAATAAAAACTAATTCTATTTCAAACACGCTATCTAGCAGACAACGTACCATGTGCGGCGACCCATTAACATCATATACGATAACTTGCGCTGTCGCTAACAGAACAGTCTTAGACGTCATACACTGCGTTTTGGCCCTGCGCGGATCATTATAGATGCGCGAGTGCCGTCCTGGCGTGCGCGTCGCCCGCGCAATGGACGTCGTACACAACGATACTTCGCCCTGAGGCGTGCAGGGGGAAGGCACCGTGGCCTGCACCTGCGACGTAAGTGTATCAAGGTTAGCGGCTTGGCTTGACAACGGGTTAGCTTTATCGAAATGTAGCAATGAATGATGTTTTTTATTTCATAAGCGACACTTTGTCTTACTAGAACAATTACTTGTTTTATGTTTTATGCTTAAGCAATTAATGCAAGCTTTGTTATCTTTTACGCATTTAAAACGAGCGGTTGGATTTGAATTATTAAAGGTGGGACACTTATATAAATGGTCGTGCACCACATTACTGCACAGATACTTCTGTGAATTATTACTATTAGATTCCGAGCATGTTACGTAAGATTGCGGATCAGGGACCGAGTTATTATTACTATTTCGCGCTTTATTCAACCTTTGTTTGTTGCTGTTAGTGTTAGACGGGCCAGGTGAACCAGACTGTGTATTATGAAATATTCGACACTGATCTTTGATGAACGAAATAAAACTATCTAGTGTAGGTATTTTATTATTGCGTTCCGTCATCTCGAATGCGCGAATTGTATCAGTGTCAAACTTTTTTAAAGCGAGTTGAAGCAACATAAAGTCGGAAAGATCTTCTAATTTTAAGTTCCTAAGAGAATTAACCGCGGTTACAAAGTTATCAATAAACAGCTGGAAATTCGCGACAGACGCGTTGCCGGACAGTTTGAGATTTAAAGTTTGGTCAAAGTAAGTAGCCGCTAGGACGCGCGTGTCCTGATATCTATCAAGTAGTGACTGTAATATGACCTGATAATTCTCAGCACTGGGTGTGACACCTGCAAATACGGACTGGGCCTTCGGTGACAGTTTACCTATTAAATAGTACAACCTGTCAGCATCTGTCAGAGAACCATTATCGTGCACTGTAGACTTAAAGCTCGCATAGAATATTAAGCTTAGCGGTACTAAGGCGCAACGGATACAAAAAGGAGATACCCCGTCGGAAGAGGAAGGACCGCAAACCTGAAGTAAGCAGAGTGCCGGCTTACATGCCTTATATCAAGGGAGTGACGGACAAAGTTGGAACAGTACTACAGAAATACTCCATCAAGACTGTATATAGTCCCCTCTCCAAGGTAGCACACAATCTGCGTACCCCAAAGGACGTAATTCCTCTACAAACACCAGGCGTCTACAAAGTCGATTGCAGTTGTGGTAGTTCCTATATCGGACAGACCAAACGAACGATCGCTGAAAGGGTCAAAGAACATATCACAGCTGTCAAAAATCGACAAATTAATAAATCTGCCATAGCTGAGCATTTGCTGGAATCTGGACCAAACCACTGGATAGAATTACATCAACCACGAGTTTTATCCACCGATCGCCACTATTACTCCAGGATAGTACGTGAAGCGGTTGAAATCAAAAAACATAGAAATTTCAACCGGGAGGACGGATACAGACTATCGACCACTTGGAACCCAGTTATCAACAAATGCAAACAACGCCGCAGTAACACATCTCATCAGTGTGTAGACGTCATAAGTGTAGTGTGTCGAGGTACCGACAGTGCGGATAGAACTAAAAATATCAAAAATACAAAACAAGTGAGGGTAGCTGCCGAAACCCGCGCTTCACAAGGACGGCGCTGAGCTGACATCAGTCCCTCCGAGACCACAACCGTTGCAAGCCGGTAGAAACGTAGGAGAATAACAGAGGTATTTATGCCTTGAAATAAATAAATTATCGCGACTAAGACCCGCTAAATAGTATTGTATGATGTATACAAATCGCGAAAGTTTAAAATCGATTATTGCAAACCGCTACGGGCCGGAAAGTGTAATAAAAATAAAACATCTAGAATGTCTTCGGATCAAGTGGGTATGTCTTGAAACATCACTGAGTTTTTTGACGAGATGTCGAGATAGTGAAGTGGTACCCATGGCAGTGCGTATTAAGCCACGCAGGGACATTCCGAACTCCGAAAGCATTCTACATAATGCCAGTGTTCGTCTTTTGAGACAATTAATTCGCAACTGTCGGTACGAGTTAAATAGTGTGCAGTGTGACCTATACAAAGTTCATACCGAGTGTAGTGACGTGTTATCAGGAAGTGATTTTAGTTTGTGCGATCGTGTTACTTACAAACAAGCTAGTCGCATTTACGATCTGCGTACAAGACGGCACAACAAAAAATATGATAAATTAATAAACCGTCGTGAGAGGCAAGCCGGCAAAAAGTACACCCCACCGAACAACAAACGGTAATTAATTTATCGGATCATATTGTTGATAACGCGACACAAAGCGTACTAGCTAAAGGGTTAAATTATGCGTTAACACCTAAACCAATTCCGTACGAGAATGTCATAAGCAGCATCGAGGAGGTTATAACGCGCAACAAGTTACCGTCTAACGATGCGGATACACTTAGACAGGATGTTGCCGTTATTTTACGTAAGTCAAAGCCGCCGAAACCCAATGTCTCCACAGAAGAGCGTCTGGCATTAAGAACGCTGCGTGATAACACGAATATTTTAGTGCTGAGGGCCGACAAGGGGAACGCCACTGTGGTGATGAATTCTTGTGACTATGACAGCAAAATACGGAATTTGTTAAGTGACACACTAATATATAAACCTGTGTCTTATAACCCGACAGCCAGAGTAACGAAACGCAATCGAGCTTTGATAAAGGACCATAGGAACGTGTTCGCGGAAGATGACTTTGAACGTCTACACAAACCCCAAATCGTGCAGCCGCCCAAGATTTACGGTTTGCCTAAAGTCCACAAGACAAATGTACCATTGCGGCCGATAGTGAGTCAAATAAATTCACCGACATATGGTTTGGCGAAACACATCAGCAAGGTACTGCAACCGTTAGTAGGTAAGACGGCATCTTTCGTGAAGGACTCTCGCCATTTTATCGACATCATCAAGAGCGTGACAAAGGAACCAGACGAAGTGATGGTAAGTTTTGACGTGGAGTCACTATTCACCAATGTTCCAGTTCAGGATTGCCTTGAGGTCGTTGAGAGAAAATTAAGGGATAACGGTCTGTCTAACGAATACGCCGTTCTATTGAAGAATTGCTTAGAGGGTAACTACTTCATATATCGTGGACAACATTACCTCCAGATCGACGGAGTGGCAATGGGTAGCCCAGTAGCACCGGTGATGGCCAATATCTGGATGGAACATTTCGAAGAATCCATAGACATGCAGGCTTCAAATGTAAAGCTATGGAAGAGGTATGTCGACGATGTATTCTGCATCATGAAGGGCAACAAGCAAGACATAGAACGATTCGCAGACAAATTGAACTCCATACGTCCGAACATCCGGTTTACATTTGAAATGGAGGTAGACGGATCGCTACCCTTTCTCGACGTCAAAGTGACGGTGAGAGCTAATGGTACACTTGGACACACTGTATACAGAAAACCGACACACACCGACAGGTATCTCAACGCCTGCTCGCATCATCACCCGCGACATTTGGAATCCGTAGCGACCTCGTTAGTGAACAGAGCCTATGACCTCTGTGACCCTGAACACTTAAACAGTGAATTGTCACATGTTCAGGAGGTACTAAGGCGCAACGGATACAAAAAGGAGATACCCCGTCGGAAGAGGAAGGACCGCAAACCTGAAGTAAGCAGAGTGCCGGCTTACATGCCTTATATCAAGGGAGTGACGGACAAAGTTGGAACAGTACTACAGAAATACTCCATCAAGACTGTATATAGTCCCCTCTCCAAGGTAGCACACAATCTGCGTACCCCAAAGGACGTAATTCCTCTACAAACACCAGGCGTCTACAAAGTCGATTGCAGTTGTGGTAGTTCCTATATCGGACAGACCAAACGAACGATCGCTGAAAGGGTCAAAGAACATATCACAGCTGTCAAAAATCGACAAATTAATAAATCTGCCATAGCTGAGCATTTGCTGGAATCTGGACCAAACCACTGGATAGAATTACATCAACCACGAGTTTTATCCACCGATCGCCACTATTACTCCAGGATAGTACGTGAAGCGGTTGAAATCAAAAAACATAGAAATTTCAACCGGGAGGACGGATACAGACTATCGACCACTTGGAACCCAGTTATCAACAAATGCAAACAACGCCGCAGTAACACATCTCATCAGTGTGTAGACGTCATAAGTGTAGTGTGTCGAGGTACCGACAGTGCGGATAGAACTAAAAATATCAAAAATACAAAACAAGTGAGGGTAGCTGCCGAAACCCGCGCTTCACAAGGACGGCGCTGAGCTGACATCAGTCCCTCCGCGACCACAACCGTTGCAAGCCGGTAGAAACGTAGGAGAATAACAGAGGTATTTATGCCTTGAAATAAATAAATTATCGCGACTAAGACCCGCTAAATAGTATTGTATGATGTATACAAATCGCGAAAGTTTAAAATCGATTATTTACCCTCCAATTGCGATTGTATACGCTTAATAATACAATAAAGATCTTCGAATGAGGAGTACGCCTGATAGTTCGGGTTTTCATCAGGATTGATAGAAAGTAATCTTGCGTTATAATCGTCTAACAACTTATGAAAATCTGTTCGAATACTATCTACTGTCATACAATAACTGAGAAATTCTTCGCTATTACTGTCGGAAATAGATGCGGTTTTTGAGCGTTCATAGATGTTTTGAATACGCTTAAATAAAATATTGCGTTTTGCTTCTAAGATTGTCATCTCTTTATCTTCCGACACGCGTGACTTCTTTTGTTGTGACATGCTTACGTAAGTATAAGCTAATGAGAACGAAACAAAATAAGAATATCTAATGTACCTATTATTTTACCTAAGTAGGCTAAGTAGGTAACACATTAGAGCTGTGGAATTAAAAGTTGCTCGAAATATGAGAGTTACAAGACAACTATGATAGTTCCAGAAATAATAATTGAGTAAGTAGGTAGCTACATAAAAGTTTACCTACTGATGCGGGCGGAAACAACCATGTGATGGTTATGTGAATATATTAGGAGTATAGCTAGGTGCTATAACTGCCTAGGTATAGCGATATAACGTATAAAAACGTAAATGAATCCGACTCGTATGGATCAAAAAAATGGTTCGGCGATACACCGAAACCGTAAGGTTCTAGGCGACTTGGAGAAGGAAAATGGACTGTATTAGGGCGAGTTCTGGGTCGCCTAGAAAGGAATAAGGGGTGAGGATGTAGGATTGGAATGGGAGAGATGATTGTAAGTGGGTATAGGATATTCCAAGGACGGAGGGCACTTACCTTGTACGGCGATCTTCTTCGTCTCAGAAGGGCAGTCTCCTGGTGTTTCGGGATGAAGCTGCTTGATTCACTTCACTACACAAATCACTTCCACTTGCGAGCGGTTTATATAAGCGGCAATAATTATAGTGGGAGCGGCGCGGAGCGATACGGTATGGCCGACACGTATATAGCAAATCGAATGTTCTCGAAAGTTCTGGACTGTCTCTCGCGTCGACGATCGCCGCGACCAATCCGCGAAAGGCGTGCCCCTCCTTAGGGAATGGGAGACAGGGACGGAAATATGGTATCGCTTGCACTAGACAAGCGTGGAACGATTGACGTTGATGCGATTAGTTATAGATAGGAAGGTAGATGGCGCTACCAGTTTGAAAACATGTCGGTGGCAGTTAATCAAACGAAAATATAGTTTATTTTCACATCTGTTCCAGCTATTTAAAAACAAATAACATTGACATGAACGAAGTAATAATTTTATTGTTAATTGTTGTCTAGGTAATGATAAATATTACTTCAAGAGGCAGCGATAGCCTAGTGGATATACCAACTGATTGCTGAACAGAGTGTGACTGAGTGAGACAGAGTTACTTTTAGAAGTTATGTGCGTATTCAGTTGTCAATTATCGCTTGCCCGCTCCTCGGTGAGTACCATAGTGAGTACATTAAGCCTTCGGTAGCGGCTGTCATAAAGATCTTTGACAGTCGTTATAGGGCGTCAGTACTCCTGAATAAACTGATACTAGTCTAAACCACAGAACAGCGCTATCCCTTTGGTTTGTGAAAGTCTGACAGGCAGTCGCTCTGTGGCAAATATTCATGTGTCGCGGGGGACTTTACAAACATACAACCAACAGACACAATAAACAGTTAAAAAAATTAACAAAGCTAAAATCTAAAACCGATGCTACAATTTTGCAACCAATTATCTAAAGATGATCTCCAATTCTTTGTTTTTATCGAATCTACATGCGGCTGTTTCGCAGGCGTCTAGGCCGATTTCACCTCGAATCTTAACCGTAAAGGCAACGTTACTCCCTCCCACTACGGATATCCCAGCCGTACTGATCTCAGATTGTAAGAAAATGCGTTACATTGAAAATAACGCTTTTTAGAAACTGCCAGGCGAATTTCCACCATAACGTGCTAAATTAAAGTAGAATTTTGCGTGTACAAGCTTTTTTATTAAGCTCCGAATTCAAAGTTGGAAGTTGAAAGTCAAACGCCGCTCATTTTTCCATAACAGTGTTTAAGGGGATATCTTATATTTTTCAATCCATGTTTGCCCGTCGTTAAGCCAAGTTTTGATTTCGAAATTGTCGTGTTGTTCTTTTTTTGTTGTTGTAGAAATGTAGAGAGTAGTCTCTACAACAACTTTTTTAATTTGTTTTTTTAATTCTGAGGAATTTTTATTTCAAATCACCTTATAAAGTTCAGAATTGCTGTCATGTTTTTGTTATTATGAATATACAAGTACGTGATACGTAAGTATCACGTATCACTTGACTAACTGAGCCCACGGTTACATCCGTGTTATTTAAGGCTACTGCTCCGCACCCGTCGCTCATGCATGCATGATGCATGATGTTATATAGCCTTCCTCGATAAATGAGTTAGTCGGCTCTCATACACATAATAGTATTCAAATCGAACGCGCTAATATCAATCAGTTCCTGAGATTAGCGCGTCAAACCAAGCAAACAAACGTACAAATAAACTCTCCAGCTTTATAATATTAGTATGGATGACGATCAATATTCACCACCAGATAATGGCGTCGGTTTCGAATGTCATAGAGGTCTATGAACGAAAATTCGTGACGTGGAGAGAATTCCATTCAATATCTTGATACTTCGCTAGCTGTCAGGTTCGCGTAGCTTTATCGATACTCGTCTATGCCAAAAATCGTCCTATAGAAGGTAAGCTTATTAAGCAAATCTGGGCTGAAGCCCGGTCGAAGGTCTTACAAACAACGACGCTGGGATAACGACAAAATATCTTTGCTGTTGTAATATTTGGCCAATTATAATGCCCGAGTACGACTCTTCTTATTTACTGTCAACTGTTGCGCCTTTTTTCTGCTCCCACTAGACAGAGTGCTACATACGATTGTATTAAGCAATAAAAAAAACAACCTTGTTTCATTCTATTTGTGACATAAAGCTCTCAGACTATATGACATCAATCAAAAATCATATACAAAACGTATCAAATAAATAGGTCGTCATACATACACAGTAATTTATCTAACATCAATAAATAAAACATCGTATGCCTGATAAAAGATAAAGCGATACAAAATAAATTCAAGAATGACTGAGCGGACTCACTTTCCGCCATCGATCTCAACACTTAAAAGCTCAAATGAAATAAATTCGTAAAAATATAACAAAAGAGTACTAGGTTAGGGATGTTCTACTTCAAGTCTCGGTATTGTAATATTTGTGTATATTATTATGTTTTTGAAGTTGGAAATAAAGGTTGAGATAAAAGAATATGCAATCAAACCGTCCTGAAAATCACCTCCATTTGGAAGTCGAATAAAAACTTGACAATAATTTTATTAGTCTTTTACAAAATTCCTTTCAGATGGACTTGTTTAACGAAAAATAGAATAAACAACTTATTCTGATAAGAGCAGCGATGGTCGAGTGGATATAGGTACCAATAGATTATCATACACAGGGTATCGGGTCCGAATCTACGGCGAATATTTACCAGGAGCAATATATTACTACATTATAGAAAATCCTAGTATTTGGTACCCATGACGATAACTTTTAACAACACATAATATATAGATAGCTTCATTTGATACTTACATAGTCTTCAAAGTAGGTATATTGTATTTGTATAAACAACACTCGGCACACTGACTACATTAAAGAAAACAGCAAATTAAATTACACGATTCATTATAAGGACAAAAAAGCTTTTAACGAGGTTGATAACATAATAAAGCGTAGAACCTATTAGAAGGATCTAGACTAGAGTAATTTAATATTTTAATTTTCAGAAAACACAAACTAAGAAAAATTAAAATTTAAATCTGTGATCTTTTTATAAACATAATGCAAGTGAATGATAAGCATGAACATCCAAAATTAATATATTTGGTTTATAAGCTTATGTTCAAAATATTTTGATGATAATATTAACGTGTTTTCCATTCCTATTTCAGGATTTCTAGCTCAAGGAATAAGTTCGACCCTATAAAGGCTACGAGCCTTCATAGACCCATTTATAACTCGAGATTCTTTCAGGTCCTTTCAAGACACGAAGCAGGTTTAAACTGTTTCACTTAGTTTAAACGCTTTAATATAATTTGAATCAGGAGACGCATGCTCGTTTTAGTAAATTATTAGTGCTGAATTTTCTGTAGCGATTTAGAACTTAATATTTGGGTGTATAAAAGCGTAATTAAGTTTCAATGCAATTATCACAACTAATTTGATTTTACTATTTAATGTGATACTCGATTGATTAAATATTGAATGGTCCGTAATTAATATAGTGTATTCGAACTTTCAAAGGCCTCATGAAAAGAACTCGAGATTATGTCGTGACGATAAATACGACTCTACTCTAATTCATATCACAACACTGGAAGTCTGTCAGAAGACATAGGTACTAAATATTAATGAAATATACAATAAGGTGACTCAATATTTATTTTGCAGAAAAGAGCTGTCCGTGCTATTTATGATATTGGTCCACGAGAGTCTCTCAGAGAATTCTGTAAAGAAATTACCAGTCTTACTTTGCCCTCTTTATACAATAAATTTATGAAAACATCATATTTGTACGTAGGAATCTTTCAATATTTGACATTTTAAGCAACATTCACAATATCAACACCAGAAATAAACATAAATTAGTAGTACCTAGATTTAAACTTACAAAAACTAATTAATCATTCCTAAGTTATTGTGTGGTACATCCCTATCGTCAATGTAATCACTTATCTTATTGTTTGTTGTTTGTTTTTCGTGTGAGTGTGTGGCCAACTCTGGTGTCGGAGTTTTCAGACCGCCCGAAGGCCTCCGACATGGCCTAACGATCCTTGTACTCAGACAAGAACCGGGACCGACAGCTTTACGTGCCCTCCGAAGCACGGTAGCGCTCAGATGAAAATGCCACACACGGTCACCCATCCAAGTGGTGACCTGTGCAAGCGTTGCTTAACTTTGCCGATCTGTTACGAACCGCAAGCCAAGTCTCGCTATGAGCGCTACCGATAGAAACGCTATAACAAACTGCCTAAAGCAGTTAGACCTTACTGACGGGAGATTTGAAAAACATGTTAAGACGGCTCTCGTTAAGGAAGCATATTATAAGTTAAGTGATTACATTGACGATAGGGATGTACCTATGGCGTTAGTTGTTTTCTGCACATGCGGCTTCCCTGGCAAGTGAAGTAACCTTAGGTATCATTGAAGTCTTAGTATTTATTAGTCAACTTTATCTCTTAGTAACCGGACCTAGAAAGTTTATTTTCTTTAGTTTATAGTAGGTATCCCAGTTTTGCCTTTTTCAGCATGTAGGTTATTATATTAATTGTTTTTAAAGTCTTAACTATTACTCACAGTTAATTCATATATTTGCTATTCTACATTGTGCTCGCTTTTTCTTGACAAGATATTGTAATTCTTAAAACAAAATTGTAACAAAACAAATATTTTAAAAGAGTGTCCAGAGGAGTTTCTTGCCTGAGTTTTCTCCCTGGGCCTACCGGAACCTGCGAAGCGGCAACTAGAGTCAGAGACGTTTCCAAAGAGTACGCAAATTACCAACTTGAAATAAAAATATTTGAATTTGAATTTGGGCTGCCGTCTCGTCTGCTGCCATACAGGCTCTGCACAGCGGGCTGTCGGTGATACCTATAGTAAATAGGTGTTTATTAAAGGATCCGTGTCCTGTGTAGGCGGCCGTGACTGTCCGGAGTTGTTGTTTGGACAGCCGGAGGACTTGTTTGGCATGATATTCCATATTGAGGACGTATAACATAATTTATACTTTTCCTTTACATTTGTTAAGTATCTATAATGTCACAGAGTGACATCCAAACGCACCAATACATTGACAGATCAAACTTAACAGTTCTTTTTGCGCTGGATAATAAAGATTCAACAGCAATACCCCTTGGCAAATTGCGAACCCATGTTAAAAAATCGACACACAATTCTTATTCCTCGAAATAATGTACCTTGTTAATATTTCATGGATTTTTAATTACGCGCGCACTGCCATCTCATTATTTAATAACTAGCGAAATATCGTTTTATTTGCAGATCTGCTGAGTTCGTTAAAATATGGGTGGTTTATTTTACTAAAATAAAACAATATGAAAATTTAAAAATGATTTATGTCTGTGAAAAAAGAATATATTAATTTTGAAATATTTAATTTAAGACAACACTGAAGATTTCAAAACATCTGTAAGTACTGAGAATTTATAATCTCGTCTCAAATTAATAATATTCTGGGACACTTCAGATTCAGTTATCTGATTTCAAACTAGGCAGAATAATAATGTATTATCATAACTTATAGATGATATACTCAGTAAACTACAATATTAGAATAAGTTGTATTTTATTACGAATGAGAATCCTTTAATTATTCCTCTCTAAATATAATATAGCAGCACAAAATATAATAAATAAACACTCCAACCAAACGATATAATAACACCAATCATCCTTCATTAATTCAAGATGAAAACACCAATATTTTTTGATTCGATTAAACACCGGTATCAGCATAAAGGCCAAATTTATTCCGGCATTTATTAACTACGGAATTCAATATTCGAACTATAGATAGATCTGTAGATTTTAGATTCATTTTTGACAAAAGCTCCATACAAAATATGTCAAACACGAATCTCGAATCACAAAATCCATGTATCCGCCCAAATGCACTTATGTGACTTTTGTCTTTATTTTCAATATCCGTTGAGTGAACCCAAGTGACATTTCGAATTTTGAAAATGGCCGTAAATTTAACACAAAAATCAGCAGAATTATAAGAGACCCGGAATGGTATTTTATTTCGAAGTATATCGTCAATTTCATCTGTGCATATAGAGAGACCGGCGATTGGCACTCGGCTGCGAAATTGAAATTGAGTATGAATAAATTAGGTATCTACGTATTTACAGAGTCGTTCTATATTCACAGATGAAAATCTCAGAATAGAATGTTACTATACGTTCGCTTTTCGTATGTAAACTTTGGGTTGCGAGGGAAGATTTTAAGTGAGCAGAGCTGTCTCTGTAGTTATGTTTTCGCGGATTTCATTTGCCGTATTTGGTCTTGAAGTTTTTATCAGTGGATACCGCGTCTACAACCATCGTGAAATTTGAAATTGACAGTGTGACCTTTTACCACAAATATCATATTGTTTTGTCCGTTTATTTTCGAATTATAAGCACTGGCAAAATAGGACATAGTTTTATAATTTCTGACTGATCATCATCATCAGCTCTGTATACATGCTGTCCCACAGTTGGGCACGGGCTTCTTCTCACTATGAGAGGGGTAAGGCGATAGTGGCCAAGTGCAGGTTGGCAGACTTCACATGTCTTTCGAGAACATTATGGAGAATTCTCAGACATGCAGGTTTCTTCACGATGTTTTCCTTCACCGTTAAGCAAGTGATAATTAACAATGTAATGTGTAAGAAATACACTTAACTTCGAAAAGTCATTGTTGTGCGCCGTGGATTCGAACCCGAGACCCTCTGACACTACCATACAAGAAATATGGTAAAAGACATCTGAGATTGTAGGTGAATTGGGTTTTCGGCTTTTTCTTTCTTAATGTCTCAATCAGTTTATTCTAATTCAGCTACTTCAGAGAGATTTTTATTCTTGGAATCTTAGGAATGTAGTATTTCTCTCGTATTTCCGGAGAATATTTACTGAAATGTGATTGAGGGTGTGAAGAATATTTCTCAAACAAGCAATGCACAAGGTTTTGTTTAAAACCTTTGGTAACAGCTGTTTTCATAAATGGACTACCTATGTAAGAAAAGCTGCGTAAAATTTTGCCGAAGAGTAGGTACCTACTAAGTAATTTAATTGATTCATTAATTATTTTGTCCAAATTCTAGATATCGCTTTAAAACTCGAAAAATAAATGTATACGGTCATAGATATGGATGATCAGACTATAGCAGTCATTTTTAGAGTCAAATGCTATACTGAATGACTCACACACTTCTTCTTATCCATTGCGCTCTTGACGGTTGTGTGTTAGTGATCGTGATTATCATGTTGTAGGACTGGTACGGGCAGATGTGATTTGCTTCACGACATCGCACTATCCCCTTCACATAGGTTCATAACCACCAAAATGCCGCAGAAACATTGTTTTAGTTATTGAATTCTATATTTTGTTCTCCCAAATGAATAGGCAGACATCTGTTGCCATGTCGTCCTTATGTTGAAATATTCCGAACATATAACATAATATGATGCTTAAACAACGAAATTATAATTAAAACCGTTAGAGGAAAAAATGTTGTTTTGAATTCTATGATGACTAATACAGAACTGTCATCTGACATTTCCAACAGAGCCATTAGTGTTGTGACACATGAACGAATGATAATTAGGAGGCAGAGAATATAACGCCGACCATTCATATCGATATTGATTAATAGTATTGCCAGCGAGAAGAAAATACCCCGAATCAGCCGCAGGATGGCAGCACTTGTAACATGCCATAAATGTAAAAAAAAAGTTAATATAAAAAACCCTGCGCTATGCTCAATTTGTGATAACAGATTTGAATTGTGCTGCAATGGCTACCCAGAACAAACATACCGAATTATGAGCCAAGAATCGAATAAAAGAATTGGAGATGCAAGACCTGTATTAAAAGGAAGAAAGACATTGGCACTGGCGCCAGCGGTACAGCATCAAATGTCACCCTGAGAAGAAAACAGAAACCTCTAAAAACACCTTCTCCAAAGGATCATGATCACAATACAAGGAAAACACCAACGCCACGTCAAAAATCCAAAAAACACGATATCTCGAGGATCCAGGACTCACATGTACTTACAGACTGCGCAACATCCGACGAGTCATATATCACCCCTAACAAATTCTCAAAGAGCATAGACGGAACAGTATCTGAGTTAGTGATAAACTCCGAACTTAAGGAGCTATCACAGCTTACCAGGAAACTAGAAAGTACTGAAAATGAATTAGAAAATACACTACTAGAAAACACTGATTTACAAAAATAGATAAACAAGTTAAACGCTGAAATTAAAGTATTAAAATTGCTATGTAATTCCTCCTCCATATCAGAAAGTCCTAGTATAATAGTAAAAAATAAAAGTAAATCCTCCCTGCATAAAAACAGTGTATCTTCTACACCATCCATGCCTCTATCATCCAAGCTGAATGAAAAGGCCAATGACAACGAAAAATTTATATTACACCTGCAACATAAAATAACAAGCCTGCAACTGCAACTGAAAGCCGCTGAACACGACGTCATTGATCTAACCAATCGTCTTCAAGCAATGACTCAACCAGGTATCAGTAAACACAGCATCCAAAGTCAGGCACCTAACCTATCGCATGAACAAGATACTCTGCGTAACACAAGTATAATACATAAAGAACCAACAGTAACAAACCGAAGGAAAATTGTCATCCGGAAAAATATTTTTATTTTTGGTACACAGCAGTGCGTCGGGCTTGCGGCTGCTATATCGCACTCCAGAACAAATACACAGTACGAGCAATACAAAGTTATCGCTGAAACGAAGCCAAATGCACCATGTACCGAAGTCATTAGGAATAGTTGTAATATAAGATTAAAATCTAACGATAAGCTCATAATATGTGTTGGTGAAAATTACAATAACTTGGGACTGATTCTATCTAACTGTGAATGTTATTACAGACTTTTAGGAATAATAGTATAATTGTTTTAAAAGTAATGGAAAACACGTATCTAGATACTGTAGGCTTAAACAATTCTTTAAAAAATCGGTGTAAAAAATACAAACATTGTCAATTCCTGGACTATAAAGTAAACGCCTTTTCTAAAGTTAATGAACATTATAATATTTGCAAAGCATTAAATTACGTCATAGATTGTATAGATTATAATGAGAAGTATTTGGATCCACGCGAAATCAGAAAACACATAACGTGTAATAAATTAAGCAACAAAAAAATTGGTAGCATGAAGGAACCCAAAAAAGGTACCATCCCATTTTATTGCCAACGTTTTAGCGATTTAAAGTGCCCACCACCTTGCCGTGCTACACATGACGACCATAAACAATGCGGTAAAACAGTACGCAAAGGCACTATGCCTTATAACTTCCCTATCGTAAATAAGAATGATAAGTTTTTTCGTTCAGACTTGCCCCACCGACACGATAAGGCATAGTTTTAGAGTATTCCATCAAAATATTGCTAGTATATTAGCCAAACAAGAATTACTTGAACTAACCATACAGGAATTAAACGAAGGAAATAATGAGCCAGATATAATATGTCTTTCTGAAACCTTTATAAAAAAAGGCAATGAAAATTATGTAAAAATATACAACTACTAAATGGCGGTCAACTTCTGTAGGGAAAAACAAAGAGGTGGTACCTGTATTTTAATTAAAAATGGTATAAACTTTAAAGAATTGTCACTTGTAAGAAAATACGCTACACAAAATACGTTCGAATCCTGCGGTGTAGAGATAACATCAAACAAATTAATTGTGATATGTGTATATAGAACACCCCAATCAGACCCTAACCAATTTATATCGAAACTAAATTATGATGTATTTAATAAATACAAATCCAAAATGAATATAGTTGTGACTGGTGATTTTAACATAAATACGCTGAAAAAAGGGACTATTACCAATGAACTACAGGACGTATGTAACAACTATAATTTGAAAATTCATATTACAGTGCCCACATGCAAATTGTCATGCATAGACCACATCATAAGTAATATTAAGAACGCTACTGCTAATGTGTTGCCTTTGCATCTTTCTAACCATGACACCGCACAGATGCTTAGCTTTCCTATAAAACCTAAACCGCAAATACCAACAATATACTACATGTACAAAAGAGACTATAATTTAGAAAATATTGAAAAATTCAAGGAATGTCTACGGAGTCTATCGTGGTCCAGTGTATATCTTAAAAATGATGCAAGTACGGCATTTAGTGTCTTTCATGAGTTACTTTGCCTATTCTACAATCTCTGTTTCCCAAAAGCACGAGTTAAAATGGATATACTCAACAAAAACAAACAAAAGTGGATAAGTAGGGGTCTCATGCAAAGTTGCAAAACCAAGCGTATGCTACGATATCGCTACTATAAAAATAAAAATCTTAGCAATAAAATAAAATATAATAATTATTCTAAGCTACTTAAAAAATGCATCTATAATTCAAAAAAGAACGCAAACATAAATTTCATTAACAAAAATGAAAATAAATGCAAAGCTACATGGACTGTAATTAAAAATGAAATAAATAACAACACCCGCAAACACAGCATAGACATTATAAAAGTCAATGATGTTGTGATTTCTGACTCTATAGAAATAGCTTCTCACTTCAATAACTACTACGTTGATTTGGCGGATAAACAAACACACACAACAAAAACTAACTCAAACAGTAAAATCAATGTATTTAACACCTATGTCAGAGAAAGAGGTAAAATTAAAAATTATGTCTCAGAATAACACCGGATCTGAGGGCTATGACGAAATCAACACTAAAATCATAAAAGCTTGTTGCAATGAGTTATCGAATATCCTAACATATCTAATAAATATGTCATTCTCACAAGGCATTTTTCCAGAAGCATTAAAACTGTCTGTCGTTAAGCCTCTATTCAAGAAGGGAGAAAAATCCGATATTAATAATTAACGCCCAATAACTTTAATACCCATTGTGTCTAAAATATATGAAAAATGCATGTACAAAAGAATAATGAGCTATTGCTCCAAGTTTCAAATCATATGTAACGAACAATATGGATTTCAAAAATTTAAATCGACTACATTAGCAATTTTCTCCCTCATAAAAGTAGTACTTACGAACGTTAATAATAAATATTTTACCACGTTTTTTGATTTATCAAAAGCGTTCGATCTGGTTTCTCATGACATGTTGTTGCTGAAGCTGGAAGCTCTAGGGATTAGGGGACCTGTACTTCAGTGGATATCATCTTATCTACGTGATAGAATACAGAGCGTCATTTAGTATCTTCTTGGGTTTACGCGAATGTTACACATTGAAATTAAACTACAGTTTACGAATTTTATCGCGATGTATCCGTATGTAATCCGTAAACTGTAGTTTAATTTTAAAGAGTGTCATTGTTGATAAGATTGATGAGAATGGAGACCTAATATCATACTCATCAACATACAGGGATATCAAATGTGGCGTCTCACAGGGCAGCGTATTGGGCCCAATATTATTTCTCCTATATATTAATGATGTAATTAAAGTAACGAATCACAAATGTATACTATTTGCCGACGATATATCTATTATAGTGACATCTAATAAAAAGAATAATACAATTAAAGATCATGAGTCTGACATTAATATTACAATTAATTCATTATTGTATTGGCTTGACATAAATAATTTGAAAATTAATTTAGATAAATCTGTTTACATTCAATTTAATCAATCTAATAATAATAATTACACTATTAACCTTAATATAGATCATATCAAACAAGTGACAAATACAAAGTTCCTAGGAGTAATATTAGACGAAGATATTAATTGGAAATCACATCTAGACAAGGTCACCAACAGAATTAATAAATTTGTTTATACCTTAAAGCAAGTAAAAAACGTGACAAACATAAAAAACTGCCATTATATCCTACCACGCTTATGTGGAATCGCTTCTTCGATATGGGCTTATAATATGGGGTAATAGTACTGACTTCAGTAGGGCATTTGTAGCACAAAAAAAATGTGTAAGGGCTATAAATGGCCTTCAGCCAGACGACTCATGCAAACCAATATTTAAAAAGCTTAACTTGTTACCGTTACCATCTCTCTACATTCACGAAATATGCATGTTTGTATACAAGAATAAAGAATTGTTTAAAACAGCAGATGAGGTACATTGTCGGAATAGACGAGATTCTTATAGATTAGTGTTAAGTGATATTCCGAGACTAACCAAATACAACAAAAGCTGTCTTGCAATGTGTGTACGTATCTTTAATAAATTGCCAAACCACTTTAAGCAATTAGAATTTAGATTATTTAAGATAGAATTGTATATTTGGCTAAATGAATTTAATTTCTATAATTTAAAAGAATTTATGGATGCAAAGTTTTAATAACTATGTACATATGTAAATATTTTGTTTAAATTTTTACATGCTATATTCTAGCGAAACATGTTTGCTCCTATATTATTGTAACACCTATTAATACCATGTTTTATGCGAGTAAATTATTATTATTATTATATCAACATTCGTGAATGATCTGACGAACCAAACGAAATCCCCAAACACGAATTATCCAAGGAGCTCGTCGCATTCGAGTCAATATTTCCGCCTGGCTCATCTCGAATTAATCCTACGAGTACGTATCAACGAGATCTCGTACGTACATGTTACTGTAGCGTTATATAAGAGTGAACGTGCACTTGACATTTTTGTTGATAGGTGCAAAAAAATTTGTGCATTGCATTAGACTTTGCAGCAACTAAGGAATCTGTTCACACCATATAAGTACAGTACATAAACAAAATTGAAGCGTTATTGCATTGGTTATAATTTCTTTATTTGGACCTACCAACATTTAGATGAATTACCTACTAGGTTTCTATAATAGTCAACGCACACAGTCGGTGAACGAGTATGCGTATCGTACTATTCCGATTGTTAGGAACGTTAGCGAATGTTAAAGTTGGAGTAAATGCTGTCAAGTCTTTTAAAATTAGCTTTTATGAACATTTTACTCTAAATTTGTGTTAATATAGCTTGTTATTTTCTGGGCAATCGTTATCAATTGTTTAAGGAGTTCGTTTCATATGTTTTTTTATCTTAAGGGAGAATGGAACAATAAATAATTACTTAATCCTAAGAAATTGGTAGTAATTGATGTTGTGCTTACTTTTGATTATCGCTTTGTAGTTTAGACAGAGGTACATTGCAGAGTCACCTTTATTCACGAAACGCGTCATGTTTATACTCGCTATTTAGGTAGTTCCTGACTTGGATCTGAAATTGAATTAAGCTGAAAATGTTCTAGGTGTATCATTTTGATGACAGTGATGTTTTGGAATTAAATTTCTGGCGCCAATGCAATATGATTTACGGTGGAGTTTAAATCAAGCTATGACGGTAGGTAGTTTGTGAATTGCATCCGATTTATATTAGTTAAATTAGATGAAAAGATTTTAAAATATTTGGTACTAGGTTGTGTCTAAGCAGCGATAGCCTAGTGGATATACCAACAGACTACCATGCAGAGGGTATCGGGTTCGAATCCCAGGTGCGCACCACTGACTTTTCGGAGTTATATGCGTATTAATTATCGCTTGCCCCCGGCCCCGTGCCTCGGAGAGCACGTTAAGCTTAAGCAAGATTTACTTTGTTTATTCTCGTCAGGATGGTTGCAAATGGCTTTCCGTAGTCTCTGGCTACTACTACGTATCCCGTAAGTTATCCATACGTAGGTACCTATACCTTGCAAAGTATTAACGGTTTTGGCGACCGAAAATTCATTTTAAGTGTTCTATTTTGCCCCCTTAAAGTCACACCTTATTAAAAATTCAGTTGCTTACGTAATAATTTCGTAATTAGGTCCCAAAAAAGCATACGAGTGCCAAATTTCAAATTATTTGGTCTCATATTTTCAGAGTAAGTCAGGGGGTGCTTCTGTCTATTGGTCTGTCCGACCAATATACAGGGCTTCGGGTACGCGCTCCCGGCTCTCCGAGCTACTGTAGTCACTACCCTACATCCGTCCAGTGATTACAGTACCCCGCCTACAACCCCCTTGTTCCTCGTCATTCCATCCTATCCATTTACCCCGTATCTCCTATCACCGTCCTCTATAACGATCACATTCCCAAGGAGGGTTGGCGTCAGGCAGGCGGGCCGGCTGGTAAAACACATGCCAAAACCTTCTGCAGTATGGCCAAGTGTATACATGAGTGCGATAGGGTTAGGGCGCTCCCCGCAGGCGACGCGCAGGGGCAACACCCGGCTCCTGCGAGAAGTATGCAAGGGTTGTTGCACTACTCCGGGCGACTGCAACGTAAGAAGCGAGCCTGTGACGTAAAGGTGAGGTATGCAAGTTGGAACGTAGGTACGATGACTGAAAAAGCTAGAGAGTTAGCTAGTGTTTTGAAAAGAAGACGAATAAATGTGGCATGTTTGCAGGAAACAAGATGGAAAGGTACGAAAGCTAGGGAGATCGGTGAAGGATACAAGTTTTATTATTGTGGAAGTGATGGCAAAAGAAATGGTGTGGGAATTGTGTTAGACGAAAATCTGAAAGATAGCGTGACAAGTGTAAATAGAGTTAATGACAGATTGATTGCTGTGAAAGTGATGTGGCAAGGTATTATTCTGAAAGTGTGTATGCCCTTCAGGTAGGCTGTGATGATTGTGAGAAAGAGAAGTTTTGGATGGATTTCGATAGCATGATAACGAATATACCGGAGAATGAAGAGATTATTGTGGGAGGAGATTTTAATGGACATGTGGGACGAACAAGTGAAGATTATGAAAGAGTACGGAGGTTGGGGACTCGGCAGCCGAAATTGTGAGGGAGAAGCAATTCTCCAAGCTGCTGCCGCTTTTGACCTAGCAGTTGCAAATACTTGGTTCCAGAAAAAAGAGCAACATCTGATCACATACAACAGCGGCCACCACATGACCCAGATCGATTATTTCTTGCTAAGACGTAATCGACTCAACTGGGTCAAAGACTGTAAAGTGGTACCAGGAGAAGATTTAGTCTCGCAGCACAGGCTCCTGATGGTCGAACTTAAGATTCAAATACGCTCTCAAAGAACCAAGCAGCAACTGACTCCAAGAATAAGATGGCATATGTTAGAGAAGAATGAATGTGTAGAAAATTTCAGAGATAGAGTGGTAGATGAGATGTTAGAAATGGGTGATATGAATGGTATTAGTGTCAATGAGTGTAGGGAAGAGATGAGTAAATGTATCAAGTGTGTAGCAAAGAATGTGTTAGGAGAGTCGAAAGGGAAGCGTATGAAAGACAAGGACACGTGGTGGTGGACAAAAGAGGTACAGAATGCACTTAAGGAAAAGAAAGCAAGGTTTAAAGAATGGCAGCTGATGAAAGGAGGAAATGAATCTTTAGAAGAAAGTAAGAAGAAGGAATATAATGAATGTAAAAAGAGAGCCAAAAAGGCCGTAGCCATTGCTAGATCCAAAGCCCTAGACCATTTGTAGGGGTTACTTGAAAAACCCGAGGGTCATAAATATTTATACAGCATGGCTAAAGCTAGAGAGAGAAAGGCGAAGGATGTATGCCATATTAAGTGCATGAAAGACGAAACAGGAGCGATTCTTATGGACGAAGACAGAATAAAAGAAAGATGGAGGACATACTTTGAAAAGTTAATGAATGAGGAGAACGATTGGAACGGAAACCTTGAGAATGAGGTGATGAATATTGGTTTAGTGAAGGAAATAAATAAGGACGAGGTAAAAAAGGCTGTTAGTGGAATGAAGAATGGAAAAGCGTTAGGACCAGATGGAATACCAGTAGAAGCATGGAAAGCGTTAGGAGATGATGGATGGGCGTGGCTGACTTTATTCTTCAATAAGCTGTTGCACGAGGAGACCATACCCGAGGAATGGTGCAACAGTTACTTGGTGCCCATTTTTAAAATAAGGGTGATATCCAAGAGTGCAACAATTATCGGGGAATAAAGTTAATGCCTCATAGTATGAAAGTATGGGAGAGAGTAATTGAGCGACGCCTGCGTGACGAGAGTCTCACGAAACCAATTCGGTTTTATGCCTGGTCGAGGTACGGTGGATGCTATTTTTGCACTTCGCCAAATGTGCGAAAAATACAGGGAGGCGCATAAAAACTTGCACATGGTGTTCGTCGACCTTGAAAAGGCATATGACCGAGGCCCTCGTGAAGTCGTGTGGTGGGCCCTGAAGAAGAAAGGAGTACCTGGGAAATACCTGATGTTGATTCAAGCCATGTACGCTGAATGCCGAACGCAAGTCCGATCCGCAGCTGTATCACAGCCAGACTCGATGTGGCCGTAGGCTTGCACCAAGGGTCGGCCCTTAGCCCCTACCTCTTCCTGTTACTTATGGATGCTATATCATCGGACATACAGGAAGAGGCACCCTGGTGCATGCTGCTTGCCGACGACATCGTTCTAGTAGCAGAGAGTGGACAGAAGGTGCAGAGCAAGCTGGAGGAGTGGTGGCAGAGATTGGAGAATGTAGGCCTGAGAATAAGCAGAACCAAAACAGAATATATGTTCTGTGACTTGGCGGTCTCTCCAGTCCTATACCGGTAACACTCGGCGGTACACTTCTACCAGTAAGCTCCGATTTCCGCTACCTAGGTTCACTCCTGCAAGATGACGGCGAAATTGATCGGGATGTTAGGCAAAGAATCAACGCAGGATGGATGAAATGGCGACAGGTCTCAGGCACAATATGCGACCACAAAATGCCTGTGAAATTAAAGGGCCGCAAGTATAAGTCGGTTATAAGGCCTGTCGTACTGTATGGCGCTGAGTGTTGGGCTACAAAGAAGATGGATGAGAAACGATTGCATGTGGCAGAGATGAGAATGTTATGATGGATGTGTGGAGTGACAAGAATGGACAGAATTAGGAATGATTACGTTAGAGGTAGTATGAAAGTGGCGCCCATTGATAAAAAGATATAAGGGAGTCGATTGGCCTGGTATGGACATGTTATGCGGAGAGATGAGATGTATGTAGGTAAAAAAGTGATGAATATGCATGTAGAAGGACGAAAAGGGAGAGGACGGCAAGGAAAAGATGGATGGACTGTGTGAGGATGGATATGAAAGAGAAAAGGGTAAATGATCAGATGACTGGTGACAGAGAAGTATGGAAGAAAAGGACATACTGCGCCGAACCCAAATAAATTGGTACCAGGCCAAGACAATGATGATGGTCTAATATTTTCAGAGCAAACTAGCTGCAATGGAAGAATCGATGGGCACGCACACGAGTGATCCTACGAGGGTTTCAGTTTTTATTTCTTCGTACAAATATCAAAAACGGTTTGGAGTAGTTTCAACGTTGAGCCGGTTGTTCTCTTTCTGGCACAAAAGAGCTTTCGTACCACTGCTACGGATATAGACCAGGGCATCAATTCAATCAGTACTATCCAGGTAAGTACATATTCGAATTATTATTAGGATACGTTCAATTTGATGCACTGTAATAGGTGATTTAAGAGATCAAAGATCGACTGCACGGTTGGCGTAGTGGTTTAAGCGGCCGCCTCGCCACTTGACGCTGCGCCGAGTGTTTAGGGTTCGATTCCCACACGAGACAACACTTTGTGTGATTTATAAATTGTTGTTTCGAGTCTAGGTGTTCATTGTGTCTGTTAGTTGTATGTTTGTAAAGTACCCTGGGACACAGAATTTAGTCCTAATGCGGGAGTTGGCTTAAAAAAAAATATTAAAGCGACAACATTGAAGTTATAAGGAGTTTTAGAATGCTTTATTCACAAAGTTTCTTTATTAGTCACAAAATTTATTTTGAGTTTAACAGTAAACTCCGGTAACATACAAAAATTCAAAGAATTATTCACGCGCGTTTTAAACGATTAAAATTAAATATTATAAGGTGAAAGAAATATAATATCAAGCTTAGTTAATAAATACGTTATCAGCCCACAGAATCTCAAGAAAAAATCGAAGATCTCAATTTATAGCAGAATCACACGCAAAGGGGGAACGCAGAATCGAATACAGAAATAGCGCCGGATAAATAAAATATTAACCGCACTCGAGTCAAAGAAGATGTTCCAAAATCCAAATGAACTTATCGTTTTAACCCACTTATATTTTTGTGTATCGATTGCATATTCCCACTAGCAGGAAGGCCAGCAAATTGTTACATCCCGGCATAAAATATTTGCATTGCAAATCGCCGATTTCTCTCATAACTCAAGATAAGGAGGTATCGTAAAAACGTGTAAACCCTCCTTCATTGCTCCTCTGAGAATTTTTTCTCTTTCTACCTATCTATCGGGTGGTTCTTAAGGTATTCTGTTTCTTATATATCTGAGTTACTGCATCGTTAAGAGGAACATTTGCATGTTTTGTGAAATATATGTAGTTTTTTTCGGTTCTCCATGATCCGTAGACAATGGTTGGCTTTATAGTGGTTGGCTCTTCAGGTAGTTTTGTAGTACGTATTTTGGGCAGGTGTTGGTGAAACTTGCATACCTTTCTGAGAAATATTTGAATAGGTCTAGTTTAGTATCACTTTATGTTTACTTTTGAATCTATAACTTATTCAGCAGTATATATGTATTTAGACTTAGACACTTACAGGTAAATTCCTTAAATAGTGGTTGGGTGTTCAGGTAGATTTGTGTATTTTGGTGTTAGTTTTTTTACTGACTGCTTATTGACACTATCAACGTCTTCCGACAAGCCACAAATGGCAAAACTGGGACGGATTAAAAGTTGAAGGTGAGCATTTTAAGTATTCGGTAAAAAAATCCCGAGTAACTGACGTATTTCAAAGATGTAGCAAACTCAAGTGGCAGTGGGCTGGTCACATCTATCAGAACTGATAGGGTTATGAGATAAAATGAGATTTCAAAGGTACTTATTAAATATCTCGCAAGCAGATGCAAAAATAAAGTAGCTACATAATTTATTGTAAATTAAAAACGTATATCGATCTTTATCACGTTATTCTAAATAAAATTGATGAATCCCCAAGAAATATTTTAAAAGTCTTTTTAAGAGTTTTGCATTAGGTACATAAGGCGTTAAAAACTTACTTATAAATATCACATACAGTATATCTATGGTTAATTATTTCTGAAGTGGTTTACAGAGAGATATTTTTAATTATTTCATAAAGAATTATAACTAATGCTCAGGGCCGTTCCGATCCAATCCAGCGCCTGTGTGCGAAATTTATTAAGCGCCTGTGCAGTGGCGTAGGCTCCACGCGCCTGTGTGCGAAATCTGTGAAGCGCCTTTTTTGCATCCTTTTTCGAAAATAACTGTTATAATTAACGCAAATCTCGGCGCGCGGCGCCCCTGTCAGCCTGGCGCCTGTGTGCGCCGCGCACATTGCACATAGGGACGGTTCGGCCCTGCTAATGCTTAGCAACTACTTTTCAAAATGTTACTAACTTTTTTTTAGGATATTGCGGTTAGCTTTGATGCTCATGTAGAGAAGATGAAAATACGTTTGGATATTGATACATATTGTGGTAAAAGAACAGTATAAGCAGCGTTTTATGTTGATCACAATCGTATTCCAATTCCAACTTGTTTTATTTAGACATCGACATCGACAAGCATACAAGGCTTACGCCTTGGAGTCAGAGTTCCGCTTAATAGTCTTACCAGATATGAAAGAATATTCGCTTTTCCACAGAGCGCCTGCAGTCCAACCTCCGGGATAACCCAATGGGATAGCTATAGTGTAACAACTGTAAAAGATCTTCATGACAGCTAGGACCGACGGTTTAACATGGTCTCTGAAGCATGGGGCCTGCAACAATTGACAATATAAAACGCACATGATTTCAAAAAGTCTATGGAGCGCGCCAAGGATACGAAACCGATATCCTCTGCATGACAGTATATTAGTATCTTCACTAAGCTATCGCTGCCTACAACTAAAACTTGTTTCATGAAAAGAAGAACTAAAATCAAATGACAACATTATTTTTACCAAATGCTGGATTCAAACCACTTGATCATGTCCATAGAAACAAAAAAAAATATTCCCCAAAGATACAAACCTACAATACTACTAGTGAACAATACCATCGCCGTGAATAAGATAAATGAGACAGCTCTGAAAAAAAGTTCAGTGCTACTGCAATGAGTATTTTTGATGGATGATAACATTGTTTTTAACACTCAATCATAGCCAACATGGCTTCGAGATAAATAAAATACTGTTTTATATTGGAGGGCGCTTAAGGGATATTTTATGAACTTGGTACATGGTTGGAACGACGTATTAGGCCGAGCGCATACATACAACTGTCAAATCGACCAGTCTTTATTCAGCAACGCTCGAGTCAAGGTGGTTACAAACAATGTCAATTAAAAATAAAGTTTTAGTTTGTGCTTTGCTTTATAGAAATTTTAAGAGAACTAAAAAAAGAATATACAATTTACATCCTGTACTCAGTGATAGATTATCTAGTGGCATATTTCATAAGTTACATTCTAAGCTAAAAGAGCACCCAAACAATTTTTTTCAAATATTATAGAAAGGTTTAATGAAATAATTTTATTCGTGGATCCTTTTATAAAACGCCAAGATACAAGATGGAGATGCGCCATATCAGTAGAAGAGACTTAGTGTTAGCCATGGCGACAAGAGATATGACGCCGCTTCAAATGCTCATTCGAGATTGCACTAGATTAGCAGTCGTGGTCAGTTGCGGATCGACTGTTTAGTTGATGATCTGCGCACATCAATACAATGCAATACAAATTGAGCGCTTGATCGATAGTTGTCCAATTTTTAAATCAAAAGCAAATCGATAAGCTTTTTGACTTTTTTGTCGAGCAACTATCGAGTTGACAGTATGTGCGCTTTAATATATTGTTTTAAACATATGATACACAACAAAACAGTTGTTCAACTAAAAGTTGTATGTATGCGCTAGCCCTAACGCTAACTTTTAAAACATTCTAAACTTATTTAATTTATTTCAAATAAATTTTCAACTTATTCCAGAAATAACTAGTAGGTAAGTATATTGTCCGTGTGGTGACGGATTAAGAATAAGGATTGTCGCCATCCCATATCATCCCATAGGTGTCGTAAGAGCCGACAGAGGGAGCATATTATGCCGAAGGGAAACTTGATACAACCCTATACCAATCCGTTTGGCCAGCGTGGTATAGTAGGCCAATTCCTCGTTTCAAAGGAGCGGCCTAGTCCAGCAGTGGACTTTTAAAGGCTGATGATGAATGAAGTATATAGAAATATGTATCGCAGATATAGAATTCACGTTGCGACACGTACGTCATGAGAATTAAGAGAATTCCAATTACATTGATAAAATACATTGCCTACTATTTTATTCCAATTCCATTTAAGTCAAGTCAATATTTTTACAATCATGCTTACTATAATCTCCACGACGTAATACGAGTATAGTGGTCGCTTACAATCAAACAATGACCCAAAAATTCCCTACAAAAAATAAGCTGTCCCGTATTATGTCAATGCATTACCCAAGCTCTTATGGTTTACAAAACGTTTACCTACATGACCTATATTGACGACCGGTTGGCGCAACGGCAGTGTAAGCGACTGCTACCTCTATGGTCGCGGGCTCGGTTCCCGCTCAAGTCAAGTATTATCTTTGCGGAAATATGCAGACACGTTAGATATCTTAAATAAAATAATTTTGATTAGTATAGTGGCTTCTGTGAATACAAGTAAGCCTGTTTTTCAATGAACGTGGTTCACGCAAAGTATGGTCCCTTACTGGCATCGAACCTACAGTAGGTTCTCGGCGCAGTGCCGTCTAAGCCGTTCGTGCAGCCAAAACAAATGCTATGATATACATATAATATACTACTTACTAACGCCGAATAATAAAATACTATTTTGTGCATAGGGTTCCCATCAAGAACTTAGGGTCCCAAGCCAACCTCACCTGCAAGTGTTGCACCTGCCGATCAACGGACGAGGCTCTGGCAAACAAAATATCCCGATAAGCGGCAATAGGCTCGCCGCCTATTACGTGGGATCAAAACACTGGCGAAAAGTGGGCGTTTATTATGCCTCTGCCTACCCCTTCAGGGAAACAGGCGTGAGTCTATGTATGTATGTATAAAATACTAAGATCTCTATTGAACTAATTCGACAGTTCTTTACTTATACTTTATATTCTTTTGATTATCTTTGAAAGATGTAAACATAACGAGGGTTCACGGGCAAAATGTATTAAGCGACATCCTGGCCGATATTGAGTTATATACATATTCGGAATCGCCGGATTTTTCTGCGTCGTTTGGACTCGGTTTCGTGCTGATCTTTAAATTTAGGCTCAGTTCGGAGTAGCTTTGATTGAAGCGACAACATTTTTTTACAATTTAAGAAAAAATGGACTTCATACAGGCGAAATATTTAGTGTTTTTGACTTGAGCTATTTTCCCCGGCATAAGTTTGGTAAGATAAGGTGTTTGAATCGTCTTGCCTGCGCCTAAAATATATACATACCGTCGCTTAAAGCATTTTGCTTGCACCTGAAATTCATACTTGATGTCGCTTAAAATATTTAGCCTGCTGCTGAAATCCATACCTTGTGTCGCTTAAATCATTTACCATGCATCTGATATTAATAAACACAGGCGCTTAAATCATTTTCATATGTAATAAAAATTCTTTATACTCGGCAGTTAAATCCTTCTTCTTGAACTAAATTAATAAAGACTCGTCTCATCAGATATATTGTATTCTAAGTGGTGGAAGTTAAAACATTTTTACTCTACTGGAATTAGGAAATCTATATTCGTTAAGATAGTCAAAATGTTGTATAAATCGTTTATCCGTTGTCGGGTAAGACATATCGTTTCGGCGCCAGAGTTTTTGATTTACGTCATTGTGAATAACGCGCGTGCCCCCGCGGTGCTTCAGTCACCGTGAACCGTGAATGAGTATGGACATGAACGAGTATGGATATGGGTCGAAACTGGTTGGGAAGAGAAGGATTGGTGGTCTTGGCTAGAGGGATAACGTGGGCCTTGCCCCACAAGGACGGAAAGGAACCAGACTCAAGGGAAAAGTAAATGACGTGAGAGATAACCGGAAGTAGTTGGTCCAAGATGGTCATAACCATACGGCGGCTGATGTTGTCATGTCCCACGGCATTAGATTTAATGGAAAGGGTTATCTTTTTGATATCATCCGAAGACTTTGGAGAAAATTGGAAAGATTGTTTTTTGTAAGTTGATTGGAAGATGTCTAGGTCGGGTAAGTTAATTAAATAGTTGACTGCCAGACACTTGGTCTGGTGATCCAATGGAGTGAGAGTGGTGAAATATTGGTTAATACCATCCAAACCAAGTGTCAGACGGAAGTCACACCGATGATGCTTGCCAATACCAAGAGTTCCAAGCAAGGGCGGATCCAAGGGGGGGGTCATGGGGGTCATGACCCCCCCCTGGGCTGGTTCCAGAAATTAGGTGAACCACTAATTAAACATAAAGATTTTATTTAAGTATATATTTTGTCACCATACAGATTTCCGGGTAAGTGTAAGTGTAAGTTCTTGGTGGGTTAATTTTAGTTGTATATTATATCGATTTTTAAGTTCTTATTTATCAATGTAGCATGGAATCTTACGTTTTTCGGGTAATTAAAGTGTTAATTTTAATAAATATCTCAAAATTGTACATTATGATTAAAAAAATCGGTCTTGAGGTTGTTTCATTTCGTTGCATTTTCTGAGAACGTTTAGCTTAGTAATGTATATTTTATTCACACCACCAGAAAGTAGAGATTTCAACGCACAAAACGCCGAACAATTAAAAAAAAAACTGATATATTGACGTGAGAATTTTCAATTGAAAATAAGGATTTTATTTCGATTTAAGTCAAAATAAGGCGTAAAAATAAATACTTTAAATAAAAAACATAAACAGTGTGTTTGGAACATAAAAAGGCAAGTTTTCACCAAATTTCGTGTAAAAGAAAAAACTATTGTAAAAGTTAAAAATAAAAAACCAAAAACTTGGTTATTTGAATTTTTTACATAAATTATGACGTTGTGTGAATAAAATGTAAATACGAAAGTTGTAGATCTTTTTATTACCTACAACTTTGCCATTGACGTTTTTTCCGTAGGACTTGTAGTTTTGCTGGCAATCGAGATAAACCCTTTTTTACCCTTAAAATCGCAACCCCATCCACTTCCCGACCTCAAATCGCCCGTAATTAATTTTTCCTTTAATGATCGCTATATTCTCTTCCTTCTCCAATGGGTCTCAACCTACTTATTTAACTTTTTACCGTTTTGTAACGTATCTGCACATTTATTTGGTATGTTATTTACATTTTTAAATAGGAAACTCAACCTTAAAATTAAACTACTCTTCTTCTACCTGCGTAATTATATACATTCTTATAACATGTATTACAAAAAATTAAACTACTTAAAAACCTTAACTATCCTAAACTAACGAAAAACAAAAGAGGCAATACAACTATGAAGCGTCAAAAAATTCCTCCGCGACGCTGTCGACTGGTAGCGTGCCCAGAAGGCTGGCAGCATTGCCACGTTGTGTGGCAATGCTTATTCTCTCTGCGAAATACAAACCAGCCTTCTGGTCACGGGAAGCATCAATCAGCCTTCTGGCGATTTCATTATATAGAGCGTGTGCACTAGGGCCCCATGGCCCCAGCGTTTCGACCCCAAACGGCTCAAAAACGTAATTACCCGCTAGGTTTCCATATTTACGCCGTTTGAGGGCCTCCGCCGATGCAGCAGCAGCGCCCGCTGATCCAGCTGTACTTAAAAGATGTGATGGCGCAAGGGTATCGACGCATGTCGCGTCCCACACCAAAGGCCTACCCATCTTCCAAGGTAATAACGTCATACCGTCTGGTCTCTTCCCATAGTCGCGTACCAAGCCATTAGGTTCAAGATGAGCTGGTACTCCGGCGGTGACAAAAGCTCGACGGAGTATGTCATTAATATGGGCATGTCGGGCAATACGCCCAGCACTCCTGCTGCACGATAGGCCATGGTGGCCAAGACTGTCGACGGCTTCACTGCAGTGACAGCGATGCGGAGAAACGCAAACAGCTCCCAAGCGCAAGCAAGAAGCGATGCGGAATCTGCACTGGTCTATTACGTAGGTACATTAATTAAATACCAACTTTTTACTTGTATCTATTGTTATCAAAATTTAATTATAAGTTCTTGACTTGACCACGACTATGTGACCCCCTCCTGGCGCCAAAGCTGGATCCGCCCTTGGTTCCAAGGAACTTCCAGATATTGGCAGGCGATTAAGAAGTGATATTGCTGAGAATGTGTCGGCGTTTGGCATTTCGCACCATTTGATTACACCGATTCTTTGCAGATTTGAATAACGCCCAGTTTTCCTCGCACCGGTCCCTTTTTATATTTCCTAAACGCCCGATCCCTACGGCGCATTGCCATACGGACACCCACTGAAAGCCAGGGTGCTGGAGGATGCCTCAGTTTGACCTGCCTCACCGGGGCATGAACATCGTATAATCGACAAATCGAGCTATTAAAAAGAAATACTTTTTCGTCAACAGTGGAGTCAGAAAACATGTTGTCCCAATTTATCATGAAGCATCCTGAACGAGTTTGTTAACATCCATGCGACCGAAACAACGAATGTACCGGACTTAGGAGGGGATTTAGGAGGTTTTAAGCGGTAAGTAAGGAAAATAAGGTCATGACGGGAAAAAACCTTTTTTAATACATAGGCTGCACTAAAAGTATCGGGAATGGAATATTTCCACTGTTCCTATCATATTAAAATCTTTTTAATTGAAAACTCCTTGGTTTTAAAAAGCGAATACCATTTATTAAAAAAAAAAGCTTCTCGGTCTTGTCACAAGGTTTTGTCCATGTTTTGTCAAACTTGTTTAGTCGTTGAGAAAATGGAATTGGCTCGAGAAAATTTAAGAGCGATGATTTATTATGATTTTCGAAGTGGTTTAACACAAAAACAGTGTGTTGACCGGATGATTTCTGCATTTGGTGATGAAGCCCTATACAAAACTACAATTTATCGCTGGTTTGCTGAATTTCAACGTTGACGTTTCAAGCTCAGTGATGATCCCCGTCAAGGTCGTCCTAAAACTGCAGTCACCCAAGAAAACGTTGATGCTGTGTGTAAGCTGATTGAAGAAGATCGACATGTGACATACCGCGCAATTCAGGCAACTTTAGACATTGGCATGAGTCAAATACAAATAATCTTGCATGAACAATTAGGTGTAAAAAAGTTGTTTTCCCGATGGATACCTCATTCGCTCTGTGAAGAGCAAAAAGCGGCTTACTTGGTGCATCAGAACTCTCGAAAGATTCCACGCAGGATCCTCAAATGCTGTTTACAACATCGTATCAGGTGAAGAATCCTGGATATACGCGTACGAACCCTAAACAAAAAACCAGTCACGAGTTTGGGTGTTCAAAAATGAGTTAAAGCCAACAACAATTATTCGTTCACGGAGTGTTGCAAAAAAAATGGTGGCCACGTTTGTCTCCAAAACTGGCCATGTTACGACTATTCCTCTTGAGGGATAAAGAACGATTAATGCAGAATGGCATGCTAGCATTTGTTTGCCACAGCTCGTTTCTGAACTCCGTAAAGAGAACTGTAACCGCCGCATCATCCTCCATCACGACAATGCGAGCTCTCACACCGCGCACAAAACAAAACAGTTTTTAGAGCAAGAAAACATAGAATTATTAGACCATCTGCCGTACAGCCCCGACCTAAGCCCTAATGATTTCTATACTTTCCCTAAAATAAAGAATAAATTGCGTGGACAGAGATTTTCATCACCTGAAGAAACTGTGGACGCCTACAAAACGGCAATTAAATTAATTTAGAGACCCCAACTTCCGAATGGAATGGTTGCTTCAATGATTGGTTCCATCGTATGGAAAAATGTGTCAAATTTCGCGGAGAATACTTCGAAAAGCAATTAATACATTTGTAAATAGTAATGTTGTGTCACTTTCTTGATTCCCGAAATTTTCCGTATTAGTACCTGATTATTTTTAATGAAGAGAGGAAAATCAAAAGTTGTATGTGTGTGTTATGTTCTTTAAAGACCCATTGATAGACACTGACATAAAAGATGAGACAGAAGAATGGAAATAGAAGAAGCTTTCGGTTTTAATATTAGTACCTGATTAATTTTATGAAGAGAGGAAAATCAAAAGTTTTATGTGTGTGATTATGATGTTATTTAGTTTTTCTCAATTAGAATTGATGTTTTTGCTACCTAATTTTTATTCTTATTTTTAGAAAAGCCTTTTTTGTTGTTATCGCCAGCTGGTTATCTGAATATTTTTCAAATAGCGAAAAATGTTTATCCTTGTGCCACTTTTATAATAAAAACGATCACTTGTCTGATTTTAAACACATACATACATACATACATACATAGACTCACGCCTGTTTCCCGGAGGGGTAGGCAGAGACTACGGAACGCCATTTGCAACGATCCTGACATACCTCACTTGCTTCACTCACTCCCATCAAGTTTCTCATGCATGCTCTTCTGTTAAGGGTACTTCTGACTTGTCCTTTTTTCAGGATGTCTCCAATCTGGTCAGAGAACGTTCTCCTAGGGCTTCCCCTTTGTCCTGTCCCATTCACATTCCTCTCCATGTGCCCAAACCATCTTAACATGCCTTTCTCAATGCTTGTCACTACATCTTCTTTTACCCCACACCACGCTCGTATCACACAATTCTTTACTCTGTCGGTCAAAGACACACCACACATACTTCTCAGTGCTCTCATTTCTACAGCATTTATTCTACTTTCAAATCTCTTTTGCCATACCCAACTTTCACTACCATACATAAGGGTAGGCACTAACACACCTTTATGTACAGCCAAACATGCCTTTTTGGACACGTTTTGACTGTTCATAAACGCCTTCAGAGCTCCATTCACACAATTACCGGCATTAACTCTCCTTTCAATATCTGCTTCATTCTTACCATCTCTTGTAAACAACGTACCTAAGTAGACAAACTCATTCACTTGTTCCACTCGCTGTCCATCGATCAAAACATTACAAGCCGTAACGCATTCCTCCTTTTCAAAAACCATAACTTTCGTTTTACTTACATTCACTTTCATTCCTTTCCTTTCTAACGAACGATGCATGATTGTTACCATCTCCTGCAACTCCTCCGTTGAAGATGCAAGTATAACCTGATCATCAGCATAAAGGAGGCATTTGACGAGTAACCCATTCATCCTTAATCCGCAGTCACTATGTTTTAAATCTTGCAAACAACTGTCCATGAAGAGGTTAAACAGCCACGGCGACGCTACACATCCCTGTCTAACACCTTTATCGATGGTAAACCAGTCAGTGTATGCCCCGTTTATCCTCACACAAGCTCTAGAATCCTCATAAAGGGATTTCAGAGCTCGAATGAGGCTGCTGTCCACCCCATTCATTGACAGCACCGACCACATTTCATTCCTCACCACTTTATCGTAAGCCTTTTCCAAATCCACGAATGCGCAATAGACCTTTTGACCTTTGGCCAAAAAAATTCCGGCTATGCTTCGCAAGGAAAAAACCTGATCCGTGCATCCCATACCCTTTCGGAATCCCGCTTGTACATCCCATATTTTCTTGTCAGTTACTTCCATAACTCTTTCAATAAGTACCTTTGCATACAATTTGCCAACAATGCTGAGAAGGCTAATGCCTCTATAGTTTTTGCAGTCTTGTTGCGAGCCTTTTCCTTTATTTGATTTTAAACACATATTTATTTTATTTTAAAATTTCTTTAGATTTTTCATTTGTACCTAGGAAATAAACAATAGTCCAAATTAATGTTGATCTAACCGCCAATCCTAAGTACACATACAAATTAATTGTTATTTCAAACAATTTACTTTTAGAGAAAAGTGCTACATAAATCATTTTAATCTGCAACTACTTTATGATATTTCAATTGCTTAAACCGATTTGCCTGATTTTATTTTAGTATTCCAATGGTTGTTCATATATTTAGCCTTACACAAAATAATACCAGAGTGTCGCTTAAATCGTTTTTCCTATAGCTGTAACGTGAAGTTTATGGCACTTATATCATATTTTAGCCTGTTTCTAAATAAAAGTAAACTGGGGTAATATTGTATCAAGCGACTTTTATTTCTATTAATAGTAGCTTAAAAGAAATGAAAACTATACTCAATTATGCAGCTTTTGTCATGGAAATCAACTTCGGTCGCTTTTTCGTTAATAACCTTATACTTTTTTTATAACGATTTTTTTTCGTAAAATTGAAACTTTAAAACGCTCTCGTTGTAAAGTTTAAAAAATGTCGCTTAATACATTTTGCCCGTGAACCCTCGATAACAAGAACGGCCACTTTTTGTGTAACTACTTTCCTATAAAATCTTCTTTAACTTAATCCATTCTTGTTCAAGTTACTTTTTTCTGTTTTAGATTAGAATCCGATTTGTCGGTTGTCAATATTTGTACTTTCTTCAGTCTTGAGGAATTTTATCTTTCTAACGATATTGCTTTGAGTTGTTCAAATAAGTAACTTGTGTTTATTCCGTTAAAATATTATCGTAGACAGGTAAAGGATTTTTATACAAAAAACTTTTGATATAAAAGATGTACCTACTCGTAATGGCGACGCACTTCCCGTGACATATGTTTGTTTACGCTTAGAATCAATTGAGATCGTTGTATTTTTTAAGCTGAACAGTATCAATCGAATTAGGCACCGTATCTTCAGAACAATTTATTTTATTTAATAAAGAGTGACTGCCTCCATGGTCCAGTGGATAGCGTATGTGACTGCTGGGCGGAGGTCCCGGGTTCGATTCCCGGGTCGGGCAAAAGTGTTACTGGGTTTTTCCGAATTCTCAGTAGCAGCACGGAGTCTGGTAATGTCCCCGGCAACGGCAATAGGCCCGCCCCCTATTACGTGGGACCTAAAAATTCATGGCGAAATGTGGGTGTAATATTCCACCTCTGCCTACCCCTTCGGGGATACAGGCGTGAGTCTATAAATAAAAAATAAACAAAAAGACTGACCGTGAGTTTAGTGTCTGCTCTTTCACATGGTTATACCATGCATTGCGAACATTTTAAATGTAAATGAAGAATCTTCAAGCACTTCATTTTTAGATTTAACGTTCTGAATAAAAAAAGGAAAGACTTTGACTTTATTGAACTATGATTATTGATAAGGGTACTGTGACTCACACACCAGTAACACCAGTGCTCTCTAGACTTTAATACAAAGAATAGTAATGGACTATACAGGGTGTCACAAGACCCATCACCAAGCCGATGTCTACTCGTTGTGCACATCATGCCAAGTCATACTAACCAAAAATAATGGGAAATGTTTTTTTTTAAGTTTTCTCATTTTTTAAACCGCAATTAATAGCCCGCGCGAGCAATCCTCGAAATACCTACTCATCCATGGGGTCATAGGGCATCTAAAGAACATATTTGTGATTGGAATTCTAGAGATATGCTTCACAAGCGTATACCTAATAATTATAATTTTACATAAATGAGGCAAGAAGATTTCTGACTTCAATTAGGTCTAGATTTAAAATTAGCCCGTATATTTGGATAGATAGATAGATAATTTTTTTATAGAACACCAGAAATAAAACAAGAATATTTATAATATATATCGGAGTTTCCCTGCGAGATCGAATAAGAAATGAGGAGATCCGCAGGAGAACCAAAGTCACTGACATAGCTCTCCGAATAGCCAGGCTGAAGTGACAATCGGCAGGGCACATAGCTCAAGGAACCGATCTGGTTAAGATCGCGGGAAGCGACTGGATGCGGGCGGCTCAAAATCGGTTTGTGTGAAGTACCTTGGGGGAGGCCTATATCCAGCAGTAGAGTCCCTTGGCTGACATGATGACATAAAAATATTTATAATATATAAATTATTGCGATGATAATACAAAATATTCAAACTACACATACATACATAGACTCGCGCCTATTTCGCAAAGGGCTAGGCAGAGACTACGGAACGCCCTGACATATCTCTCTTGCTTAATTTACTCCCATCAAGTTTCTCATTTATGCTCTTCTGTTTCGGGTACTTCTGACCTGTCTTCTTTTTAGGATGTCTCCAATTTGGTCAGAAAACGTCTACCTAGGTCTTCCCTTTCATCCTGTCACACCTGCCTTATATATTTTCATAAACTAGACAACCTTAAAATAAACAATAAACAAACCTGTCCAAATCGTTCCAAAATAAGTGATTAATCTCGGTTTGTGTGCTAGTTTCCGCATTCAACTAAAATCAATTTTCTTTTCACGTGACGGGTTTTTTGCCATTTGCACTGTTCTTGCGATTCTCCCACCCGTGGTTGCACTATGAAAATCGTAATTATTCCCCGGGAATGAAATCCGTTGGCGGATTAAAAGCGAAGCTGTATTAACTAAGGATATTAAATAAGCCTGTCACTATTCTGTCAAATCAAAAAAGTTTTAGATGCAATAGGGAATATGCTTGTGATTCAGATATAAGCCAATATATTTTTATGACATTCTGTATCGGCAAAGAAAGACACCTCTAACATTATTTTATATTTAAGCGAATATTAATTAATAAAAGTTGGAAAATTTACGAGCTATATTTAAAATGTCGAAACGCAACGCTATTGGCTAGACACCAACGCGACGACACGGTTCGAGGAGGATAATTATGTCAAAAGTGTCAAAACCTTGTCAAAACAGTACCAGACATTCAACAGAGATGTCAAAACATTTCACAGAGTTGACAGTTAACAACTCAAACGTTGAGAACGCTGACGTAACAAAGCGCACTAAAATAGGAGTGTTTAAACCAGTGTTATGTCATTGCAATTATCAACATTTAATTTAAAACAAATGTTGACTTCTCCACGACTCATTTTTTTACGGTATCATATTAACATAAATAGACGACAGCAACAATTGAAAAAATATCTCTATGATTTTATTCCCTATTGGGATAACGCTAGAGTGATGATGATGAAGTGAGCTATTAACCAACATGGCCCTGTAAAAGGCAAAGTTACAACGAACAATTATGTCATTGACTTAGTTGTTTGAGTCTTTGGTACTGTGCGGGCAGCGGGCAGTCTATTCATTATCATCGCATGTCATGAATATGACAAAACAGCGGCATTTTCTCTTTTTTTTTTTTAAATTAATAAATAGTGAGAAAGAACAGTGTAAGTGCATACAAGGTATGACAAGTTGACAACAAACAGTTGGACAACAGAGTCTATTTTCTCTTCGGGTAGGAATTTATCCTATTGTGAGAAATAAAAATGTAAGTGCATGCAAGGTATTTGACCATCAGCATCATATACAACGACAATAAAATTCCTTGTCTTAACTATTATATACTTCAATATTCGAACCATACATGGATTTTGAGATTCGAGGTTCAACAACGAATCTAAAATCTACAGATCTATTTGTAGATCGAATACTGAATTCCGTAGTTAGATACTGGCTCCCATTTATTTTGTCGATCAATCCATAGATTTGGCTACTAGAGATATAGGAATTTAAACTTTCGTTGTCATTTAAACTTATTTTAAATTGTCCAGTTGTCAGTCGTTCACGTATGTACTACATCCGTATATACAGTCGAACAACTTCCCGCTAGACACAATAAGGGCGAGAATTGCTCGGCAAGACATCGTCACTTCTGGTGCTACTTTACACGCATATTGACACTCGTATATAAAATAAGTTTTTTAGTGTGCCTCGACTCTAAGTATGAGCGAGCCAAGGGATTTTTTTCAAACTGGTCCATCGCCGATTTGTTTGATTGTACATCCGTGAACATGGCGCTTTCAACAGTGCCGAAATATCGGTTACACCAAACAAAGGTACGTGGTATACATCCCGAAAAGCAATTTAAAACACTAGAGATACATACATATATTCACCATATTTTGTATGAAGCTTGTGTCAAATACATATCTCGAGTAGTCAAATCCATAGATTGCTAAAATATCGGAATGGGTCGTAATTAAGGCTTTTATTTACCATTCCACTCCTTGGAAAGAACGGAGTAACGTAAACAAGCACTATGAAATTGCGGATAACAGCTAGCTGCTTTTATAATGCTCTTTTCTAATAGCTTTTATGATAACGCAATTGACACCCTTAACATAAATATTAGTGCACAATCGCAAAAGTTTGTAAATAAAACAATCAAGTAAACTTTCTAGTCTTAGCAACAAAATATGTGATTGAAACAGTTTTATCTGAGGAACAATTTATATAGGGTGGTATCAATTGATAGGGCGCTAACCGCTGGCCGGACGCTAAGATAAGGATTATGTTCTTAACTGACGACCCAAGGTTTTTCTCGACGGAAAACTTTTAGGTACAATTCGCCCTGCGCCAGATTGTTGTAACGTACGTAGGTATATTCTCTTTTGATCTACAGATTTATCTTTAGATCTACAATATTTGTGTTATTTCAAATTTATTTTCATTATATTACACCTACTTCTTTTCTCTCTGCACCACTCTAAGGTAGACTGGGAGATAATGCCCATGGCATTAAGTCCGACTGTATACGCTGTGTATATAAAGTCTTAATAAATAAATAAAATAAAATTATAGATTGCGGTGACATAGGTACGATTTTTTGGGTACATAATTACATACATACATAGACTCACGCCTGTTTCCCCGAAGGGGTAGGCAGAGGCATATTAAACGCCCACTTTTCGCCAGTGTTTTGATCCCACGTAATAGGTGGCGAGCCTATTGCCGCTTATCGGGATATTTTGTTTGCCAGAGCCTCGTCCGTTGATCGGCAGGTGCACCACTTGCAGGTGAGGTTGGCTTGGGACCCTAAGTTCCTAGGAACCCTATGCACCCTAACTTGGTACATAACTACATGGCCCTTTCCCAAAATAAAACAATATTGTTTCAATATCCTTAGCCCTGCATATAATTTGTTCAACAGCTGAGCACGGGACTCTTCTCACTAAGAAAAGGATTAGGCTATACCTAGTTACCACTACCACGTGAGCTAATTGCGGAGTGTCAGATTTCACAAATCTTTGGAGAACAATATGGAGAGTCCTGAGATATGCATGATATTTTCATTTACCATTTAATAATACGCATATAAATTTGAAAAGTCATTGTGCGCACCGTGTGGTGAACCCATGCCTCTGAGTAGCAATCTCGGTTATCTCCACTAAGTTATCGCGGGGAATAGCCTGTAGCTATAGACAAATGGCTTTAACTACCTGCGTTTGAGACAAAGGTGTTTTATTCTATTGTACAATTAATTACAAACCACTTGCAACACGAACATTCAGCTTAGATGGAGCCTTATCACGGAAACTAGCAATGTACACTGCAACCCACATTTCAAGTAATTATTAAGAAAGAACTATCGTGCAACTCCGTGCAATCTAGCGTCTTCGTACAAAACAAAAGGCATCCAAGTACACTCGAATTGTGCCGGTGTACACGTAGCTTTACGAACGAATGACTTTTGATAGCTGTTCGATAAGGGCTGAACGATTGCAATTGTATTTTATTTTATTTCGACATAGATGTAGTTGTACGATAAGGAAATATACAACTATTTGTAATGATGTTAAGTTAAACTACCGTAAGAAATATAAAATCATACTTATACATTCAGCTGTGGATATGTTTTCACGTGGATTGCAAACAGGATAACGCTAAGATATCATCAGATGATGATGATTCAAATAACACGAGTGGTTATAAATTTAATGTAGTGCCTCTACACTATATGTACCTATATACAGTGTTGCAGGGTACCTCATCGACATTCGCGATGGATACAAAGAATACGCAGACTCAACACAACGGTTTGTGGATCGTACAAAGTGTTATTCCGTAGTTGCATTACTTATTTCAAATCAAACCAACAAAAAACAACACTCTGCACAGCGTAAAACGGCAAGACAATCGCTTCAACCCCTGCGTTATACGTGCAGTCAAAATTACAGACCAAGGATACAATCTTGTTAACTGCTAACTAAAGAACGTACTGAAAACTAAGCAACCACATAATATCTACTAATATCTACCCACTTGAGCTCATCGGCCATTTAAATTAAATTTTCCTCCTATCTCATCCATTAGGGGCTCTATTTACCGAGGGATCAACCCACTTGTGAGGATCATTCGATTCTATTTTATTATTTTATGGATGAGCCCGATCCGTCTTGCGGTTACGCCCGATGCCAAAAATATTGCTAAATACGAGTGGAATTAAAATTTTATTGAACGGCTGTTGAAGTATATGGATGGGGGTTTTAAAATTCCAGTATGTTTCGTGATATGTTGGTGTAAAATAATTTAATTTCAGGAAGATCAATTTCATCTTTGTTCCGAATAAAGAGAAAATAAAATTATATTTGAATGTTAATGGACAGCACGGATGGAGTAGTCAGCGGTCTCTAGCTGTTTAACATTGCATGGAATGTTATCGGTACGATTCCTACACGATAAAACCCTGTTTGTTATTTATGTGTAATTTTGGTTTCGATTTAGATTGTGACGTCGTGCATCTCCGTCTGAACTGTGACGTCGAAGGTAGGAGGGAGCGCCTCTGCCCGCGCACCCCGCACGCCATATATAAGCGTGCGACGCTGTTCAATCTGCCCTCTGCTCCAGCTCACGGCCATCAGTTAAGTCTTCTTCCTATCAAGACCCTGGCCTTCGGAACATCAGCGAACACCAACTATACTTGTCGGACTACGCCCTGAATTTACTCATGTTCTCAATTAGTAAAAGTCTTAGTTTTAAAGTAGCTGCATTGTATCTACCTATGTATAGGCAATTATATCGTGAAGTGTACTATTCTAAAAGTGTTTTCATTTGTAAGTAAAACCTGATTTTCTTCCTTTTTTTGATCGGCGAGTGATTGAGTCTGGCTCACCACCTACAAACCAACCACTTACTGCCGAAGCAAGTACATATACTAAAATTGGAACGATACACAGAAGATTAGCATGGCCCCACGTTGGGCGCCAATGTCGCACGGGTGATTGGTTTGTAGGTGGTGAGCCAGACTCAATCACTAATTGCCAGGTGTCGGGCATTCGTTGTAAAATACCTACATAAACTCGTGCGATGAGTTATCCCTCATAAATACCTTCACAATATAAATGCCTATTTGTTGTTTTAAAACGTTTGTTGAACATACATAAATACCTACATAAACTTTAATAACAAAGCGATAGAATAAAATGTGTTGTTTTTGTGCATGTTACTACATCCACAATCTTTCTTATAATAAACAATGTTTACATTTATTGGCACTAATTTTAAAATCTAATGTTGAAATAAAATGTTCTAAATGTAAATTTTACGCCATTGTATACCTACGCCTCACATTGTGCATAAACACAATTGAAGGATATTTTGGTTCTCAGTATATTGACATGGAATTCAATTCCAATATGGTGCATGAGCCATGTGAAGTTTATGCCGAATCGTTGAACTATTTATCTTCTATTTTTGAGAAGGTATACTCAGCTCTGTTGTCGGCTCATCAACGCAATTGTTTATTTTATAATCTTCGCCCTAATCCGGCAGAATTCTTCAGAACTAAATTATATATGAATGTTAAACCACTTGACGAATGGCATATAAAAGATCTAAAGATACATAAAATTAAGTACATAAAATAAAAAAAGAATACTTATAACCTATACATTGTTTATTTTTCCAAACGAATGTTCTCTAATTTATGTTACCGTTAGTAGTATTGTCTACTATAAATTAATATTTTTTGTTGTGGGCAGCAAATATTTTTTCTCGTAAGATACACTATTTTTTTTAAATTGCTAGGCAGTTATTTACCCAAATGTTGTGTTAAACATTGTTTTAAAAAATCTTACCATAAACTAAATATATTCTTTTTTGTTACCCTGTGGATCAGTGGTTAAAAGGTTACTGTCAGTCGAGTATACAAGTTTGATTCTCGTTTGTGGACTTTTCTGGAAGTCTATTTTTTTTTGTCTACTTTGTTGGTGTATTATTTTTTTTCGCTGTGCTTTGTTCTGAAGTTTTTTATTGTCGTTCATAATTTTGTATCGATTTTATCATCGAATTGTTATTATAGGTACTTTTATAAAGCAATATTGTGTGTGATTGACCGGGTGTCGTGAACTCGGAATAGTCAAATAGTACTTATCTAATTAAAATATACCTAGTTTGTTATTGTGATGCGCACGCGCTCACTCAGTGACGCGCTGGTAGATATATACCGAACTTATGATTCATCATTGTTTACTTTAATAGTATGTTCATTCATCGTGGACAATCGTGGTCTTTGTAATTAAATTGAGCAAAATAATTATGTATTTTGTTGTTCTTTTGTAATTCAGTAGTCAGTTTGTAGTCAGCAACTTGAATTTATTTTTGTTTAGCTTTTGTATGAATTCTGTTTTTTTATACCTAACTATGACTTAGCATTTTGTTTATCTAGTGGTCAAGGTGCCGAACCCAAGAATAATGATTCGTAGGGCTAGATGTAGCTTCTTATACCTGAACTCATTCTTAATGACGTCCCTTTTATCTCGTGTAGTACCCTAAGCGCTTCACGCCTTTAACGGTTGTCTCTCATATTCTGTTATGTTATGGCCTAAGCACTTATGTAGTGTGTGGCGGCTTTATGGATGACGGGTGTGTTAGTTTATCATAGGGAAGTTGTTGCGTGCGTATTGTGGGTAATATATTATATTTATAGCTAATGTAGTTATGTTAGTTTGGTTGTTTACTTAAAATACTGACACCACTTCCACTACTTGATTACAGGTAATACTCAACGAGCTGCTAGCCAAGAGAATTTTCCCTAGGGAAAATTCTGCCCTAATGAGGGGGGTGTGTGACGTCGTGCATCTCCGTCTGAACTGTGACGTCGAACGTAGGAGGGAGCGCCTCTGCCCGCGCGCTCCGCACGCCATATATAAGCGTGCAACGCTGTTCAATCTGCCCTCTGCTCCAGCTCACGGCCATCAGTTAAGTCTTCTTCCTATCAAGACCCTGGCCTTCGGAACACCAGTGAACACCAACTATACTTGTCGGACCACGCCCTGAATTTACTCATGTTCTCAATTAGTAAAAGTCTTAGTTTTAAAGTAGCTGCATTGTATCTACCTATATATATAGGCAATTATATCGTAAAGTGTACTATTCTAAAAGTGTTTGTAACGTATGTCCGGTACTTACCGCGTTTGCGTCACAGTACCGCCCATACGCTCGGCCAATCAGAGAAGGCCATCGTCCGCGCTCGCGAAGCTTGACCAAATATGGTCATGAGCGGACTCCAACGCTGATGGAGGATCTATAGTTATACATTCTACGTGTATCCTGATCCCAGCAGCTGGGTAAGTCACTACATTTACTGCGATAGCGTACTGCCCATCTCTCTACCTGCTAGCTGAGGTCGGCTGACGCCGCCTGCCTGACTCTATTGGTTGTGTCTTCCTAATGCTGTTTCCCTTCAGGTTCCAGGTTCACCTTAAGACTCCGGCTACGCTCCTAGACCGCTACACTTTCCTGCATCGCCTTCAGCATCACCTCTGCCGAAGAGTCTGGCCTGCCCTGCTCATCGTACTCGCACCGCCGGCGTCTGCCAGCTGAACCAACGGCCTGCGAGGATCTACCGCTACACGCAGCCTTCGAGCAGCCTGCCTACACACTACCGGAGGGAACAGCGTGGGAGACTGCAGCCTTAGTGTTCAGGCCAGTGTCGTGTTGTTGGTCGGTCATACTCGTGCAAGGGAAGTGAGACAATACTCGGCAATAAACGCATCTAGAACCTCTTTTCTGCGTTTTAATACCAGAACCCGTTACATGTTTTCATTTGTAAGTAAAACCTGATTTTCTTCCTTTTTTTGATCGGCGAGTGATTGAGTCTGGCTCACCACCTACAACCCAATCACCCGTGCGGCAAGATATTATTCAATTTTGGATATGCCGAGCTTTATTGTACGTCCTGAAGAGATATCATAAAAAAACCTACCGGAGACGCAGAAACCAAAGACTCTGTCCATGCGATAGCACACTCGTAAGGCTCATAACAAGCATTATTACAAATTTATGTTAATTCTCATATCTAACGTTTTGTAAAAAGCGGCATCCTCATTTATCTTGTCCATAAAACCCGATCAAATGGAACAAAGCTCAAACACAAAATGGACACAATAAAAATGATACACGTAACAAATTGTTAAGCTCAAAAATCTCAGCATAATTACTGACGGAACTGGCACGACCAACAGTGCAGTGTAACAAATATCACAATCAATCAATGACATACATAATGACATTTATTTAGGCGGAAAAACGAGCATGAGTCTACTCGCCATCAAATTGGTGTCCTTATCTGTTAAGCGGCATGCGGTTACCAAGTGGAAAATGCGAATAAAATGTGCTGTTCACAGATTAAAACCGTAGAGGAAGGGCTAATAGTGTTAGTAGACTGCTTAAGTAGAAGAAGAATGCTTGGGTTGTTGGGGTCTTCGTTTCGTGGAGCTCGCTGTAGTATGTTGCTTAACAGAATAATTTTATTCTAAGAAATTATGTGCAATTTTAAATTCAATACACAGGTTTGAAAATTTTGTTTTATAAGACAACTAATGAAGCATTGAGGTAAGATCAATGTAATGAAGCATTAATTTGAATTTCGGTCTCTCGATGAGAAGAAGTTCTTACATATTAAGATTTCATACAACCACCTTAGAATCAAGTCTCAGCAGTCACTTTTGTCACATTGTACATAACGCGTTTTAACTTTACTTCTCAAGGAGAAGGCAAAAAGAACACGCGCAGACAGAAAAAAGACAGATAGATAGTGGTAAGTATGCCGCATAGAGATCAGAAACGACGCAGTGTTAATCGATGAGTCCAGACCAAGATAATCATCCATGTTTAGCTTGAGCAGGAATCGAACCCGCAACCTTCGGCGTGGCAGTCGTTTACACTCCCGATACGCTACCGAGCCGTTACATTGTAAGGATTAATACAGCAAACGTTCTCTAGCAATAGCGTTTTATAAGATAAACTTGTAAGCTCAGAGAATCGATGAACGCTTGACAGTTACTAGTTATCTAATTACTATCGGTTACCTAATAGCTATCGCAATATGTATTTCGGCGAATTCACACACACAACTACGGTGTTATACTTACCCAAGATAACTATTAATTGTACTGTTAATATTTTAGCTTGGTTCCTGCACGAATGGTGTAAAAGCTAAAGCGATCGCAACGTCCGTTTGGCACTGCGTCTATTGCTTTGGCATTCATTCACACATGAGACAGGACCGAGGTCTACAAACAGCTATTTTGAGTATGTACCTACTTTATGTCTACCTATAGACAGAATGTTCGTGTAGTCTTTTGTGATAGAGGATGCCATTTTTTTTGCTGGTGCGGGAGTAGCTATTTCAAAAAATAAGCAAAGCATTAAAGTTAAAATTGGCACAGTAAAATAATATAATAAATATTAATTTATTCTGTTCATAGTACAAGCAAAGGTAGTAAAGTAACATATTACAGAGGTCATCCCTTGGACAAGTGACTACTTATGTGACATTAAAATCTCAGAGCGCTGCTGTCATGTTTCGGAGTGACGTACGTACATGTGGAGGATAAAGGTGTGGTGTTCCTACCACCTAGAGGGAGGAGCCTCTAACCAAGCTCAAGCTGGGTGGTCGTGCTTGGTGGCCTGCAGGCCGATGGACAAACTCTGGAAGTTGTATATATGCCGCTTGGCTTGCGAAAGTTGTTTGTGCGATTCAGGATTTTTGAATTCGGTGCGTCGGATACGTGGGTTCGTGTCGTAGAAGTTCCGTCGTCATTGAATAGGTGGCGCCGTGTTATGTAGCTGGTCGCTACATACGTAAAGCCGTCGGTCCCGGTTCTTGTCTCAAGACCAGAGTCGTTAGGCCATGTCGGAGGCCTTCGGGTGGATCAGATAGATAGTGGTTAGTATGCCGCATAGAGATCAGAAACGACGTGGTGTTAATCGATGAGTCCAGACCACTACAAACATCTATATTTGACTTGAGCAGGAATCGAACCCGCAACCTTCGGCGTGGCAGTAGTTTATGCTCCCGATACGCTACCGAGCCATTACATTGTAAAGATTCATAAAGCAAACGTTCGCGTTCCCTAGCAATAACGTTTTATAAGCTAAACTTGTAAGCTCCGAGAATCGATGAACGCTTGACAGTTACTAGTTATCTAATTACTATCGGTTACCTACTAGCTATCGCAATATGTGTTTCGGCGAACTCACACACACAACTACGGTGTTGTACTTCGCCAAGATTAATTATACTGTTAATATTTTAGCTAGGTTCACTGCACGTTAGTTAAGACGAAAAGTTTACAATTTCTTTCAGTAGAGACTTAAAAATGTGTGAAGGTTAGTGTCTGAAATAAGCGTTGAATATTATTTACTATTCTTGAAGGCCCATAAACTACATGACACGTCGCACTCCCCAATCACTTGCAGTTTAATGCGTCCGAGCACATACCCCTTAACAGACACAATCAATCTCCATCAGAATTATAACGTACGGCGTATTTTATAGCAACATTCAGTCGAGGCCGATAACACGGGGTTTCGGGCAGCGGGTCAGCTGAATTATTGCTGGTACAAGGACATGAGATGCATGCTTAAGGATATATTAATATTTTTGTGAGTGATGAGCTTGTGAGATAACTAAGTGAGAGCGAGATGGGTATACATTAAAGAAATGTTTTCGATTAAATACGTGAATGCCACTTGTCTGTGTCTGATTGTCTTTATGGCAACCTGTTTTGAATTTCATCATCATCAGCCCTGTATATAAACTGTCCCACTACTGGGCACAGGCTTCTTCTCACTTTGAGAAGGGTATTTCCATAGTCCAACAAGTGCGGGTTGGCATGCTTCACATATCTTTCGAGAACAATACGAGTATGGAGAACTCTGAAGTCATGCAGGATTTTTCTTAGGATTTAGGATTCTAACGATGTTTCCCTTCATCGTTAAGCAAGCGTTATTTTGCTATTTGAATTTACACCGGACAATGAACTTGGTCGTGTCAGCTCACGGTAATGAAAACATTTTCTATACGGTATTTTAACTTTATACACCACTATTTTTTAATTAGTACAAAAAATTTAACGGGGCACTAATTATCTTTAACTGATCATATTTATGTACTTAAAAAATAAAAACATTACGTCCCAAAACTGTCTCAAAACTGTCCACAAAAATACGTAATAATTGGTAAATGCATAATTAAGACCCGCGTACTATGACTAGTAACAGTAGTAAATGCTCCATTGGTAAATTCCCCCCTGTCCCTCTGCGCCCGCGCGCGCCCCGACGCGACAAACAGTGCTAAATTGCTAGCGGAACTGAGCGCATCCATTTAATTGTTTGTCTACGTTTGCCCGACGCGATGGCTTATCAGTTCACATCACGGGAGTATGTAGCTATGCTTCGCCTACTTTTTGAGTGGAGGAATCGCGAGTGCAGCTATGTACCCATGGACATCTTTTCGTGAGTGTACAAAAGTGAGCCAGTTAATGAACTTGGTCGTTTTTGAGTGTCAAACAATTAAAACAGCGCATATTGGACGCTTTTAACGAAGTGAAAAGACAGAATCGTACTTCTCTCGTTAAAAAATAATTTATTAGAACGTGCCCTGTGTAATGACAATGGTGGTGGACGTTTCGAAGACCAATGTAAATACTTGTAAGTTTAGTAAATAATAAGTAAATAATAATTTGATGCGGGCGGCTCAAAATAGGTCTGTGTGAAGAACCTTGAGGGAGGCCTATGTCCAGCAGTGGACGTCTCTAGGCTGACATGATAATGACAAAATAATATTTGTAAATAGCAGATGATTCTTACTTCATAAATACGCCAAAATTACTCTTTTCTTTTATTACCGAATACCTTTTATTTTTATATGTGTTTGCTTTCTAATTATATACCTCCGTATTTAATTACTTGTAAAACGGTAAATTTTTCTGGTACTAAGCCCGGATGAAATATGAAAGAGAGGGTAGAATTTAGAAAATTAAAAAGTAACTAGGTACCTACACTTATTATTTTGCTTTATTTTATTGTCTAAGGCTACCTACATTACGTTTGTATGAAGTTAAAAATAAATATTGTATAGATAATTAAATCATACCGTGCTTTAGCTCCCTTTCTTTTTTTTTACTGTCGGTAAAGCGTGTTGAATTTATTAATGATCTGCATCTCAGCAGTTGCAAATAAGGCCAATCTCGCGTGCCAAGAAAATCGCCCTAACCTTTAAAGCCAGTATCAATAGACTAAAACACGGAAACTATAACAGTAATTTAACCCTTGTTCCGCTAAAGATAATAGACTCAATTTTCCATGTGGCGAATTTAAGTTACCATAAATATTCCTGAGCCGAACAACAAAGGGCTTAACACGTCATTTAGTAAATCGCTATCATCCGATATGGTTATATGCAAATGGTGTGAACGGGTGTGAAATGGTGTAACCTAACAGTTTTTGTAACGTTGACAATACTGAACCTGTAGATGCAGGGTGCTAAATTATGAGCATATTTCGCCTAGTATTTTTAAACCTCATACTTTACATTCCCTTTAAATTTTTTAAACAATAGGGAAGTTTCCTGCAAATGAAATAAATTTATACATGTAATTTTATCTAGTGAAACACGTCAAAATAATAGTAGTTTCATTAACCAATTAATGTTAAAACTTTATTTAACATTTTTTATCGTCAATTTATTGATAATAAGTATTCTATTTGACAGCAAAACACTATGACGTCACTACGTCATATTTCATACAAAACCCTTGGCAAAGGTCGTTTTTGACATTTCATTAAAAGTGCTTGATTTGAATTATTGTAAACAACCCTATTATGACTGGTATAGGGTTTGATGTGAAATTTAAGTTTCTTCATAAAGATATCTGTGCTTAGTTTTATTTTCAAAGTGGCTGGCAGTGACTGGACACGAAGATTCTCGGCAATCAAGTTCAGTGGCTCATTGGAGAAGCTCATATCTAGCAGTCGACTACGATGATGATAGTGACATTAAAAACACGATGAAAGTTATCTAAATTACGTTCCTACACATTCAAACTACGTATCGATATTTGTAATCAACTTAACCTCCATTATCGAGTAAAGATAATTATGTAGTTAATAATTTATATGCATAATTATCGTATTATCGTTAATTTGTATAAGTGGACTTAACACTTAATTAAACGTTAAATTAATTTGCATAAACGGTTACGTTATTGGGTTAATTCATTTATATGACGGCTTGTGAATTGCTAGTTATTGTGTAAGGATTTTGATAAGGTTTTTGCTACGTTTGTGAAGTAATATGATTATGCTGAAATTTCCTGTTAAGATGAGAGGTGTAAGTAAATGTATTAAGAGATTTTGTGAAATAAATGAAGAATGTAAGGGTAAACTATAATAAATATTTTAGTCCCGTTATGGGTACATCTCAGAAATGTTAGTATTTTTTCGCCATAATCATCGTCAGTCTTATAACCGTCGCACTGCTGGGTACAAACTCTGCCGTATTTTAAAGAAGCGTAAAGTTAAAAGCTCTTCTCTGATGGGTCGAGCCATTTAGAATCTTACGAATGGATATCCGTTAGTTTATAAATTTACGAAGAGATAAATTTGCAAAAATGTGGTCGTAAAATAATACAATTTAACTCTCGTTTAGAATCCCACGAAAGTTTATAAATTACCTAGGAAATTTATAAATTTGCGGTTTTATTATTTTCCGATGACATATACATGAGAAAATAAGCAAAGAAAAATTACAAACTATAGCCAACAGAAAAATATCAACATTCGCCGAAACTCAAACGAAACAAAATCACAATAACCTTTAACACACATAGAAAATATCGTTTAACCCGAGCCCTTCTCAAAATATTTCCTCCCTCAGGGTTAAATGAGAGGTGTCAATAAAGGAGTTTACTTACCTCATGGCTATCATAAATTGGGCGCATTATCCAAAAAGGTATCCACTCAGTATTCACCCCGCGCACAGAGGCCCGACCTCTCACTTGCATTAACTACCAAAATGGTATTCCAATGAAATATGTAGTGTATTTTATCAATATTTTCTACCTTAATAGATTGGCCGTCTTAAGAGGATTGAGGTTGGACGTGGTTTGCAAATTTTTTACTAGCGCACGTGTCTCTTTGCTACGCGAAAGAGGTTTTGTATTCATGTATTCATGGGCTATATGCCGGAGTTCGTTTTAACATCCTAGATTGTCTATGAAGTGACCTAGGTTTAAGGAGCCAAGCATAAATCTCATAAAGCTGTGTTCTTTGCTCATGCATACGGTTTTGGTCAAACTGCGATAAACAGTTGTGGAATATGCAGTTGGTGTGTCTTAAAAATCTAGACTAGATAAAAGGATTTATTTAAGACAGCAATAGTCCATTTTTAATCTTTTCCGACTTGGGTGATCCGTTGGCATAGGGGAAATATGAACGGGAGTGACTGCCGCGCCGAAGGTCGATTATTACTAAGTGATACTCCAGGATATATCACATATCTTGTGAGACAAGACCGAACTCCAGGCTCCGAGGTAAAAATCTAGAAAGCAAAATATGTAGGGCTGGACTACGGTGATAATAGAAGTATAAACATGCAAAACAAGGTTTTTTAAAAACATTCTAATTCAAATCTTTAAATTTGATACAAACATGATAACTTTATAACAAACTCATTACGTAATTCATAATCTTTGCTAACAATATACAAATAATAACAACTTACAATTAATTTTTTTTTTAACCACAACTTACGAACTTAAATTATAATTTCCGATGTTAATTATATTAAAGTTCATTAAATTAAGTTTTATTTTTGTTATCTTCTTATTGCTCGTTCAAAATATTAGGCCAACACTGTAGCACAGCAATAATATTATTATTATCTTAGAATTACAACGTGGTAGGTGGCCGCGGTGTTTTTGGCCGGACATTGAGCTAATGTTTCAGCAAGTGCTTAGACTAATGGCTTGAAGTAATAGGCGAAAAAATATGTAATAAAACGCAATGTATCGCAGGTGAATCTTGTATTATTTATCTTACTAAAAAAATGGATTCAAACCTTAAATCAGAAACATCCGTCTGGTAACAATGAGGACTATCTATTAATAAGCCTGATTTACACTTTCCCCGTCGAATTAGAATTTTAAGGAGTGAGGTGGAAAGAAATCGGTTATATTCCAAAATAAAAACACTATAATGCATAAGCATACAAACGCCTAAAAGCAAACGCATTCGATTGAATAGGATGTAATTAATATTAAAATATTTAAAATGCAAGCGAATAAGTATTTTGTGCATAACAATACATAAAATACAGGGGAAGACTTAAGTTAATTGTATTATTTTGTTCGTGGAAAATGATCTCATTTGTATGTCATGTTAAAAATAAATTATCACGATATATTCAAATATTTACTACCTCTGTGGTCCAGTGGATAGCGTATGCGTCTGCTGATCGGAGGTCCCGGGTTCGATTCCCGGGTCGGCCAAAAGTGTTACTGGGATCTTCCGAATTCTCAGTAGCAGCACGGAGTCTGGTGATGTGCCCGGTAATGGCAATAGGCTCGACCCCTATTACGTGGGCCCAAAAAATTCACGGCGAAATGTGGGTCTAATATTACACCTCTGCCTGCACGCCTGTGTCCCCGAAGGGGTCTTCGGGGACACAGGCGTGAGTCTATAAAAAAAAACAAATATTTACAGTATACAATCCAAATTGGATTATCGACAAGTAAAGCATAAAGCTCAGTCTGTTGAAACAGAGCGATACAATGGTATTAGTTATGATACAAAAAGCATTCACAAACAAACATTGAACATGCATATAATTTGGCCACGCAATATTACATTGTTACAAAGTTACAGCTTACACCTCTGAATTCTACTTGTAATTGTTTCACTTCGTCTGTGACGTTTCCATGACATTTTCAATTGAGAAAGATTTAAACACAAAATGAAATTTCAGCCTCCACTGGACAAATCCACAGAACGCAATCGAAGTTCTAGTTAATCTCTCATTCCAGACAAATATTAATCTAAACCTAGGCATTGTAGACGCTGATCGAATATTAAATAGTTTTCAGTTTCAAACTAGCCTGTCTAAATGAATTCAGTCATTTTCGGCACCTTATTTATTTTCAGCCAGTCCTTTTGACAGTTCAAATAAGAAACAAAAACCTACTTTAAATAGAAGCTTTGATTCGGATTGTTCTAGAATCATTTTAAAATGAATTTTGAATTCTATTTCCATTGTTTCAATTGATTGGACGAGTTCACATAAATACTTCAAAGGTGAATTTGAACTATATCAAAAGAAACATTAAAGAGTTCAGTGAGATTAGAATATTTTTTTATATAATTGTACTGTCAACCTTTGTGATACCTCACCGTTTTTCAATTAAGTGCTGTCCATTAATCGTAACGTATTTACTTCGTTAAATGAGTCAGAGTTTATAAACGAACGCATCAATTATATTGTGTCAAATTGTTCGATGGAGGTATGGTTGATGATTTGTTACAGTGAAATTGACATGGATTATCCATTCTCCTAGCGTTATACCAGTTTCAACCTGGGGTCCGCTTACTAGTCTAACCGGATTTGGCTGAATATTAGCTTTTCAACAGAGCGACTGCCTGTCTGACCTCCGCAACCCGAAGGTATAGCGATATGCCATGGTTAATACTAGTGTCAGTTTATTAAGAGGTACTGACGCCCTTCAATATGATGACTGTCAAAGATCTTCATGACAACCGGGACCGACGGCTTAACGTGCTTTCCAAGGTACAGGACAAGCGATAATTAACAATTCAATACAACTACGAAAAGTCATTGGTGCGCGCCGTGGAATCGAACCCGATACCCTCTGCATGGCAGTCTGTTGGTATCTCCACTAGGATATAGCTGCCTCTCTGAATGGACATGGACATCTTTATCCAGAAAGACAATTTTAAATGTGTATATTATATTAATTTTAAATTGTTTTTCGGGATATATACCACGTACCTCAGTTTCGATTAACCGATATATTAATATTTAGTGTGAATGTTTTAATTCCTATAAATAATATATACGTGTAGGTTTCAACCGGCAGTACTCAGTGCACCCCAGAGTCAAGTTGATAATCGAGCCATTGCTCCTTGCAACGCAAAAAAATAAATTCCCGAAATAAACTAACATTACTCTCTTTTGAAGCCTACGCACTACCATCCAAAACTTTGTCGCGACTAGGTTCTATCAGTCAGAACACGTAAAAATGAACATCTCTCCCAAAAACACACCCAATAAACACGTCATCCCAATAAACACAGCTGCGATACACAAAATCCTACGACAAATAATAAACACCGAAAATTCTCCTCAGCATCATAATGTAAACAAATGTTGGACGTCAGACCCTTGAAAGCCGGCCCAACAATATCCCATGCCATCGCATTTCAGTCGGTTGCGCGTTGTCTTCAATATTTAATTGCTGAAAGCCTTTTTAAGCCGCGCTTTGAAGTCAGCTGCGCATCTGCGACGGCGGCCACTGCGCTTCGTGAATGCTAAAATTGTATCGACGTATTCTGGTTAACTTTAATATGAGAATATTAAATTTATGATTTGTCTTTTCTATAAAATAAATTCAAATGTAGAAGTAAACTATTACTTATTAATACCGTATCCGTCTCTTTGAATTTAAAATTAAAAGAGCCTTTCTTGCGTTTCCGTAAGTCACGAACTAACTTTTGAGCATTCTGTGGTCCGATAGAAATCTAACTCAAGTGACGTTTTAAAACAGTGCGAACATATAGGTCGTAATTTACCGACGCTCATAATAATGTTGGTGCATCGTAACAAAATTTCATTAGATGAGTTTCAACTACCACGATTTGCATCCATTTTGTGATATTTATTGACTGGTCTTAATCCGACTGGCCGTGACAAAAGTCAGTCGAAAATTGGAGACAAACGAGATTCATACCCTCCAATAAATACCTAGGACGTCATCGATTTTGTTCCAAAAATCGCAACAATCTGCAAATTATTTATTAATTTCCATATCATAGCTTCACTATTCCCGCAAACTACACCATCCAGAATAAGTTTTCTCGGTGGCATTATTCAGTTGGCGTTTTCTACGTCACCGTTTGTACATCCGAATAGTGTTTAATTCATCATTTCACGGAACAACACTTCCACATTTTATTTAAAGTGACACAGATACTGTTATTATTTATAATAATAAATATTTTTGGCAATTAATCATGTGCATTATTTGTTACGTTATCGTTGAGATGGAAATGCGGTATGATGGGGAACTTTGACAAATGATAAAAGACTTTTAGAGCAGTAATCGTTTAAGTAGTAATCTTTTAAGTAGCAAGCTTTACGCTTTATGAAAGTGGGGGTCATCACTTAAGTATACTTTGGCACTAGTGGTATACTGTTTTTAGTTTTTCCTAGGGTACCATGCATACCGACGATTACCGTTTAGGTACAACATCTTATAAGAGAAATAGACTCTTATAGGTAATGTTCTACGGTTGTAACAGTTAGGAATACCTACTAGTATCTGAGAGGTAGAATCTTAGAAGACGCCTAACTTGTTGTTTGCTGGTATGCCTGTGTGTCAAGGACCTTGACACACAGGCATACAAGAGAACCTTCACTCAAGGTTCTTTTTCTCAGGATCACGTAAAGATATGAAGCAGTTTTATTTTGAGATTCTTAAATATATGTACCTTTATGTGAAACTAAATTATAAGACGGTATATATGCATTTTTATTGTAATTATATTACAACAGTGCAACCAGACTAATAAATACATAAATACTTAACTTGAACAACGTAATACCTAACTTTACACATTTGTTGTCGCGACGGTCTCTACAAATATTGATATAAAGAACATTGACTCTAGATATAACCAATTGTGAATCATACAAGCAGAAATAAATATTTGACTTGCTAGCTAGTCTAGTAGGGCTTGACTGCGAAGCTGGAGGTCTTTCGGTGTTCGCGTTCGATTCTCACTTCTGACAATTGTTTGTGTAATGACCACGATAATTTGTTTGAATAGGTCTCCATAGTATAGTATAAACTCTGCTTAGTTTGGTAATAGATGCCCGCTTCAGATTTGTCCAAGCGTTATTCGGTACGAGTATATATCCATCATTGTTTTAGCAATAACAGTTTCAGATACACGTGAGATGATACATACGTGAAACCATAACTTCAATGAATCTTTAACTCAAAACTCACAGAAACTCGATACCTGTAATCCCACGATACGTCATTAAATATTTTTCAAGCCCTATTCAGTATCTTTCCACCCAGTAGTAAGTTCCTGAAAATAGTAGCCTACTAATCTTCATTGTTTAAACTACCGGCATGTAATACAGTCTTTTTAAGAAGTTCCGGCGGGAGTAAACTCGCTGAGGTTTTGTACTTTTTATACTTGTTTTCTTTTTTTTTCATTGTTATTCGTTACGCTGCCAGTATTACAGCTGTAACAGTTTTATGCATTTTTGCTTGTACGACATCACGAAATGTTTCATAAAATTGTATTAAGTTTGTTTTCAAGCTTTCTTTTTTATTTTGTTTGTTTCGGGGCTCAACTGGTTAATTATTGTATTGGAATATTTTGATTTTTGTTTTATTAGGTACATGCTTGTGTAAATGGTTGTTGGAGACCAAATTAATCGGTGGTGGTAGTATTTGAATCGTAAAACAATGTCAGTGATATTTGTAAGCGTTCAAAAACCATGAAAGAGGATAAAGTAGTAAATATACACAGGCGAGAGGTTTTATTTGAATAAATTCAGATTATCTATTTTTAAGCATCGTGTAACTTCAACCGGGCATTTCTCGAAGCTAATACTGATAACTTAACACGTTAATATTATTTCGTGCATCGTATTATTGCGAAAGCGTAGGCTTTAAACGTCTACAGTCTGGTATATATTCTTAGTAAATGATAAAAACAAAATCAAAGAGAGGTTAACTTCTGTTTTTTCTTTGCGATTTCATGCTCTTTTCACGAACGTTATATAAATATTCAGTTTGAAAGAGGGTCGTTAGTAATTGGTCTAAGTGATAAGAGGATAGCGTTGCAAATCGTTTATATGAGTTTCAGTTACTGTAAAGGGTCAGCTGATTTTATTTGAAGGTGTGGGAGTTGGACACAGCATTGCTCAGCGGTGAGTAAGGATGCGCTTAGCTTTACAGAAAGTAAGTTTATCAGAATTAAAATACATATTGACGGCTTTCTCTGCATACGGAATATAGTTAATCATTTTGCAGTCTCTTCATTTTGTCAGCCTACTAGCAATCTACCCCGGTTTTTGCATGGGTCCAAATGGGCCTTGGTGTATTTTTCTGACAGCTACATGTACAAAATAAATATGAATAAGTTAATCTTAATGGATTTTTCTTTTTCTGATACTTTCAGGACTCAGAGAGTTTGTTCAAAATGGTATAAAGTATTGATGAGTCCATTCATATTTTTATGTTCATTTTACCCTTAATTAAATAAAATGGCCCATTTCCTAAATCGCTCTACGCACATGCCTACTCCATAACCAAACAGAAAAATATTATAACTTTGCTATTCAAAAATGAATCGCGTTATATAATTATTATCTTCTTGATTACACGGTTCATTTAAAAAGGAACCGTTTGTAGTCAAAGTCAGAAGTTTTTGAAGAAGAAAAATATTGTAATATAAACATTTAACAAAAATGTACGTAATTCACTGAGATAGCTTCCGAATTCCTTTTAATCTAAATATTAATATTCGTAGATTTTTCTACATGACTGCTTTATTGTTAATTAAAGAAGAATTATTTGAAATGGTTTAGTTTTAGTTAATTATTTCTTGTCTTAGGATAAGAGTTGTTAGGCCACGTCGGAGGCCTTCGGGCGGTCTGAAAAACAACACGAAAAACAGACAAATAAACAAATCTGAAATGGTCACTGCTGCGTGTTTCACTGCCTTGTAGTGTTGTGTTGTGTGGGGCATAGTATTGCGATTAATTTGTGGTACGTCGTGAGGGCTTGAGTAATTCTCAGTAGTATGGTATCTACGCATGTTGTCTGGAAATGGTTTATTGGTTTCGATCGCTGCTAAGTGTACATAAAGTAGCAGCAACATTTTAACAGGCGTAAATTTTCTTTTAAATGTGGCTGCCACAGTGTATACATACAATATAATGTTTCAGAGGTAACGAATCTCCATTACGATTGGCAAAGATCTTCATGACAGCCGACCTTGGCGGCTTATCGTGCTCTCCGAGGCACGAGTCAAGGGTCAGCGCTCATAATACGTCGAATACTATCCAACAATTAGCGACATGGCTCGTTCAATCCTATTTGCAGATTATGTGAAAATGTAGGAATTTAAACTTTCGTGGTAATTTAAACTTGTTTTAAATTGTCTTTCGGGATATACTATACCACGTACCTTTGTTTGGAGTAACCGATATTTCGGCACTGTTGCTTGCGCCATGTTCACGGATGTACTGTACTGTACGGAAGTACATCCGTGAACATGGCGCTTGCAACAGTGCCGAAATATCGGTTACTCCAAACAAAGGTACGTGGTATATGTCAAAATGTCTATAATGATTAAATATGTCATCAATTTGAACTTTTGTTTCTTGTGTAGCAGTAGCTAGTAAGTTAACGACAAACCACTTAAACAGTTACGCCGTAATTAAAAAAATAACTACAAGATCACCATTGAGATAATTAAATATTTTCATTGCTACTAAACTATTATATCACCGTTTAAGAATCTTATCTCCAAGGCTTGCCTGGTACTTTAAACTTTTCTCATTATAAGGCTGTTAAAAGGAAGTAATTTAAAAGGTGACAACGGGAGTAAACAAAAATAAGAAAAATAGAAAAAAAGCCGCCAAAGAATCTTATTAAAAAGAACTTGAGTTCTGAGCGTATATTTTTTCACGCCGATATTATTTTTTTCTTATCTTGGGTTCTGACAACGCTACATAGGTGGCTGAATGCGACGATTAGTTGATCTCATAAGATCACGTTGTGTTTGCTTAAAATTACATTATCAATGTAAAAGATAGGTTTCCTATACATAAGATATGTAACCACAGAAATCTATTTTCTCTTTGCTTTAGTGGTAAACCAGAGGAAAATTTAACTGACAGTAACTTATCATCAATCAGGTTTCTTAATGGAAGCAACTGCTGCTCCCAAGGAAATAAAAATCCACTACGTTCTTTGCGTAATGCCTTTAGTTAAGGAAACAATTGGATGTGTCTTCTACCATAAGAGAAACAAGATTTACCTTAAGTACATCACATTTATTTTTAAAAAGAGCAAAATATAGGTATTTGTTTATCTTTGCTTTGACTATAACGCAGAGGAATCTATTTTAGAAGAAAACTTTACTCGCTGAATCTTTACTTGATCGAAATCAAATGAAGAGGGTCATATTAGATATATGTATTTCCTATTCCTACGTCTCGACAGCCAGTACCTACATTAAAGGCGAATGATCGAGATCATTTGTATTAATTCGATTGTCATGAACATAACAATCCGATATCACGATTTGTGATTGTTATAATACTATCAACGCGAGCAAAGGATATTATAGGTTCATGAATATTCTGGAACAACCGGCCAAATTGTGCCAACTGTTAATTTACATAAGCGATGTTATCAGTGGCCAAAGGACATTGTAGAAATCGGTTCATGAGTCAACGTATTTACTTAACTGCTCGACAGTTAATATAATTAGTTAGATAAATCATTTTTGGCTAGAATTTTAGCTTAAAGCTCATGAAAAGATGCTAAGATGTGTATATACAGTAAATCATATGAAATCATATCATGAGCATGGACTCTGTTTACTTAACTTCTTAGTCCTAAATACATTATTTTGAACGAAATATATAGCAGCTTAGTTCTGAGTAAATTTTAAGGCTCGCTTCTTAAATCAGGCCAAGGGGGTGACAGTGACTGTCGCCTATAGACGTTCAGAGACTACCTAATAAAACGACCGCGGTATCAGTCGACCACAGGCAGAGGCTACACAAATCTCGGTTAGCACATTGTTCCACGGCCCAGCCAACACTACCATACCATTCACGTTGTTGCTAAGACGGCTGAACCCGCCGCATTATTTCACGATTCTATCCCCTCGAAATCGGAGAACTTTTATGAATCTTATTTCATTTTGTTTATTTTTGTTGGCTTGATTTTCTTTTTTAATTTACATATCTGTCTTCGGCTATTTGAAAACAATTGCCTATTAACCTGTCTCAAGTGTTTTGTGTCATATTATTCGTATTTCGACCTTTTTGGCAATGCTTCGAGCTGATTTTGTTTTTTATTTTTTGACATGCCAGTGTTTTCAAATACCGATATCAGGTTGCCAAAATTATAAGTAGTACCTATGTATTTACGAGCTATTTTCTTCTTTACTGAAATATATAGCTTGATATGCACATTTTTGTTTCGTTCTTTAAGGTTATACTGACAAATTCAGTCAGAATTAGAACTGACTTAAATCTTGGTAAATCGCACAGAGTATTATTTTATGAAGCTGTAGCAGCCTGACTATTATGTCTAGTATAAGAAGGCCATAACATCGCCGCAAAAAGAGATACCTATTTTGACTCTTAAAATGAATATCAACGTGATTAAGATCTGTCAACAAAAACCGTATAATATAAAAACAAATCGCGAATGTAAAATAATTTATTACTGCTTCGTACATAAAGACGTCAATTAGGTGAATATTCATGATCTATTAGGTTCCCACTATCGGTTAAACGTTCAATATCAGTATACACAAGCTGCCGCACGTCGTGATTATACTATAAGTTAGATAGCGCGTAAGCCATCAGTCTTGCCTATACACACACGCTTAAGGCGCTGCGTAATGTGGTTCTACCATTAACATGATAATACTGTTAAAGCGCAGACAGTTAAAGTCTCATCTTAAAAATAAAACACATAACACACATACATGGTCTAACATTGCAATTGAAGGATATGAACATGGATATAAAAATGGTTTTTTATTTTGGATTCACACTTACCGAAAGATCTAGAATTTCAATGTCTACTATAACGCGCAAATAGTACTGCATAAAATTTCAACAGAAATCGGGTGATTCAAGTTCTTTTAATCGATCTATATGACGTGATTCAATCAAACATTACCTAATACAATCTGGCACAAAGTTAGCTGCGCAGTTGACAGATAAAAAAGAAACTCTACCACTAAACATCACGTAGATAGTCAAATGAAGCGACATAATTCGCCGACGTATATGTAAATCGCAATGCTACAATCGTAATATTCAATTTCGCTATGCACGTTAGAAAATCCCTATATTATGAATATGCATACGAGCGGCGAGTTGGCATCAAAAAGCGTGTATTCAGTGCTTTTTCTTTTTTTTATCGAATTTTGTTGTAGGATTCCGCTCCGTAGGTGTTGCTCGGTGTTCGAACTTTTAAATTACTATGTGTTTTTTTCAAGAATGGACCAAAATGGCGTTTGTTACGTTTCTATGTAAGCTGATGTCATTTTTTGGTTGGGTGTAGCTGCTTCTACTGAACGTTTTTTGACTTCAATAAGTATTATATGTATAATTAATAACTTATGACTCATTCTTATGGTAAAGAACGTTAACGTTAACCGTTTCACATTCAAATTGAAAGTTCGACAGCTCCTTTTTGAGAGATTGAAGGAATCTACACATTGTTTTCATCAGTTTTAGTTTTATATATAATATATATTTTGCATGTATGTATATAATAATATACTCATTTATTTATAATAAAATAAATTTATAATTTTATTGATAGTATAATATTCAGTTTATTTATATTACATTTGATATAATTGTTATTATTATCCCTATATATAATGCACATACCTTGCTCGTCTCTGCACCACCAAAAGGTCCGACTGGTAGATAATGCCTTACGACATTAAGTCCACCTTATGTACCATGTATATTGTGCATGAAGAAATAAATAAAAATAAATAAATAAAGAAATGTGCCATTTATTTAAAGTAGCAATCACCAACAACAAGTAGCGTAGAATCGATGCAATCATGATAAAGTGTTAGATACAGATATGACTATACCACATCTTATCATCATTACACAGCTTTAATATACCAAAACCTTTACAAAGATACTATGTATTTGCATCGCGTATTTTTTTCTCAGTCGTTTCTTACGTTACCCACGTGCAATAAAATGGGTTATTGACAATTTTTATCCATAAATCGTCACCAAAAGCAGGCATTATAATATAATACTACAGCAAAAACATCAATTTAATTATTGGTAAAAAAATAAAGCATAAAAAAAATAAAAGTTCTGTATACGCTCAAACCGTGGTAACACTTTTAAAAAAATCTTTCTGCCAGTATTTTTCGGTTGTAGGTGACCAATTCATTAGTACGCCGATGCTCGCCCGGCAATCCGTTTGTTCGGAAAGCGGACAAATCAAAAAGTTTGCATGTTTTTTTCAACACATGATTGCAAACGATATTTTTATTGGAAGCTATTGTTGCCATGAAATTGGTTATGTTTTGGTAGGTGTGATAGAATATGTACTTTATTCTGTTATAGTTCATTTATGTATACTAATTGCCTTTTCGGGAATATACAGATCTACATGTTTTACGTAGGTGCGTGAATCTAGGAACAAAACACTTTGTATAATTTCACGTACAAACTTTTAGATGCTTAAATCTTATCTTATCGCGGAATATATGTGTAACACAGACCTTCAGTCATCGGTCACAAGCAAAACCAACATCATAACGTTTCATTACTCAAAGTTTTGATCAGATATCGAACAGACAACATTCTTCTTTTCGTAGCTTAAACCGTGCTTACTTTGTCCTTGAAGTCTCTAGTCTTGTTGTTGGCTATTGTTCAATGCCTTCGTAATGTAACTGTCAATTAATCGTGGCTATAAACCTCAAAAAAACATTTTTTGAGACAAGGTTTCATTACCCATAACATAGTATTAACAAATTGAATATGAAAAAGCACAATTTCATAAACGCCACACATCACACGCAAAACGTAATTCACTTTAAAAATACGGCTCAATTCTATTCATATTTATATCCACTTATCTTTTATTTTCATTTTGCATTGTAAAGCGGCTAGAAATTACCGCGGTTGGAATCAGCAAGCCGACGACTAATAAAATGTGAACGAATAAAGATTTCACCTGAATACGTCAGTCAGTGTCAGTGGCGGCTTTTTTTGATACAAGAGTTCTGCAGTTGGTAATTAATTTTGCTGCTTCTATTTCTGTACAGTTTGTAGAAAAGAACAATTGTTACTGGTTAAACGTTTGCTATATTATAAGGACTACGGTTCTCGCATTCTGTTTAATTTATGTGGTACTTGTAATATTCTGTATGTGCATCATTCTGTCAGTGATAAGAAAGTCATGGTATGCAATATCCCAATTTTTGTTTCTTTTTACTCTTATTTATTTTATAAGTAAGTTAGTGATTATTATTTTTCTTCTTAGCGTATCGATGGCAAATATTTAAATTTTTGAGGCCCAGAAAGCAGCCACACTGACTGTGTGGTCGGAGGCAGTCATCAGTTCTTCCTGCGTGCAAGTATTTGACCCACGCAGGGCACGATGTTAGGTGGGACATCGTTTGTCTTGCACCGCACAGGCAAGCCAAATCGGTACCGTCCGAGAGTCCTCATCTGAACATGTTTTCTTTGCACCAGCCGATCTGAGTCCGGAGTCTGTTCAATGACTTCCAGACAGATCATGGCAAGCCATGCCCAGGTGGAGGACTCTCGGCTGGTGATATGAAAGGAGATGGTAGAAAGCTCCCTTCTCGCCATAGGTCGCACCTTGCCTTGATGGCTCCTGGGTCAAAGGATGGGTACTTTTCACAAAGATGATACGGCTCTTCAATCGTGTCTGCACTGGGATGTGACCATGCAATGGGTGCCGTGGGCCACAGTCCATCTTGGATCTTTGTGCAGAGCTCGCCACGGCCTTACGAACTTTCGGTGGTGCGATGCCAGCAAGTGGGTACAGCAGCTTTACCAGGGTTGGTTTTAGACAACCAGTGATAAGTCGGCAGGTTTCGTTAAGTGCTGTATCCACTGACCTTGCATGGGCGGATCGACTCCACACAGGGCATCCGTATTCGCCTGCAGAAAATGCTAGCGCCAGGGCCGAAGTTCGCATTACTTGCGGTGCAGCTCCCCACTTAGCAATAATGAGGCACCGGAGCAGGTTATTGCGAGTATGAACCTTACTTTTTAATAACTCCCAGTGATTATTGATACCCAAGGTATGCCTAGCCTTATTCAGATACAGCGAATATATCTACACCGGATTGTATTAATATGATTATAATTTTATTTTCGTAAGATATGGAAACTTTCTTGATAATTTGACAAATGTAAATAAAAAATAAAGTATAAAAGTCTAGTTGCTAGGTACCTTTAAGCCAAGTCACGGTATAAGCACAAGTCTTTGATAGTACTGACCCAATGACATTTCTTTTCCTTTAAAGTTATTATAATTATAAGTATAAAGTTAGCAATTAGCTTATCACGTATATCAACTAAATTGTTTGAAAACATGTTGGTGGCAGTTAATTAAACGAAACTTTAATTTATTTGCACATCTGTTTCAATTCTTTAAAATAAATAACATTGTTAACATTAATTCATAATTGTTTTCTAAGTAATATCAATTTATAGCTTAGAGAGGCAGCGATAACCTAGTGGATATACCAAAAACCTGCTATGCAGAGGGTATCGGCGCGCGCCACTGGCTTCACTGAGATATGTGCGTATTGAACTGTTAATTATCGCTTGCCCTGTGCCTCGGAGAGAACATAAAGCCATCGGTCCCGGCTGTCATGAATACGTTTAATAGTCGTTATAGGGAGTCAGTACCTATGAATAAACTTATAAAGTCTAAACCATGGAATATCACTATCCTTTTAGGTAGCGAAGATCACACAGGCAGTCGCTTGCGGACCACGGGTTGCAACTGGGTTAACGTTTAACCCCAACCAGCTCAAACTCCGTTGATAGTTATTAGTCTTATTGGTAAGTAAAAAGTAGAATCTATCATAGCTATCTGGCAGGTCATTTTCTTCACCACTGCAGTAGGTAAGTAAAATGTTGTGATAATTCAATAATTTTCTAAAAGTTTTTCCATCTCCATGATGGCCCAAACAAGACTCAACACAAAAAAGTGTTACAAAACTAAAATCTAAAACCGATGTAACAATTTTGCAACCAATTTTCTAAAGAGGATCTCCAAATCTTTGTATTTATCGAATCTACATGTGGCTGTTTCGCAGCTAATACGGCGGATCCCAAAAGACGTCTAGGCCGAATTCACCTCGGATCTTAACCTCCACCGTAAAGGCAACGTTACTTCCTCCCACTACGGATATCCCAGCCATACTGATCTCAGATTGTAAGAAAATGCGTTACATTGAAATTAACGCTACTTAGAAACTGCTACACGAATTTCTACCTTAACATGTTAAAATAAAGTTGAAATTTTGCGTGTACAAGCTTTTTTGTTAAGCTCGGAATTCAAAGTTGGTAGTTGAAAGTCAGACGCCGCTTATTTTTCCATAACAGTGTTTAAAGGGATATCTTTTTTTTTTTTCAATCCAAGTTTGCCCGTCGTTAAGTAAAGTTTTGATTTCGGAATTGTTGTGTTGCTTTTTTTTGTTCTTGTAGAGATACTTTGTTTTTTAATTATGAGGAATTTCTTGTTTCAAATTACCTTTTAAAGTTCAGAATTGCTGTTATGTTTATGAATGTACAAGTAGGTGCTTTGATAAGTCTTAGTAAGTGAGTATACTTAACTAGCTGAGCTCGGGTTACACCCGCGATATTTAAAGCTACTGCTCCGCACCCATCGCTCTAATCTCTATCGCTTCTAAGCCATCGCTCGTAGCATGATGACGTATTATAGCCTTCCTGAATAAATGGGCTATCGAACACAAAAAAAAACAAATCGAACCAGTAATCCATTAGATTAGCGTGTTCAAGAAAAATATACAAACAGACTCTTCAATTTTGTATAATTGATCTGTGAACGACACGTGAAAATTTGTGACGCGGAGAGAATTCTGTTCAATATCCTAACTAGACTTATCATAGAATATCGCTAGCTCTCTCGGTCGTGGAGGCTTATAGGCACTCGCCTATGCCTAAAATTGTCGGCAAGAAGGCGGGCTCAATAAGAAAATCAAGGCTTTAAGATTTTTCAAACAATGACAACGCTGGGATAGTGTTGAAAAATAAAAAGTACGGCACCCTTCCTCTTTACCTTCACCGCCTGCACCTCCTCATGCTAGCAATAGTGCTACATACGAATGAATTATATATATGCAAATGGCATATATAAAATTCTTGCGCTACAGACTGATTGATAACTATACCGCGGTACCGTAAACTAAGAACGCATTTCCCGAAGTTCCCACGATATCGGGCATTAAAAAGTAAATAAAAAAATATATATGCCATGTCAGCTGCGGGCAACCCCTTGTTAGCTATTCTTTGCATAGGTTATTAAAGGGAACTCAAGCATAACTACGTGCCTCCTAGCTTTTCTATTGAAGATAGTAATGAAACAGTAAATTAAAACCTTGTTTTATTCTATTTGTGATATAAAGCTGTCAATCAAGGCTACTTCAATCAAAAAAACATATACAAAACGTATCAAGTAAATAGGTCTTCATACAAACACAGTAATTTATCTAACATCAATAAATAAAACATCGTTTGCCTGATAAAAGCAACTTAGGCGAAACAAAATAAATTTAAGAATAATTGAGCGGACTCACTTTCCGCCATCGATCTCAACTCATAAGAGCTCAAATGAAATAAATAAATTTGTAAAAATATATCAAAAGACTACTAGGGTGGGGATGTTCTACATCAAGTCTCGGTATTGTTAAAATCGTGTAACATACCTATTATGATACACAATTCTTGAAGATGTCAAGGTTAAGAAAAATACACAAAGAATTGAGAACGTCTTCTTTATAAATTTCGATAGTCAATTAAGAAGATGACTATCGCAGTGTCTTGTGTTACAAAGAAAAGGCTACCTGCCGACACGATCTTATCAATGAATATCACCCAGGTATTGTCCTTAAACAATTTATCCATAATTTGAGGATATTTGCCAAAAGTCATATTGTTTGTATAACAGGAATCTTAGGTCTTTTGTAATCAAAAAATATTATACCATTTAGCTGAAACAACAAATTATAGATATCTTTCGTTTACTTCTCACATAGCTTTCAATGTATTAACAACACTCGGTACACTGACTTCATTAAAGAAAACAGCAAATTAAATTACACGATAACATAATAAAAGCGCAGAACCTATTACAAGAATCTAGACTAAAGTAATGTAACATTATTAGGTAATTTATAAGCTTAAGTTGTTTCAGAAAACACAAGATAAGAAAAATCTAAATTTAAATCCGTGAGCTTTTTATAAACATAATGCAAGTGAATGATAAGCATGAACATCCAATTTTAATATATTTGTTTTAAAATCATCATCATCGGTTCTTTATACACTGTCCCACTGCTGGGCACGGGCCTCTTCCAATTATGAGAAGGGTAAGGCCATAGTCCACCACGCTGGCCAAGGGTTGGCAGACTTCACATGTCGTTTATGTTCAAAATATTTTGAAAATAATATTAACGTGTTTCACATCCCTATTTCAGGATTTCTAGCTGTAGGAATAAGTTTGACCCTATAAAGGCTATAAGCCTTCAAAGACCCATATATAACTCGAGATTCTTTCAGGTCCTTTCAAGACACGGAGCAGGTTTAAACTGTTTCACTTAGTTTAAACGATTAAATATAATTTGAAGCAGGAGACGTATGCTCGTTTTAGTAAATTATTAGTGCTGAATTTTCTGTAGCGATTTTGAACAGAAATGTTTGTAGTTGTAGTACTTATTCCAAGTTTCTCATTATAGGTAGAATACACCGTTTTCTCATTTTAGTACCCATGGTACAAGCTCTGCTTAGTTTGGCACTAGATGGTGTTGTGTGTAGATATGTGGTAGACTATTATTAATATTACAACATGGTTTCTTCCCAAATTCTCCTTCATGGTAGCACCATACTTTATAATCGTGCAAGTCAGTGAAGATTATTTTCAGAAGATACGTAATAACTCACATGAAATAAAAACTTGTACATGCTGCTGTATAGTTTAAATATACAAGTCGCGTCGCTGTATCGTTATCAGACTGTGAATTCGATACTTGGCTAAAAGCTTTTTTAGTCAGGTGATATAACTATGGGGGTGTTATATTTATACGTTGGCTAAATGTTTGTTGAAATACTTGGAGTGCAGGCGATGTCTGAAAAATATTGTTCTAATTAATTAATAAAATTAATATCGACACAGCCACACAAGCACACAGTCCGTCTAATTGAGCGAAGTAGGGCTCTGAGCCGTGAAACTGTAAATATTAGAAGGGAAGCCATGACTTCAATTTCATGAAGAAGCAGTAGCTAGACCCCCCTCCGGAAATAATATAATGCTTAGCGGTAGTCCCGCGGAGGATAAAGAGGCCGATGGCAGAGGATTAGTTTTTAGTTGGTAAGGATTGAATTTGAGTCCGATATTCCAGACACAACATCAGGGTCTGATGATACGCAAAATGTATTTTCTGAACCTCTGGAAAAAAAACACACACACAGGTGTGTGTGTTTTTAGGTAATTTACAATTAATATATTTTTTTTATTTTTATTTAAAGATAAAACGAACTTACCTGTACGTGAAGTTCTATCTTAATTATGCGAGTTGCTCAATTCGAAGCGATTAATATTTACTTGTAGTACTGTTTCGTATTTTCCTGTCCATACCACGAATATTTACAGAAATAATATTAATCTGAAAAATTAAAAGTAATTTTTGACTATGACCCATGCCACCGATCCAGCTTTGTGTCAGCACGCCATTTTGTTCTCATAAAGTTTAAAGTAAGCATACTCTGAAACATAAACTTGGCGGTTTTTTGTATACACATACATAAAATCGACATTGTTAACAACATAGGTCAATACAGATTTTGGTCAATGTGGGTGGGATTGAAAATAATATATTATGGGAGGGTTGTTATATTAATCGCTTCGAATTGAGCAACTCGCATAATTAAGATAGAACTTCACGTACAGGTAAGTTCGTTTTATCTTTAATTATGCTTACGCTGCTCAATTCTCGCGATTAATATTTACTTGTAGATGTTTAAAGTTGTCCAAAATCTGGATAATACCTATTTGTTATTTGAAATAAATTATTATTTACTGGTATCAATACATGTATTTAGCAAAATTTTATATTTAATCAGGTAAATATATTGCAAATACACCCAATTATACAATAGAATTGTAATAACAAACATCAAAAATAATAACACAACAAATAGTATTATTATAAATTATTCTGATTAAGAACAGAACGACCAAAGGAATCATCTGAGCATGGCCTGATATCGCGATTATAATATTTGGCAAAAACAGAAGAGGATGTGCTCCACCCCGCGGCTCTTCTGATCACGTCCATATTTACGCCAACAGCTTTTGCTTTTGACGTAGACGCGTGACGCGTGCTATGTGAACTAAATATACTTATATCAATGCCGCTTTTGTGGAGCACATCCTTTATCCAGTGACTTAGAGTCTGTGAAGTCACTTTTGCATGAGGTTTTCTATAACTAATGAACAGATTGTCGCATCTTCTTATACAATAAGTTTTATCTTTATAGCAAGACAGTGTCCTAGTTGGGCAAATTTCAGACCTTTCATTAAAGTACGGTAATTTTAACACAGATTGGTAAGTATTTGGCCTTGACGTCTTAATAATTTCAGTAATTTTAATTGATATACAATTGGAATCAAAAATTATATTTTTAATTTCAATTTTTGACCAAGTTTGGACTATGTGCTGTTACAATAGCCAATAACATAATTAGTTTTTTGTACAGCAATTCGAGGCTTAACTGTTCGTTAGGGAATAGTTGTGATAAATAGTCTAACACAGTATTTACATTCCAAGTAAATTCATATTTTGGTTTGGGTGGTCGAGCTCTGTAGACCCCCTCCATAAACCTCGTAATTCTGTCATCGCTAATAGTAGTTCGGCTTAAAATACATGATAGAGCAGATTTTCAACAATTAAGGCTCCCATATTGGTAGCCTGAATTATAAGGTTGAGTTAAAAAATAAAGAATATTAGGAACTGAGGCTGCTAAGTAGTCTATATTGAGATTTTTACAAAAATTAAACCACTCCTTAAAATAACAGTCATATTGTTTTTGAGTATTAGGTGCTGTGAATTTATCATAATATCTATCGAAGAGGGAGGCACACTTCGTCTCAAGAGGGCTTCCCTGATAATATTGCTGTAGCCAGGGTAAGATTTTTGTGCAGACTGTGTTGTGACCTGGAATCACCAAGGAATAACAAATCTTTGCTAGGCTTAAAATATATAAGGTTAGAAATAATCAATTTCTTGAAAACTGGGTATCACGGTTGTGTAGGCCAGTTAGGTACAACAACAATACCTACAGCTTTATCTGCAATTATTTTGTTTAAAGTTTTGAGAATAATTGCAGATGGAGGAAATGCATAAAAATAATGACCATTCCATTTTATAGTAAATGTATCAATACAAAAGGCGTATGAGTCGGGTTTCCAAGAAACATATTTGTTACATTTAGCATTAGATCTACTAGCAAACAAATCAATATCAGGCTCGCCGAAAGCTGCAGTAATTTGTGAAAAAGCATGTGATGCTAATTCCCATTCTGTCTCAGTCTGTGTCTTTCGCGATTCGGAATCGGCAATTGTATTATCAGACGATTTGATGTATGATGCATAAATAAACAATTCCCGTTGTTCACAGAACTCCCAAATTTCCTGAGCTATTTTATTCAAATGGGGGAACTGAACGCTACCCATACGATTGATACACGATATTGCAGTAGTGTTATCTACTCTAAGTAATATTTTTGTACCAAGATAATCTTTATCTTTAAAGCAAATAGTACAGCTAGCAATTCTAGTATATTTATGATGTGAAAATGTTTTTCTTCATTTGTCCAGAAACCGTTGGCTTTTTTATTTAAACAAGATGCTCCCCAGCCTGTCAGGGAGGCGTCTGAAAATATTTCGAGATCGTAATTTGGGTGTCGAATAAGACATGAGGATTTGCCGATATTGTCATACCACCAATTTAAATCATCATTTAGTAAGTTGTGGTTTATACTCATGAATTTTTCATAATTTTAAATATAATAAATACCTACATATAAAAATGGTCTTTCAAATAATTTTGTATGTAACCAACCATATTCAATTCCAGGACAAATAGATATTAACAAACCAATAAATTTCGCAAACTCTCTAATTTTACACATTTTTATAGTTTTATACTTTATCAATTCTAATTTTACTCGATTTCGTTTGTTTTGTGGAGGTTGTACACAAAATTTTGTCATATTCAATTCAAAACCCAGAAATTTACAATGTCTTTTGGCTATGACTGAACTTGTTTCATAGTTGATTAAAAATCCTAAATTATTTAGGAGGCGTAAGGTATTATTTACGTTATGTGAACATTCGTTAAACGATTTATCTATACATAAGATATGCAAGCGTAAATGTTCTGTGACTGGCTTCATAATTTTTGTGAATACCAGTGGACAAGTTTTCAAACCAAATGGTAAGCAATTAAATTCGTAACAAATTTGTTGAAACTGAAATCGTAAATATTTCCTATGTTCTGTGTACACAGGTATTAAAAAATATGCATCTTTTAAATCAACAGTGGCTAAATAACAATTAGGTGTAACTAGTTTTATAGCAGTTCTTAAGTCTTCCATTTTGAAGTGCGGCGGGGTGATAAATTTACTTATTTTTTTTTAATTTAAAATAAATCTTTTATCACCATTCGGTTTTTCCACAATAAAAATACTAGATAAGAAATCTCCGTCACTTCTATAGCACGGAGATATGGCACCTTTATTCAATAATTTATTTATTTCAGCCTGAAAACTTTGCATTTCGCTATTACTACTAGGCTCATTTCTTGGATAACTAGTTTGTACCGGTAAAGAAGTAAAAGGTATTTTATAACCTTGTATCCAGGAAAGTATAGTTGCATCTATTGTTATTCTGTGCCAGTTATGTAAAAAATATTGCAATCTGCCAGCTGACTTAGTTACCTGTACATTTAATGTCTCCTCGGATTCTTGTAGTGGGTACTGCTGCGATGTGCACGAGATGAGTTCTTGCGAATGGTTTCGTTCCGATGGGCAGTCGATGAGGGACCCGCAGTCCGATGAGACGTCGATGTTCTCTTGCGATTCGCGTTCTGTGGATTGGACTGCGGGTGCTTCCAGTTTAAATTACTGTTAGCTGGATTACCTTTATTATTTTTTACATTCGGCTTAGGTTTCGCTACATAGGATTTTAAGTCTTGACTTGACTTAGTTATAGCTTTGTTAGCTTTTAGATCTTCTGACAACGATTCCCCGAACAAATGTTTATCACACTTGGACTCCTTCAGTGTATCTTTCAATTTATTATTAAGTGTTGATATTAAAAAAATTCGCCTAAACTTTGTATCTATGTAATGAGAGTCACACAATAATCGGCAAGCGTTGCTTATATGCTTTAACAAAAGTAGGTTTTTATCAGATTTTTCCTGGACTAGGATATCCATTACGCTGGCAAGGGCAGAGAGAACAACGCCCAGTTGTCTCTGTCGCGCAGCTAAGGAGGCATCCTTTTTCTGTAAAATCTCCGATACTGCCGCTTTAACTTCGGGGTTTAAAGTCGGTACTTTAAACAGTAAGCAATTGCCAGGAATCGGATACTCTTCTATTATTTTATCTTTGTGATCCTTTTTTAAACCATTTTGTAATACATGTAAAAGCCTTGCCGCAATATCAGCATGTATGTTTTTTCCTAAAACAGCTTCCTCAGTCGGTGCATCCCCTAAAATGGTAAGTATCTCATCGTCCAAATGCTCCGAAGTTAAACAAGAAGACAAAGGTTCAACAGCTTGGTCATTATTATCATGTTCTATAACTACAACGCCTGATGTTGACGGTTGTGGTGTTAACTGGTCTCCTGCTGAGGATGTGAGCCGTTCTATGGCCTAAATCGGAGTATGAGACGCACCAGGAGGCGGTTCTTTATCTCCTTCCACATCTGAATCTTGATAATTGTTAATACAGTCGTCAGTTTCCGACTCTGCAAAGACAATGAACTTATTGTCAAGGCGAGAAGGTATTGATCCCGAAAGTCAATCGCATCACCAAACTTATTGTCAAGACGTGAAGGTATTGATCCCGAAAATCAATCGCATCACCAACTTATTGTCAAAACGTGAAGGTATTGATCCCGAAAATCAATCGCATCACCAAACTTATTGTCAAGACGTGAAGGTATTGATCCCGAAAATCAATCGCATCACCAACTTATTGTCAAAACGTGAAGGTATTGATCCCGAAAATCAATCGCATCACCAAACAATTTGTACATAACTGTTGCATGTAACATTATGTAGGTATTTATCTAATAATTTAATATTTGTGTAAGTAACAGTCCCGATATGTACTGTTCGCAACACATTTCTAAAGCAGCATGATTGTAGTTCTTTTCAATATTAATAAAATTGTAGTGTCGTATATAATTCATTGTTAAAAAATATACCGATATATCGTGCAGGTAATAATCCCACTATGTATTGTTCGCAGCGCCATTTAAGGCACAAATATTGCTGCATGACATGTACCTACACTACAGTATAACCAGTATAACCAAATAAAATAACTCGGGTAATAAGGCACAATGTACGCGGTCAATAATAATTATTTTATTATTGTAACGTGAGGGTAACAGTCCCAGTATGTACTGTTCGCATCACTATAGGTTAAAACTTCATACACGAGTCATAATGACATACAAAATACATTTCTAGAGAATAATTATAATGTGAGGTACGGCAACAAACCTAGATTCTCACGGCCATATAGTATGTAAATAGGTCAAATAGAATTCTAGGAAGAAGAGAAGTTTGCAACGACCAAATGATTTAAATTTGCAATAATAACAACACTTTTAAAACACTCACCATAATATTCCTCTCTCGCAGAACTAGAAGAGGAGTATGATCTCCGTCGTCGTTTTCTTAACTCCCGCGTCAAGTTTTTCAACAGCCGTTCACTATCGTCGTTCCTATCCCTATGTCTCCGCTTTTTACTCATGTTGAAAGAAGTTTTGCACTGTATAAATAACTTTTTAACACGAACACGTAATTTGTAACACTATTTTAAAAAAGAAAACTATTAAGTAATAACGCAATTAGAGATACTTATTGCACAGTTTGACAAGTAACGGCCCGGTCCGCACGAAAACAGATAATGAGAACAAAATGGCGTGCTGACACAAAGCTGGATCGGTGGCATGGGTGGTAGTCAAAAATTACTTTTAATTTTTCAGATTAATATTATTTCTGTAAATATTCGTGGTATGGTCGGAAAATACGAAACAGTACTACAAGTAAATATTAATCGCGAGAATTGAGCAGCGTAAGCATAATTACTTATTAATTATTTTGAAAATTAAAATATAAACATTGTATCTTTAATTATTTATTTCTTATGGAAGAGCGAAGTCTTCTAATACAGGCTCTATTTGCTTAAAAGAAGGCTCCAATCATAACTTAACTATAACATTTTTGTTAAAGAAATATGTAATAATAATAATTTTAGTTTTTTTTGTAGACTGTCCGTAATGATTATTTGATCTGCAAACTGTTAAGTAAATATGCGGTATTTTTCTAAAAGCAGCACTAAATTTGAAATTATGTTCTAGGTACGGCCTACGTGTATCTAAAGATAACACTAGAAAAATGTGGATGTGCTATATTGTCTTATCAAATCGTCTGCCAGACCTACTCAAATTCAATATTTACAATATCATCCATTATAATACGTTTTTGGTGATTTCTTTTTACGTACAAACATTTAAACCCACGCCTTTTTTCAGTCGGGGTAGTCAGAGACAACACAACGCCACTTGGTTCTATTCTTATAAACCTCACGTGCTTCCTGTACATTCACTACAGTTTCATACATGCTTCTTTTACTATCGATTATTCCGAAATGTATAAACAGAGCACAAATTTAGCAAGGCAATAACTGCGAAAAAGTTAAATAAAAAGGGCAAAGGTCTCCCCTACACTTTTCCAAAGGTCCCTGTCTCCAGCTGTTACTTTTCGATTATCTGAGAAGGCATCCAGCTCATCTCGCCAACGTTTCTTGGGTATACCTCGACCACGACGTTCCTCCGGTGTCCACCAATGTCCACCGGTGTTTCAATGCAATTATCACAACTTATTTGATTTTAATAGTTAATGTGATACTCGATTGATTAAATCTTGAATGGTTCGAAATGAATATGGTGTATTCAGGCCTTCGAAGGCCACATAAGAACAACTGCAGTAATCGAGATTGATGTCGCGACGATAAATACATACATAGACTCACGCCTGTTTCCAGAAGGGGCAGGCAGAGACTACCCCAAGTAACAAAATGTAGTCTTGTAGTGGTTCCGGGGCCAGGACTATAACAGGCTAGTAGAAGTTTACAACTACGGAAAAGAGCCCATTTTATACGCGTACTTTTGCTAATAAAACACTCATAGTAGACTTGGCGAGCACCACTAAGACCAATAATACACTTATGGTTGGACTACGCAGAACCATTTGCTCCTGCAAAGCTCACTATGAGCATTTAATAGAACTAGGCAGGCGTGTAACATACTCCGCGCTTCTATTACTAGCTACTTCAAACATTTGTGAATTTCTGTTGTATTGTGTTCAACGGTTAGGGTAAAATAAGAAAAGTAAAAGATAAGTTCATCTATTTTATATAAAATGTATTATCAAGTATTTTGCACGTAATACTATACGTGTATACTTAAATGTTTGCACGGCAAACGCGTAAGTATTTTCGGTGAAGTATATTGTGTTTTACATCTAAATTTTTGTTCGCCCTTTGAACAGGGCGTATTTATTAAGCTGTGTTTAAAAATAATATTAGTCCTAACAGAATTGTCGCGCCATATTGTGACGCCATATTGTGTGTCAATAGACACCAAAATGGCCGTGAAGATGCGATGAATATTATAAGCAATTGTCTTCCTATATGGACTTCAAGTAGATATCTTTGGACTTTAATGGTTTTACAAGAAACCTTTATACAGAAATTAAGACTATAACAGTATTGGAGAGTCCACAATATTACCAAGTACATTTACTCTTACAAGAAACCACTGTAGAACTAATTCACTCATAATTGGCACATAAAGTTGACTTATACACCCCTATAAGGTCAAGTAACAAATGCAAATGGTTCTAAGTGCATTTAGTTCTACAAATTACTATTAATAGCGTATGACACTCATAGCGGATTTATAATTACTTCTTGTAGACGATTATAAGTGTAACTTACTGGATCAAGTTTTCTCAAGTGTATTTACACTTATGCAACACTTTATAGGCCATCTTAGCCTTTACTGCGCCTATAATTTCGTTCTATACACGACTATAAGTCAACTTATAAGAACAGGTATACTACAAACCCAAACGAACTCCGTGGAACCAGTTATAAGCTTGGTAGTAAAACCTGGAACCACTAAGAGAGAGTTACTAGTGCTGTGAGCCTGTAAACTGTGTACTACAGGAGAACTTTGTTACTTGGGACGGAACGCCATTTGCAACGATCCTGACATATCTCTCTTGCTTCATCCACGATAAATACAACTCAACTCTAATTCACATCACAATGATGGAATTGTTTTTAAGAGCGTCCTTCCTAGAAATAAAAAAGTCGTTGCCGGTCGGCGTCTTTTCGGAGAATGCGTGAGGATCATGATAAGAAATAAACAAATATGAAAAGGAATTGAGTAATCTGTATTATATAAAATGCTTGTGTTACTGACTGATTGACAGACGAGACAAGCCGCAGCCAAAACTATTAAGTAGTAGCTGAAATATACCATGAATATTTTTTGGGGACCTTAGAGATGCACTAAGAAGGAATTTCCCGAAATTCCACGAGATCGGGGAGAAACAGAGAAAAAAAAATGTGCGGTTGTAGCGGTGGGCATCCTGAAGTACAATATAAAATTATTGCGATATAGATAAAAAATCGCTGAAGACATTAATTTTTAATCACGTAGTACTGTGAAATTGAAAAACAATTAAGGGCCTGTGCAAACCACGTTTTTTAAACGCGCCGCCGTCGACACGCGTTTTATCCAACAGAGCAGTTTGTTGTCGTCTGTATTGATACAAACGCGCGGCACCGGCGCGTCTGTATCGATAAACACGCGCGTTAGTATAGCGGTCGCTCAGATTATTAGAACAAAAGGCAGATGGAGCGCATTCATCAAAGTGAGGCACGTTGACAGCTATGTGTGCGTGACATTTGGCGACTGCACTGTACGGACACGAGCGTCTATGTGCGTGTAAAGTTGCCAGATTATGAATAATCTCCCACTCATCATCATCAGCCTTTCACAGTCCACGGCTGGACTAGGACTCTCCTTTGAAAGGAGGAATTGGCCACCTATACCACACTGGCCAAACGGGTTGGTATAGGGTTTGTATCAAGTTTTTCTTCTCTTACAGTGCTGTTCTCTCATAATATGCTCCCTCCGTCGGCTTTTACGAGACCCATGGGATGATATGGGGTGGTGACATTCCGTATTTTTAATCCGTCACCACACGGACAATCTCCCACTCTTTTGCACATAGTTTTCTAATGTTTTTATATAAGTTTAGATATACTGACATTAGTTTGCGGTCTTGAATAATTTACTGTATAACTGTAATAGATTTCATTACATATAATATTCATGCACCGGAGACAGTGAACATTAATGAAAGCGACGCACACTATACAAGTGAATATAGACCAATTCTCTCACCCTTGTAAAGGTATTCATAAACAGGCGAAATTTTGTCAAGTACAAATAAATATTAGAAGCGCAAACTCATGGATATGATTGTTTATTCTGACCGTTCCAACGTACGGTTCTCAAGCCTGGTCACCTACCCAGCTTCTCAGGTCACGCCTAGGGGTCTGCCAAAGAGCCATAGAGCACAGCATCCTGGATCTTAAGCTTAAAGACAGGATACGGAACACTGAGCTGCATTCTAGAACAGGCATCAAAGACGTGGGAAGAAAGGCTGCCAGTCTCAAATGGAACTGGGCGAGCAGCGCCAGCCATATGTACGAAGCTCGTTGGGCAAGAGTATCAACACTGTGGGTACCAGAGGATAGACGACGTCGCCGAGGCCGGCCCCGAAACAGGTGGCGAAATGAAAACACATCAGTCAAAAAACATCAGTCAAAAAACATCAGTCATCCCGTGACCACGGCTGGTGTAATCCATGCCGAAAGGTCGGGACAAATAGAAAGGTATTTCATCTTTCTTTTCGTTTATTAACACGATTCAGACCCGTTACATAATTTTTAATATGTGTACAAATCGTGGTAGTTTAAAAGTAGTTATTACAAACCGCTACGGGCCGGAGTTAGAATTCCTTCGCGTAAAACGTGTGCGTTTAGAATCATCGTTAGTATTCTTGGTAAAATGTCGCGATGCCGGTGTAGTACCCTCGGGAGTGCGTATTAAACCGCGAAAAGATATACCACACTCAGAAGGAATTCTAAAAAACGCGAGTGTTCGTCTCCTGAGACAATCAATTCGGAACTGTAGGTACAATATAAATAGTGTGCAGTGTGAACTATACAGTTTACATGTGGAGTGCAGTGCTGTGTTATCACGTGAAGATTTTGATCTGTGCGACCGTGTAACATACAACCAAGCGAGCCGTATCCATGAATTGTGTAGCATCAAACATGAGGCGAAATACACTAAATTGCTACGTCAGCGCGACAGGTATGTTCAAAAAAGTGGAGTGCGTAACCAAAGTAACACGGTTATTAATCTATCGAGCACAAACATAGACACAGCCACACAAAACATGTTGGATAAAGGATTAAATTACGCTATGACACCCAAACGGATTCCGTATGAAAATATCATAAATAGCATCGAGGAAGTTATAATACGCAACAAATTACCATCCAACGACGCGGACACACTGAGACAGGATGTTGCAGTTATCTTGCGAAAGTCGTAGCTACCGAGACCGAATGTTACTATGGAAGAGCGTCAAGCACTGAAAGCGCTACGTGAAAACACGGATATTTTAGTGCTTAAGGCGATAAGGGAAACGCCACCGTAGTAATGAATTCCGGTGATTATGATAATAAAATGCGGGATCTATTAAGCAAAGTGTCCACATACAAGCCGTTGTCATATAATCCCACTGCCAGAGTCACAAAACGTATACGAGCGCTTGTCAAAGACCACCAAGATCTTTTCACGGACGATGTGTTTGAACGCCTCTATAGACCTAAGACCGTTCAACCGCCGAAAATATATCGAGGGTTCACGGGCAAAATGTATTAAGCGACATCCTGGCCGATATTGAGTTATATACATATTCGGAATCGCCGGATTTTTCTGCGTCGTTTGCACTCGGTTTCGTGCTGATCTGAGCACTTTTTTGGCGCTTAAAACTATAGTAAATTTAGGCGCAGTTCGGAGTAGCTTTGATTGAAGCGACAACATTTTTTTACAATTTATGAAAAAATGGACTTCATACAGGCGAAATATTTAGTGTTTTTGACTTGAGCTATTTTCCCCGACATAAGTTTGGTAAGATAAGGTGTTTGAATCGTCTTGCCTGCGCCTAAAATATATACAAACCGTCGCTTAAAGCATTTTGCTTGCACCTGAAATTCATACTTGATGTCGCTTAAAACATTTAGCCTGTTGCTGAAATCCATTCCTTATGTCGCTTAAACCATTTACCATGCGTCTGATATTAATACACACAGGCGCTTAAATCATTTTCATATTTAATAAAAATTCTTTATACTCGGCGGTTAAATCCTTCTTCTTGAACTGAATTAATAAAGACCCGTCTCATCAGAAATATTGTATTCGAAGTGGTGGAAGTTAAAACATTTTTACTCTACTGGAATTAGGAAATCTATATTCGTTAAGATAGTCAAAATTTTGTATAAATCGTTTATCCGATGTCGGGTAAGACATATCGTTTCGGCGCCAGAGCCTTTGATTTACGTCACTGTGAGTAACGCGCGTGCCCCCGCGGTGCTTCAGTCACCGTGTACCTACGTGTTATTTGGACAAAATCATCACCTGGTTATTAAAATTTTGCGTTGTTGTGGCGTAGAATAGTGCATAATCTACATCTACACTAATATTAAAAAGAGAAAAAAGGACTATGAGCACTTCTCATACATTGAATGGCCTGATAATTATTGCGTATATAGATAAAATGTACGAAAACAAGTAGCTCTATGATCAAGAAATTATACTGTAAAGACAGTTTTTCTTATAAAGGTCTAGGAATTACATAATACACCGAAATAAGTTCGTATTAATTTGACAGGTTCTCCCATGTCCGATGTCACGCGAAAGTGAAATGGAACGTAGCTAAACAAGGAAGTAGGCAAAGAAATATAAGAAGTACCTAGGTATAATCAAAAGCATTTTGATAAGGATGCGTTCACGAGTTCTAGAACATCTTTACAACCCAAAACTTTTCTTTTTACCAAGACTTCTTCTTCTATAAAATATAATTGTTAGTGAAATCATAACACTAAAAAATAACCTTAATTTTAAAATAAGTTTTATCTCTATACATGTTTAGGTCAAAAATGGCCATTCTTCTTTGTATTTTTGTTTCTTTGTTTATTTGTAATGGATAAACTCAAAAACTACTGAAACGATTTAAAAAATTCTTCCACCATTAGAAAGCTACATTATATACGAGTAACATAGGCTATATTTTATTATAGAAAAAATAGGGGTCCGTAAGATATTTGGGTTTTTCGGGTACGCGAAGTAGTTTCCTCAGGACGCGGGTGAAACTGCGGGAAACGGCTAGTCTAATTATAATTTGAAGAAATTCATAAAGAAATTTATAAATACATTTAAAAGGTGAATAACTTATTGTATTATTAATTTACTGTAAAATGTATTCGAAATATGAACAGTCTACACGTGTCTCTTACACTCGATCAGACAGTATTCACATTGAATATTATAGTTCTATTTTAGAGTGTAAAATTGAATTGCAAGTATTATTTGCCATATACATTTCGATGCTTAAACAAAAAAATATTATAGGTAAGTACTTACTTACATAATAGGCTAGTTGACGAAAAAAATTTTATATGTCCGTCTTTTAGATTATTCAAAAATAAGCGGTACGTATTTTTTTAATTGTAATTTAAACCAAAAATGACCAAGATATAGCTCATTAAAGTTACGTATAACGTCACGCCGTGCTGCATTTTTTCACACTAGATGACGTCACACGTAATTTTAATGGGCTATATCTTTGTTATTTTTTATTTAATCGAAAAATGAAAAAATACGTGTCCAATATTTTTTTATAATCTAAAACACGGATTATTTTGACCTTGGAAACTACCCTATTGTTTTTAAATGTTTCCTTAATAAATAGTAATTGTTTGTGTTTATCAAAATGTATAATTTAGTATTACTATCAGCAGAACTATTACTGACTACCTCGTTGGTCTTGAGGCAAAAATGTGCGCGTAGGATCGGGAACTCTCGTGTTCGATTCCCGAGTCGGGCAATGTATTATTGGGTTAGGAAATTCACAGTAATAGCACGGAGTCTGGAATGTGCCCGGTACGGTAATAGGCTCGCCAATTATTACGTGGGAATAAAATAAATCTGGCGAATAGTGGGTGTAGCAATACACCTCTGCCTACCTCCTCGGGGTTACAGGCGTGAGATATATGTATGTGTATTTATGTGCTATCAACTGAATTGAACACAGAAAGTGTTATTGCACATTTTGCAAATATTACCTACCTACTACAGGCAGCGATAGTCTAGGGGTGAGACCAACAGACTGCAATGCAGAGGGTCTCGGATTCGAAATCTGGCACACACCAATAACTTTGAACAACTTGTAATCTTGTTAACGTTATGTGCGTATTTACCTGAAAATTATTGCTTGTATAGTGCTTCGGAGGGCGCGTTAAGCCGTCGGTCCCGACTGTCATGAAGATGTTTGACAGTCGTTACGGAGAGTCAGCGCCCTCAAATATCCTGACACTAGTCTAACCAAAGAACATCGTTATCCCATAGAATCCCGTAGGTACATATTGCACCCTATCAGGTTCGACTAGATATCGGGCCCTGGGCTCCTAAGCAAATAGCAGAGGATGCAACCATGAATAATGCTAGGATAATGATGACTGTTATTACACATAATCTAAAGTCCTAAACTAAGTAATTGACATAACATAAATTTACGCCTGTATTTCTCTGGAGAGGTAGAAGGGTAGAGGGCAGAGATATTTGACACACTTTTTACCAGTTATATTATCACATGAAACATGGGATGTCCCTGTTGCCACTTACTAGGCACAATTCCAGACTGTGGTGCTACTGAGAATTTCTACATGGAAAAATTTGAAAACACTGTTCTCGACTTGGGAATCAAACCCCGGGCTTCATGCTTAGCAATGACATTGGTATGCGTAAACTAAGTTCTTTTTTGGAAATTTCTGCTTACAGTGACATCCACGGATATGGAAATGAACAGAGAAAAATACTTTAAACAAAAAATAAAAAATATCTTATCAGAATCAAATCATCCAGGAATAATCGTGGTGTGATGAGTACGATGATTTGTCTGGATGTAATTTATCTAAAAAATATGTACCTATTTCTTGTTAGCTGAATATTTTTCAAATAGCGAAAAATGTGAATCCTTGTGCCATTTTAATAATAAAAACGATCACTTGTCTGATTTTAAGCACGTATTTGTTTTTTTTTTAATTTCTTTACATTTTTCATTTGTAGGAAGTAAAACAATAGCCCAAATTATTGTTGATCTAACCGCCAATCCTAATTATACTTACAAATAAATTGTTATTTCAAACAATTTACTTTTAGAGAAAAGTGCTACATAAATCATTTTAATCTGCAACTACTTTATGATATTTCAATTGCTTAAGCCGATTAGCCTGATTTTATTTTAGTATTCCAATGGTTGTTCATATATTTAGCCTTACACAAAATAATACCAGAGTGTCGCTTAAATCATTTTTCCTATACCTGTATGGTGAAGTTTATGGCACTTATATCATTTAGCCTGTTTTTAAATAAAAGTATACTGGGGTAATATTGTATCAAGCGACTTTTATTTCTATTAATAGTAGCTTAAAAGAAATGAAAACTATACTCAATTATGCAGCTTTTGTCATGGAAATCAACTTCAGTCACTTTTTCGTTAATAACGTTATACTTTTTTTATAACGATTTTTTTTCGTAAAATTGAAACTTTAAAACGCTCTCCTGTAAAGTTTAAAAAATGTCGCTTAATACATTTTGCCCGTGAACCCTCGATATGGTTTGCCGAAAATTCATAAAAATAACGTGCCTCTACGCCCGATCGTAAGTCAGATCGATTCACCCACTTACGACCTAGCGAAACACATTGCAGCGGTACTGCAATCATTAGTAGGTAAGACATCGTCGTTTGTGAAGGATTCTCGCTATTTTGTAGACGTCATCAAGAGCATGAAAGTAGAACCCGACGAAGTGATGGTGAGCTTTGATGTCGAGTCACTATTCACAAGCGTTCCAATTCAAGACTGCCTTGATGTGGTCGAGATTAAACTAAGGTTAAACGGTCTGTCTGATAAATACATTGTTCTACTGAAACACTGCCTAGACGGGAACTATTTTCTATACCGTGGGCAATATTACCTCTAGATTGACGGAGTGGCCATGGGTAGCCCTGTCGCACCGGTAATGGCCAACATCTGGATGGAACATTTTGAAGGAAGGATCCAACTACAAGCGTTCCACGTAAAGATATGGAAAAGATACGTCGATGACGTGTTCTGTATTATAAAGGGTAACAAACAGGTTGTAGAACAATTAGCAGATCACTTGAACTCCATACACCCTAATATAAGGTTCACTTATGAAATGGAGACAGACAGATCGTTAGCCTTCCTCGATGTGAAGATCAAGGTGAGAGAAAATGGAAACCTGTCACACACTGTTTACAGGAAGCCCACACCCACGGACAGGTACTTACACGCAAATTCACATCATCACCCACGACATTTGCAATCCGTTATTGCTTCATTGACAAACAGAACATATGACATTTGCGACCCCGAACACATAGACACACAGATAGTGAGCTCACACATGTTCGGGAGGTACTCAAGCAAAACGGTTACAAACACAATATGCGAGGTTCAAGGAAAAGGTCGAGACTGACTGAAGTGAACAGAGCGCCAGCGTTCATGCCCTACATAAAAGGAGTAACGAATAAAGTTGGAACAGTACTACAAAAATACTCCATTAAGACTGTATATAGTCCGTACTCCAAAGTAGCAAATTACCTGCGTACTCCAAAGGATGTCATCCCTTTTCAAACACCAGGCGTGTACAAGGTGGATTGCAGCTGTGGTAGTTCCTACATCGGGCAAACAAAAAGGACTATCGCCGAACGAGTTAAGGAACACATCACGGCCGTCAAAAACCGACAAACCACCAATTCGGCCATAGCTGAGCATTTGTTGGAGTCAGGATCCAATCACTGGATTGAACTACATCGGCCTCAGGTTCTCTCCACAGACCGTCACTATTTTTCAAGAATAGCACGGGAAGCGGTTGAAATCAAAAAGCACGCAAATTTCAGCCGGGAGGATGGTTACCGTTAATCTACATCTTGGAATCCTGTCATCAGCAAATGTAGACACCGACGAGGTGATATTACGCGCCAGTGTAAAGATACCATTAGTGTTGTGTGTCGAAGTACCGATAGTTCCGAACATAATAATGTTAATAATTGTGAAGACCAAGTGAGGGTAGGTTCCAAAACCCGCACTTCTCGGAGGCAGCGTTGACGAACATCAGTCATCCCGTGACCACGGCTGGTGTAACCCATGCCGAAACGTTGGGACAAATAGAAAGGTATTTCATCTTTCTTTTCGTTTATTAACACGATTCAGACCCGTTACATAATTTTTAATAAATATGTAATGTATTATATCATTTTTTTTACCTTTATAGATTGGGCGTTTTAAGAGGATTGAGGTTGAACGTGGTTTGCAAATTTTTAACTAGCGTACGTGTCTCTTTGCTACGCCAAAGAGGTTTTATATTCATGTATTCATGGGCTATATGCCTGAGTTCGTTTTAATATCCTAGGTTGTCTATGAAGTATCCTAGGTTTAAGGAGCCAGGCATAAATCTCATAAATCTGTGTTCTTCGCTTATGCATACGGTTTTGGTCAAACTGGGATAAACAGTTATGGAATATGCAGTTGGTGTGTCTTAAAAATCTAGACTAGATAAAAGGATTTATTTCAAACAGCAATAGTCCATTTGTAAACTTTTCCAACTTGGATGATCCGTTGGCATAGGAGAAATATGAGCAGAAGTGACTGCCACGCCAAAGGTCGCGGGTTAAATGAATATTCCTAAGTGATACTCCAGGGTATATCACATATCTTGTGAGACAAGACCGAACTCCAGGCTGACCCCGTCACTGGCTCAAATTCTCGCGATAAGTACCTACCATTTCGTGTACCGCTATCGGTACAAACGACAGAGGGCCGCCGCACGCCCGGTAGCGCGTACGCACGGCACGTTTTCCGCGCTTTCTTATAGAAATGCCGAAACCACGAAGTTATTGTGCAGTGGATGGGTGTTAAAGGCACGAAACAAATTAAATCTTGTTGTTTTTTCATTGCCGAAGGACAAACAATGATTTATGTAGTAAGTAATGGTATTAGATTTGATATAAGTGGGTACTTATATAAAATTTCATCTACAAATTGACACCGTTTATTTTATTAGGAGCAAAGGTAAGAAAGGAAATACTAGGTATGTAAATGTTCGTAAATTTATAAGTTTAGGTTATTAGGAACTAGAAATATATATAAACGTTGTTTTTATTAAATAAAATGTACTTAATGTCAGAATCTTATGTACGTACTTACTGTATTGTCTAGTATTGTGCCCGATAAACGGAAATAGGCAATAGGCGCCTACTACGTACGATTATTATACATTTTATTTCTTTTTTACATTCATACTTATTGTTAATTTTATTAAATATGTTAGCAATATGTATTTACTAACTGACTCGTGTATATATAGGTATTTAGCAAATAAAAATAATAATGGATATTTCGCAACATTCGTTTTATTACTAAAATCATCCTAAGAACAACCCTAGCGCCTTCGTTCGATGACGCGCTTGTACGTACAGTCACACAATCTGCAACTCTTTGCGTGAGTACTTAGGGTACATTTCTCTTCACTGCGAACAACGGCTATTATTATTAAGATTTTGTAGGTGATTATAGCGTAGGTATTTTCGATTTTGTATGGGAGTGATGTATCTGTTACGAAGAAACTATTTAGTAATCTATGCTCCAGGCTCCAAGGCGAAAATCTAGAAAGCAAACTATGTAAGGCTGGACTATGCGGGTGCATAGGGTTCCTAGGATGCATAGGGTTCCCACCAAGAACTTAGGGTCCCAAGCCAACCTCACCTGCAAGTGGTGCACCTGCCGATCAACGGACGAGGCTCTGGCAAACAAAATATCCCGATAAGCGGCAATAGGCTCGCCACCTATTCGTGGGATCAAAACACTGGCGAATAGTGGTCGTTTAATATGCCTCTGCCTACCCCTTCGGGGAAACAGGCGTGAGTCTATGTATGTATGTACATGATAACTTTAAAATAAACTTGTAGGCAAACCTCATTGGTAGCCTCACATACAGCCTTGTTATAGATACTGGCCGCATAGCCGAAATGTCAAGGCCATAGCGAACACCGAGCACTGGCTAGCCCAGAGAGGTTGGACTACGTTTAGACTAGAGAGAACATGCTCGCTATATTTCCTTATACCGAACGTGCAACATGTAATGTCAGTTGGTCTTAGTTGGTTAATCATAACGTCAAATTACGCGTCTCATTTAAAGAGGCATAGACTCCTTACAGACTCATATCTTTGAGTGCATTCTTTAAATAGCCGTGCTGTCAAATCCCATTACTAAGGAGTGATGGGATTTGACAGTGAAAGGAGATATCGATGTTTTTTTGAATGAGGGATAATTACGGAAACAAAATAACGGACATATATTATGTAAAACTGAATCGAACCCGCAAGCTTCGGCGTGGCAGTCGGTTAAACTCACGCCAACTGGGTTGTCAAAGTATATCACTTCAGCAGTTCATTGCTGTACTAATAGGTACATAAAGGCGAATCATTTGTGCTGGTGGATCACAAATCGGATTACCTGCCACTCTAAAAAAATCGAGCAGTGTCCAACGTAAGCGATAGCAAGCAACGTGATATGATGCGACGCAAACAAATTGCCAAAGCCTTCCACATTAGCCAATCTGGTATAATTCGTACAATACATATCTAAGTGTCAGTTTCTTAGTACTGTCTGTCTGGCAAGCCTTTGCAAAGCACTGTCAGGCGTCGACAGCAAAAACTACAATTTCAATATTTTAGTTGTTTACTTCTACGGCTTAAATATATCGACACATACTAAAGTCATACTAAAGACATTTGACCAAAAATATTTATCGATAAATCATCACTGTTACGAACAACACTCGGTTTCCTAACTCTATGTTTTGTCTACAGTCTGGCTACCACAAGACTGCTATAAGATCGTGCTGCTATACCTATCGATAGCTCTTTCTATCATACTACATGTGTCATTCGAGAGAAGACATCAATAATAGCAACCGCTGTTGTCATTTTAGTGTTACTTCTATGACTTAATAAGGTTATATTTCTTTGGGCCAGCCGGTCACTTTTTGAATCGGAGTAAAGCAGGAAACAAAGAGTATACAAATACTACGTAAGAAGAGGCGGATGTGCCATAGATCATGCGAGACTTTCAGCTTTGTATGAAACGTGCAGGGAGAACTCGTACCAACATAAAGATACTAATTGACATCGTTTTTATGTTGTCAGCATTATCATATTTGTCAATATAGGGATGTACCCTCTAGTGATTAACGAAATATCGATATCGATAATATTCGGTAAGAAATAATTATAATTATGTTTCGACTAGAATTATACTTTTCCAACACAAATAAAAGATGTATTTAATATTTATGTGTTTATTCAAACAAATTAGCCTATTCTATAAATCTATTCTAGATTAGGAAAGAAAAATACGCATAACTAAAAGATATATGTATGCACATGTAATGGAAAGGTTTTCAACATTTCTTCTGTAATAGGATTTAAAGAAATGTCTATAGATACAAGACACAGCTGTTTTTCTGACTTGAGTTCCCTTTTTTTAAGTCTTTCGGCTTAAAATGCTTGCCACACACATAGTTCAACTGATGTAATTTTTCAATGGGCACATAAATCAAGTCTTGGTTTTCAGTTGCAGCTACCCATTTTTACATCTAAAAAGAAAAAAAGAATAGAATTTTTAGTCCTTGTGCCAATTTCTAATAACGGATTATCGATAACTGACAGTCAGCACTATTGTTTACCTACAAAGTACTAGGATATGAAACTTTAGAATATTTCCTTATTTTTTATGTTTCATTGAAATATATCAGATTATATAACATTATAAATATTCATTGATCTTTATCTAGGGACATTTTGCCATAAATCCCTAACCTTTTTTCATTGCTTGACCGGCATGTTGTTGTATGCCATATTTCGCACGTTATTTTGCTTGTTTTCATTGCGCTCCTTTCAATTCTAATCAAATAAATATAGTAACACTAACAATAGAAGTGTAAAATCACATTTATTTGGTATACACAAAGCACTTTTACAGTATGTTTTTTACGTTTTATAAACAAACTACATAACGCGGCAAAGTTCAATCTGGATAATAATGTGACAGTTGTGACACTTGACACTATTGACAGCCAAGGCGGTGATGTACGTATAACCCGTCTAACTTTGAAAGAATACTGTTCCAAGGGTACATAGTGAAAGATGCTATCTTCACATTTTATACATATAATAGTAGCCATTAAAAAGATAGCACGTTTCATACATTCGGTTTTTTCTTAGGAACTTGCGCCAGGCTGGCAGGAAACAGCTGAACAGGCGCTCGCAGCCACGTGAACGGTGGACGCTAGTTTTTGATAGAAATTGTTATAATTGTTGATTGTACTGTAAGTAATAATATAGTGCGAGTTGTAATAGTAATACGCAACGGTTATTTTACTTACCATCTCCTAACCCGACAATTCACGCCCATACCTACCATATGATGTCGAAGAAACAACTGATAGTAGAAGAACAAAATGGAGGATCTGCAGTCGAAACCCCATGACCCACAGTCGAAAGACTATAAACTTATTACGTTATTCGTAACGTTTGCTAACAATATACAAATAATAACAACTTACAATTAAATAAATAATTTTGTTTAACCAGAACTTACGAACTTAAATTATAATTTCCAATGTTAATTATGTTAAAGTTCATTGAATTAAGTTTCAGTTTGAGCCGTGTGGTTGACGGCATAGAATACAAGTGTCACCACCCCTGGTCATCTTTCCGTGGGTGTCGTAAGAGGCCACTAAGGGATAACACGATGCAAATACCATCTTTGCGTAGAGACGGAAAACTCGACATCAAACCCTATACGACTGCCTCGTTGGTCTCGCGGCATAAATGTGCGTGGGATCGGGAGGTCCCGGGTTCGATTCCTGGGCCGGGCAGTGTTATTGGGTTTTTCTGTCACGAAATTCTCAGTAGCAGCACGGAGTCTGGAAATGTGCCCGGTACGGCAATAGGCTCGCCCCTTATTACGTGGGACTAAAGTATATCTGGCGAAAAGTAGGTGTAGAAATAAACCTCTGCCTACCCCTTCGGGGATAAAAGGCGTGACGTTATGTATGTATGTAAGTTTCAGTCTTGTTACTTGGATTATCTTCTTATTGCTGGTTCAAAATATTAGGCAAACATTGTAGCACAGCAATAATATTATTATTAAGTTATTTTAGAATTACAACGTGGTAGGCGGCCGTGGAGATTTTGAGCCAGACATTCAGCTAATATTTAATTTTAAAATTTTCATAGCAGTCGGGGGCCGTTTTGTGGAACACCAATTTAAGAGGTCCCCCGACTGCTATGAAAATTTTAAAATTAAACTTGTTATTAACTTCTTAGTTCGTTTTTTTATGCAGGGCGGTCGTGTTTTTGAATTTTTAAATTATTAATCTTTTTTACATTGCAGTCGGGTTTTTTAGTTTTTTTAATTACGTTTTTTCATTTTTTGCTTTTGAGTTCAAAACGACGAAAAATCTGTTAAGTTAAAGTTAAAGTCAAATATATTTATGCAAGTTGGATTCATTACAAATCTCTTTTGCACGTCATACGTTGTATCTAAAACTACAGCCGCGTTCGTACCTGTATAATCAATGGGAAGAAGCGGCAAGAAACCCAGAGACACAGGGCCCAGGCTACTTTCAATCATTATTTCACTGTTTGTTGTTGTTTTTATGTCCAGCAGCATTACAAATTACATTTAAACATATATGTTGCATATATTTTTGAGATCGCCTTCTAAAACCCTTTAATTTAATACCTCATTCGATAAGTTTGGACGGAATTTTTTTTTGAAGACTTACTATTTGGCGCCGAAAATCCACCATAATGTTTTTTTTTAATTGTATGTGCCCAGTGACACTCATGCCATTAAGACGAATCTTATGACGTATCATTTATCAAAATCAGTTGAGCCGTTGAGTAGTTACGAGGGGACATAGGAACGGACATACATACATACGTACATACCGGTCAAACACATAACCCTCTTTTCTGGGCTTCGCCCAGTCGGGTAAAAACGAAAAGGATTCAAATCTTCCATCAGGCCATCCACCAACACTGAAAACTATGTAGGTATCAATAAGCCTCGATAAAGCTTTTTCTGATAGCATAATATGAAAATTATCCAATCTGATCTGATCTAATACTAAATCAAATGACCGAGGCCAAAAGAAATCGTTTATGTTCCTAGATTTAAGATCACTACAATGTAAAAGGTTAATAAATACTCAAGCATTCGATTGAATTGGATGTATTTTATTTTTTAATACATGAAATGCAAGCGAATACGTATTTTATGCATAACACAGGGGAAGACTTAATTTGTATTATTTTGCTCATGGAAAATGAGCTCATTTACATGTCATGTTAACATTAAATTATCACGATTCATTCATAATGTTTACAGTAGTATGGACATCTTTATATTATATTAATTTCCAATTGTATTTCGGGATATATACTGCGTACCTACGTTGTGTGTATCGGATATTTCATTATTTAGTGTTAATCACCACAAAAGTTTAAATTCTACCATCCAAAACTTTGCTGCGACTAGGTTCTATCAGTCAAAATACAGAAAATATACAGCTCATCCAAAAACACACCCAACTAACACGTCATACTAATAATATAGGCAGCTGCGATACACAAAATATAAACTACGACAAATAATAAACACCGAAAATTCTCCTCAGCGTCATAATGTAAACAAATGTTGGACGTTGGACCCTTGAAAGCTGGCCCAACAATATCTCATGCCATCGCATTTCAGTCGGTTATGCGTTGTCTTCAATATTTAATTGCTGAAAGCCTTTTTAAGCCGCGCTTTGAAGTCAGCTGCGCGTCTGCGACGGCGGCCACTGCGCTTCGTGAATGCTAAAATTGTATCGACGTATTCTGGTTAACTTTAATAATATGATGAGAATATTAAAGTTATGATTTGTTCTAGTCTACAAATTCAAATGTAGAAGTAAACTATTACTTATTAATACCGTCTCCGTCTCTTTGAATTTAAAATTAAAAGAGCCTTTCCGTAAGTCACGAACAAACTTTTGAGCATTCTGATGTCCGATAGAAATCTAATACAAGTGACGTTTTAAAATAGTGCGAACATAAAGGTCGTAATTTACGGCCGCTCATAATAATGTTGGTACGTCGTATCAAAATTTCCTTAAAGGAGTTTCAAATACCACGTTTTGCATTCATTTTGTGATATATATTGACTGGTCTTAATCCGACTGGCCGTGACAAAAGTCAGTCGAAAATTCGAGACAACCGAGATTCATACCCTCTAATTGCAACAATCTGCAAATTATTTATTAATTTCCATATCATAGCTACAGTATTCCCGCAAAGTACACCATCCAGAATAAGTTTTCTCGATGGCATTATTCAGTTGGCGTTTTCTACGTCACCGTTTGTACGTCCGAATAGTGTTTAATTCATCATTTCACGGAACAACACTGCCATATTTTATTTAAAGTGACACAGATACTGTTATTAATATTTTTGGCAATTAATCATGTGCATTATTTGTTACGTAATCGTTGAGATGGAAATGCGATATGATGGGGGAATTTGATAAATGATAAAAGACCTTTAGAGCAGTAATATTTTAAGTAGTGGCAGTATTTTAAGTAGCAAGCTTTATGCTTATGAAAGTGGGGTCATCACTTAAGTATACTTTGGCACTAGTAGTATACTGTTTTTGGTTTTTCCTAGGGTACCATACATACCGACGCTTACCGTTTAGGTACTACATCTTATAAGAGAAAAAGACGCTTATACGTAATCTTCTACGATTCTAACCATTAGGAATACCTACTAGTATCTGAGAGGTAGAAACCTTAGAAGACGCCTAACTTGTTGTTTGCTGGTATGCCTGTGGGACAAGGTTCTTTTTCTCAGGATCGCGTAAATATATGAAGCAGTTTTATTTTGAGATTCTTAAATCTATGTACCAAAGTCAAAGTCAAATTATTTATTTGTGAACAAAGGTAATACAAGTTGTAATAACATAATAATAAGATGGTTCTTCTATATTATTTTGCTTTAGAAAGCATACAAATATTAACATAAACTTAAATATATTGAAAAAAAAATCATAAACATAAATAAAATAACGATTGTCAAAATATATGAATAAATTATTAAAATAGGCATAAATCGCAGATAATAATCTTTTATTTTTTTATTTATAGACTCACGCCTGTATCCCCGAAGGGGTAGGCAGAGTTGTAATATTACACCCACATTTCGCCATAAATAGGTGTTTATTAAGGAATCCGTGTCCTGTGTAGGCGGCCGTGACTGTCCGCAGTTGTTGTTTGGACAGCCGGAGGATTTTCTGAGTTTCTGAGTGGGTCCAAGGGTTATTAAGTACGAGTATATTATTTATTATCTTTTTCTTCTTATGACATTTTTTTTATAACCTCACGCCTGTATCCCCGAAGGGTTGGGCAGAGGTGTAAATATTACACCCACATTTCGCCATTAATTTTTAGGTCCCACGTAATAGGGGGCGAGCCTATTGCCGTTATCGGGCACATTACCAGACTCCGGGCTGCTACTGAGTATTGGAAAAACCAGTAACACTTTTGACCGACCCGGGAATCGAATCCGGGACCTCCGATCAGCAGTCGCATACACTATCCACTGGACCATGGAGGCAGTCTGACATAAATATTGGACATAATATATACATCTATCTAGACAGTCCAAAAATGTTTAAACAATAAACAATTTTAAGATGAACGTGAGACGATACATACGTGAACCTATTACTTCAATGCAAGTTTAACTCTCAGAAACCCAGAAACTCGACACCTGTAATCCCACGGCACTTCATTAAATATTTTTCTAGCCCTATTCAGTATCTTTCCAGCTAGCTATTTCATGCAAAATAGTAGCCTATTAATCTTCATTTTTTAAACTACCGGCATGTAATACAACCTTTTTAAGACGATCCGGCGTGAGTAAACTCGCTGAGGTTTTGTACTTTTTCTACTTGTATTTTTTTTTCATTGTTTTTCGTTACGCTACCAGTATTACAGTTGTTAAATTTTTATGCATTTTTGCTTGTACGACATCACGAAATGTTTCATAAAATTGTATTAAGTTTGTTTTCAAGTTTTCTTTTTTATGTTGTTTGTTTCGAGGCTCAACTGGTTAATTATTATGTAACAGAATACGTAAGGATATTTTTATGCATGGAATTGATGATTATGAATTTTTGTTTTATTAGGTACATATACTTGTAAATGGTTGTTGGTTACCAAATTAATCGGTAGTGGTGGTATTTTAATCGAAAATCAAAGCCAATGATAGTTGTAAACGTTCAAAAACCATTAAAGAGGATAAAGTATTAGATGTACACAGGCGAGAGGTTTTATTTGAATAAATTCAGATTATCTATAATTAAACATCGTGTAACTTCCACCGGGCATTTCTCAAAGCCAATACTGACAACTAAACACGTTATTATTATTTCGTGCATCGTACTATTGGGGAGGCGTAGGCTTTAAACGTCTACAGTCTAGTATATATTCGTAGTAAATTATAAAAACGACATCAAAGAGAGGTTAACTTCTGTTTTCTTTGCGATTTCATGCTCTTTTCGCGAACGTTATATAAATATTCAGTTTGAAAGAGGGTCGTTAGTAATTGGTCTAAGTGATCAGAGGATAGCGTTGCAAATCGTTAATATGAGTTTCAGGTAGTGTAAAGGCTCGGCTGATTTTATTTGAAGTGATGGGAGTTGGACACAGCATTGCTCAGCGGTAAGTAAGGATGCGTTTAGCTGTACAGAAAGTAGGTTTATCAGAATTAAAATACACTTTGACGGCTTTCTCTGCATACGGAATATAATTAATCATTTTGCAGTCTCTTCAATCTGTCAGCCTTCTGGCAATCTACCCCGGTTTTTGCATGGGTCCAAAAGAATATCCGATCGTTTCCAAGTATGTTTACCCGCAGAACTTAATATTGCCAAAAGTCTCATCCGAAAACGATCCAACTGTTTCGGAGTTTAATGTAGGTATAGTGTTTATATTGGTGCAGAAGGTAGTCAAAAAGAAAAGAGTCCCGACTATTCCCTTTGGTGTATTTTTCTGACAGCTACATAGACAAATATGAATACATAAGTTTATCTTAATTAATTTTTCTTTTTCTGAGACTTTCAGGACTCAGAGTGTTTGTTCAAAATGGTATAAACGATTGATGAGTCTATTCATATTTTTATGTCAATTTTAACCTAAATGTAATAAAATGGCTCATTTCCTAAATCGCTTTACGCACATGCCTACTCCATAACCAAACAAAAAAATATTATAACTTTGCTATTCAGAAATGAATCGCGTTATATAATTATTATCTTCTAGATTACACGGTTCATTTAAAAGGGAACCGTTTGTAGTCAAAGTCAGAAGTTTTTGAAGAGGAAAAATATTGTAATATAAACATTTAACAAAAATGTACGTAATTCATTTAGATGGCTTCCGAATTTCGTTTAATCAAAATATTAATATTCGCAGAATTTTCTACATGACTGCTTTATTGTTAATCAAAGGCGAATTATTTGAAATGGTTTATGGTCAATGCTGCATGTTTCACTGCTTTGTAGGTCTTATGCCTTAACTTGTGGTACGTCGTGAGGGCTTGAGTGATTCTCAGTAGCATGGTATCTACGCATGTTGTCTAGAAATGGTTTATTGGTTTCGATCGCTGCTAAGTGTACATAAAGTGGCAGCAACATTTTAACAGGCGTAACTTTTCTTTTAAATGTGGCTGCCACAGTCTTTACATACAATATAATCTAAGTATAATTATCTACATCTTCGGAAATATAAAATTTGTGTAATTTTCTAGCTTAGGTATACTCACTTAAACCACCGCTTTGTTTGACTTCCAGTAGCGGGAGAGTCGTACAAATCAATTGTTTCTTGCAATATAAAATATTTAATCAAGTTTAATATTAATTTACTTATTACTTCTTTGTGCCACGCTTAGACCAGTCATCATCTTTGTAGTCATTCATCTGACTAGTCCAACCAAATATGACTGTATATTAACTTTTCCACAGAGCGACTGCCTGCATGACCTTCCTAGCCAAGGGATAGCAATATTCCACGGTTTAGACCAAAGTCAGCTCATTCAGAGGTACCGACTCCCCATTACGATTGGCAAAAATCTTCATGACAGCTGAGCTTGGCGGCTTATCGTGCTCTCCGAGGCACGGGGCAAGGGTCAACGCTCATAGTATGTCGAATACTATCCAACAATTAGCGACATGGCTTGTTCAATCCCATTTGCAGATTATGACAAAATGCCTATAATAATTGAATATGTCATCAATTTGGGCTTTTATTTCTTGTGTAGCAGTGGCTAAGTTAACGACAAACCACTTTAACAGTTACGCCGTAATAAAAAAAATAACTACAAGATCACCGTTGAGATAATTAAATATTTTCATTGCTACTAAACTATTATATTACCGTTTAAGAATCTTATCTCCAAGGGATGCCTGGCACTTGAAACTTTTCTCATTATAAGGCTGTTAAAAGGAAGTAATTTAAAAGGTGAGAACGGGAATAAACAAAAATAAGAAAAATAGAAAAAAAGTCGCCCAGGAATCTAATTAAAAAGTACTTGAGTTCTGAGCGTATATTTTTTCACTCCGATATTCTTTTTTTCTTATCTTGGGTTCTGACAACGCTACATAGGTGGCTGAATGCGACGATTAGTTTGTTAATCTCATAAGATCACGTTGTGTTTGCTTAAAAGTACAATATCAATGCAAAAGATAGGATTCCTATACATAAGATATGTAGCAACATATATCTATTTTATCTTTGCTTTAGTGGTTAACCAGAGGAAAATCTAACTGATAGTAAGGAAACAATTGGATGTGTCTTCAACCATAAGAGAAACAACATTCACCTTAAGTACATCACATTTCTTTTTAAAAAGAGCAAAATATAGCTCTTTGTTTATCTTTGCTTTGACTATAACGCAGAGGAATCTATATTAGAAGAAAACTTTCCACGCTGAATCTTCACTTGATCGAAATCAAATGAAGAGGGTCATATTAGATATATGTATTGATTATTCCTACGTCTCGACTCTCGACAGCCAGTACCTACATTAATGAATGTTCGAGAACATTTGTATTAATTCTATTGTAATGAACATAACAATCCGATATCACGATTTGCGATTGTTATAATACTATCAATGCGAGCTAAGGATATTATAGGTGCATGAATATTCTAGAACAACCAGCCAAATTGTGCCAACTGTTAATTTACATAAGCGATGTTATCAGTGGCCAAAGGACATTGTCGAAATCGGTTCATGAATCAACGAATTGACCCTTATGCTCGACAAATATAATTGGGTAGATAAATCATTTTTAGCTAGAATTTTATCTGGAAGCTCATGAAACGATGCACAGATGTGTATACAGTAAATCACATGTAGATAATATATCATGAGCATGGACTCTGTTTCCTTTACTTCGTAGTCCGAAATACATTATTTTGGACTTAATATGGTCGCCAGTTTAGTTCCGACCTAATTTATCAATAAAAAAAATATCAACTGTATTTTTGTATCATCTCGATGGTGGTGGAGCCACAAACTACACGCTCGACCTCTGCTCTTAAAGCAGGCCAAGGGTGGGTGGCCAACTGTGACTGTCGCCCATAGACGTTCACAGACTACCTAATAAAACCACCGAGGTATCAGTCGACCACAGCAAAGAGGTTACACAAATCTGGGTTAGCACATTGTTTCACGGCCCAGCCAACACTACCATACCATTCACGTTGTTGCTAAGACGGCTAAACCCGCCGCATTATTTCACGATTCTATCCCCCCGAAATCGGAGAACTTTTATAAATCTTATTTCCTTTTGTTTATTTTTACTGGCTTGATTTCTTTTTTATTTACATATTTGGCTTCGGCTATTTTAAAACAATTGCCTATTAACCTGTCGCAAGTGTTTTGTGTCATATTATTCGTATCTTGACCTTTTTGGCAATGCTTCGAGCAGTTTTGTTTTTTATTTTCTGACATGCCAGTGTTTTCAAATACCGATATCAGGTTGCCAAATTATAAGTAGTACCTACGAGCTATTTTCTACTATTTCTACGGTATATATACTGAAGTACTGAAATACAAAGCTTGGTATGCACATTTTTGTTTCGTTCTTTGAGGTTATACTGACAAATTCAGTCAGAATTAGAACTGACTTAACTCATGGTAAATCGCACAAAATAGTATTTTATGAAGCTGTAACTCTGCCTGACTATTGCTCTGACTGACAAAAAAAGATACCTATTTTAACTCTTAAAAGAGTATCAACGTGATTAAGATCTGTCAACAAAAACTGTATAATATAAAAACAAATCGCGAATGTAAAATAATTTATTACTGCTTTGTACATAAAGACATCAATTAGGTGAATATTCATGATCTATTAGGTTTCCACTATCGGTTAAACGTTCAATATCGGTATACACAAGCTGCCGGCACGTCGTAGTTATACCATAAGTTAGATTGCGCGTAAGCCATCAGTCTTGCCTATACACACACGTTTAAGGCGCTGCGTAATGTGGTTCTACCATTAACATGATAATACTGTTAAAGCGCAGACAGTTAAAGTCTCATCTTAAAAATAAAACACATTACACACTTACATCGTCTAACATTGCAATTGAAGGATATAAACATGGATATAAAAAGATTTTTATTTTGGTTTCACATTTACCAAAAGATCTAGAATTTCAATGTCTACTATGACGCGCAAATAGTACCTACATAAAATTTCAACAGAAATCAGGCGATTCAAGTTGTTTCAATCTATCTATATGACGTAATTCAACCAAACAGTACCCTATACAATCTGGCACAAAGTTAACTGCGCAGTACACAAATAAAAAAAGAAAATCTACCACTAAACATCAAGTAGATAGTCAAATGAAGCGACATAATTCGCCGATGTATATGTAAATCGCAATGCTACAATCGTAATATTCAATTTCGCTATGCACGTTAGAAAATCCCCATATTATGAATATGCATACGAGCGGCGAGTTGGCATCAAAAAGCGTGTATCCAGTGCTTTTTATTTTTTATCGAATTTCGTTTTAGGATTCCGCTCCGTAGGTGTTGCTTGGTGTTCGAACTTTTAAATTACTATGTGCTTTTTTTTAAGAATGGACTAAAATGGCGTTCGTTACGTTTCTATGTAGGTGCTGACGTCATTTTTGGTTGGGTGCCTCTACTGGAAATTTTTAGACTTCAATAAGTATTAGGTATATAACTGACTAGCTTTTGCCCGCTGCTTCGCAAGCGAAAATTACGATTACATAAAATATTTTGTACAAACACAACTCAAGGAACATACATACTAAATTTAACCTTCTTGCGCCCAGTTATTTCGGCTGTAATGTGTCTGTCAGTCAGTCAGTAACGAAAAGATTTTATTTACACAGATTGAAGTGATTTTTACACAAAATCTGAATCCCTTTTCCACCCTCTTAGGGGAAAATTTCCAAAATAAATCTTTGTGTTCGCTAACGTCATTTGCCGATCCAATAAACAAAGTATGAAGTTAATCCCTTGAAGGCATAAAAGGTTATGTGCAAATTATGACTCCCCTTTTTACCTACTTAGGTAAGAATTTCCAATTTGTATACAAAGTTTGAAGTTAATCGATTGAGGGAATAAAAAGTTTCATATAAATTCTGACAACCATTTTAACCCCTTTAGGGGCAAAATTTCCAAAAAAACCCTCTCTTAGTGTGCCCTACATACTATACATCTCAAGGAACATACATGCTAAATTTCATCTACTTGCGCTCAGTTGTTTCGGCTGTAGTATGTCTGTCAGTCAATCAGTAACGCAAGGATTTAATATACAGACAGATTATATAAATAAATAATATTTGACTGCCTCCGTGGTACAGTGGATAGCGTATGCGTCTGCTAAACGGGAGATCTCGTGTTTGATGCCCGGGTCGGGCAAAAGTATTACTGAGTTTTTCCCAAGTCTCAGAAGCAGCACGGAGTCTGCCAATGTGCCCGGTACTGGCAATAGGCTCGCCCGCTATTACGTGGAACCTAATATGCAACATGGCGAAATGTGGGTGTAATATTACACCTCTGCCTACCCCTTCGCGGATACAGGCGTGAGACTATAAAAAAATAAACAAACTGTCTGTAATCTCAACAACACTTTAAAAAATCTGGCTGCCAGTATTTTTCGGTTGTAGTTGACCAATTCATTAGTATGCCGATGCTCGCCCGGCTATCCGTTTGTTCGGAAAGCGGACAAATCAAAAAGTTTGCATGTTTTTTTCAACACGTGATGCAGTTTAGTTTCAAACGATATTTTTATTGGAAGCTATTGTTGTCATGATATTGGTTGTGTTTTGGTAGAATATGTACTATATATATATATATACACATATATATAGTAGGTATTATATTAAAAAATCTTATAATATACTATTATAATATATATTACTCGGGAATATCCAGAGGTAGATTTGTAATGTAAAGTGTTCAGGAGCCTGGGCACGAAAACATTTTACTTTAAGTTTATGTCCGAACTTTGCATAGATAATATATCTCCGCCAATGTATAATGTAATCATTGAACCAACGGCCGCAAGACAAATCATCATCATAACTTATCCGTTCGTAAATCATTATACAGTACAGGTTTTGAACCCACAACATTCTTGACTACGACGCTTAAACATACTCCATTCATGCAGTCATCATATTTATGATTTTACTTATGGCTACAGGCGATAGAATTCGTAATTGTACTGTCAATAATACTACTGTCAAAAGCAATTTTAAGACAAGATTTCATTACCCATAACAGAGTATTAACAAATTGAATATGAAAAAGCACATTTTCACAAACGCCACACATCACACGCAAAACGTAATTCACTTTAAAAAATACGGCTCAATTCTATTCATATTTATATCCACCTTATCTTTTATTTTTATTTTGCATTGTAAAGCGGCTACAAATTACCGCGGTTGGAATCAGCAAGCCGACGCGACGGCCAATAAAATTAAAAGGAATAAAGATTTCACCTGAATACGTCAAGTGGCGGCCTTTTTTTGATGCTAGAGTTCTGCAGTTGGTAATTAATTGTCCTGTTTCTATTTCTGTACAGTTTGTTGTAGAAAAGAACAATTGTTACTGGTTAAAAGCTTGCTTAGCTTTAAGGTGCTATATTATAAGGACTACGGTTCTCGCATTTTATTTAATTTAAGTGGTACTTTTAATATTCTGTTTGTGCATCATTCTGTTAGTGATAAGAAAGTATATGTGTATGCAAAATCACTATATTTGTATTTTTTTTTTTGCTTTTATTTATTTTGTAAGTAAGTAAGTGATTATTGATACCCAAGGTGTATGTCTAGCTATATTCAGATACAGCGAAAATATCTCCACCGGATTGTATTAATATGATTATAATTTTATTTTCGTCAGATATGGAAACTTTCTTGATAATTTGATAAACCAAGTTTAGTTGCTAGGTACCTTTAAGCCAAGTCACGGTATAAGCACAAGTCTTTAATAGTACTAAACCAATGACATTTCTTTTCCTTTAAAGTTATTTTAATAAAATTATAAGTATAACGTTAGCAATTAGCTTATCACGTATATCAACTAAATTGTTTGAAAACATGTTGGTGGCAATTAATTAAACGAAAATATAATTTATTTGCACATCTGTTTCTGTTTTTTAAAATAAATAATATTGTAAGCATTAATTCATAATTGTTTTCTAGGTAATATCAATGATAGCTTAGAGAGGCAGCGATAACCTAGTGGATATACCAAAAACCTGCTATGCAGAGGGTATCGGCGCGCACCACTGGCTTCACTGAGATATGTGCGTATTGAATTGTTAACTATCGCTTGCCCTGTGCCTCGGAGAGAACATTAAGGCGTCGGCTCCGACTGTCTTGAGAATGTCTAACAGCTATTATAGGGAGTCATTACCCAGTACCTAGGAATAAAGTAATACTAGCCTAAACCATGGAATATCGCTATCCGTTTGGGTTGCGGCGGTCAGACTGGCAGTCGCTCAGTGGAAAATAATATTCAGTCATATCTAGTTAGACTAGTAACCGGACCTCGAGCTACAACTGGTATAACGCATACATACATTCATATCGTCACGCCTTTTATCCCCAAAGGGGTAGGCAGAGGTGTATTTCTACACCCACCTTTCGCCAGATATACCTAAGTCCCACGTAATAAGGGGCGAGCCCATTGCCGTACCGGGCACATTTCCAGACTCCGTGCTGCTACTGAGAATTTCGTGACAGAAAACCCAATAACACTGCCCGACCCAGGAATCGAACCCGGGACCTCCCGATCCCACGCGCACATTTATGCTGCGAGACCAACGAGGCAGTCGTATAGGGTTTGATGTCGAGTTTTCCGTCTCTACGCAAAGATGGTATTTGCATCGTGTTATCCCTTAGTCGCCTCTTACGACACCCACGGGAAGATAGGTGGTGGTGACACTTGTATTCTATGCCATCAACCACTCGGCTTTACGGGTATAACGCTTGGAGCATGATATCAATAGGCTGTGGGAAGATGGTAAAATTAATCAATCTCTGTTGATAATTACTAGTCTTAGTGCAAATGAAATCAAGTAGAAGAATCTATTTTTAATTTATTTATAGTCTGACGCCTGTATCACCGCAGAGGTAGTCGGAGGTGTAATATGTGACGTCGTACATCTCCGTCTGAACTGTGACGTCGAACGTAGGAGGGATCGCCTCTGCCCGCGCGCCCCGCACGCCATATATAAGCGTGCGGTGCGACGCTGTTCAATCTCCCCTCTGCTCCAGCTCACGGCCATCAGTTAAGTCTTCTTCCTATCAAGACCCTGGCCTTCGGAACACCAGTGAACAATAGTGAACACCCGTGAACACCAGCTTTACTTGTCGGACCACGCCCTGAATTTACTCATGTTCTCAATTAGTAAAAGTCTTAGTTTTAAAGTAGCTGTATTGTATCTACCTATATAGGCAATTATATCGTGAAGTGTACTATTCTAAAAGTGTTTTCATTTGTAAGTAAAACCTGATTTTCTTCCTTTTTTTGATCGGCGAGTGATTGAGTCTGGCTCACCACCTACAAACCAATCACCCGTGCGACAAATATTTCACCCATATTTCGCCAGTTTATGAGTTTGAGGTCCTGGGTGAGCCCATTGCCATTGCTGGGCACATTACTAGACTCCATGCTGCTACTGAGAATTCTAATCTCTAAAATTCTCGGCAAATCAATTTCTTCATCATCGCAACAAGTAAAATATTATGATAATTCAATCACTTTCTAAAAGTTTTGCCATCTCGATGATTGCCTAAATACGATTTTAAACTTTCGCGATTTGTATACATCATACAAAATTAATTAGCGGGTCTTAATCGCGTACAATTAATTTATTTAAGGTATAATAACCTATTTGTTTACGTTTCGCTCGTCTTGCACCGAGCGTGGTCGCGGAGAGACTGATGAGAGCTCAGCGGCGTCTTGTGGAAGTGCGGGTTTCGACACCTACCCTCACTTGGTCTTTATTTAAGTTCGCACTGTCGGTACTTCGACACACTACACTAATGACGTCTACACACTGTTGAGATTGATCACTGCGGCGGTGTTTACATTTGCTGATGACTGGATTCCAAGTAGCCGATGATCTATATCCATCCTCCCGATTGAAATTGTTATATTTCTTGATTTCTACCGCTTCAGGTACTATCCTGGAGTAATGGTGATGATCGGTGGATAAGACTTGTGGTTGATGCAGTTCTATCCAGTGGTTTGGTCCAGACTCCAACAAATGCTCAGCTATAGCAGACTTATTAATTTGTCGGTTTTTCACAGTTGCGATATGTTGCTTTACTCTTTCAGCAATTGTACGCTTAGTCTGCCCAATATATGAACTACCGCAGCTGCAATCGACTTTGTAGACGCCAGGTGTTTGGAGAGGAATGACATCCTTTGGGGTACGCAGATTATGTGCTATCTTAGAGAGCGGACTGTATACAGTCTTGATGGAGTATTTCTTGAGTACTGTTCCAACCTTGTCCGTCACTCCCTTTAGATACGGCTTGTAAGCCGGCACTCTGCTCACTTCAGGTCTACGATCTTTCCTCTTCAGACGGAGTATCTTCTTCTTGTATCCGTTGCGCCTAAGTACCTCCTGAGCATGTGACAGTTCACTATTTAACTGTTCAGGGTCACACAGGTTATACGCTCTGTTCACTAACGATGACACAACGGAATCCAAATGCCGCGGATGGTGGTGCGAGCTCGCGTTAAGATACCTGTCTGTGTGTGTCGGTTTCCTATATACAGTGTGTCCAAGGGTACCATTATTTCTCACTGTCACTTTAACGTCCAGAAAGGGTAGCGATCCGTCTACCTCCATTTCTCTTACATGCCGTATCTAAAGGGAGTGACGGACATGGTTCGAACAGTACTCAAGAAATACTCCATCAAGACTGTATACAGTCCGCTCTCTAAGATAGCACATAATCTGCGTACCCCAAAGGATATCATTCCTCTCCAAACACCTGGCGTCTACAAAGTCGATTGCAGCTGCGGTAGTTCATATATTGGGCAGACTAAGCGTACAATCGCTGAAAGAGTAAAGCAACATATCGCAGCTGTGAAAAACCGACAAATTCATAAGTCTGCTCTAGCTGAGCATTTGTTGGAGTCTGGACCAAACCACTGGATGGAACTGCATCAACCACAAGTCTTATCCACCGATCGACACTATTACTCCAGGATAGTACGTGCAGCGGTAGAAATCAAGAAATATAATAATTTCAAATGGGAGGATGGATATAGATTATCGGCTACTTGGAATCCAGTCATCAGCAAATGTAAACACCGCCGCAGTGATAAATCACAACAGTGTGTAGACGTCATTAGTGTAGTGTGTCGGAGTACCGACAGTGCGAACCTAAATAAAGACCAAGTGAGGGTAGGTGCCGAAACCCGCACTTCCACAAGACGGCGCTGAGCTCTCATCAGACTCTCCGCGACCACGCTCGGTGCAAGAAGAGTGAAACGTCGGAAACAAATAGGTATTTATACCTTAAATAAATTAATTGTACGCGATTAAGATCCGCTTATTTATTTTGTATGATGCCTAAATACGACCCAAAGTCAGAAAACTGTCCTTTAACTAACATCTAAAACCGATGATACAATTTTGCAACCAATTCTAAAGAGGATCTCCAAATCTTTATATTTATCGAATCTTCGTGCGGCTGTTTTGCAGCTAATACGACGGATCCCGAAAGGCGTCTAGGCCGAATTCACCTCGGATCTTAACCTCCACCGTAAAGGCAAAGTTACTCCCTACCACTACGGATATCCCAGCCATACTGATCCATATAGACTCAGATTGTAAGAAAATGCGTTACATTCAAAATAACGCTACTTAGAAACTGCTAAACGAAATTCTACCTTAACGTGTTAAAATAAAGTTGAATTTTGCGTGTAAAGGCTTTTTTGTTAAGCTCCGAATTCAAAGTTGGTAGTTGAAAGTCAGCCGCCGCTCATTTTTCCATAACAGTGTTTAAACGGATATCTTATTTTTTTTCAATCCAAGTTTGCTCGTCGTTAAGTAAAGTTTTGATTTCGGAATTGTTGTGTTGTTTTTTTTTTGTTGTTGTAAAGATACTTTGTTTTTTAATTATGAGCAATTTTTTGTTTCAAATAACCTTTGAAAGTTCGGCATTGTTGTCATGTTTATGATACTATGAATCTACAAGTGGATGTTTTGGTAAGTAAGTATGTATATTTAACTAGCCGAGCCCGTGATTACACCCGCTTATTATTTAAAGCTACTGCTCTGCACCCGCCTCTCATAGCATGACGTTATATAAATAGACTATAGCATTCCTCTATCAATGGGCTATCGAACAAAAAAAATAAAATCGAACCAGTTGTTCCTGAGAGTAGCGCGTCCAACCAAGCAAGCAAACGTACAAACAAATGCTTCAGCTTTGTAATATTACTATAGATGGTGATCCATATTCACCATTAGAATAAGTCGTAAAGCTGTCGGTCCCGAATGTTATGAAAATCTGTGAAAGAAAATCTGTGACGTGGAGAGAATTCCGTTCAATATCCTAATACACTAGCCTTATCATAGAATATCGCTAGCTCTCTCGGTCGTGGAGGCTTACAGGCACTCGCCTATGCCTTAAATCGCCAGCAAGAAGGCGGGCTCGATAAGAAAATCAAGGCTTCAAGATTTTTCAAACAATGATGGCGCCGGGATAGTGTTGAAAAAATAAAAAGTACGGCACCCTTCCCCTTTACCTTCACCGGCTGCACCTTCTCATGCCAGCAATATTGCTACATATGTACGAATGAATTATACATATGCAAATGGCATATATAAAATTGTTGCGCTACAGACTGACTGAAAACTGTTCCGCGGAAAGTGTATCGTAAACTTAGAACGCATTTCCTGAAATTTCCCCGATATCGAGCATTAAAAAGTAAATTTAAAAAATATACGCAGTGGTAGCTGCGAGAAACCCCTTGTTAGCTATTCTTTGCATAGGTTATAAAAGGGAACTCAAGCATAACTACGTGCCTCCTAGCTTTCCTATTGAAGATAGCAATAAAAAAATAAATTACAACCTTTTTCCATTCTATTTATGACATATGAGACGGAGGATCTCAGGTAGGATGTTGGGGTTCGAGAGAAACACTGCTAGGCTGAACAGGTTCTTTATTATGTCTCACTACCGCTTACATATAGTATGACCGAACTAGGTAAGCACTGGCCTGAGGGCTGGAGTGTAGACTCCGCTGCTTTCAGACTCTCCTAGGGTAGCTGTTTGTAGGGTCGCCGATGAGCTGGCCAAGGTGCGCGTTGTGTAGGCAGCTCGGTGGTCGAGGTTCAGGCTGAGCGGGGTCTCAGGCGGTGCAGCCGATGTGGGCCGAGCGGTGAGGCTCAGGCGTCCGTGGCCTGGCTGTAGGAGCTCGTAGGCAGGAACGGAGGCTTGGGTGGCGGCCGGCTTGTAGCGGCACGGCGCCAGCAGCTTGTGGCTTGTAGCACGTAGGGTGAATCGTAGCCCGTAGGAAGAACTGTAAACAGCACAGAGAATACACAACAACCGGTCAGGAACAGGCCATTCCTAGATCGGCTGTTATGCTTAGGAGACACAGATACTACAGACAGAACATATAGGCACACAGACGACTAGAATATGCTTACCCCCAGCGGGACAGTAGATAGGAAGTAGAATAATACTTGGTTGTCACTACAACCATCAGCGATGTGTAGCGGCAGCGTTCCGACGTCTAGGGAAAGTGACCGATTTAGATCGCGCACCCATCTTATATAGGTATAGGCCTATGAGTCACTGATTGACTGTACTCTGAACATTACCATATTTGGTAATATTGCGAACGCTCTGCGGCTAAGCTGGCGTTAAGCGCCTGCGAGATATTATAACGCAATACGTGGAGTATTACGTTACACATTAAGCTGTCAGACTATATAACTTCAATCAAAAAACATATACAAAACGTATCAAATAAATAGGTCATCATATATACATAGTAATTTATCTAACATCAATAAATAAAACATCGTATGCCTGATAAAAGCAACTAAAGCGATACAAAATAAAATTCAAGAATGATTGAGCGGACTCACTTTCCGCCATCGATCTCAACCCCTAAGAGCTCAAATGAAATAAATTCGTAAAAATATATCAAAAGAGTACTAGGTTAGGGATGTTCTAATTCAAATCTAGGTATTATAATATTTGTGTTTATGTTCTTGATGTTGAAAATAAAAGAGATATAAAAACACGCAATCGAACCCTCCTGAAAATCACCTCCTTTTGGAAGTCGATTAAAAACGCGATCATTAGTCCATTTAGAAAATGACCTTGACACTGACTTGTTTTACGAAGAATAAACTACTTGTTCTGACTATAGCAGCGACAGCCTAGTAGAGATACCAATAGACTGCACTGCAAAGGGTATTGGGTCCGAATCCACGGCGGATATTTACCTGGAGTTATAATAAAATTGCTCTGCATTACAGAGAACCTTATGTATTTTGTACCCACGAATATGACATCTAGCGGGAACAACGCAAAATAATTATGTATCAGCTTTAATTTTATTCTTACATAGTTCAACGTATATTGTATTTGTATTAAAAACACTAGTCAGTGGACTACATTAAAGAAAACAGCAAATTAAATTACACGATGCTTTATAAGGACAAAAAAGCTTTTAACGAGTTTGATAACATAATAAAAGCGTAGAACCTATTACAAGAATCTAAACTAAAGTAATTTAATATTATTAGGCAATCTATAAGCTTAAGCTTTTTTAGAAAACACAAAATAAGAAAAATCTAAATTTAAATCCGTGACCTTTTTATAAACATAATGCCAGTGAATGATAAGCATGAACATCCAAAATTAATATAAATATTTGTTTTAAAATATTATGGTCAAAATATTTTGAAGCTAATATTAACGTGTTTCACATCCCTATTTCAGGATTTCTAGCTGAAGGAATAAGTTCAACCCTATAAAGGCTATGAGCCTTCAAAGACCCATTTATAACACGAGATTCTTTCAGGTCCTTTCAAGACACGGAGCAGGTTTAAACTGTTTCACTTAGTTTAAACGATTAAACATCATTTGAAGCTCCTGTTTCAAATGATGTTTGCTTGTTTTAGTAAATTGATATTGAATTTTCTGTAACGATTTTGAGTAGAAATGTTTCTAGTTGTAGTATGCCAGTTTTCTCATTTTAGATAGAATATACCATTTTCTCATTTTAGTACCAATGGCTACAAGTTCTGCTTAATTTGGGACTGAATGGTGTTGTGTGTATGTGGTAGAATTATATCATAACATCCATGATTTCTGCCCCATTTCTCCTTCATAGACATACAATCTTATAAAATCGTGGAAGTCAGTGAACATTTCAGAAAAATACGTGAATACTTTTATGAAATAAATACTTGAACGTGCTCCTGTATAGTTTAAATGTCTATGTCGCGTCGCTGTATCGGTGTCGGGCTATGAATTCGATCCTTGACTAAAAACTTTTTAGTCAGCTGAAGTGTTATTTGTGTCCGTTGGTTGAATTTTTGTATAGGAAGAATTATTGGTAGTCCGAGCGTTGTCTTATGAAAAGGAATAATTGTTTCAATTAATTCATGACTAATCTATCTTCTTCATTGCAGAAGTTTTTTTTTATGGTGGACTATTAATGTATTGTAAAGTTATAATTTAATAATATCTCGCATATAATTGTTCATATTATTATAAGAATATATTAAGCTTAGTAAACACTAAGCACTTACGAATACCATTGCAGGCAAATTACACGAAAAACTGTCAACGGAATTGCGTCATACCGACGTCAAAAGACTGGAACTCTGCAGATCTAATTAAAGAAATCGAGGTGGCACGGTGGAGCATTCAAACTGCAAGCAAAACATGCCGCAACTCTGCTAACTTTGTAAATGTAGCCTGCACTTGGTGGTAACTCACTTAAGTTCGCTACTGAAAGGTCGGTGGCACTGTAAGCTTAGCTAAACTTAAAATCGTTTTGTCTCCATCGCTGTGTTACGCCATGATTGAGTTCTTCTTGAATACCCGTTAATGATGTTGTTTGATGCGAATAATTAATAATATGCTGTAGTTAACGCGACAGGCGATTGGCGTTAGAAAATAAAGTTTTACTGAGACAATGTTACTTTGCAACTATGGGTGTTAAGGTCGGTTCGTGTCATTTGATTACCCTTGTGTTCGAAAACTCTCAAAAGGTCAATAATAATCGTACTAAGAAAAGGCGAATTAAATGCGAAAAATATTTTATTAAGCGGTGTGATCAAAGCCGTTTCGTCAGTTCTTTGTTCCCCAATTAAAAGGTGGGTACTATAAAAAACTATTCAGTTTAGTTAAAACGCTTGCGTTTCAAGACCATTTTTGTGAAATGAGTCCTGTGATTAGGTTTTTGATGAACAAACTTAACATTATGAGCAACTAATATTTTAAACCCTCTGTATAATTAAAATATAATTCCTTTCAATATTTTTTATGTTTAATATTATAATATGATTTCAAACGAATAATCGCCTATCTTAATTCTAGTCGTTCCCTCGTTGCTCCGAACATGTGCGGAGAGCTTAACGATTTCCGAAGAAAACATATACCCATATCGCTTGTATAGAACAAGGTTAAACAAGTCAAATAAATAAATATTTAGATATACTTTTCGTACATAGCTAAGCTACATCGCACATCTCTAGTGAATACGTAGCCTAATTTCCCAGGAGTTTAGCGATGCGCAGTCATTAACCGGCCGTATGAGGCAAACTCGACAACTTGGACGTTTTGATAGAATGACCTGTTCTGTAGTGTTAATATTGGTAAATATCATCGTTATATGAAAAATTACTATATGTGAACATACAAACATATACACCTGAACATACATACCTGTAAAAGTTTGTAATTTTGTATATGTTTTCAAACGATTGCAAGGGCCTGAATTCGATATGGAGTTAGACAGAATGAAAGAGAATATTCGGTATTTTTATAAAAGCACTAAATTTGAAATTATGTACTAGGTACGGCCTAAGTGTATCTTAAGATAACGCTAGAAAAATGTGGATGTGCTATATTGTCTTATCAGATCGTCTGCCAGACCTACTTCCATTCAATATTTACAATATCGTCCATTATAATACTTTTTTGTGTTTTCTTTTACGTACAAAGATTTAAACTCACGCCTTTTTCCAGTCGGCGCAGGCAGAGACAACACAAAAACTTATAAACCTCACGTGTTTCCTGTACATTCACTACTGTTTCATACATTCATTCTATGTATAATATGTATGTATTTACAAAAAAATAGTACATAAGTATGTTTATCCACTATCTAACCCATAGTACAAGCTCTGCTTAGTTTGGGACTAGATGGTGTTGTGTGAATGTGGTAGAATATATATATATATATATACATATATATATATATTATATACATGCTTCTTTTATTATCTATTATTACGAAATGTATAAACAGAGCACAAATTTGGCAAGGCAATATCTGTGAAAAAGTTAAATAAAAATGGTATATTTTGAATGCAGGTACAACTTAATGTTTGGGTATATGAAAGCGTAATTAAGTTTCAATGCAATTATCACAACTAATTTGATTTTATTAGTTAATGTGATACTCGATTGATTAAATATTGAAAGGTCCGTAATTAATATGGTGTATTCGAACTTTCAAAGGCCTCATGAGAAGAACTCGAGATTATGTCGTGACGATACATACGACTTTACTCTAATTCACATCACAACACTAGAAGTCTGTCAGAAGACATCTTGTACTAATATATAAAGCTGAAGAGTTTGTTTGTTTGGTTGAACGCGCTAATCTCAGGAACTTAATATTTGGGTGTATGTTCAGATTTGAAAAATTGTTTCAGTGTTAGACAGACCATTTATCGAGGAAGGCTGTATAACATCACGCTATGAGCAACGCGAGCAGAGCAGTAGCCTTATAATATATAACGCGAGTGTAACCGCGGGCATCCTCTAGTACTCAATATGAATGAAATATACAATAAACATGCCCAAAGAAAAAGCGCACACTGCGCACGCTTAAATTTCTTTGCCCTTCCTAGTAATAAGCAATTCCTTGCTAGTCGCCATCTTTACGAGAAAATGCTTGAGGATAATGTTGAAAAACAAAACAGTTACATGGAGAAATTCGACGTAGGTATACAATTTGCAATCATAAAACGATAAAGGTAAAAAAATCACTGAATATATAATCACAAAGGACTGTGAAATTTAAAATAGGTTAACAGTAAATGATCTGTAATTATTTGATATGATAGTGAGAAACTATAAATAAATAAACTATCATTACTATCTGTAGTGACTGTGGTTGGTCAAATTACACAGTTAAAATCGTTTGATACGTACGCAGCATTAAACTGTGCAATATGCAAATATTGCTCCAGTGTTTCATATGCCCTTGTACGCGTATAATTTCAAGCATTAGTTTACTAAGTTAATTATTTTAACATATCATAATATTAGGTAAGGCTGCGGTCTCAACTATAGTGTTGAGCGTGGCGACAGCGGAATGCGGAGCGGGGCAGTAGTGAACTATGACAGTCAGGATGACCATGACAGTGAACACCAATCAGAGAGCATTAGGTACGTCACATAGTGCGTCCGCCATAGATGTTGTTGACGTTTTGGTAGTAAATACAACTAAAACGTCAAACTTTGTACCTTTCAAATTGAATATAATAAAATAAAAGTGGGTACACCAGACCAGACTTCATTCACGATTTGTTTTGTTTGCACTTCGTGACATCACTCAACCACCATGATGGTTTACAGCGTTTTCGCGTCAAATTAAAAAAAGGTTTTTAAGAAGCCGTAATTAGTAATGTTGCTAATCGATTTTTGAAGGAAAATTCAGATATTTCGGTTTAACATCTAATAAGGGAACGATTCAATCACTAATTACATTTTAGGACATAAGCTTATTAAGCTTATTTTGGTTACCACTGGAGCGAAGCGGAGGTGGGTCTAAAATTTAGTAAAAACTTTGCTCAGATATGACCTATTTCTAATTGTTGTATTAGATACAGCCCCACACGTGTCTACTCCAGTGAACTCAGCCCACTTAAGTTTTGAGCAGCGAATCGCTCACCGCTCCGCCATCGCGCCTAATGTTGTCGATAGAAAAGGTGGATGGTACAATATGGATTGAATTATCGCCGCATTTCCACCCCGCTTACCGATTTAAATAAGGACGCATCTTATTAGTATCATGTCTGTTTTGGAGTGCTGTGCCGTCGGCTTAAGCAGCGACTGCAATGGCAGCGAGCGTGGCGGTAACTAATAAAATCAGGATTCAGAATCTAATACTTAATATATAAAGCTGAAGAGTTTGTTTGTTTGTTTGTTGGTTGAACGTGCTAATCTCAGGAACTACCGGTCCGATTTGAAAAATTATTTCAGTGTTAGATAGGTCATTTATCGAGTAAGGCTATAGGCTATATAACATCACGCTATGAGCCATGGGAGCGAAGCAGTAGCCTTAAATAAAGCAGGTGTAACCGCGGGCATCATCTAGTAAATAGTAAACCCAAAACTGACTAAATGTCGATTACTGCACTTTAGGCTCAGGTGGGCAGGATATTTGGTTCTAAATAGAATTCTTTAAACCTAGATAGCCTAGGTAAGCATCAAACATTGTTTATGATCAAAATAAAATCTCAACTTCAATGCCTTTTAAATCTATCCATACAGCGTCAACGTAAATAAATGTGCCCGAACAAGCTTAATTGGTCTTTGTATTTGGAGTGGGGATCTTTTTACGCGTATGTCATTTTGACTGAGAAATTTAATAAGAGGAATTCCGTAAAAGTAATCCCGTTAAAAATGTTTGTCTAAAAATAACTGCCTGGTTCATGTTGAATAAAAAGCATACCTAAGGTAGGTATACCTAAGGTCTATTTATTGAACACGAATCTGGTAGACTTTTAATTAAGTGAATAAAATATGCATTGCCTCAAAATATATATATTTTTTTCATGGTTATGGATTTTACGTGGCCAATAGGCGGCGATAGCCGTGTAGATACCAACACAGACTGTCATGCAGAGTTGCAGAAGGTATCGGGTCCAAATCCCACCACTGACTGACTTACCGTAGTTATGGGCATATTCAATTGTTAATAGTCGCTTGTCTCGGAAAGCACGCTAAGCTGTCGGAAAAGAGCTCAGATATTTACATAGAGGCGCATTTCTTATGGGCGCTCTGAAGACAAACTTTCTGTGACCCAATTTGCTGCTTGGCGGCGTGGCAGTGGCGCTGTGACAGCTGTCTCTACGAGAGCAGGAGAGACGAAGGTTCCTCCTGTGTATCTTAACTATGAGAGCAAGAGAGACGGAAAACGACGCCAGCGCCGCCAACGGCGCCAACTACGAACTAAACTGGAGACAGTTTCCACTTGGAATCGGCACACGAAATCCTTAAGAAATGCGCTTATATGTAAATCTGTATTCATTGCTGTCGGTCATAACTGGCGTTATGTGGCGTCAGTAGCCGTCAAAAAACTGTCACTGTTCTAAACCGTGGAATATCGCAATCTCCTTGGGTTGCGGACGTCTGACGGTAGTCGCTCTGTGGAGAGCTAATATTCTATCGAATCTGGTTCGACTAGTAGGCGAAACCCGAGCTCCAAAAGGAAAGTCTTGGATGCAAGTAAGATAATGCCAACATGGAACAAGCAGTGCATCTACGACACAGAACCAGCCCGAATTGCTAAAAATAGCCCTTATTTCTCAAAACCACCAAGTAGGTACCTATTAGGTAATTCTACTCAGAAAAATAAGTCTATCAAAACATTTACCTACATACAAATAAATCTTGTACTGTAATGTAGGTAGCTACCTATATTTGAAGCTGTAGGCGAACGTTAATGTTCTTATTGGTAATAGTATGTAGCATATTTTTTTTGAGAACTTGGCCCGCGCTCTGCCCACTTAAAAGTGAAGATTGAAAAATAGAATTTAGGGGCGAAAGTGGGCCGCTTCAATTAAAGGCACAAATTAAAGTAAAATTACGTAGTGTCGTGAGCGTTTTATTAGGTGGACATTTTATTTGCTTAGTTACCTGTATTAGGTATAATTATTTATTTCTTTGTGTGCTACAATTTGCTCTCGGCAACTTTTAGCTAGGTTATTACCGCGAAAGGACTTCGTTTTCATGAAATAGGCTTGCGTTTCCACCAAGAATAGCTACCTATTTGTTTTAGTCCAGGCTTTAGAATACCCTTGGATTCCTATCAGTTCCATTTCTCCTAAACAATTTTGCCGTGCCATTTTCGAGCTAGACACCTAGTCAACGAAAACTATTACCAAAGTTTTTGACCTAAAATTCAGTACTATTTAGAAAGGTCAGTCAGTTTATTTAGGTCAGACGGAGAAAAATATGCGTGGAGTTGATCGCCGTTTCTGAAAAATTGCCCCCATAAAGGCCTAGTGGGGGTGATAATGACCGTTATGGTGTTTTTCGACAGTGACCAGCTCTATCGCTTTTCCTTGTAGCGGGTACGCCCAGTGGTATTAATGGGAAGTGCATGATTAATATGGCAGTGGAAACGGCGACATAAATACGGCTCTGCTGAGATAGAAGTTTTTTACGTAAGTGCTTGTACTTGATATGTTTGAAAGTTAGACGCGCGGAGTTTGATAAAAAGGTAAATACAATTCATTTGAGTCTATCTATAAGATCCAAAGTAGGTAGATACTTAGCAGTTGCTTTACGTGGTACCTACATTCCGTGGTGATGGTGATACGTTCTGGGTTTGATTCCCACAGGAATGCAATTCTTCAACATAATATTTCTGTGTTGCAGAGAACATATGTACGTATTACACAGACATTACGGCACTTCTTTCAACGGACGCCAGGAACGCCAAACTTGGAAACAACAATTTGTGGATAGTAATGAAACTAAGGTATGTTAACTACTTCACCATGCGTGCAGTAAACATTAGGTGAAATACTTATGAAACATTTTCCAAAAGCTATCCTTACTTAAGTAATTTTAAGCCTGGACCTAAAAATATGTAGGTAGGTAGGTAAGTCTTACACCGTTCGAAGTAGGTCCCTATTTGAACATTATACCTATTAGAAAAAGATAGGTAGGTACAGGGTTGCGAGTTGGTAGAAATATACCACAAGTACCTGGTCAACCTCTTCATGGACAGTTGTTTGCAAGATTTGAAAAATAGTGACTGTGGATTAAGGATGAATGAGTTACTTGTCAAATGCCTCCTTTATGCTGATGATCAGGTTATACTTGCGTCTTCAGCGAAGGAGTTGCAGGAGATGGTAACAATCATGCATGGTGCGTTAGAGAGGAAAGGAATGAAGGTAAATGTAAGTAAAACGAAAGTTATGGTTTTTGAAAAGGAGGAATGCGTTACGGCTTGTAATGTTATGATCGATGGACAGCGAGTGGAGCAAGTGAATGAGTTTGTATATTTAGGTACGCTGTTTACAAGAGACGGTAAGAATGTAGAAGATCTTGAAAAAAGAGTTAATGCAGGTAATAGAGTGAATGGAGCTCTGAAGGCGTTTATGAATAGCCAAAACGTGTCCAAAAAGGCACGTTTGGCTGTCCATAGAGGGGTGTTAGTACCTACTCTTATGAATGGTAGTGATAGTTGGGTATGGCAGAAGAGTCATGAAAGTAGAATAAATGCTGTAGAAATGAGAGCACTGCGAAGTATGTGTGGTGTTTCTTTGACTGACAGAGTAAAGAATTGTGTGATAAGAGAGTGTTGTGGGGTAAAAGAAGATGTAGTGACAAGCATCGAGAAAGGTATGCTAAGATGGTTTGGACACGTGGAGAGGATGGATGACGAAAGACTGACCAAGCAGATATATAAGGCAAGTGTGGAAGGGACAGGACGAAGGGGAAGACCTAGGCGGACGTTCTCTGACCAGATTGGAGACATCCTAAAAACAGGACAGGTTAGAAGCACCCTGAACAGAAGAGCATGCATGAGTAATCTGATGGGAGTGAATGAAGCAAGAGAGATATGTCAAGATCGTTGCAAATGGCGCTCCGTAGTCTCTGCCTACCCCTCCGGGAAACAGGCGTGAGTCTATGTATGTATGTATGTACCTGGTACTACTTTACTTTAGGTTTTACTTACTTACAATAAATCCTAATAATGTTATTAACTATTCATTGTGATTTTTATATATTTTGATGCGAAAATATGAACTAATGTGATGTATTTATGGGTCAGAATGGCGTGAATACGTGTTTCTGTAATGGTAAATATTATTTTCGTGCGTGGGTGAAATGTACGGAACAGTAAGTTGGGCGGACCCGTTGGCATTGTGGTTAGGTTGTGAAACTGTTCAAATCAATGATGTCCCAAAGTAAAAAGAAGGTTCAAATTAATTAAGGCTTGTTCAGATTACCTCTTATAGCTGTGAAAAATTCTTAGATACCTACTCGTGAATATTGCTTTTGCGTAGCAACGAACGCTGCATGTATTTAAAAAAAGATTTTCCCCATAGTAAAGAAAGGGAAAGCAAATTATTGTAGCCTATCATTTTCTTATCTTACGCCGCTTTAATTTTGTTAAAACTATTAGCGATGCTAAAATTCTAACTAGCGATTCTAGCGGCGAATTTGGGAGTTGTCCGGTTACGACACTTTTGACAGCTCAATACAATTACCACTATAACCTCGAAGCAAAGTTGTATTGAAATCTGTCAAAAGCGTCGTACCCGGACAAGTTCCAAATTCGCCGCTAGAGGCGCGCGGATAATCTTTGCATCGCCATACACAGTCGGAAATAGCTTACGGCAACAAAATACAGATCTGTATATATATATATACGAAAAAGTATAGGTACCCAGTTACCTCCCTATTTCACAAATTACCTCGGAAGGAATCTTTTCTTTAGTTTTTTTTGTATTAGCCTTTCTGAAACATCAGCAGGAAGAAACAACCATTGAAAGAAATTACAATTATGAATTCCAAATAATTTCAGAAATATTAACGACTCGTCAACGGGCAGATTAGGATACTTATCTATCTAATTTTAATCTGTCGGCAAGTAGTCCTGTTAGGTTTCATAAGAACATTGGTAAAACCGTAATTTATCATGGATTTCTTATTTCGTTTCAATTAGTATATTTATAGGATTTAAATTAGCTTGCTGATTAGTGTAGGGGCCGATTTTATGAATATCAATCAATTTAATACAATTGTTCTCCCATTCTACAATGTACTCTATAGCTACCTGGATATTGTTTTGTATTCTTTGCATCTTCTAAGTTTCTTTACAGTTTTCTTTCGGTTTCAAAAACCAAGAAAACAAATTTGTGTGGAATTTTATCGAAATTGATTTTATAACTATAAGTAAGTAGATAACGGTCAGATTAAAGTAAACTACTTTTTGTACTTCGGCACCGAACAAGAAATATCTACCCGTATGTTTAACCTCTACTCTTTTCCAATGTCTCGACTAATACCAGTGGCCGGGACGTTCCCATTTATCACTACCAGTAGAGGACAAATAGGCTCAAGGAGATCTGCCCCCAATGGCCTTAGATGGAGTCCCCTCATTAATGACTGGCCATCATTCAGGAATACTCGAGGATAACCGCTGACAAATAGAATGGAAGCTTTCCCTTATGATTTACGGGATAAGTGCTTCTTCAATGTGTATACTTAGCAATGTTTAGGTTTATTTGTGTGGAATAATCGACGAGTTGACGCAAAAAGTTTTTACGGGGCAAGTAAATATGGTTATTGAATGTTGACTATATGTCTTCATATGTCAGTCTATACGAATATTATGAAGCTAAGAGCTGGCTTATGACTGGTAAAAATATTGAAGCTGTATTTAATATCACGCAGTGAGAAACTTAAGCGAAACGTAACACAAAATAAGGACTTAATTGTTATACCACTAGACTTTATTTGATTTCGATCATTTCAAAAGATTTTCTAAAGGAGACTTTGATTAGATTGGACTTATATTCGATTAGATATTGACACAGATTCGACACACACATTGACTCGACACTAAATTTTGTTCTACAGAATTTATTGAGCACATATTTTATAAAATTTAAGCTTTGACACAGCCAAAACGTGTGTAGTCCTTGTCTTGTAATAACGTTAATCGAACATGCGTCTTGATGTACCTACGCGTATGACCTAAAAATAATCATAGAATTGTAAATAGTAGTTAGGACCTGCCACAGATCTTCATAATTGAAGCTAAATAATTATTTCAATCACGTCAAATTTCAAACAAAAAAAGCCACGTCGTAATTGGTATATTTGTTTAGGAGTTATGTGCTCACAGACCTTCGTCTAGAAACACAAAAACACAAACACATCTTTAATAATTGGGTTTCTCCAACACAGAAAAGGGCAGCTTTAAGCGCTGGAGAATAAAGATAAATAAAATTCAACAGCAATACCTCTTAATTACTTCGCAGATTGCGAACCCATGCTCAAAAAACCACATACAATTCTTATTCCTCGAAATAATGTACCTTGTTAATATTTCATGGATTTTTAACTACGCGCGCACTGCCATCTCATTACCTATTTAATAACTAGCGAAATATCGTTTAACTTGCAGGTCTGCTGAGTTCGTTAAAATATGAATCGTATATTTTACAAAAATAAAATAGGGAATATAAAAAATATCTTTATGAATAAAGAAAAATGTTGAAATCTTCAAAATTTTTAGGACAACATTGCACGGCTGGCGTAGTAAGGTTAGGTAGGTTTAAAAGGCCGCCGCGCCGCTTGACACTACGCTGAGTGTTTGTGGGTTTGATTCCCACACGAGACAATACTTTATGTGATCCATAAATTCTTGTTTCGAGTCTGGGCGTTCATTGTGTCCATTGGTTGTATGTTTGTAAAGTGCCCCGCGACACAGGACTTATTCCTAATGAGGGAGTTGTTTCAAAAGAATAAAAAGAAACACAAAAGCACTGAAAATAATCTTGTACCTATCACGGGGGACTTTATAAACAATAAATCAGCGGACTCAAAGTACAACCATACTCGAAACAATAATTTGGCGCGTAAACTATAACACTGTGTCCATCTATTTAAAAGTTAATCACCTAAACACTACACTGCGAGTAGGTTATATTCTTATAATAGGTATAACATTTTGGCTTCATCTCCAAATCCGAGTTCCATCAAGGTACAGATGGTGCACAAATATCAAATGATATCAAACACGCGTATTTTCTAGGCGCTGTAGATGAACACAATGTGCGGCTTGAGTCTTTAGTTCTGGAACTAAAAAGACAAAAATAGTCCTTTGTATACCTACTAGGATAATATACGGCCTTGGCTTAAATCATTAATTAGACAAATCAGTTTTATATAGACAAAGAACGGTGTTTTAGTCCAGATAAAAATCTCAAAGACGAACTAATATCTTGGTAGTTATATACATATAGGTATCCAGCAACAATTCACACGATAATAAAAACTACTCAGACTAATCAGATCATGTACTATTGTAACATAATTATATACTAGAATAGACTGCCTCCGTGGTCCAGTGGATAGCGTATGCGACTACTGATCGTAATTCCAGGGTTCGATTCCCGGGGCGGGCAAAAGTGTTACTGTACAAATTCCCACCCATTTGAAACATTAAATGACTTCTTAGTTGTATACTTTAAAATAGGGCGTAACTTAGGCCAATAACAAATATTACTGCGACGCGGGCGGCGTAATCGGCGTCGACGTGATGGCATTACTGAACGAAACCGCCTCCGATTCATCATCCGATAACTCAATTTCAACCATCTCCGAGAGGCCGTCAACATTCTCCTCTTCCTTCGGTAAACACGCCCGTAAGGCCTCCCAAAACGGTTCCGGAGCACTAACAAACAATAAACGACTCTTTAATGCAACTTCATACAATCATCACGATAATTAGACACAAATATAATAGGACATTTAAAAGCTATTAATAGATCTGACTCACACTTAACAGGATAAGCATATTTACGTCCTTCCAAAAGTCTCTTTAACATACTAGGACAATGATACTTATATTCAAACTCTTCAAACAAAATAACCTTATGAAAGTCAGCACGAAAACCTTGCATAAAAAAATTACCAACTCCTGGATAAAATACATACTTCAAATTACTACGACCTATCACTTGTTCAATAAATGTTGTCTTACCAACACAAGTAGGACCATACAAATATAACTGTTTATTACGAAATCCCACTGACTTCAATCTCATATTCCAACATTCAGCCACCATTAAAGACCAATTTTGATATGCAAATTGACATAACTTCAACTGAGCAGATCCTAACACACTAAATTTAACATCTTCAAACAAATGTTTCAAAAACTTCCAACAAAAACGATGTTCAATAACAAATGGATCATCAAATTTAAAACTCTTAGCACGCATTGCCCACATACGAGCTCTATAAGCAAAATGAAGAGACGACTCCTTAACATTAAAATACGGAAATCTATCTTCCTTAGTAATATATTTCAAACAAGATTTAGGAGACTTACACGGTTGTATATCAAAATGCAAATCATCAAAGCAAGTCCTTAAATACTCTTGCAAATCACCAATATAAGTAGGGGTATCTAATTCTATATAAGCATGTAAATGAAAACTTACTCTTGAAGAAGACCGAGATTCCTCAAGTGCAATACAAAATGAAGAAACTCCACTAAACCAATCCAACAAATCTTGAAGACAGCTTTCATAATACTCTTTCAATTCTACAGTTATAAAGAAATGAACACCCGGAGTCTTACGCGACTTAGTCTTCACTGACTTAGAATTTTCAGCATCTGGCGTATTTATGCTTAGCGCGGACGCGTTGGTAGGTTGTTCTAGACCGGCGCGTCGCGACATGTGGCGACCGCATGGCTCCTTGGGCGACCCCGCCGCCATGACGGTGACGTATACGACCTCCCGCTGAGATACTCAACGCGGCCAGTACGTATATTGAAACCAAAATATCTATTTACGATTAATGGATTATCGTGGGCAAGCCCTTCAGTTAACCATTTACACACATCCAAAAATTTCCTTTTCTTATTTAATGTCCATCTATCATTAACACAAGAAAACACTTCTAACATATAATTTGGATTAAACCCACTCAACACAGTAAACACTGCAAATAATAGTCTGTCTTTATAGTCTATTCTGCCACAAAATATTTGTATTTTCATTAACGAAGGCACATTCATATGACCCACATCAGCTATGAAATCTATCCAAGGCTGCTGGCGAGATGGCCGACGTGACGACATTACCTGTGAGGAAGGGAATTTTTTTGGAATGAAACACAAATTTCACACACAAAACTATTTATTCTTTAAAATGAGCCTTAATATTACGAGTAGTGAACGTATAAGTAGCATAAACATGAACAGTACTAGTTAAAACATAATGCTCCTCTAAGCCACATACAGGCCTCACTTCACTGAAGTGACCGAAGTTGATTTCCATGACAAAAGCTGCATAATTGAGTATAGTTTTCATTTCTTTTAAGCTACTATTAATGGAAATAAAAGTCGCTTGATACAATATTACCCCAGTTTACTTTTATTTAGAAACAGGCTAAATGATATAAGTGCCATAAATTTCACAATACAGTTATAGGAAAAACGATTTAAGCGACACTGGCATTATTTTGTGTAAGGCTAAATATATGAACAACCACTGGAATACTAAATAAAATCAGGCTAATCGGTTTAAGCAATCGAAATATCATAAAGTAGTTGCAGATTAAAATGATTTATGTAGCACTTTTCTCTAAAAGTAAATTGTTTGAAATAACAATTAATTTGTATGTATAATTAGGATTGGCGGTTAGATCAACATTAATTTTATTTTATTTTTATTTTATTTTGTTTTATTAGGAAAACTTACAGCTAACATATACAATAAAAACAAAAATACATACAAGAAGGCCATTTAAAAGTTTCCACAGATAGAAAGCATTAAAAATATAGTTTTATAGAAAGTAACTGTCGGTAGACAGTTCAATATATACTATTAAATTACATACATAAACATGCATTAAGGCACAAAGGGTAAAAAAGGATAAACTATATTATTAAAATAGCACAATAGTTCTGTTATGAAAAGAAAACATTATTTAATATTTTTCTTAGCTTCGAAACACCGGTATCGAATAAGTCGACATCTATCTGCCGCGAGATCTCGTTAAAAGACCTGCAGGCACGTATAAGAAATGAATTCTGCCTGTATGTAGTCCCAGCAGAGGGAATATGCAAAAGAGTAGGCCTTCGCAATCGAGTCGAATGGGTTACTAAACCTAACTTACTCAATAGCTCGGGACAGTCTACTGCTCCCTGAGCAACTTTTGTGAGGTATGTTATGTCAGCAATGCGCCTGCGCTCTTCCAATGGTAAAATATGGAACTTTTTACACCGTGTAATATAATCGGGTAAATATGTTTTAGTTTTAAATTGTAGGAATCTCAGAAAACGTTTTTGGATCATTTCAATTCTATTTATATAAACCTTGTAACTCGGATTCCACACCTGCGAAGCATACTCTAAATGGCTGCGAACAAACGTACAATATAAAATTTAGAAAGTCTTTACATTTTTAAAATCAAATGAAAACCTAAGTATGAAACCAAGTGCCCTAGTCGCTTTAGTAACAATGTTTTCAATATGTAAATCAAAGAGCAGCTTGTGGTCAAATATGACTCCCAAGTCTTTAATTGTGCTTGTCCTATGTATCATTATATTATTCAATTTGTAATTGAAAACGATAGGATTCGGCTTTCGAGTAAAAGTACTGACAAAGCACTTGGATACATTTAAATCAAGATGATTTTTTATGCAATAATCATTAAGATTATCAAGATCTCTTTGAATGTCATTACAGTGCTGCATATCTCAGACAGGACATAGAATTTTCATGTCGTCCACGTATAGGATGATTTTAGATCGAGTGAAACAAGAGCCTATATCGTTGATAAAGATGGTGAACAGTAAAGGACCGAGGAGTGAACCTTGCGGAATTCCTGAAGGAATATTTACAGCTAATGAGCTATAGCCATTCAAAACAACTGTCTGGCAACGGTTCTCTATATATGAGGTAAACCATCTAAATAGATTGCCTCTGATACCCATCCGTAACAGCTTCTGCAAAAGGACGTTATGGTCTATTCTGTCGAACGCCTTGCTGTAGTCCGTGTAGACTACATCTACTTGAGATGGTTCAGACATAAAGTGTGTCAAGAAGTCAGTGCATACGAGAAGATTTGATACTGTAGATCTATTTTTAAAAAACCCATGTTGATAGTCGTTAAGTGCATGGCGGATACCGTGATAGACCTGGGAATACACAACCTTTTCTAAGACCTTGGCTAGTAGGCACAGTTTGGAGATTGGTCTATAATTTTCAACCTGGTCTTTAGGGCCCTTTTTATGTACAGGAGTAACCAACGCCTTCTTCCAAATATGAGGCACTTTACCCTCGCCCAGAGAACGTCTAAATATAATTGTTACGGGTATTGTAAGGCTTTGAGCACAGCTGACTATAAGTATAGCCGGTATGTTATCCGGACCAGCCGATTTATTTAGGTCTATGGATTTCAAAAGCCTGAATACTTCTGGTTCAGAGACTTCAATCGTGCTAACATCAGCCACAGATTGATTTTGGTTATCAGAATTTCTATCGGCCTCAGCGTATCTGATATTGTCACCTTGACAAAAATTACTGAAAAAGAAATCGTTAAACATACTGCAGATTTCATTCCCTAGCCCTGACGAGCTCGGACCATATTTTATTATGGCTGGATATTCACTACAAGTTTGCTTACTTTTTATATAGGACCAGAAGGCTTTAGGAGATTTAGAAATAGTATTTTCAATAAATGCAATATACATATTAAACATATCCTTTTCCAACAGTTTTGCACGATCACGCAGTATAACAAAAGATTCCAAATCAGACAGATTTCCATACCTTTCATATTTTGCATGATACTTAAATTTTTCTTTCAAAATTTTAATAAGGGGAGTTTTATACCATGGGGGATACCTATTTTTTGTCCTTGTAACTTTGGTGGGTGTATATCTATCTCGCAGGTTATTCAACCTTGAGTAAACCAATGCCAAAGCGTCATCTACTGTACCCTGACACAAATCTTCAACCCAATTAAAACTATCTAAATCTTTCGATATAGACTTGAAATCAGACAAGTGATACATGTATTTAGTTCTCGATTGAGCTTGTAGTGAATTATACTCAGCAAAATTTGCATAAATAGAAATAGCAACATGGTGTGGGTCTTCAGGGACCAATGGGTCTAAACATTTTTCAATCAATAAGCGATTATTACAAAAAACTAAATCCAATATACGGTTATTTAAATTATTATGGCCATTATACTGAAGTAAATTACAACTATTTAAAATATCAAAGAATTCTGATTGTGTTGGTCCCAGTATATTACATGGTTTCAAGGAAAATCCATCATCAGACGGACCCCATATCAAGTTCGGTAAATTAAAATCGCCTAATATAATAAACGAGTCTGACATGTTGTCCATGACAATATTATTTAATCTATTATAAAAGGAATCCAATTGAGCGCATAGAGAAAATCCCTGGTTTTGTTTACAAATATATGTTAGTACACAAGTTTAGTTTGTAGGAAATTTTTGGCTTTGAGCGCTTTAGTATCAGTGTCACCCACATATCCTCTGCACTGGAGCACCAGTCTTGCCGCATCTCAACAACAAACTCACGTCGAACTGCAATAAGCACTCCACCTCCTAATGTCTGGTTAGTGCTAGCGTAATCCCTGTCGCGTCTCCAAACAACATAGTTATCACCGAATAACTCCGTACTGCTAAAATCATCCTTAAGCCACATCTCAGTCAAACATATTACGTCGTAGTTATTAAGTGACACGTTTCTTATAAAAGCAGACGTCTTTGTTCGCAAGCCGCGAACATTTTGGTAATATATTTTAATAGGCATTTTTATCAATATAAGAAGTTAAGCAAGTAATAAAAATTAGCAGCCAATACATAAGATTATCAAATAAACTCACAGAATGTGCGTCATCCGAGTTCCAATGCATACAAAACGATATGATTCCAAAATATATAGTAGTAAAAGGCGGCAAATGTACTAATGAAAGGCTATCAGCACTATTATCTAAACACAATACGGCATTTAACGAACAAAGAAAGTCATAAATGTGACAAACTACGTTAAAAACATCTTCATTCATTTTAAAATAAGGTAACCAATAAAATAATATTATGAAACTCAATTTGCAATAAGCAGCTTTAAACTTAGGAACGTAAGGCATAATAAGGCAGTAATTAGCGCAGGTAGAATGACCGACCCCGAGCGATGCGAGAACAAAAGCGTCATAGGTACTCACTGTTATTGAATAGTAACCGGTCGACATACCAGTGTTTCTCAAGCTTGCTGCGTAATAGAAATGTGATTTAAAGTAAATATAACGGTCGCGGCAAATTAATGATAGTTTTAAGATATCTTTTTCAAGTCCGATTCCACTTTGATGGTTTGAAGTAATATTTTTCTTCACTAATATCTTGCAGTTCTTTACCCAAATGTATGAAAATTTTTTTCTTTCGCCAGTATCTTCGCCTTATTCAGTAACTGTTTATTCTCAAGCGTTAAATGATCGTTGATAAATATCTTGCTATCACTTTTGTAATCCAAGTCCATCGCTGACAATGCCCTACAAGATCTAGCAGCGGTCACGAAATCATCTCTTAAGTATCTACTGTGTAGTGATACAATGATTTTCTTCATGTCCTTGTTATTGCGCTGCGGAACACGAACAATGTAATTTATGTGCTCCTTTGATACGTTGCAGTTGACTTTAGTACCAATTTTAGATACTATATCAAAGAGATTTTCGCTGGCAGTTACAGGAACACCCTTAATCTCAATGTTATTCATTCGGCACCTCTGGTCATTATCACGTTTAGCTGTTTCAATTTTCTCAAACCGATTTTGTAGGCGAGTCACATCTTCACTTGTCTTCTGCAGCGACTGTATTTCACGGTTTACTTCTGCCAGCTTCTCGGAGAGTTGATCGATAGATGTATGAGCGAAAGACAGAGAGGTTTTAATCTCCACCATCTCCCCTTTTATAGCCTTGAGGTCAGAAATATCCGCTTGAATCGACTTGACGCTCTCTATAAGCTCTGGAAGTGATGACATTTGATCCGTTAATTTCTTGAGTTGCTGATGAATACTCTCCAAATCCTCATGACCTGATGCTCTTAGTACTCCAAGCTTTTCAGGAACTAGATTTGAAGGGCTTACTCCGCTGGTTTTGCAGCTGCTACATTTCCATACCTTGGCCTTTTTCTCACCAAGCTTACGGTATCCTGCCTCGGTGATCCCGGCACAGGGAAAGTCGTACTTGTTTAGGCACTGGGAACATTGTACACCGTCTCTTGCTTCGGTATCACAGCGGTTGCAAGTGAACATATTATTAAATAATAATTAATTCCCGACACGAAACTTTGAGAAACGTAAACTTTTATCGACTTATGACGATACGTTATAGCGCGCGTGTGTTCGGTTTAGCGTCTACCGACAGAGTGAGATTTGGACTATTGTTTATTTCCTACCAATGAAAAATCTAAAGAAATTTTAAAATAAAACAAATGCGTGTTTAAAATCAGACAAGTGATCGTTTTTATTATAATAGTGGCCAAGGATTAACGGTTTCGCTATTTTTTGAAAAATATTCAGCTACAAGAAATAAGTACATATTTTTTTAGATAAATTACACCCAGAAAAATCATCGTACTCATCACACCACAATTATTCCTGGATGATTTGTTTCTGATAAGATATTTTTTTTGTTTAAAGTATTTTTGTCTGTTCATTTCCATATCCGTGGATGTCACTGTAAGCAGAAATTTCCAAAAAAGAATTTAGTTTACGCATGCCAATGTCATTGCTAAGCATGAAGCCCGGGGTTTGATTCCCAGGTCGAGAACAGTGTTCTCAAGTTTTTCCATCTAGAAATTTTCAGTAGCACCGCAGTCTGGAATTGTGCCTAGTAAGTGGCAACAGGGACATCCCATGTTTCATGTGATAATATAACTGGTAAAAAAGTGTGTCAAATATCTCTGCCCTCTACACTTCTACCTCTCCAGAGAAATACAGGCGTAAATTTATGTTATGTCAATTACTTAGTTTAGGACTTTAGATTATGTGTAATAACAGTCACCATTATCCTAGCATTATCCATGGTTCCAGCCTAGTGGAGATACCAACGGACTGCCATGCAGAGGGTATCGGGTTGGAATCCACGGCACGCACCAATGACTTTTCGGAGTTATGTGCGTATTGAATTGTTAATTATCGCTTGTCCCGTGCCTCGGAGAGCACGTTAAGCCGTCGGTCCCGGCTGTCATGAAGATCTTTGACAGTCGTTATGGGGCGTCAGTACCTCTAAAATAAACTGACACTAGTCTAAACCATGGAATATCGCTATCCCTTCGGGTTGCCGAGGTCAGACAGGCAGTCGCTCCGTGGAAAAGCTAATATTCAGCCAAATCCGGTTAGACTAGAAAGCGGACCCCGGGTTGAAACTGGGATAACGCTAGGAGGATGAATTCATGGTTGCATCCCCTGCTATTTGCTTAGGAGCCCAGGGCCCGATATCTTGTCGAACCTGATAAGTTGCAATATGTACCTACGGGATTCTATGGGATAACTATGTTCTTTGGTTAGACTAGTGTCAGGATATTTGAGGGTGCTGACTCTCCGTACCGACTGTCAAACATCTTCATGACAGTCGGGACCGACGGCTTAACGCGCCCTTCAAAGTACAATACAAGCAATAATTTTCAGGTAAATACGCACATAACGTTAATAAGACTACAAGTTGTTCAAAGTTATTGGTGTGTGCCAGATTTCGAATCCGAGACCCTCTGCATTGCAGTCTGTTGGTCTCACCCCTAGACTATCGCACTATCTGTGTTCAATTCAGTTGATAGCGCATACATACACTTACATAGTCTCACGCCTGTAACCCCGAAGAGGTAGGCAGAGGTGTATTGCTACACCCACTTTTCGCCAGATTTATTTTATTCCCACGTAATAATTGGCGAGCCTATTGCTGTACCGGGCACATTCCAGAATCCGTGCTGTTACTGTGAATTTCCTAACAGAAAAACCCAATAACATATTGCCCGACCCGAGAATCGAACATGAGACTTCCCGATCCTACGCGCACATTTTTGCCGCAAGACCAACGAGGCAGGCAGTAATAGTTCTGCTGATCATCATCCTCTTAGCGTCATCCCAGTTTCAATCTGGGGTCCACTTTCTAGTCTAACCGGATTTGGCTGAATATTAGCTTTTCCACAGAGCGACTGCCTGTCTGACCTCCGCAACCCGAAGGGATAGCCACTCGGCTATCGCTGCCTTCCAGTAATAGTTCTGCTGATAGTAACACTAAATTATAGATTTTAATAAACACAAACAACTACCTACTATTTATTAAGGAAACATTTAAAAAACAATTATGTAGGTAAGTACTTATCTATAATATTTTTTTGTTTAAGCATCGAAATGTATATGGCAAATAATACTTTCAATTCAGTTTTTCGCCCTTAAAATAGTACTATAATAAAATTATGTTTATTCAATGTGAACATTCTAATTCACAATAATTAATACTGTCTGATGAGACACGCCGTGTAGACTGATTATATTTCGAATACATTTTATAGTAAGTGTAGAAAAGGACCCACAGTATAGTCCCTCAGACTATACAATAAATAAAACTCCAGCACGCTAGGTTACACTTCGATATATTATCACACACACTTTTGTACAATAACCAAATTTACACCACCGTAAAAATACCACTTGTCACTTGTTTTCAAGTTGTTTCTCTATTGGCGACCTGCGGTCAACTGACCCAATATCTTATCTTTCTTTTTCCACGTTAACTCTACCCCACTCCAACCATCGCTTCCACCGACAGTGTTGCCATAACATTTTTAAAATTACCTTAAATAAATCGTTAAATGGATGTCGAAGGAATCGATTACTTGAAGTGTCAGAATTGTTTTATAAATACATTTTAATGCAATAGTGTTTTTATTCAATATGAATAACTTATTATAGAATTACAATTTGTTTTTAATTATTTTACAACTATAACCTTACATTCGACCGTCCTGACAACGTGTATGCCCTCATACACGAATCAGTGTTAACTGATAACCTTACATTTGGCCCTAAATACCATATACTAATCAATTCATGTCTATTAATCTCTATATCCATACATAATACATTCTATAATCACTTCTCAAGGACTTTCAATCGAAACAATCAATTCTTAGTTATAATTGCCTTGAACCAATAACTTATCAGGGACTTAAAATCTAATCAATCAATTTTCAGTTATAATAGCCTTGAAACAATCGATTATCAAGGACTTCGATCGTCTAAGAACGAATCAATCATCTACTACACCTGAACCAATCAATTCTCAGTTGTAGTTGCCTTGAACCAATCACTTCTCAAGGACTTCGATCGTCTAAGAACGAATCGATCATCTACTACACCTGAACCAATCAATTCTCAGTCGTAGTTGCCTTGAACCAATCACTTCTCAAGGACTTCGATCGTCTAAGAACGAATCGATCATCTACTACACCTGAACCAATCAATTCTCAGTTGTAGTTGCCTTGAACCAATCACTTCTCAAGGACTTTGATCGTCTAAGAACGAATCAATCATCCTTGAACCAATCACTTCTCAAGGACTTTGATCGTCTAAGAACGAATCAATCATCAGATCAGGGAGCGAACCAATCAATTCTCGCTCCTGACCTGCAAAGAAAAAAAATCATACTGCAGCAAAAATACTTATTTAACTCAATAATTAAATAGATATATTAATAAATTACCAAGCATAATAATATGTATATGATCAATCGCTATCATTTAGTTTTATTTACGATTTGTACATCAATAACAAGTTATTTTAAACATTTGTTAAAATAAGTAAAGTTATATGAATGTACCTAACATCATTCACTATTGGTTGCATCATTACCAGAATCGGACTCATTATTAACCTCGAGGGTCACGATGTGTATCCACGGTTGCAAGCGATCCGCGGCGACAGAAGTTTTACGCTTATTTTTTTATGGGCCTTAACCCGGGAATCGGTGCGATCCTGTAACGTTCATTTCCTAACGATTTTGTTATTTTGTAGGGGCCTTCAAAAGAAGGAATGAGTTTTGTGCTTTTACCATCATTGTTGTAGGATGGCTTTAATACTTTTACCACATTACCACTACTACATGTTTGAGCTAGTTTCCTGCCCCTATCGTAATATTCCTTTTGTTTGGCTTGTTTCCTGTCTATCATTTCCTTAGCCTCGTCACGAATGGAAATCAAGTCAGGGTTTTTTTTTTGGCAACGCGATTTCATTCATAATTGGGTTCAACTCACTGTTCATTTTTAAGCCAAACATTACTTGTTATTAATACTTGTCTTTTGTATAGTATTCTTCCGTCCCCATTGAATCATGCCTAGTTTCTTATCCCAATCCTTTTCGTTGTCATAAAAATTTTGTGCAGTGTGCGAGTCCAAAATGAACCACTCCACCTGACTTTTTGACCGTGCGTGGGCTAGCTACCGCATTTAAAATATATTTGATACCCTTATCGAAACAGAACGGTTTGAAAAGGTGAAATGTAAAACAACTACCTCGGTCACTAATTAGCCTATCAGGGTTAGGGAATGTGTAAAAGAGCTCCAACCTATCCAAACATTGCTCCGGCGTTTTACCATAAATTAATAAGCCGACAATATACTCGGTACCTTTACGCATTTGCTAAACCGAACGGCATAAGGTTGAATTCATATTGACCGTCCGGGGTAACGAAGGCTATGAAGCGTTTACTATTCTCAGCTATTGGGACTTGGTAATAACCAGACATGAGATCCAGGGTAATGAACCGTGCCTGACCTAACAACCTTGCAATTTCGTCCTCAATAACAGGCATAGGGTATGTCTCTTTTAAGATTACAAAATTTAGCTTTCAATAAAATCAATGCATATTCTGGGATTGCCGTTTTTCTTACGCCCTGGAATAATTATACTTGCGTAGTCCGACGTAGACTCTAATTATTCCGGCTTCCAACATTTCCTTGGTCATGGCACAAACTTTTCTCTTTCTGAATGAGAAGGCCTGTATGGCCTATAGACAACGGGTTTCTGAGTATTTAATTTAATATTCATCCCAGTAACGTTACGACAACCTAGGTCGAGAAGACACGTAACGAAATAATGATTAAAACGATTTAACAGTTCGATAAGTTTGCGTTTAACCTCCTCAGTTACTGTTGGTCCGATTTAAATTTGAATTTCACGAATTGCTTTATCTCCTAGCTCCTCATGATCTTAATCAGGCATTGTCTCTGAAGCTACTTTGATTACCCTGATTTACGACCTTAATCTATTCGGCTCAGCATATGATAGAGTCGTCGCAAAGTGAACCGGTACAGTAACTGGTGAGACAATCACGTGTGCCTATCCGTTTCTGACTGGGTATATACCTCCACAAATAAGATGGTTATTTATTTTCCCACTAACTTAGTCTTTACTAATATTTCACCATCATACCCCGAGCCAGTAAATAACCTAACGCTTGCAGTATCAGACAGTTGAACGGGACCAGCTACTTTATACTCATCGGTCACAGTCGGTGCAAAGATCTATTTTAGGTAGTTCTGAACCAAAGTCTAGAAATCGTAAACTAGTAGAATCCTATACACTGTAATATGAGGCTGTTCCGTGAAAGACTGACCGATTAAAAATGGTTTAACCAAAAAGTGACCATTTACGACTTTACACACTACCTTTGTACAGACACCATCAGTCTCAAGATCAAGAACTCCACTACCAGGGAACTGCACCGGACCATTGCCAAAACCCCTCATAACGGTTGGTATATTGTCATGGGCCTGACCTATATTACAAGCTATTGATTCTTTGCACTTGGATTGAAGATAGAGATACGCATCGTCTTATGGACCGTATCCGTCCTGGCAGATGAACTCCCTGATCTATTGAAACAGTTTTCTGTTGTATGCCCTATCTTATGAGTATGACATGTACTACACTTTACAAAGGGTTTTGAGCATTGCAGATATGGATGCCCCCGTTCCTTGCAATTGAAACAATAACCGCCTAAACTAGGACTGTTTTTAGAATTTGCCGCCGAACCATCACTATTATCTGATATATTCCTATTTTTTTAAATTATTAGATTGTAGAAAGCTCATTGTGTCCCTACTGCTCATTAGAAATTGTAAAAATTGTTCTGGATAAGCACATCGCAACGGTAGCGTACTAGACTTCATGGTTTTATCACTAATTCCGTGAATGATGCAATCGACCGCGCGTTTACCGGTAATACCAGACAAATAGTAATGCCAACTTTTCATAATAATATGTCTCTATAGGTTCATTGAATCTACTTTTTCTCCTCAACATGTCTTCCAAGCATTGGCCATAGTTATGTTCGTGAGGAAACGCATTTGTTAGCTTCTCTTGCCACTCTTGCCAAGTATACATAAGGGTGTCTAAACTTTCAAACAATGTTTTGGCCAATCCTTGGAGCTTTTGCTGGGAAAAATGTATTGTGGTTCTATCGCCCCAACCATATACTGCTGCGCATTAATTGACTTTCTTTTACCAAATATCTATCCTCTGGTTTTTAATAGCCGGGGCAAAATTCGGTAGGATATTCTTGTGATCTATATTTTTATTGAGTAGAAGTTGTTGTTGCTGTACTGGTCGAGACTCAAGATCATGCCTTATAGATTTAATTATTTTAGCCACATCATTAGTAGAAAAAGAAGGAGTACGTGACCTGGTATGTGATGCGGGACGTCCAGGATGCTGGCTATCGTGCCGCTCGCAGTCCTCCCGACACTCCGCCAATCGTGGGTAGCTCGTCCGTGACGAGCTTTTCTCTCGCTGCCGTAAAAGTTCCCGTTCGCGTTGCAGCTCTCGTTCTAGACGCAGGACTCGTTCCCGGTCTACGTCCAGCTCTCGGTCTCGATTCTGCCCAAGACGACTACGGCTGCGGGTGCGCGATCGGCTGGGACCTGTGTCGCCACCACCTCGGTTTCGGCTTCGCGACGGTGTCTCTAATTTGCGTCGTTCACCATCCTCATCCATTTTGTAGAACTCGAAAACAAAAACAAATGTTATTTTATGACAATATAATCATAAATACAGGACCTAGAAGATCATATCCAATTATAGCTGTGATAATATTGTCAATCATAACCTCTACTAAAACTTTAGCAATTAAATATAATAAAACATGAAAATACATTTAATTTATTTTGTAGTTTATTAGACAATCATGTTATTTATTTTCTATGATAGTTACTATCACTGTGGCAGAGTGCAATCGATAATATAATAAACTACGTACCAACTAAACCTTGTACCTATAATAATGCACTAATACTTATTATGGACATAAGTTGAAAGTTTGGGCACATGTGAAGGTAGTGGACTCATAAGTCTGACTGTTTAACAAGCGTGCATCGAAAACCAATGGTTGTAATAATTAGAGTGCTAAAGATTTGATAATACAATCCTATAATAGCAAAACAACACAGATGTTGAATTTGCAAGGTTATCCAAACGTTTACTATATTCTCTTTGTAGCGAAACAATTTAAGCTTATTAACAGCTGTATAAGATTATTTGAATACGTTACAATCTAATAAAATGTTAAAATATTTCATGTCACTGCTACCGTCAGTAACGTTATTTTAAAACATATCCGATGGCCGTTTACAATTTAAATAAAATATGTTTTACTTACGTGCGTTATGCCACTTCTGAAATGTAGAAAAGGACCCACAGTATAGTCCCTCAGACTATACAATAAATAAAACTCCAGCACGCTAGGTAGTTACACTTCGATATATTATCACACACACTTTTGTACAATAACCAAATTTACACCACCGTAAAAATATCACTTGTCACTTGTTTTCAAGTTATTTCTCTATTGGCGACCTGCGGTCAACTGACCCAATATCTTATCTTTCTTTTTCCACGTTAACTCAACCCCACTCCAACCATCGCTTCCACCGACAGTGTTGCCATAACATTTTTAAAATTACCTTAAATAAATCGTTAAATGGATGTCGAAGGAATCGATTACTTGAAGTGTCAGAATTGTTTTATAAATACATTTTAATGCAATAGTGTTTTTATTCAATATGAATAACTTATTATAGAATTACAATTTGTTTTTAATTATTTTACAACTATAACCTTACATAAGTTAATAATACAATAAATTAATCACCTTTTTATTTTTTATTTATTTTATAGACTCACGCCTGTATCCCCGAAGGGTTAGGCAGAGGTGTAATATTACACCCACATTTCGCATGAACTTTTAGGTCCCTAAAAGTTCACCTTTTTAATGTATTGATAATTTCTTTATGAATTTCTTCAAATTATAATTAGACTAGCCGTTTCCCGCAGTTTCACCCGCGTCCTGAGGAATTTCACCCGCGTCCTGAGGAAACTACTTCGCGTACCCGAAAAACCCAAATATCTTACGGACCCCTATTTTTTCTAAAATAAAATATAGCCTATGTTACTCGCAGATAATTTAGCTTTCTAATGGTGTAAGATTTTTTAAAATCAGTCCAGTAGTTTTTGAGTTTCATCATCATCATCATCCTAGCGCTGTCCCGGTTGCGCTAGAAACCCACGCCTTGGAGCCCGGGGTCCGCTTTCCGGCTACATCTCCACTTCGCACGGTCTTCAGCATCCCTGGTGGTTAGTTGGTTGGTACGCATATGATCCCTTATGACGTCAAGCCAGCATTTTTTGGCCTTCCCCGTTTACCGGGGCACGGCGGAGGTAGCATGGCAAGACATTTGTTACCCACGTAAGATGCCGGTTGACGTAAGACGTGGCCATACCAGCGTAGACGACACTCTTGCAGTTTGTCAGCAATGTCACGGACATGAAGGCTACCCCAGATGGGGGAGTTCCTAATGCGGTCCTTCCGCGTGACACCACACATCCAGCGTAGCATGTTCATCTCCGTGACACGCAGACTCTGCTTGTGTCGCTCAAGCACAGGCCACGACTCACTGCCATATAACAGGACATTTATAGTATTATATTGAGTTTATCCATTACAAACAAACAAAAATACAAAATTTTCCTCTTTATAATATTATAAATAAAAAAAATATAATAAATAATATATAATTATATAGTCTTATAATTCATTTCAGTCATATAATTATATAGTAGTTCCGTCCTATATAGTGTAGATATAGATTATGCACTATTTTACGCCACAACAACGCAATATTTCAATAACCAGGTGATGATTTTGTCAAAATAACACATAACATGTCCATACTCGTACACGGTTCACGGCGACTGAAGCACCACGGGGGCACGCGCGTTACTCACAGTGACGTAAATCAAAGACTCTGGCTCCGAAACGATATGTCTTACCCGACAACGGATAAACGATTTATACAAAATTTTGACTATCTTAACGAATATAGATTTCCTAATTCCAGTAGAGTAAAAATGTTTTAACTTCCACCACTTAGAATACAATATGTCTGATGAGACGAGTCTTTATTAATTCAGTTCAAGAAGAAGGATTTAACCACCGAGTATAAACAATTTTTATTAAATATGAAAATGATTTAAGCGCCTATGTGTATTAATATCAGACGCATGGTAAATGGTTTAAGCGACATAAGGTGTGGATTTCAGCAGCAGGCTAAATGTTTTAAGCGACATTAAATATGAATTTGAGGTGCAAGCAAAATGCTGTAAGCGACAGTATGTATATATTTTAGGCGCAGGCAAGACGATTCAAACACCTTATCTTACCAAAGTTATGCCGGGGAAAATAGCTCAAGACAAAAACACAAAATATTTCGCCTGTATGAAGTCCATTTTTTCTTAAATTGTAAAAAAATGTTGTCGCTTCAATCAAAGGTACTCCGAACTGCCCCTAAATTTACTATTGTTTTAAGCGCCAAGAAAGTGCTTAGATCAGCACGAAACCGAGTGCAAACGACGCAGAAAAATCCGGCGACTCCGAATATGTATATAACTCAATATCGGCCAGAATGTCGCTTACTACATTTTGCGCGTGAACCCTCGATATATATATATATACTCACGCCTGTATCCCCGAAGGGGTGAGCAGAGGTGTAATATTACACCCACATTTCACCATGAATTTTTAGGTCCCACGTAATAGGGGGCAAACCTATTGCCGTTACCGGGCACATCACCAGCCTCCGAGCTGCTACTGAGAATTCAGAAAAATCCAGTAACACTTTTGCCCGCCCCGGGAATCGAACCCTGGAATTCCGATCAGTAGTCGCATACGCTATCCACTGGACCACGGAGGCAGTCTATTCTAGTATATAATTATGTTACAATAGTACATGATCTGATTAGTCTGAGTAGTTTTTATTATCGTGTGAACTGTTGCTGGATACCTATATGTATATAACTACCAAGATATTAGTTCCTCTTTGAGATTTTTATCTGGACTAAAACACCGTTCTTTGTCTATATAAAACTGATTTGTCTAATTGGAGTCACTAGATGGCGCTTTTAAGTAAACAAGTCAATCAGTACTGCTCTCAAGAAATAATATTTTAAAATTATTTATATCAATTTAAAGACTTTAAATATAACATAAAAGTGAAAAAGGACTCTTAAATTACCAGTGAAAATGTTATCTAAGATAAATAAACAGTGAAACGAAAAGTGTGAACTTAACAAAACAGTGCACTAAAATAGTGAATTAAAACAATTTATGTGAAGTTACCTGCCTATATACCGGTATAAATTTTCCAACAGTAACAAAACATCATGGCAGTAAGTGCAAAACCAAATTAAAGTGTCTTTATGCCATTATACAGAAAATAAAAACGTTACGAAAAAAATCTCAATTAGAAATTAGTGCCTATTCATGCTATATTACAATTAATTTTGATTACAACGCCATCTATGAATACACAATTCACAAAAATAGGAAAGCGACATCTTGTGTCAAGTAGCTGAACTGCTTCATTAGACCTTGTACAACGTATCGGATGACCTTATTTTTAACGCACTATACCAACAGAGGGCCGTACTAATCACATTGATTATGGATAGCAACGTAACTTTTAGAAGACATCGGTTTGCTAAAATGAAATCGTGTGAAAGCTTACATAGAAGTTCTCTCGATAGCAATACATCAGACGACTATTTAGGCACAAGTTTAGATATGTTAGCCCATACAAATCCCCATGCTATAGCTGAATTGCGAACGGCATTACAGGAAACAAAATCAAGTTTAGAAAGTACCCAAAATGAGCTCGAAAATGTAATATGCGAGAACAATAACTTGAAAATAATTATTCAGAAAATGAGCAAAGAAATTGATACCCTAAAACAACTTTGCAAAAGCCCAATATCATCATTGAGAAAAACGCCTAACTCAAAACGACGAGCAAGTATCTCACGACGTTTAACTGACCACTTTCTTAACGATTAAAAAATAGACACATCAGGTGAAAGTCAGTTATTAGAAACAATTCATAACAGAGCACAAAACTTGACTGAGGAAAATCTGACAATAAATATTAAATCGACACGAGAACTACAGGGCTCTGAGGGCTCTATTGATACATATCGCATAAGTTACCGGAACAAAATAATTTTCTACTACCAGAGTAAAGATCGGTGTCTCAAAATGTAGATAATAAAAGTGGACCTACAATATACATTTTTGGAGATCAACAGATCAGAGGCTTGGCGAGAAACCTGATTAAGACCAGAGCTAATCGATGGAATGATAGTACATATCATGTAACATCCTTCATTAAACCAAACGCAAGGAGTGAAGAGATCCTGAGGAATTGCAATGACAAATTTGTAAGGAGTCTTACGAGAGATGACATCATATTTATATCAAGCTGCTAGCTGGATCAAATGATAAAAACCCATACAAGCCAATAACAGATTTGTGTAATACGTTACGTAAATTAACTGACCAGTTAGTATTTATAGTCAATGTTTATTATAACGCATATCTAAACGAAATTATGTTAAATAGAAAATTGTAATTAATTGTTAAGAACTATAAAAACTGTAACTATATCAAAATCAGGGAACACAGTAACAAAGATAATGTAATTGTAAATTATAGTTTTGGTTATCACAATGATTATATAAAGAGATTGTGCTTTAAATTAAATGTCGAAATAGACCACAAACAGTACCAGCATGAAGTCATAAACAATGTAAAACATCATATTAATAAAACGAAATTATCTACACCAACTAACATACCGACACTGAAGCAAAAAAGTAAGCAGCAATAAAAAATTACTACATATTTCAAACCTTGTCATAAAAAGCAATCTGAGACCTCTCCCGTAAGTGCTACTTTTTTCCATTCCATTAACCTTTTACCATTATTCCAAACCATTAACAATAAAGACATAACATTACTTTACCAGAACATTGCCGGGTTATTATGTAAGCAAGATCTATTGGAAAGCACGATAATCGACCTAAACAAAAATATTGCAGATATCGATATAATTTGCTTAACAGAGACATTCGTGAAAAAAATAAACCTTTTGCCGAATAAATATACCTCGAGGAGGCTCATGCATTCTAATCCGAAATTACCTAGATTTTAAAGAAGTCTCTAATTTTACCACCCCAATACCCAACCATTTCGAATGCTGTGTTGTCGAAATTACTACTCTCAATTTATTGGTAGCATGTATATACAGGACGCCGTCATCAAGTGTAACGATTTTCTTTGAAAAATTGCAACATCTTGCGTCAATGTTAACTAAAAGGCAAAACAAAAATGTCATACTATGCGGTGACTGGAATATAAATTTACTGAAGTCGGATAAAGAGTCCAGGGAACTGATATCTATCCCAAGCAATAACGGCTTATCAAATCACATAAAAATGCCGACACGAAAAGAATCCTGGGTTCAGCGCTTAGGGCTTTCGGATCATGAAACTGGGCAAATGATTACCGCTAACATGACGATAAATAACAATATTAAGAAGAAAAACAGGTTCCGGTTTCGTAGTATAAGGGACTTCTGTAAAGAAAATGTTGAGAAATACAAGTACTACATATCATGTCTGTCCTTCTCCGAAGTTTATGCTTTTCAAAATACTTACAATGCCTTCGAAAACTTCCACGACATGATTAAATTATTTTATGAATTGCTTCCCAATAAGAAAAGTTAAATGCGTAGAAAAACCCACGAAAAATAAGTGGCTAACTAGAGGCATAAAACAAAGCTGTCTCAAAAAAGAATCCTCTACTTAAAATACCATTTATATCGGGATAATAAAAAACAAAACAAGAATATATATGATCGCTACTCGAAGATTCTTAAAAAATGTGTGCAAATGTCTCAGCAGATCAACAACCGTAGGTTTATTTCAGGATCAAAGAGTAAGGGCAGAGCAGCATGGAAAATTATTAAAGACACTACGAAACCAACAACAAACAAACATGAAATAAATAGCATTAAAGTAAATGACATAATATATGACGACCCTTACGAAATTTGTGAGTTATTCAATCAATATTATATTTCCATGACAAATAAAACTGACATTAACAATTATAATCAAGTTGACAACTATACGTATACAATTCCACAAAATAAAAATAGTATATTTTTAACACCTGTAGATGAAGGAGAAGTATATAAAGTTATCCTAGCACTAAAGAACACGAACTCCACGGGTTACGACGGGATAACCACAAAATTACTAAAACACTGTGCGATATATTTAGCCGCTCCATTAACACATTATTAATCTGTCATTATCTGAAGGTATTTTTCCTTGTAGATTAAATAAAACTATTGTAAAGCCAGTATACAAGAAAGGTGACAGAACACTTACTGTTAATTACAGACCAATCGCACTTATACCAATAATTGCAAAAGTATTTGAAAGAATAATGTGTAAGAAATTAGAACAATTCATTAAGACTTCCGAGATTATAAAAATGAACAATACGGATTTCGTAAAAACAGTAGCACTTTGCTTGCAGGTTTTTCACTTATAAATCAAATAACCCAGAGTCTAAATGAAAAGTCAATGATAGCGTGCATATTTCTAGATATGGCCAGTGCGTTCAACTTCGTCTGCCATAAAAGGCTACTGTCTAAATTATATAATTATGGCATACGAGGCACAGCCAACAATTGGATTCAAAGTTACCTTTCTGAAAGACTGCAATGTGTAGAAATTACAAGAACCGACAAGTTTCAGCAAAACTCTTATCAATCAACGTACAGTCAGAACAATTACGGTGTACCTCAAGGGGGGTTGTTATCTCCTCTCTTGTTTTTAATGTACATAAATGACCTCCCAGATGCCTTAACTCATAAATGCGTACTGTTCGCCGATGACACAACCCTTATAATCAAAAGCAAAAACGAAATGACGCTAAAAGATGACATAGACACGACCCTAGATAGAACCATGGCATGGCTTGACTGTAATAATTTAAAATTAAATTTGACTAAAACCAATATAATTCGATTTCAAACATTTAACTCCAAAACAAGTACCCTAAATTTAAGCTATAATAAGGAACCTTTAAAAATTGTTTATGACTGTGTATTTCTGGGTATTACTATCGACAAATATTGTAGCTGGAAACCTCACATAGAAAAAATGCTGAATAAAATTGATTGTTATGTTTATGTGTTGAAAAGGATAAGAGAGATTGTGGATCTACAAACGGCAAAAACTGTATACCATGCATATGTATCTTCCATGCTCCGGTATGGCATTGTTTTGTGGGGTAACTGTGGATGTAAGCCTCCTATTCATAGCACAAAAAAAGTGTATACGAGCGATGTGTGGTGCACATTATCTCGACAGCTGTAAGCCATTATTTTATAAACATAAAATATTGCCATTGCCGTGTTTGTACATTTATGAGATATGCAAGTTTGTAAAAAAACACTCTGAATTATTCAGCAAACTCGGTGAAGCGGCAGGTAGTCGAACTAGACACAAGGATAGACTTCGGCTACCTCAGATAAGACTCGAGCTTTACAGGAGAAACGCGTTCTGTACGGCCATAAGGGTATTCAACCACTTACCTAATGAACTCTCTGAATTACCGACATCATTATTTCAACATAGACTACATAATTGGTTAATAGACAAACGGTATTATTCCATAAATGAATATTTTGATGACAAATTTACAGCGTGTTTTTAATACTAATTTTTCAAATTTATTATAAGTTGACATTCCTTGTATATTTAATTTAATTATTACCTATTTAAACTGTTATGGATTTAAGTGACATCTTCAAATTATTTAGTGAACCTTGACATACCTATACCTGAATTGTTTTATATAAATTTAATCGAGGAAGTTTCAAACATGTATTTTTTGCACACCACATGTGGTAGACTATGCTGAACATGTATAATAAACTACTATCTGTATATCTTGACCATATTCTAGCAAATAAAGATTATTATTATTATGTGTTTCTCTATCACGCGTACTTTTCTAACATATGTTAAAAAAGTACACGGCCCTTTGGCAGGCGTACACGGAGACATAGGTCCAACGCGCAGAGGCCCTTTGAGAGTTTTAATCTAGGATGTGATGGGACACCTACTGAGGAGCCTCCATAACTGCACTATTAAGTGCAGTCATGGATTAGCCGCAGCAGGTGTAAGACTATTTCTACTTGTATGGAAACTAATTAATCTATTGGGATGGGTGTTAAATGGACTGATTTAAATGGGAACTATGGATGAAAACCGGCGTCTGCCTTACGTACTCTTATAGTACGTCGAAAAGGGGCAGACGGTGACTCGTCAACTCACTAGATGGACCCCCTCTAAATAGCCACCAAGGTAAACAAAGTCTGCCATAAAGGCAGCCAGAGAGCAACACCGGTGCGAGTGGCTAGGGGTGTCGAGCGGTGCGGCATGCGGCACCGGTTTCGCCATCGCGGGTCTCGTGACCCGGAGCGGGTTTCCCCGTAGTTACGCCCTTGAGAATGACACTTCCACCCCCGAGCTAGTAGCTCTTGAGACTTCCCTCTGGCCGGCCGACCAAGGCAAGCCAGAGTTGAGAGTCCTGCGGGCACTCTTGGGCATCCACTCCAACCAGCCAGTAAAGGCAAGCCGGAGACGAGGCCCTGACCAACTCCCTGAAGCATTCGGGACCGCAGTGTCGCCACACACATTCAGCTCGCCACAAAGCTGCCCTGCGGTTTGTAAGCTTTCTATTTATCCTGTAATACATTTTTTGTTTATATTACAAGATGAAGGTGATGTTTGAAAGCTTTTACTCTGCCCTCCGAGATTGCGTTAGTCTCATGGTGAGATAACGGCTGCCCCAGAGGGGTTATTATTATTATTATAATGATTTAAGCCTTTAAGGCCGTATATTATCCTAGCAGGTATACAAAAGGACTATTTTTATCTTTTTAGTTCCAGAACTAAAGACTCAAGCCGCACATTGTGTTCATCTACAGCGACTATAATGTCTTGAGAGATAGAGCGATAGTGAAAGAGAATCAGAGCATAACTGACGATCTTGAAGAGAGCAAAGTGTGAACTTTAATACTGACGAGACATTAGAAAACTAGGCTTACATGTTGATTGGTTGTGTGATTAAATGTCAGAGGTCGGTCAAACGGAGCAACGACAACTATCACTTCTCTTGGAGACTCCGGGCGGGCAACAAGTACAAGTACCTAGGAACTGTCACTCGTTTCGTGTTCAGTAAATAGTCAGTTTTGTTACATTTGATCCAATGAATCCGCCGACATATATTAAATATATGTCGGCGGATTGCTTGATTCTTGGCCGGTATCAACAATTCACATCACAGTTTTTTTTATAAGTTCACACCAAATCAAATGTAACAAAACTGACTATTTACTGAACACGAAACGAGTGACATTTTCTAGGTACTTGTTGCCCGCCCGGAGTCTCCAAGAGAAGTGATAGTTGTCGTTGCTCCGTTTGAACGTCAACCGTCATCCCCCTTCTTCAACTGTAGCGAACGTCACTAGACTCTGTCGAAGAGCGCTATCTTCACACTTCCGTTTCGTAGTCAATTGACGTCTAGTACTGATGACCAATCCGATACGGCCATCCTACAAGACACACGTCCCTGTGTGTTAATCTGTAACAAAATTTTACACGCCCAGTATCACATTGCTCGGTCACTCCTGACTTAACCCAGGTAAGGGTTGAATCAAAACAGTGTTAGGATTCCAATCAAACTTTTCTTACAAAATTACCTCCTACATTACATTCCTTACTATTATAGGAGCTGGATTCAGAGCATCACTGAGAATACAGTCAATTATCATAGACTCACGTTATAATCAAATCAAATAACTAAAGCTCTACGTGTGATTCATAACCATTCAGTAACCTCCAGTTACCAAACCAGGCACTCAACCAGCCACTCAGTTGCCACCATTCAGTAACCTCCAGTTACTGAACCAGGACTTAAACCAGTCACTCAGATACCACCCATTTATCTGCGCATCCTCACAAGGATCGCCAAGTCCCTCCTGGACTTTATGGTTTCCACGAAATCCCAACACCAGAGTTGTCTGCCTACCGCGTACTCACGGACAACTGCCTTCACATTTGTATTGAATCCGATCTGTATTGATTTGCGGCTACCAATCAACTTCTGACATTGAATCACACAACCAAATACTAGAGTCGTCTGCCTACCGTGTTGGTACTCATGGACAACTGCCTTCACAGTTGTATTGAATCCGATTTGACCGGCCTCTGACATTTAATCACACAACCAATCAACATGTAAGCCTGGTTTTCTAATGTCTCATCAGTATAAAGTTCACACTTTGCTCTCTTCAAGATCGTCAGTTATGCTCTGATTCTCTTTCACTATCGCTCTATCTCTCAAGACATTATTTCAAACCAAGTAAACCATAACATTTAAGCTCTACATGTGATCATGGCTACGCATAGCCCAGTAACCTCCAGGTACTCTACTTTCTGCGAACCCCACATGGGAACGCCGAGACCTCCGCCAGAGCGGACTGCAATACCGCCTAATCACGGACTACTAAGTTAGTAGACGCCAATTTCTACCGAGCTACGGCTACACGTCAGCCTCTGTTACGGTCCGATCCGATCATCATGTAAACTTAAAAATTTTCTTCAATATAAGAACTACTTTGTTCTATCTCAATTTCGTCAGTTGTACTTTGACTTTCAGGCATTTTTCTCAACCTGTCGAGTGCGTACTTATAGTTACGCTTAGAATTAAGGGCTTTGCGATTTTAACGATCATCGTAAAAAACTTCTGTGACCTCAAATGGGCTTTTATACTTTAAAATATTTCAAACCAAGTTAACCAAAACATTTAAGCTAAGATCTTTGGACTCTACATCTTCTAACCAAACTCCTTTAATTAACTACTTTCACTTTCATTGCCAGTTTCGGCCAGATAGGCTTTAGCTACACCAGTTATCAAGCTCCTCAAAGCCACATACAGGCCTCACACAGGCCCCGCGCCACACACACAGGCCCCGCGTCACACACACAGGCCCCGCGTCACACACGGGCCGCGCGCCACACACGGGCCGCGCGCCACACACGGGCCGCGCGCCACACACGGGCCGCGCGCCACACACGGGCCGCGCGCCACACACGGGCCGCGCGCCACACACGGGCCGCACACACAGGCTATGCTGGCCACCACGCCACACTCGCCACCAGGCCGCGCCGGTCACCAGGCGGCGCCGGCCACCAGGCGGCGCCGAAAACCAGGCCGCGCCGAGCACCAGGCCACGCCGGCATCCAGGCCACGCCAGCCACCATGCCGCGACAGCCACCATGCCGCGCTGGCCTCCAGGCTGCGCCGGCCACTAGGCCACGTCGGCCTCCAGGCCGCGCCAGCTACCATGCCGCGCTAGCCACCAGGATTACCCAAAAAGGAAATAAATCTACCATTAGTATTTCAAAGATTCGTCTCATTGTATACCCACTAAATAGAGTATCCATTCTTTCAGAATAATTCAACGTCCGCACTTCGTCAATTTTAAGCGATTATCAAATTCATTTACAACTTCACAACTGCACAGAACGTAACTCCCGTCCATACTCTCAATGAGCTATGTCAAAACTGGATTTGACCACTGACAAAAACTATAACCAAATGCGAACATGGCGAGAACCGCTAAAACTACTTTCGGACAAACTGATTTCCTTTGGCTATATAGAGGCAACGACTACAGTTCTGAGATAACCAATCTACAGTCTATGAGTACTTTCAGATTCTTGCAACATGCTCTTGTCATACGACACAGAAACCAAAGGTATCTAACAATGTTAGTGAACAAATATCAAAGCAGAGCGAGCAGCAGGGTATCCATGATTGCGATCAACAACCACACTTTAATGTACTTCGCTCTAGGAACAAAAGAAAATAATCACACAGCACTTATTCTAGTCGTTCGGCTATTCCTGACCCAAGTCGGTGGAGAATAAAGCTAAACTCTGATCAAAATCATTACAGGTTTTAATGAAAATCACAATTAACTCTTTCTCTTGAAGCTGACATGATTGAACAACACGCATTCTCGTTAAAATAATAGGAAACTCATTAAAATATTGCATTGCTCATACTCTGACATTCATCGGGTCTTCAACATCACATTATGCAACCTCCATCCGGTTACACAACACCACCCGGATAATCAGTTCGAGCGTAACAAAGTAATCTTAAACTAGATTTGTTCAACATGTTGCTTTGGTTGCCCTTGTCACATAGCAGATTATAAAAAAATCTTACTAGGCTGATAGTCTAGATATTAAGTTTACTACCAAGCATCCAACCAGTCTTTTCAGCGTTATAACTTTCTCATGGATAGTCTAAATACGAAGCTTATTCTAACCTAATCTTTAGCGATACAGCAACGGACCTTTCGCGTTCAAGACGATGGACAACGTTTGTGATACTATGACAATGCACTAACGGCTGTCTTGTTTGCGCACCAATGGAGACTATGGCTAGCACAAATTTTGTGTTAGCCATAGTCTCCATTGGTGGTTTACCCTTGAGCTTTAATTTAAAGCTCAAGGGTAAACTAGGCTAACCAGAAATGCACTTTACCGGTCCAACCAATGGTAACACATGGCTAAACCTAGAGCCGCACAAACGGCTCATCCAGTTTATGCAAATCTACACTGACGGTAACGTGGGTACCACATAATTATTACAACAACGACTAACAAAGTACCCATTTAATGAGAATAAGGTTAAGCGTACAATCATCACTAATGATCACTAACCTAGTTCTACCTACAATGAAAATTAAAATCTCTGAAACCGATTATCGTAACGCACTACGATGATAACTCAATCATTTTCTTCTACGTCTGATTATCGAGTTTAACAGCTTCTACTAGAAACACTATCACTCTTAAACGTCCTAAGCATAACTTGGAATCGGCCAGAGAACTCAGGGCACTTGATAAAAATACCCAGCGTATCACATGAATTTAAAAAAATACACCGTAGGTAATTTTCACGCGTAAAATCTTAAAATTGAATTAAATTTTACTAGTGGTGCCATCTAATAATCAGAGTAAGAAACATTTTAATGTGCCATGTAAAAAATTTATGCACACAAAGAAGCAGGTGTAATTGCAATACCGAGATCGTCTGTAAAACTTAGAATGACACGAGTAAAAGTGCCACTTTTTACTTAGGCTCTGATCACGTTTAAACGAAAACCGTTACGTATTATCAACACCACGAGTCGATAAAATAATGGCGCTAGTAATATCTTTTGACTATGGTCAGGTTACACTAACCAACCAACCGCACTCGTCTGGACAGCACTGCAGTTCACACGTCTATTTAAGAAATAAAAGCTACAAGCTGTTCTACACAAAATCAGCACAGTCAGAAGCAATAGCTCCGCACAGTCTTACACTATGAACTTAGTATGTACGATTCGATTAGTTGACCAACTTTAGCGCCGCTGCCCTGCGAAGGACAGTCTAGACCGGAGTTATTGTTATAGATTTAGCAGAAAACCAACTAAGCTGGGTGTTGGTTCTAAAACCAATATTACAACTGCACTACAACAATATTTAGCACGTTTCACTCAAACGCACTTGCTTGGGCCTGTACGCTCACTGTCGTAACTATTACAGTCCATAAAGTAAGACCGAGACAAGATAATCTATTTGCAAGCAAGCATAATATGATCACAAGGTTCGTGATTGCGAGCCACCCTCGCATGAAGAACTAAAATAATCGCTTTCTTTTTAACTGGCGTATCAAACTCAAAACCTCCGTTCGCTATCTACGCTATAGCTAGGTCACTGTGTTAGTCAGACAACCATACGCTAACTTAAAATACGGCAAAGGTCACAATTAAATCGTTACTACCCACATTTTTTTTGTCTTTCTTCTTTAACCTATTTAAAGGAAGATTATTCATGAGATCATGCCATGGGAACCACGACACCATAAAAGTCAAACGGTTCCACAACTCACTGTCTCGTGTAGGAATCGAACCTATAACACCAGGTACGATGTGTGATGTGTGGCGATATAACCACAACGATTATGACATTTCCAAGGTTAAACGCGTAATGTTTTACTACTACCGCCACTAAACAAAATTGATAGTACTAATAAAAAAAAACAGACTAAATACACTCACCACGGTTGCAGTTGGCAGCTCAGCTGATTCACCAACATAGCAATGTTAGCAGTCACCGTCACTCGCGCCTTGTGGTCGCGCTGGACCATGATGCCACTTCTGATGTCGGCGGGTTGCTTGATTCTTGGCCGGTATCAACACTTCACATCACAGTTTGTTTATAAGTTCACACCAAATCAAATTTAACAAAACTGACTATTTCTGAACACGAAACGAGTGACAATTTCTAGGTACTTGATGCCCGCCCGGAGTCTCCAAGAGAAGTAATAGTTGTCGTTGCTCCATTTGAACGTCAACCGTCATCCCCCCTCTTCAACTGTAGCGAACGTCACTAGATTCTGTCGAAGCGCGCTCTCTTCACACTTCCGTTTCGTAGTCAATTGACGTCTAGTACTGATGACCAATCCGATATTTATATTTACTAGGTACATAATAATATCTCACAAATAGTACATGTTCTGTTTTATACTTAGTCGTATTAAGTATATTACAAACGAGGATCCTTTAATTAATCCTCTCTAAATATAATATAGCAGCACAAAATATAATAAATAAACGCTCCAACCAAACGATATTATAACACCACTCATCCTTCATTGATTCAAGCTGAAAACACCAACATGTTTTTATTCGATTAAACACCGGTATCAGCATAAAGGCCAAATTTATTCCGGCATTCATTAAATTGAACATGAAAATCAGCAAAAATATAAAAAAGACCCGGAATGGTCTTTTAATTCGAAGTATTTAGTATCGACAATTTCATCTGTGCATATAGAGAGACGGGCGATTGGCACTTGGCTTACCGCGAAATTGAAATTGAGTATGAATAAATTAGGTATCTATGTATTTACAGAGTCGTTCTATATTCACAGATGAAAATCTCAGAATAGAATGTTATTATTCATTCGCTTTTCGTATGTAAACTTTGGGTTGCGAGGGAAGATTTTAAGTGAGCAGAGCTGTCTCTGTAGTAATGTTTTCGCGGATTTCATTTGTCGTAGGTATTTGGTCTTGAAGTTTTTTATCACTGGATGCCGCGTCTACAACATTCGTGAAAATTGACAGTGTGACCTTTTACCTCAAAAATCATATTGTTTTGTCCTTTTATTTTTGAATTATAAGCATTGGCAAAAAAGGACATTTTATAATTTCTGACTGATCATCATCATCAGCTCTGTATATATGCTGTCCCACTGCAGGGCACGGGCCTTTTCTCACTATAAGAGTACCACGCTGGCCAAGTGCGAGTTGGCAGACTTCACATGTCTTTTGAGAACATTATGGAGAAATCTCAGCCATGCAGGTTTCCTCACGATGTCAAACTCAAAATCCTTTATTCATTTAGATCACAAAGTGACACTTATGAACGTCAAATTTAAACATTATTACTGTATGCTTCTACATTTACATTTACTGCCACGTTCGCAATGCAATAGGTAGAACCATGAGAAAGAACGGGCAATAAAACTCACGGTCACTCTTTTTCAACGCCAGGTTTTTAATAATACATAACAATTAAACTTTTGTAAGGTGCTGCAACTGTTATACCTTCTATGTTACTTGTATATATTTACTTTACATGATACTCAAGCATAATCAAGTTAAATTTTGATGTTCATTTAGTTAGCCTCCTGAACATAGACATGGTGAAACAGGAGCATCCACTTACATTATGCACCTAACAATGCAGGAAATCCGCGCAAATGTTCAGAACCATGATGGAAATGATGAAGTTAAATATAAATAAAAAAATATACCAGCCCATAAGACCGCCATCGACCAGTCATCGCAAGTAGCACCCGTTCACGAGTATGACGCATGTGCCAGCCATCATCCCTCTCGCCATATCAGAGGGACAGGGATGACCCGACACACGACGCCACCACAAGAAATGACATTTTAGTGAGCATGACGACAACGGTATACGAACCGGCAGTAATAAAATTAACAATCTGTGGTATACTGACCATGAACGCGAATTACCTCCATTTTCCAGATCATTAATTATAGCATAAATTTGTGAAAACGTGTGAAGAAATGCAAATGTAGTACCCATATTTAATTGACGTGATACCTTTTGAAATACAACCACCGATCCAACTGATTGAGTACAAGATAATAAAATTAAACATAATAAATCAATAGTATCTAACGACATGAAAGACATCTAATGATGTGGTGGTGATTCCAAAAAACATCATTTACTTATATAATTTTATTGGGAATATAATCATATTTAATTACATGTCATGAAAATTTTAATATTATCTACCTACTTACTCAATAATTATGTGAATACTAAAACTGATTATTGCCAAGCGCATTTGTCATTAAGGTAATCATTTAAATTGTAATAAGCCTTTTGCATTAGGTTATTTTTAATCGTTGTCTTAAATGCGCTAAACGGCAAGTCTAAAATACATATCGGTATCTTGTTGTAGATGCGTAAACTTTGTCCTATAAAAGAATTATGAGTTTTACACAACCGGAAATACGGAACACATAATTTATGTCTATTTCTTGTATTAATAGAGTGAATATCACTATTATTTGAATATGAATTTATATTCCTACGCACATGCAAAACACTGGCATAAATATACTGAGACGCTACAGTTAAAATACCGATGTCCTTAAATCTTTCCTTGAGCGAAACTCTTGTTCGTAATTGGTAAATGGCCCGAACTGCTCTTTTTTGCAATATAAAAATACTTTCGATATCAGCAGCTCTACCCCATAGTAATATGCTATATGACATAACACTATGAAAATAGCCAAAATATACCAGCCTAGCCGTATCGAAATCTGTTAAACTACGCACCTTCTTAATGGCATAAGCAGCCGAACTAAGTTTCGCTGACAGATATGTAATGTGTGCGCCCCATTGCAACTTTGAATCAAGTGTTATTCCTAGAAACAACGTAGATTCAGTTGTTTCCAGTACATCACCATTTAAAACGATGTTAGTACCAAGGTTTCTGACGTTTGGCAAAGCAAACTTAACACATTTGGTTTTTTTGGCGTTCAGTACTAAGTTGTTTACAGTAAACCATTTAGTCACCTGAATAAGAGCACTGTTTATTTCGGTAAAGTTTTCCTTATTTCTATCTACTTCAAATATCAATGAAGTATCGTCAGCAAACAATACCACGTCACAAATGTTTCTCAGGTAAAATGGCAAATCATTAATGTAAACAAGAAACAAGAAAGGCCCTAGGATACTACCCTGCGGCACTCCCAATTGTACTGGTAAACCACTGGATTTTGAGCCATTATTTCGACACATTGGATTCTGTTATTTAAATATGCCTTAATAACATCCAATGCTTTAGTCTGGACGCCGTAATGTTTAAGTTTGCACAAGAGCGTATCATGGCAGACACAATCGAATGCTTTCGAAAGGTCGCAAAACACACCAATAGCATTCCGAGATTTCTCCCATGCATTGTAGACGTGTTTGAGTAACGCTACTCCTGCATCCGTCGTCGAGTGACCCTTAGTAAAACCATATTGCTCAGTATGAAGGAGGCTGTTTAAATTAAAGTGTTTCAGAAGTTGCTTGAGTATGATCTTTTCAAAGATTTTACTAAAAGTAGGTAGTATTGAAATTGGCCTATAATTACTAGGATCATTCTTACTACCGGATTTAAACAGAGGTATTATCTTACTATATTTCATTAAATTTGGAAAATCACCTGATTCTATACACTTATTAAACAAGTTACTAAGATAAGGAGCTACTATATCTATTATACTTTTCAATATCTTAACAGATATTCCCCAGAGATCACCTGTATTCTTAGACTCTAGAGATTGAAAGGTGTTTATAATGTCAGTAGAACTAATAGGGCTGAATTTAAATATTACATCACATTTTTGTACACTTGATTCTAATAAATTTTCTGCACCTGAAGCTGATGAGTTTAGACCTCTAGTAGTAGTAATAGGTATGCTAGCAAAAAAATTATTGAATGTGTGTGCAACTTCTTCTTTATTGTTAATAATTTTATTATTATCTAGCAAGCTAACATTGGTGTTCCTTAAGGTTGTCTTGCCCGTTGCTTCGTTAATAGCTTGCCAGGTGGCCTTAACTTTATTAGAAGACTTCCTAATTTTGTCACTAATGAATACTGCCTTAGCTATACTGCATACCTTTTTAAATATTTTATAATAATTTCTGACCAACTCAGTGAAGCTCGCATTAAAATTGTATTTCTTCATACCATACAACTCATACATCCTTGCTCTGCTTTTGTGAATACCTACAGTAGCCCACTCACTAAATGCTCTAGACTCCTTGATTACTTTTTCCTTGGTCTTAAAAGTACTTCTAAATTCGTTTTGCACTATATTAAACATAGTATCATAAATCTTATTAGGTGATTTAAGCTCCATCATATCAGGATTAATACCTACTAAAATTTTGTTCCTAAATTCAATAAATTTACGCCTAGGTAATGGCCTAACTGTCACCTTATGTACGACCTTTTCATGAATATATGAAAAACCTGCCAATTGACCACAGTGATCCGAAGTTAAGTCAGTAGTAACTAATTTATGTGATACTGTATGATTACTAAATATATTGTCAAGGCAAGTGGAAGATGATGCTGTTATTCTAGTAGGTTCAAAAAATAAATTTGTCAAATTAAATGATTTAAAAAGGTTTAAAAGCCTACTAGTCATTGGTGAACTATCTAATAAATTAATGTTAAAATCACCACAAACTATGATACCTTTTTTATTGGTCCTAATTTTACCAATTGCGTCTTCCATAGTAGACTCAAACACATTAAAGTTACTTAAAGGAGGGCGATACACACATATAACAATATACTGTTCCAGCTCAATGCAGGACTTTTCTATAGTTCGTTCTACAGACAAGGTGCTTATGTCCTTTCGCTCCTTACATGGTATGGTATTTGAAACTAGTATCAAGGATCCACCATGGATAGCTTGACTCCTAGTGAAAGCACTTTGCACAGTGTAATGCATGTTATTTAAAAATTTAATTTGATAATCCTTTAACCAATGCTCCGTTATGCACATAATTTTAATATTGTGGCTTTCTAAGTATAAACTTAATTCTAAATGTTTGCCAGATAGACCCTGTATATTTTGATGTGCTACATTCAATTGACAATGTCTATCCTCTGTCCTATTCTTAAGTTTAAAGAACTTGTGTCTGTATTTAAAATAGAAGGAATGGTAAAGACAGAATTATTTACAGAAACCATTTTCTTGGATACCCTGCATGTACCTGTGTCATATTGTATATTTTATGCTAATAATTTAGCAATTTGTCGTTTATAAAATAGTGAAAGATACATAGTATCTTTGGTCAATGTGTAATTATATTTATTAATGAATTTATTTATGTCAAAATATAAAATAATATCTTTATACTGCCATGTCATATTGTATAAACACAAATTTAGGTCAAATATATGTTGATTTACCTTTTCATCTAATATACTTGAATAAGGTAAAGCACAAGTAATAAATTGACATCCTAGTTTTTTATGAAGTGATAACATTACTTCTGTTAAATTGTAAATATCTTTTTTGTTCACAATTTGGCTGTCACCATATATAATAATTATTGTTGAATGTCTATCTAATGTTGTTTGTTTTAAACTATCTATTAAGTGTGAAAAAGATGACCCTGGATAACAATAATGAATGATTTTCTGTTGCTGTAAATGACTACTCATTAAGCTACCTAAACCTACACCTAACCTATCTGAAAACATGTAAACTTTTTTTGTGCCAGAGTTATCAACTAAGGGTGTCTTATCCTTTGGACTATTGGTTGTACTAGAACTAGAACTTGAACCTGAATCACTATCACCTATAATTAGAGATTCATTACCTAACAAGCATGATTTTGAATAATTTGAGTAATTATTTGTAATTGTCAAGGCCTTTACATATTGCAGATTATTCTTCCCAATTCGTGCAATCTCATCATATTTACTTATATATACCTGAACCTCTTTCTCATACTGGATATTCATCCTATTTAGTTGTGACTCTAAAGCGCTGATTTGTGATTTGAGATCCCTTGTATGCTGATCATATAACATCCTACCATTAATTAATTCTATATTATAATTTTCTAGGTCCTGTAACAATTCATTACGTTCAGAAACTAAATTTTTGTATTGGTTTGTTATATTTTTTGATTTATTATACTGTTTCAAGTTCTGTACTAGTTTACTAATATTTTTGTTTATGTTACATAATTTCCTTTGTTGCTTAAAATTTTTAACATAACTTTTTAGTTGTATACTATGTTTATTAGACCCTAAGCATAATTTATCACCTAAAACCTCTGAATAAAGGTTCTGTGTTGCACCACAGTTAAGTACCTGCACCGTTTCCTCTAACGATTTTACCTTTAACAAAGCCTGTTCTAAATTGCTTTCAAGCTCAGTGATCCGACTTACAGACCAGGAATAGGTGTCATTGCAAGTTGTTAATGTATTGATCTCTTCCTGCAACCTGTCTCGCTGCGCAAGAGTGTCCATGTACTCAATGTGAAGTTCAGCGAGTTGTGCTTTTAAGTTTGAGACCTTGTCATTAACAATCTTGATATCCTCTTCACAATCAGAACGCTCTTTCAGTAGGTGATTATTTTCCTCCTGGCACTTTCTTAATTCCATCAAGGCTATTTTGAGCTTATTTTCCATGTCCTTTGCTGTGGCCTTACGGGTCATCATATAAGTGCTCATTGTTGCAGCAAAGGGTACACCAAACACCTAAGGACAGAAAGAAACAAGATGACAGGAGACAGACTGATCAGTACCTAATGTGTAAAATGTACCTATACAAAAGGAGTAAGAATGTAGAAAAACAATAGAAAAGATACAGAAAATAAGTAATTTAAAGATGTTATTTGACTTAATATTCTAGAATTAGTGTGGAAGTGTATTTTTAAAATGAACTATTTAGGAATGTAGGTAGGTAAACAAAAGGCAAAAAATCTAATATATTATGTATTTTAAAACAATAAGTTACTTATTTGTTTCTAAATTAGTGTAATTACATAAACTTGTTCTTATCTCGTGTATTATGGTAAGTGATGTTTTGTTTTTCTTTATAATATCACTTCAGGAATTTAATATTGGGGAATAGGAAGGTAAACATTTACTATTGAAAATAACGTTGATGCTAAGTAGATTAGTAAATAAAAGTATTCTATATTGTGCTTAATGAAAAGTGTGTAATGTCTGTGTGTATAATATAAATTAATATACTCCCTGGAGTTTACAAAAGTTCTTTATACGGTCCGTTGTAGCTGTCAAACAGCTGTTTTGATCGTAAAACTTCGATTTTAGCGCTGTTTGTATTTTTTATAAGCTGCGAACATTTGTAGTCACTATTCGTGTTATTTAACAGTTACTTTGTATATTTACCACTAATATTTAACAATAAAATTAATTAAAAATACGGACTTTAACGAATTTGAAAGTTACTCGGCCGGTGTTGCCAGCCCATCGTTGCCAGATGTTTTCCTTCACCGTTAGGCAAGTGATAATTAACACTGTAATGTGTATGAAATACACCTGACTTCGAAAAGTCATTGTTGTGCGCCGTGGATTCGAACCCGAGACCCTCTGACTACCATACAAGAAATATGGTAAAAGACATCTGAGATTGTAGGTGAATTGGGTTTTCGGCTTTTTCTCTCTTATGCCTCAATCAGTTTATTTTAATTCAGCTACTTCAGAGAGATTTTTATTCTTGGAATCTTAGGAATATAGTATTTCTCTCGTATTTCCGGAGAATATTTACTGAAATGTGATTGAGGGTGTGAAGAATATTTTTCAAGCAAGCAATGCACAAGGTTTTATTTAAAACTTTTTAAAGTTTTCCATAAATGGACTATGTTAGAAAAGCTGCGTAAAATGTTGCCGAAGAGTAGGTACTACGTAATTTAATTGATTAATTAATTATTTTGTCCAAATTCTGACTTCGCTTTAAAACTCGGCAAATAATAATAAATCTATACGGTCATAGATATGGATGATCAGACTATAGCAGTCATTTTAAGAGTTAAATGATATACTGAATTAATGACTCACATACTTCTTATCCGTTGCGCTCTTGACGGTTGTTTGTTAGTGATCGTGATCATCGTGTAGGACTGGTATGGGCAGATGTGATTTGCTTCACGACATCACGCCATCCCCTTCACATAGGTACATAACCACCAAAATGCCACCGAAACATTGTTTTAGTTATTGACTTCTATATTTTATGTTATTTCGTTCTCCCAATTGAATAGGCAGACATCTGTTGCAATGTCGTCCTTATGTTGAAATATTCCGACCATATTACATAATATATCAACATTCGAGAATGATCTGACGAACCGAACGAAATCCCTAAACAAGAATTATCCAAGGAGCTAGTCGCATTCGAGTCAATATTTCCGCCTGGCTCATCTCGAATTAATCCTACGAGTACGTATCACCGAGATCGCGTACGTACATGTTACTGTAGCGTTATATAAGAGTCAACGTGCACTTGACATATACGTACAGTTTCGTTTTCATACAATATAATGTGGTTTTTGATAGGTGCAAAAAATAGTCATTGCATTAGACTTTGCTTTGCAGCAAGTAAAGAATCTATTTACACCATATAATTACAGCATATAAACAAATTTGAAGCGTTTTTGCATTGGTCGTAGGTAATTACTTTATTTGGACTTGCCAACATTTTGATGAATTACCTACTATTTCTATAATAGTCAACGCACACAGTCGGTGAACGAGTAGGTATGCGTATCGTACTATTCTGATTGTTAGGAACGTTAGTGAATGTTAAAGTTGGAGTAAATGCTGCCAAGTCTTTTAAAATTAGCTTTTATGAACATTTTACTATAAATTTGTGTTAATATCGCTTGTTATTTTCAGGGCAATCGTTATCTTTTTCTTTTATTATTTTTAAAGACTCACTCCTGTATTCCCGAAGGGTTAGGCAGAAGCGTAATATTATACCCACATTTTGCCATGAATATTTAAGTCCCACGTAATAGGGGGCGAGCCTATTGCTGTTACCGAGCACATCACCAGACTCCGAGCTGCTACTGAGAATTCGGAAAAACCCGGTAACACTTTAGCCCGACCCGGGAATTGAACTCGGGACCTCCGATCAGTAGTCGCATACGCTATCCACTGGACCACGGCGGCAGTATAATTTTTTAAGAAGTTCGTTTCATATGTTTTTTTAATCTTAAGGGAGAACGGAACAATAAATAATGAATCCTAAGAAATTGGCTGTAATTGTTGTGCTTACTTTTGGGTATCGCGTTGTAGTTTAAACTGATGTACATTGTACAGTCACCTTTACTCACGAAGTGCGTCATGTTTATACTCGCTATTTAGGTAGAAACCAGACTTGGATCTGAAATTGAATTAAGCTGAAAATGTTCTAGGTGTATCATTTTGATGACAGTGATGTTTTGGAATTAAATTTCTGGCGCCAATGCTATATGATTTACGGTGGAGTTTAAGTCAAGCTATGACGGTAGTTTGTGATTTGCATCCGATTTATGTTAGTTAAATAAGATTAAAAGGTTTTAAATTATTTGATGTCAAATGTGACGGCATGAAAGTACGTTTTTTTCCGTAATGATATAAAATTATTTTACGTTTATTATATTCGTTATCTAACCGAAATATAATTATATCGAATATCCATACGCACATATACATATCTCTGGAAAATTTGGAAAGGCGAGATCAAACGCAACTCAGAAAAAATCAGAAATTAAAAAGAAGGTCGGCGCGTCGCGCTATTTCGGTGCTCTGCATGTGGCTCTGCCACGCCTTGCAAGACAATACAAATATTTATCAAATATTACAGAGATTATAACAAGAAGTTGTTATAAGGCATACCAACAACAACTAGAGACTACGCCCCACTATGCCTCCGCCGCCACCTGCCATGCGCAAATCAATATGACATTATAATATTATGATGACATTATTTTTCAATATTTTCTTACAATCATGTCTATTTATATTTTAATATTTTGTAAATACTTTATTGTAAATATATAGTTGTACATAGTCATTAAGTGAATAGTACGATGCAAGCAGACAGTGATGGCAATGGTGAGGTAGAAGGGGGCGCAAGTCAACCTACCACATCACTGAGTGAATTAGTACGCTGCCCCTACTGTGACCAGGCCCGCTTCTTTAAAGGTAAGCGGGGTTTGAAAGTACATCTTGGCAAAATGCATAAATCCCAAGATGTACTTTCTGACCCCTTAACTTCATCATATTCAATTTCTACACAAGACTGTGTCCAAATTCCCTTTTGGCAACATCTTTCGAATTTAAAAAATTCTGTTCCGGTTCTGAAAAGAGTTCCCCGTGGCGCAAGGCCATCAGTCGCCAAAAAATTGGCTGACTGCATAGGTCTAGTCGTGCGGGAGAACTCAAAAACGGCCTGGGAACGACTATTAACATTCCCTTATAGGATTTTACATATTGAAAAGATCAGGCCTCAAAAAAGACACTTACTGCCCAAATTAAACACAACTGTTCTGTTTCGGTCCATACTTTCGACACCAAATTTACTTTTAATACAAATAGAACGAATTATCAATATGTAGAATCCAAACTAAGGGAGGGTGATATAAGGGGTGCGTCGAGACTCTTATTCAGCACTGATGTGGTGGCGCCTTTCTCTCCAAACACGCTTGCGGGTTTGAAGAGCAAGCATCCAGCGCCGATGGATGGCCTCTCTTTTCCTGATGCCCCGGATATAGATTCGGAGCATCTGATTACTACAGCCAAGGACGTGTTCGCAGCAGTTTGCTCCTTCCGGACTGGGTCGGCTGGTGGCCTCGACGCTCTAACACCACAACATCTCAAAGATCTTTTGTGTTCGAGCGCCGTGGAGGCTGGCCATGCACTCCTGAGGGAGCTGACTGCTCTCATAAATTTGATGCTCTCCGGCAATGTGAACGGTGCCATCACTGACATATTGTACGGAGCAAATTTATGCGCTCTTAACAAGAAGGATGGTGGCATTCGTCCCATTGCCGTAGGTTGCACATATAGGCGTATGGCAGCCAAGATATGTTGCAGATATTATAGCAACGATTTATCTGCTAAATTCCAACACCTCCAATTAGGCTTTGGCTCAAAGGGGGGTTGTGAGGCTGCCATACATGCCCTGGCCACGTACCTTGGTTCTGGTAATGGAGAGGTCATCCTTAAGGTTGACATAAAGAATGCCTTCAACGCAGTGAATAGGGACACCTTGTTGTCAGAGGCAAAATTAGAAACCCCCAAAATTTATAAATTTCTTTCGCAATGTTACAGATATCCCTCAAAATTATTATACAAGGACAACCTATTGGAATCCGCAGTTGGATGTCAACAAGGTGACCCACTTGGACCAGTCATTTTTAGCTTAGCAATTCACCCAATTATTCGGCAGCTAAATTCAAAATTCAATGTATGGTTTTTGGACGACGGAACCCTTGGTGGAGACGCTGACATAGTACTGCAAGATTTGGCAATTCTAAAAGACAAATTTAAATCGATTGGTTTGGAGCTAAATTCAAGTAAATAAAATTGACGATGAAAAAAAGTCTTTGGTATTATCAAAATTTAATTGTTTGGCACCACACATTAAAATTTGTGACAAGAATTCTCTTCGCCTCCTTGGGTCTCCTATATTTGAAGAAGCCTACGAATCATTCGTAGATGAAAAGATTCAAATTTTTTGTGAAATTTCAGATCGCCTGCTAAAAATTAATATTCATTCGGCCTTTACAATTATTCGATATTGCCTTTTCGTTCCCAAATTTACGCATGCCTTGAGATCTTCACCGCTTTGGAAAAATATGGAATGTTTAGAAAAAATGGACCAAATTATTAAAAATACACTTAAAGAAATATTAAATGTGGATTTGAACGACCGAGCCTGGCTGCAAGCGTCTCTTCCTGTACGTCTGGGTGGGCTCGGCGTTCGCAAAATTTCTGATGTTAGTTTACCGGCGTTCCTGTCCTCAGTGCACAGCACGGAAGACTTAACCAGGCAAATATTAGCACCAACACTGGTTAATTCGGAAGTGCTGTGTAAAACCGATGCCGTGAACGCCTGGAAAATGGCTTGTCCAAGCTCTGCTTTGCCTTACAACCCATTCTCCCAAAGGCAGTGGGACGTGCCGCTTTGCAACACTGTGAGAGAAAATCTTATTTTATCATCTACAAATGTTGCTGAGCGTGCTCGCTTGCTGGCTGTGGGAGAGTGGGAGTCTGGTCTTTGGCTTCAAGCGCTCCCGTCGTCCAATGTGGGCACAATGTTGGACGACACGACATTTCGCCTTGCCACTAGCCTCCGTTTAGGTGCTCCGTGTGTTTCTCCGCATCGTTGTCATTGTGGAGAAGCCGTCGATAGCCTCGGACACCATGGACTATCTTGCGGCAGAAGCGCGGGCCGAATGCCTCGTCACGCCTATCTTAATGACATCATCCGTCGCACTCTTGTCACCGCCGGAGTACCAGCCGTACTTGAACCCAATGGTTTGGTACGCGACGATGGGAAGAGGCCCGACGGTATGTCATTGTTGCCTTGGAAGTTGGGTAGGCCTTTGGTATGGGACGCAACGTGCGTAGATACCCTAGCGCCATCACATCTTCCAAGTACAGCCAGCTGTGCCGGCGCTGTTGCTGCAAGCGCAGAATCCCTCAATCGGCGAAAATACGGTAATTTAATAGGTAATTACGTATTTGAGCCGTTTGGGGTGGAGACGCTTGGTCCATGGGGTCCGAGCGCTCGTACGTTGTACAGAGAAATCGCCAAACGACTAATCGACGCTTCACGTGACCAGAAGGCTGGGCTGTATTTCGGCCAGCGTATCAGCATTGCCATCCAGCGTGGCAATGCTGCCAGCCTTCTGGGCACGTTACCAATAGACAGCGATGCGGAGGAATTCTACGACGCCTAAACCTGTCTTGTAAATATGTACTTTGTATTTTACCCTCCCCTTTTTTGTACATATTTATTTTTTATGTATGTAAATAAATTCCATTGTATAATAAGTTTTATGTAGTTATAATTATTTTATTGAGTAGGAAGTGATATCTGAATGTTATTGTGTTTAAATAAATTTGGTACTAGGTTGAGTCTACTAAAGTTTTCTTTTTTTATCACAGTCCAATGCTGGACTTAAGGCTCTTCGAATTTTCTTTGCAGTGGCACTGTGAGTCAATAGAATGATTTGTGTTACTATACCACTTCGATCAGATGGGTTGGTACTGTCGAACAACTTCCCGCTAGACCACCATAAGGGTGAGAATCGCTCAACAAGACATCGTCGCTTCCAGTGCTACTTTACACAAATATTGACATTCGTATACAAAACCAGTTTTTAGTGTGCCTCGATAGATAGATAGATAGTAACTTTATTGCGCAAATACAATTGTTACAAATTATATAAAGATATCTTAAATTTACAAAAAATAGTAAATGCACAAGGGCGGCGTTATGGCAGAATGCGATTTCATACAGGCAACCTTAGAATGGACAGACTGGAAAGAATAGGTTTGATGGTGTAGTGATCAAAAATTTATGTGGAAACTTATAGTTATCAACTCTATGAGCGAGCCAAGGGATTTTTTTTTCAAACAGGTCCACCGCCGACTTGTTTGATTGTACATGGTTTGATGTCGAGCCTCTCTTCACGTGAATACGATTTGCTTTGTTTATTCTCGTCAGGATCGTTGCAAATGGCGTTCCTTAGTCTCTGCCTACTACTTACTACGTATCCCGTAAGCTATCCATACGTAGGTACCTATACCTTGCAAAGTATTAACGGTTTTGGGGACCGAAAATTAATTTTAAGTGTTCTATTTTGCCCCCCTATCGTCACACCTTATTAAAAATTCAGTTGCTTACGTAATACTTTCGTATTAAGGTCCCAGAAAAGCATACGAGTACCAAATTTCAAATTATTTGGTCGAACAGTTTCAGAGAAAACTAGCTGCAATGGAAGGATGGATAGGCACACGAGTAATCCTATAAGGGTTTCATTTTTTATTTTTTCGTACAAATATCTAAAACGGTTTGGAGTAGTTTCAACGTTGAGCCTGTTGTTCTCTTTTGGGCACACAAGAGCTTTCGTACTACTGCTACGGATATAGACAAGGACATGAACTCAATCAGTACCATACACATATTCGAATTATTATTTGATGCACTGTAATAATATGTGATTTAAGAGATCAAAGACCGTATGTACGGTTAGCGTAGTGGTTTAAGCGGCCGCATCGCCGCTTGGCACTGCGCTCAGTGTTTAGGGTTCGATTTCCACACGAGACAACACTTTGTGTGATTTATAAATTGTTGCTTCGAGTCTGGGTGTTCATTGTGTCCGTAAGTTGTATGTTTGTATAGTACCATGTGACACAGGATTTAGTCCTTATGCGGGAGTTGTCTTTAAAAAATAAACAAAACAAAATCAATAACAAAGCGACAGCATTGAAGTTATAATTTATTAGTCACTAAATTTTTTTGAGTTGAAAGATATACTGTGGTAACATAAGAAAATTCAAAGACATATTCACGCACGTTCCAAACAATTACAATTAAATAATATAATGTGAAAACAAATATAATATCAAGCTAAGCTAATAAATACGTAATCAGCCCACAGCATCTCAAGGAGAAATCGAGGAGCTCAATTTATAACAGATTCACACGCAAAGGAATAACGCAGAATCGAAGACAGAAATAGCACCGGATAAATAAAATATTAACCGCACTCGAATCAAAGAAGATGTTCCAAAATCCAAATGAACTTATCGTTTTAACCTACTTATATTTTTGAGTATCGATTGCATATTCCCACTAACAGGAAGGCCAGCAAATCGTTACATCCCGGCATAAAATATTTGCATTGCAAATCGCCGATTTCTCTCATAACTCAAGATAAGGAGGTATCGTAAAAACGCTGTAAACCCTCCTTCATTGCTCCTCTGAGAATTTTTTCTCTTTCTACCTATCTATCGGGTGGTTCTAACGGTATTCTGTTTCTTATATATCTGAGTTACTGCATCGTTAAGAGGAACATTTGCATGTTTTGTGAAATATATGTAGTTTTTTTCGGTTCTTCATGATCCGGAGACAATGGTTGGCTTTATAGTGGTCGGCTCTTCAGGTAGTTTTGTAGTAGGTATTTTGGGCAGGTGTTGGTGAAACTTGCGTACCTTTCTGAGAAATATTGGAATAGGTCTAGTTTAGTATCGCTTTACGTTTACCTTTGAATCTATAACTTTAACGTATTCAGCAGTATATATTTAGACTTAGAAACTTACAGGTAAATTCCTTAAATAGTGGCTGGATGTTCAGGTAGATTTGTGTATTTTGGTGTGAGTTTACTTACTGACAGCATATTGACACCATCAACGTCTTCCGACAAGCCACAAATGGCAAAACTGGGACGGATTAAAATTTGAAGGTGAGCATTTTAAATTATTTGGTAAGGTTGTTTCCCGAGTAACTGACGTATTTCAAAGATGTAGCAAACTCAGGTGGTAGTGAGCTGGTCACATCTGTCGCAGAACTGATAGGCTTATGAAATAAAATGAGATTTCAAAGGTACTTATTAATTATCTCGCAAGCCGATGCAAAAAAAAGTGGCTACGTAATTTATTGTAAATTAAAAACGTGTATCGATCTTTATCACGTTTTTCTAAATAAACCTGATGAAACAAAAAAAATATTTGATGAGTCCTTTTAAGAGTTTTGCATTATATTAGGCGTTAAAAACTTACTTATAAATATTTCTATGGCTAATTATTTCTGAAGTGGTTTACAGAGAGATTCTTTTTAATTATTTCATAAAGAATTATAATTAATGCTCAGCAACTACTTTTTAAAATGTTACTACATTTTTATTAGGATATTGCAGATGGATCCTCATGTAGAGAGAATAAAAAGTGCGTTTGAATTTTGAAACATATTGTGGTAAGTAAATGAACAGTATAAGTAGCGTTTTATGTTGATCACAAAAAAAAAACATCCAAGGCTTAAGCCTTGGAGTCAGAGTTCCGCTTATTAGTCTTACCAGATATGACAGAATATCCGCTTTTCCACAGAGCGACTGCCGTCCAACCTCCGGGATAACCCAATGGGATAGCGATAATGTAACAACCGTAAAAGATCTTCATGACAGCCGCGACCGACGGTTTAACATGCTCTCTGACTGAAGCATGAGGCCTGCAACAATTGACAATATAATACGCACATGATTTTAAAAAGTCTTTGGAGCGCGCCAAGGATTCGAACCCGATATCCTCTGTATGACAGTATCTTCACTAAGCTATCGCTGCCTACAAATAATACTTGTTTCATGAAAAGAAGAACTCAAATCAAACGACAACATTATTTTTACCAAATGCTGGATTCAAACCACTTGATCATGTCCATAGAAACAAAAATAAAAATATTCCCCAAAGATACAAACCTACAATACAACTAGTGAACAATACCATCGCCGTGAATAATATAAATGAGACAGCTCTGAAAAAAAATTCAGTGCTACTGCAATGAGTATTTTTGATTGATGATAACATTGTTTTTAACAGTCAATCATAGCCAACATGGCTTCGAGATAAATGAAATACTGTTTTGGTATTGGAGGGCGCTTAAAGGCTATTTTATGAACTTGGTTGGAACAAGGTATTACTCAGATTGAAAATCAGAACAGAAGTGCATCCAAAGTGCACGGTTTATTTAACTACTGATTATGTCTAACGCTAACTTTTAAAACATTTTAAACTTATTTAATTTGTTTCAATTCAATATATAGGAATGTGAATCGCGTAGATATGGAATTCACGTTGCGACATGTACGTCATGAGAATTCAGAGAATTCCAATTACATTTATAAAATACATTGCCTACTCTTTTATTCCAATTCCATTTAAGTCAAGTCAATATTTTTACAATCATGCTTACTATAATCTCCACGACGTAATACGAGTAAAGTACGTTTACAAAGTACAAAAAAACCCCTTAAAAAAATAAGCTGTCCCTTATGTCAATGCATTACCCAAGCTCTTATGGTTTACAAAACCATTACGTACATGACATATATTGACGATCGGTTGGCGTAACGGGAACGTAAGCGACTGCTACCTCGAAGGTCGCGGGCTCGATTCCCGCTCAAGTCAAGTAAGTATTATCTTTGCGGAATTATGCAGACATGTTAGATATGGTGGCTTCTGTAAAAACAAGTAAGCCTATTTTTCAATAAACGTGGTTCACGCAAAGTATGGTCCCTTACTGGCATCGAACCTACAGTAGGTTCTCGGCGCAGTGCCGACTAAGCCGTTCGTGCAGCCAAAAACAAATGCTATGATATACATATAAGATACCACTTACTAACGCCGAAGAATAAAAAGATAAGAGCTCGGTTGAACTAATTTGACAGTTCTATATACCTTTCTATTCTTTTGATTATCTTTGAAAGATGCAAACAAAAAGAACAGCCACTTTTTGTGTAACTACCTTCCTATAAAATCTTCTTTAAATTAATCCATTCTTGTTCAAGTTACTTTTTTCTGTTTTAGATTAGAATCCGATTTGTCGGTTGTCAATATTTGTACTTTCTTCAGTCTCGAGAAATTTTATCTTTCTTACGATATTGCTTTGAGTTGTTCAAATAAGTAACTTGTGTTTATTCCGTTAAAATATTATCGTAGACAGGTAAAGGATTTTTTGTACAAAATTTTTTTGATATAAAAGATGTACCTCGTAATGATGAAGCACATCCCGTGACATATGTTTGTTTACGCTTGGAATCAATTGAGATCGTTGTATTTTTTAAGCTGAACAGTATCAATCAAATTAGGCACCGTATCTTCAGAACAATTTATTTTATTTAATAAAGAGTGACCGTGAGTTTTATTGTCTGTTCTTTCTCATGGTTCTTCCATGCATTCCGAACGCGGCATGAAAATGAAGAATCTTCAAGCACTTCTTTTTGAGATTTAACGTTCTGAATCAAAAAGGAAGGATTTTGACTTTATTGAACCATGATTATTGATAAGGGACTGTACTGACACACCAGTAACAACAGTGCTCTCTATACTTTAATACAAAATATTATAATGGACTATATATAATTTCACACTATACCCTTTATTAGGAATTCTAGAGATATGCTTCACAAGCGTATACCTAATAATTATATTTTTACATAAATGAGGCAAGGTCTAGATACATCTAGATTTAAAAGTAGCCCGTAAATTTGGATAGATAGATAGATATTTTTTATGGAACACCAGAAATAAAACAAGAATATATTTTATAATTTATATATCGGAGTTTCCCTGCGAGATCGAATCAGAAATGAGAAGATCCGCAGGAGAACCAAAGTCACTGACATAGCTCTCCGAATAGCCAGGCTGAAGAGCCAATGGGCAGGGCACATAGCTCAAAGAACTAATCTAAAGTGGCTGGATGCGGGCGGCTCAAAATCGGTTTGTGTGGAGAACCTTGGCGGAGGCCTATATCCAGCAGTGGAGTCCCTAGGCTGACATGATGATATAAGAATATTTATAATATATAAATAATTATTTATTGCGATAATAATACAAAATAATCAAACTACATAGACTCACGCCTATTTCGCGAAGGGCTAGGCAGAGACTACGGTACGCCCTAACATATCTCTCTCTCGCTTCATTCACTCCCATCAAGTTTCTCATTAATGCTCTTCAGGGTATTTCTGACCTGTCCTCTTTTTAGCCTTATACATTTTCACAAACTAGACAACCTTAAAATAAAGAATAAACAAACGTGTCCAAACCGTTCGAAAACAAGTGATTAATCTCGGTTTGTGTGCTAGTTTCCGCATTCAACTAAAATCAATTTTCTTTTCAGGAATATAGTGAGAGGTGGCGCTAGTTGCCGTGTTTGCATCAGCTCTGTGATTCTTAGTTATTAAAAATACTAAATATTGATTATCGTGACTTTTTATGTTTAATATATGTATAAAACTATATAACGTGCACCGTATATCGTTTGTGAAAGTATATACAAAGTGGTTTAAAAATAAAAAAGCGGAAATCCAAACTAACATCAAAACAGTGAGTTACTAAACAAAAGTAAATTTAATAGTTTAAATATAACAATCTTAAAACATTAGTGCAAACATTATAGTATTTAAACTGTGAAAATACAACTAAAATCAGTGAATACAAAACTGTGAAAAAAGTGCTCGTTAATTTTATTCAAACTTGTGCACCGACAAAGTTCTGACCAATCAAAACACTTAATTCGCATTGTGTCCCAACCAGCAGAGTATTTAATACAGAAGCCCTATTTACACGGTTATACTAGCTGTTCTGTTGGCATAGTGGATAATACCCCTGCACTTACTACGTGAGGCTCAAGATCGAATCTTAGTTATTGGACACGCTTTTCGAGGTTTATTCAGAAATTTTAAATATGAATTTCTTTGATAACATAACGTTCAGAAAGACACGTACTCGATCTATGACAGATACAGAGATTATTAGTGATGATGAAAAAAGTCTAAATAGCTCCAAACTAGATGGCACCACTAGTAGTCTTCCTAACATATCCACTGAGGAAAATAATGCAGAGATTCAAAAGTTAAAAGAACATGTTAACCAGCTTACTCAACAACTAAATGCAGCTCATGAGGAAATAAATAACATTTCTATAGAGAACCAAGAACTAAAAAAAACCGTTCAGATGTTATCGGCAAAACATGAAGTACTAAAAAAGGCTACAAAATATCTAACTTCTGATATTGAATCCAGCAATAAAAGTTTAAAAACGTCTACGCCCCGAAACAAGTCTAAAACAATACCACCAAAGAAAATTATGAATGACCAATGCACATTAATAAGCCAGAAACAGAATATTCAGACAGAAGATACAATATTGAAAAGTTTAGATTGCGACGGATCCTACAAAACAGATAAAAATAGTACTGAGATGGTAAATAATAACTCTTCCAAGTGCCATACTTCGACGAAAGATGGCGCGTCTTCAGATTATACATATATTTCAACCGAAGTCAAATAACCGGTGTACCGATGATAAGATAATATTAAATAAAATGTATATATTTAGCGATAATAACGTAAATAATATTCTTGGCCACGCTGAAAAGTTCTTTCCCCATTCAAAAATATGTCACTATTGTTCACCAAATGCGGGTATGTTACAAATTATTGATAACTTAGATAAAAAGTTAGTCAATTTTACTACTAAGGATTTTTGTATTATATTTATGGGTGAAAAGGACTTTTTAGTGTCAAAAAATTATGAAAGTTTGATTTACCATATTAAAGGTAAGTTAGAAAATATCACACACACAAATGTAATTCTGTGTTCTCCTAATTTTAAAGTAGGTTATTACACTAATTTATTTAATAAAAGAGTGGAAGCTTTCAATAGACTATTATATCAAAGTAACAAGAACTATGAATTTGCGTACTTGTTTGATACTAACAAACATTTGGAATACTCTTATAAAATGTTCTCAAAAAATACTGGGAAAATAAATAATGACGCTATAGTAAACATTTTTCAACACTTACAGAAATACATAATCTTTTTGAGCAGTTGATATAATGATAAAATTTGTAATAATAATAACAATGATATTGCAATAGAAAGTAACAAACGTAAGAGCAGTAATCAATTTAAGCCTGGTACTATTCCCTACTATTTTCATAAGTTAACCAATACTAAAGCTATTAAGACCATATGTAATAATAGTGTTGCAGGTAAATCTATGGAATATTATAACGATACAAATTGTTTTCGTCAAAAATAAGTATCTATATGTACTTCATCAAAATATTGCCGGTCTTGTGAACAAAGCAGACTTGCTTTTTGTTTGTCTACATGAGTTATCAGAAAAAAAACAAACTGTAGATGTATTATGTATAACCGAACATTTTATGATGTCCGGCCATGAGACCTATTGATGTATACAAAACTATACTTTGGCAGCGTATTATAGTAGACAACATTGCAAAAGAGGTGGAGCTTGCATACTGGTACGAAATGGCCTTGTTTGGCAAGATATTCCCGATGCTTCATTGTTTTCATTAGTTAATAACTTTGAATGTTGCGCAATCGAATTAACTCATTATAAAATAATTATTGTTTGTGTATACAGAGTACCTAATGGAAACATTCGGATATTTTTTTGTAAATTAGAGGAGTTATTAATTAAAATATGTAAAAGAAAATATGAACACATTATTTTAGCAGGAGACATAAATATAGACGTATTAAAAAATAACAATGTTACACTTGAACTTAAATGTCTATTGAAAAGTTTTAATTTATCCTTATCTATAGAGCAGCCTACTAGGTTAAATAGTCGAACCTGTTTGGACAACATTGCTCATAATTTCTGTAAGGGTTGTAAGACGGAAGTGCTCGAATTAGCCTTGTCTGATCATACTGCACAGTTGCTTGAATGTCCCGTAGTCAAAAAATGCATGTTTAATTATTGGCATTCTCTTCAAAGAGAGTATTCAAATGAAAATATTATAAAATTCAGATCCTGTTTAAAAGCTTTATCTTTCTCTGACGTCTATGCCACTGACAGCCCAAATGAAGCATATAATTGCTTCTTTGAAACATTTAAGTTATTTTACGATTTATGCTTTCCTCTAAGATTTATTACAATACAAGTCAATAAAAAGTCTAAATGGATATCCCGTGGAATCAAATTGTGTAGTTCTAAAAAAAGAGAATTGTTTTGGCAGGCTAGACTTAAGCCTACATTTAGTAATAAATTCATATACAGTAGTTACTCGAAGTTATTAAAAAGAATTGTAAATTTAACTAAACGATCTCAAAATATCTATAATATTAAAAATTCTAAGAATAAAAATAAAACTTCATGGCAAATAATAAATTCCTCTAAAATGCGAGTACCTAGTGATTCTATAAGTAAAATTGTTATAAATGATAAAGTTCTTGTTGAACCACAAATTATTGCAAATAAAATTAATGATTATTTTGTTGATAAAATTGTACCTTTACCAGAATCAGGACAGAATCCTACTAAGTACATAAAATTTTTTTTAAATTCAATGTTTTTGATACCAAGTACATCTAACGATGTACTTAATATTATTAAGGATTTGAAAAATAAAAATAGTGTGGGCTATGATGAAATCTCTACCAAAATAGTAAAATCTGTTGGAGATTTAATATCTGAACATCTCAGTTACATTTAAAACCTATGTATTTGCCATGGTGTATTTCCTGACCAACTAAAAGTATCGATTATAAAGCCTTTACACAAAAAAGAAAATAAAGAGCTTATTGATAATTATAGACCGATCTCACTTCTGCCAATCTTTTCAAAAATATTTGAAAAATATATAAATCACAGAATATATTCCTACCTTGAAAAAAACAATATATTATGTAAAGAACAAAAAGGTTTTCGTAAAGATAACACCATAAATATGGCTATATATAAGTTTTTAAATGTGGTAATGATGAATGTTGATAAAAGAATACCTATATGTGCCGTTTATTGTGATATGACACAAGCTTTTGACTACGTCGATCATAATATTCTACTTGAAAAGCTTGACGCTTATGGCTTAAGAGGCAATGTAAATAATTTAATAAAATCTTATTTAACGAACAGAAAACAGGTAATTGCAATAAATAAGTTAAATTTCAAGACAAAAAGACAAGATATATACTTATCTAAGGAACGTAAAGTATTATTCGGAGTGCCCCAGGGCAGTGTATTGGGGCCTTTGTTATTCATCATATACATAAATGATTTACCTCAAGCAATTAAACATCCCTTAACACTATTTGCCGATGACAGTACTGTGACTATAGCTTATGATAAACCCGATTCGTATGAATCGGATATTAATACCACAATCAGCTCAATAATTGTATGGTTGAATAATAATAATTTGAAGATAAATCTAGGCAAGACTCAAATTATGCATTTCTGTCAAAGACAACGCTCCTGTTATCAAATGAATATCAAATATCAGAATAATAATATATGTGAAACAAATAATACAAAATTCCTTGGACTGACGATTGACAATCAGCTTAATTGGAAACAACATATAGAGACTCTTTGCAAAAAAATCAGTAGTTCGTCCTATGCTCTTTATAAACTCAAACATACAGTTAACACAGAAGCTCTACTAACTGCTTACCATGGCATTGTTGCATCCGTACTTAGATACGGAATAGTTTTTTGGGGCAACTCTGCACATAGGGAGATTGCGTTCAAAGCACAACAAAGATGTATAAGGGCTATGTTTGGTCTTCGAGTGACTGACAGCTGTAGATCATATTTTATCAAACACAAAATTCTAACACTTCCGTCTTTGTATATTTTTGAAGTAGCTTTATTTGTTAAAGCAAATCCTCATTTGTTTCCCAGTTTATCTGATGTTATCATACGTAATAGGCGCAAAAATAATTTATGTATTCGAAAAGCTAATACTGCCCTCTTATGGAATAGCATGTTTTGTCTAGCTCCAAAGATTTATAACAAGATACCGGAGGCATACAAAGAATTAAATTTAAAACTTTTCAAGAAAAAGCTTAATATGTTTTTATGTGAAAGATGCTATTATTCGATTACCGATTTTCTAAATGACACGTCTCAAAATGTTTTTAATTGATTTTATTACTTTTAATTATTTTTTATCCATGAATTTTTGTACGCCGATAGTATTGGCAAGACACAGCGTTGCACTGTACTTTTATTTGTAAGATCTTTTTATTACCTGTGTTTAACAAAATAAATATAATTTGAATTTGAATTTGAAAAAAAAAAATTCCCGAGACGGGTTTTTTGCCATTTGCACTGTTCTTCCAATTCTCCCACCAGTGGTTGCACTATGAAAATCGTAATTATTCCCCGGGAATGAAATCCGTTGGCGGATTAAAAGCGAAGCTGTATTAACTGGTCATTTGAAGATAAAATTTTGCGAGAGAAGGATTTTCAACGAAATTGTTAGTTAAAGGAATGCTCTTTTGAAATCGTTAATTTTACGTTATATACTCATGTTTGCGTTTCCATGAGGATAAACCGAGGGTATAATTATTATGTAATTCTTTATGTCATATTTGTTTTTAAAATACGAGTAGGTAAGCTGGTGAAGTGCTTACAAGTGTGCCAGTTGCCAGGTAATCCTAGTATTTGCCTGGCAGGTTTTCATTTTACCAGTTCGTGGATAGCAAATTATGTCTAGAAATTCTTAGTAGTAGCTAGGAGTCTAGGAACGTGTCCATAAACAAGAACAGAATAGCCCCTGAACTAGAAGAATTGAAAAAAAACTTGAAGAAACGGTTTTTAATTTATTAAGTTTTGATTTGAAAGCTACACAAATAATTCTTGCGAGTCTTGCTTTTGTAATGTTCTTACATTTGCACGTTCCATTAGACAGAATATGCCGAAAGGCAAAAGCAATACTATGTAAATTATGACATCTTCATCATCATATTCAAGCTAATAAGTAATTTTATTTCATTCCTTGTTAATCAAACTAATAAACAATTTCAATATACGAACTGTGTTTTTAAATAATTAATACAATGGAAGGATATGTAAATTCTGGTTCGTCTAATTGTTAAAGCCATTAAAATGTTATTTCTTGGAAATATAATTCAATACAAGCCTTTTCCTCTCTATGAAATCTGTGCAAATTTTAATATTCTGAATAAAATGCAAACCGTAGTGCAGCTCCAGGGAAATAATAAATATAAGCAGCGCCGCGATGTTGCTAATTAATATTATATATATTGGATTATTATGTATTGGATCGACAAATATTTTACAAATTAAATTTAGATTGTTAATGAGCTATGAACCAGCATTCTGGCGAAAAAGTTTTTTATGCAACTGGGTTAACGCTAGAGTGATGATGATGAAATGAATTATGAACCAAAAGGACCTGCAAAATGACTTGACTTAGTGGTTTAAGTGGCACCGTTGCAACGGTGTGGCCAGTCTACTGTGTGTCATCGCAAGTGATGAGTATGACAACAAACAGTTGGACAACAGTGCCATTTTTCCTAGTGCAGTAATTTATTCTATCGTGAGCAAGAAAAATGTAAGTGCATGCAAGGTATTTCACCATCAACATTATATAAAATCACAATTATATCACGTATCTTAACTGTCATATAATCGCAGAGCTCAAACTTCTGAAGCCAGAGACATGAAATTTGGACAGCAGGTGCCGTTTAAGACGTAGGTAACCGATAAGTAAGACTTTTTATTTACTCTTTCAGCCCTTAAATAGACGATGAAGTTCCTTTAAAATACGCTGATGTTGAAGCAAGTACTCTGACAATGCGGGAAACAGCTAGTATGTGTATATGTATATAAAAGTCTTGGGTAACTGACTAATTGACAGAGAAGCTATAAGGCGCAAGAAATTGAAATTTGATATGTACGTATATTCCTAGTGGACCGTATAGGTGCACGAAAAAAGGTATTTCGCAAAATTCCCACGGGATCGGGCAGAATCGGTTAAATTAAAATAAAATATGCGAGCGTAGCTGCGGCATCCTCTAGTCTTATATGATAATGCATTTGAGACTGTCTACATAAATATTAGTTTACAATCACAAGTGTTTAACAATAAAACAATCAAGAAAACTTTCTTGTCTTTGCAACAAACGCGACTGAAACAGTTTTATGTGGTATGTATTAATGGTATCAATTGATAGGGCGCTAACCGCTGGCCGGACGCTTAGATAAGGATTATGTTATTAACTGACGGCCCAAGGTTTTTCTCGAAGGAAAACTTTTAGAAACAATTCACCCTTTGCCAGATTGTTGTAACATACGTAGGTATAGATTGCGAGTTACATAGGTATTTTATTGGGTACGTACGCATAGTCAGCTACATAGATTTCCGATGGTTACATCGTCTTAACTACTTATAATTCTCAATATGTTTAAAGAGCTTTATACAAAAAATCTTACCCTAATCATGATTTATAAGTGAAAAATAATAATCTAGGAGATTTAATTCATTAAACTATCGGCAAAGATTTTGTGTGTAGCGACTTTTGTAGTTGACTGTACAAAATAGGGCCCTTTCCTAAAAAGAAGAAATGATTACTTCACCATCATTCGCAGCCCTGTGTTTAAACTGTCCTACTGTAAGGTACGTGCATCTGCACACAAGTAAAAGGATAAGGCTATAGTCCACCACGCGGTCTAAGCGTGGAGTGTCAGATTTTACATGTCTTTCGAGAACAATATGGAGTATCCTACGACATGCAGGATTCATCATGATATTTTCCTGCACCACTTAACAATAAGCATATAACTTCGGAAAGTCAGTGATACGCAACGTGGGTTTGAACCTGAAACCCTTAGGTACTTAGTCTGTCAGTCGGTCCATTAAGCTATCGCTGGGCATAGCCAGTAGCTATAGACAAATGGCTAAAATTATCTGCGTTCAAGACATAGTACGAGTATATTATTTAGTACAATTAATTTCAAACCACTTGCAACACGAACATTCAGCTTAGATGGAGCCTTATCACGGCAAATAGCAATGTACATTGCAGCCTTCATTTCAAGTAATTATTAAGAAAGAACTATCGTGCAACTCCGTGTAATCTAGCGTCTTCGTACAAAACAAAAGGCATCCAAGTACACTTGAATTGCGCCGGTGTACACGTAGCTTTACGAACGAATGACTTTTGATAGCTGTTCAATAAGGGCTGAGCTATTGCAACTGTTTTTTTTTATTTTTACATATATGTAGTTGTACGATAAGGAAATATACAACTATTTGTAATGATGTTTGGTTAAACTAACATAAGAAATATAAAATAATACTTAATACATTCAGCTGTGGCTATATTTACACGTGGATTGCAACCAGGATAACGCTAAGATATCATCAGATGCAGATCAGCACGAGTGGTTACAAATTTAATGTAGTGCCTCTATACTATATCTATAACTAGGAATTAATCCTGTGTTGCAGGAGACCTCATCGACATTCGGCGACGGATACAAAGAATACGCAGACTCAATACAACGGTTTGTGGATCGTACAAAGTGTTATTCCGTAGTTGCATCACTTATTCAAATCGAACCCACAACACTCTGCACAGCGTAAACGGCAAGACAATCGCTTTAACCCCTGCGTCATACGTGCAGTCAAAATTACAGACCAAGGATACAATCTTGTTAACTGCTATTAGACAAACGTACTGAAAACTAAGCAACCGCATAATATCTACTAACATACCCACTTGACCTCATCGGCCATTTAAATTTAATTTTCCTTCTATCTCATCCATTACGGGCTCTATTTACCGAGGGATCATCCCACTTGTGAGGATCATTCGATTCTATTTTATTATTTTATGAATGAGCCTGACCCGTCTTGCGGTTACGTCCGATGTCAAAAATATTGCTAAATACGAGTGGAATTAAAATTTTATTGAACGGCTGTTGAAGTATATGGATGGGGGGGGGGTTTGAAATTTCAGTATGTTTCGTGATATGTTGCTGTAAAATAATTTAATTTCAGGAAGATCAATTTCATCTTTTTCCGAATAAAGAGAAAATAAAATTATATTTGAATGTTAATGGACAGCATGGATGGAGTAGTAAGCGGTCTCTAGCTGTTTAACATTGCATGGAATGTTATGGGTACGATTTCCACACGATAAAACCCTTTATGTTATTTATGTAAAATTTTGGTTTCGATTTTGGTTGTAAAATTAAAGAGAAATTATTCAATTTTGGATGGAATAGGATAGGCATATTGTAACTCTTGAAGAGATATCACAAAATTACGTTGGAGACGCAGAAAACAAAGTCTTTGTACATACGATGGAACGTTCATGAGACTCATAACAATAATAATACCCATGTTACGTAAATACTCATATTTTAACATTTTGTAAAAAGCGGCATCCTCATTAATCTTGTCCATAAAACCCGATCAAATTAAACAAAGCTCAAACACAAAATGGGCACAATAAAAATGATACACGTAACAAATTGTTAAGCTCAAAAAACTCGGCATAATTACTGACGGAACTGGCACGACCAACAGTGTAACAAATATTATGACAATCAATCAATGACATACATAATGACATTTATTTAGGCGGAAAAATGAGCATGAGTCTACTCGCCTTCAAATTGGAGTCCTTATCTGTTAAACGGTATGCGGTTACCAAGTGGAAAATGCGAATAAAATGTGCTTGTAACAGATTAAAAATGTAGGGGAAGAGACCTTAGAGTCTTAGCAGACACTGTTTGGGTAGTCGAGGTCCTCGTTTCCATTAGATTGAGACATTCAAATTTCTGGTGAAGCTCATTGTAGTATATTGTTTAACAGACTTATTCTATTGTTTGGAATGATGTACGATTTTAATTCATCATAACGTTAAAATAATCTGTTGAGAGACTGAGCTAGCCGATCCCGGCTACCCCGTGGAAATCAATCACCCGTGCGACAATATTAGATAACGTGGTATAGGACGCCCTCCGGCTAGGTGGAGTGATGATATATGCAAAGTGGCTGTCAGCGGCTGGACTCGAAGAGACGGAAATCGGGCTCAGTGGTTTGCCATTGGAGAGGCCTATATCCAGCTGTGGACTATGACACGTTGATGATGATGATAAGACAACTAGTGAAAATTAGTTTTTAGCGGCCTCTCGAGCTTCTTCTTATATGATTTCAAACCACCAGCTTAGAATCAAATCAAAGTCTCGTTTTTATACATTGTATATGCTTCTTAATTAATTCTTAATTTTATTTTTAAAAAGGAGACGGCAATAGGAATACGTGCAGACTAAACTACAATTTGTGGACTGAGGTCTACAAACAGCTATTTAGAGTATATACTTTGTGTCTACATATAGACGGAATGACGTATAGTCTTTTGTGATAGAGAATGCCATTATATTGCTGGTGCGGGAGTGGTCATTTTAAAAATTAAGTAAAGCATAAAAATGTTAAAATTGGCAGAGTAAAATAATATAATTAATATTTATTTATTTTGTTCATAGTACAAGCAAAGGTTAACATATTACAGAGGTTATTCCTTGGACGAGTGACCACTTATGTGACGTTAAAATTTCAGAGCGCTGTCGTGTTTCGGAGAGACGTACGTACGTGTGGAGGATAAAAGTGTGGTGTTCCTACCAACTAGAGGGAGGAGCCTCTAACCAAGCTGGGTGGTCGTGCTTGGTGGCCTGCAGGCCGTCGGACAAACTCTGGAAGTTGTATATATGCCGCCTGAGTAAAGCCGTCGGTCCCGGTTCTTGTCTCAGGACCAGAGTCGTTAGGCCATGTCGGAGACTTTCGGGTGGTCTAATAACTCTGTCATTAGAGTTGGTTATACACATCACACGAAAAATAAAGAGGAAAAGTTTACAATTTCCTTTAGTAGAGACTTAAAAATGTGTGAAGGTTAGTGTCTGAAATAAGCGTTGAATATTATTTACTACTCTTGAAGGCCCACAAACGACATGACACGTCGCACTCCCCAATCACTTACAGTTTAATGCATCCGAGCACATACCCCTTAACAGACACAATCAATCTCCATCAGAAATATAACGTACGGCGTATTTTTATAGCAACATTCAGTGGAGGCCGATAACACGGGGTTACGGGCAGCGGGTCAGGTGAATTATTGCTGGTACAAGGACATGAGATGCATGCTTAAGGATATATTAATGTTTTTGTGAATGATGAGCTTGTGAGATAACTAAGTGAGAGAGAGATGGGTATACATTTAAAGAACTGTTTTCGATTTAATACGTGAATGTCAGGGTGTTTATGACTTTTATCTTTATGACAACCTTGATATGAATTTCATCATCATCAGCCCAGTATATAAACTGTCCCACTGCTGGGCACAGGCTTCTTCTCATAATGAAAAGGGTAGGAACCTTAGGAGGAAGGCCATAGTCCAACAAGTGCGGGTTGGCTTCACATGTCGTTTTCCTTCATCGTTAAGCAAACGATATTCTGCGATTTGAATTTACACCGCATTTAATGAACCAGATCGTGGCAGCTCCAGTAACGTTTTCTATACAGTATTTGACTTCATTTAAACGTTCTTTAATCCATGTGGTGACGGATTAAGAATACGGAATGTCACCACCCCATATCATCCCATGGGTGTCGTAAGAGCCGATAGAGGGAGCATGTTATACAGAGAACAGCACTGTAAGAGAAGGAAAACTTGATACAAACCCTATACCAACCCGTTTGGCCAGCGTGGTATAGTACTTAGGCCAATTCCTCCTTTCAAAGGAGAGGCCTAGTCCAGCAGTGGACTGTTAAGGGCTGATGATGATGAAATGTTCTTTGACTGTATATCCCAAGGCTTGTAGATATAACTCGTGTACCAACCGTTTGTATGAAGTTAAAATTGTTTCAAATAGATATATTTCTATGATTAGAACTAGAATATCAGTTTTTTACAAACTGATATTCTATTTGTTATCTTTGGTAATTATTTTTGACACTGGTCACATTGTAAGATTGCCAGGTCATCGCTTCTGGAAAAAAGGTGAAGTGAACACACCTTTTTGTTACTCGTGTGAACTTATATATTATTGAAGTAAATTTTGTATAACACTTGTAAATTGCCGCTATTTGATTTGCCTGGCACCGCTCAGTGAGCCATTGATAAATTTGTGATATTGTATTGAACTTTGACATTTTGTGGAAATTATGAATTCCACCACATCACGCCACGTGCTTTGAAGACATCAAGTTTGGAGGACTAGCTAAGTGCCTAGAAATAACACTCTCTATTTTTGCCAATTTAGTTGTGTATTTGTCTAGCTAGCTCCAGGCCTGACGCTAGTAAAGATCAAGGTAACTGCATATTGTATTTGATTGTTAGCGCTGAGAAACTCAGCCTCATATATGTTAGACTTCTTGCGTTGCCCTGGTCAAGTGGATGTATGTAAACTAGTTTCCACTGCCATCTGCAACATTTCCCACCTGCCTAGGGCAACATCTGAACAAAAATATTGTATAGATAATTAAATATTACCGTGCTTTTAGCTCCCTTTCTTCTTTTTTACTGCCGGTAAAGCATGTTGAATTTATGAATGATCTGCATCTCAGCAGTTGCAAATAAGGCCAATCTCGCGTGCCAAGAAAATTACCCTAACCTTTAAAGCCAGTATCAATATCAAATAGACTAAAACACGGACACGATAACAGTAATTTAGCCCTTGTTCCGCTAAAGATAATAGATGTAATTTTCCACGTGGCGTATTTAAGTAACCATAAATATTCCTGAGCCGAACAACAAAGGGCTTAACACGTCATTTAGTAAATCGCTATCATCCGATATGGTTATATGCAAATGGTGTGAACGGGCTTTACCTAACAGTTTTTGTAACGTTGACAATACTGAACCTGTAGATGCAGAGTGCTAAATTCTACGCATATTTCACCTGTTACATTTTTAAACCTTGAAATATTTTAAGTAATGATGGCTTGTTTAGGTTTTGACCTTGAATTTTCTTTCTTCACAAATATACTTTATGCTTCGTGTAATGTTCTTAGTCGCCTTTTACAACACTCACAATATGAAAGTGGGGTGGTGAGAAAAACTTTGTATTCTTAATCCGTCACTACACAGACTCCCTACCTAGATCCAACTATACTGATATAATATAGTGAACTGTAAGCTCAAAAGCTTATATTATGGTAACCAGATAAGACAAGTGATAATCATATTAATATATTCATATCCGAATTATATGATCGTACCAACAAAGATTTACCCTGAGTGGGAGTCGAACCTTCGACTTTCGGCTTAGCAGTTAGGTACATAAACCACTAGTATAACAGGCTAAGCATTTATATGTAGACAACAGAATAGATGGAGACTCGCCGTAACATCCATTTGCGTACTTTGATAACATTGTTATAATAAATAACCCTGAACGAAGAGCACCCTAGTTCCAAAAACCGACAACTTCGAGCATCTGTATCAACTTAACCAACATAGCCTTCAGGCTGCTAGAAAAACATTGACCATTACGCCCTCCGACTAGGTGGAAAGACGAAATCTGACTGGCAGTGGCTGGAGACGAAAAGCCTACAATTGAGCTCAGTTACGTGCCATTGGCGAAGCCTATATCCAGCAGTGGACTACGGCAGGCTGATGGTAATAATATAAAAAACTCAATGAAAATTATCCAAATGCCGTTTTTAGGAGTCACCAACACATTCAAACTACGTATCGATATTCGTAATCAACTTAACCTCCATAATCAGGTGAAGATAATTATGTAATTAATAATGTATATGCATAATTATCGTACGATCGTTAATTTGTATAAGTGGACTTAACACTTAACTAAACGTTAAATTAATTTGCATAAACGGTTACGTTATTGGGTTAATTCATTTATATTACGTCTTGTGAATTGCTAGTTTTTGTGTTAGAATTTTGATAAGGTTTTTGCAACGTTTGTGAAGTAATATGATTATGCTGAAATTTCCTGTTAAGATGAGAGGTGTAAGTAAATGTATTAAAGGATTTTGTGAAATAAATTAAGAATGTAAGGGTAAACTAGAATAAATATTTAAGTCTCGTTATGAGTACATCTCAGAAATGTTGGTATTTTCTCACCATTATCATCGTCAGTCTTATAACTGTCGCATTGCTGAGTACAAGCTCTGCCGTATTTTAAGGAAGCGTAAAGTTAAAAGCTCTTCTGTTATGGGTCGAACCGTTTAGAATCTTACGAGTGGATATCCGTTAGTTTATAAATTTACGAAGAGATAAATTTGCAACAATGTGGTCGTAAAAGAATACAATTTAACTCTCGTTTAGAATCCTGCGAAAGTTTATAAATTACCTAGTTATTTAGCGGTGACATATACATGAGAAAATATGCGAAGATAAATAAAAAAACTGTAGCTAAGAGAAAAATATCAGCATTCGCAGAAACTCAAACGATTCAAAATCCCAAAAACCCGAGCACTTCTCAAAATATTTCCTCCCTCAGGGTTAAATGAGAGGTGTCAATAAAGGAGTTTACTTACCTCATGGCTATCATAAATTGGGCGCATTATCCAAAAAGGTATCCACTCAGTATTCACTCCGCGCACAGAGGCCCGACCTCTCACTTGCATTAACTACCAAAATGGTATTCCAATGAAATATGTAGTGTATTTTATCAATTTTTTCTACTTTAATAGATTGGCCGTTTTAAGAGGACTGAGGTTCGACGTGGTTTGCAAATTTTTAACTAGCGCACGTGTCTCTTTGCTACGCCAAAGAGGTTTTATATTCATGTATTCATGGGCTATATGCCTGAGCTCGTTTTATTATCCTAGGTTGTCTATGAAGTGTCCTAGGTTTAAGGAGATAGACATAAATCTCGTAAATCTGTGTTCACCGCTTTTTATAAAGTTTTGGTCAAACTGGGATAACCAGTATATGGCACATGCAGCTAGTGTGTCTTAAAAATCTAGATATATACAAGGATTTATTTAAGACAGCGGTGGTCCATTTTTAAACTTTTGCAACTTAGATGATCTAGTGGCATAGCGGGAGACTGCCACGCCGAAGGTCGTTGGTTAAATGAATATTACTAACACTAAGTGATTGTCTAGATGTCACATGTATCTAATGAGACCGAACTGCAAGCTCCAAGGAGAAAGGCTTGTAAGCAACTTATATAGGGCTACACTATGATGATAATAAAAGTTATGAATACTTAAGCAAAAAACGGTTTAATAAAATAAAATGCCTTTCAAATTTCCAATATTGATGTATGTATTTAAAAAAGCACATTAACGTGATTCATAATGTTTGCTAACAATATACCGATAATAACAACTTAACACTTAATAAATAATTTTCTTTAACCAGAACTTACGAACTTTAATTATAATTTAAAAGTTAGTTTTTGGTAGTTAAGTTAGTTAGTAAGTAAAGTTTATTAAACACAATATCGAATCAATGGTACAATACTTGAGGAGACAACAGTGTTGAGGGATTTAGGAGTCCTTTTCGACTCCAAATTAACTTTTTTACCGCACTTTGACAATATTATTAACAAATTCTCTAAAATGCTCGGCTTCATCATAGGATAGGGTGGTCTAAGACTGCGCACATAAGGTAATATAGGCCATAAAATAAAAATGGATAATAATAAAGAAACAAATTTTAATTATTCTGAAACCTTAATTATTAATTAACAATATTTTAAAAAGGTTTCCTCATACGCAATGGTAAACTTTTTCGCAAACCAGCCACTTAAATTGTAATATACAATAGTTATGTACGGACTCATCTTGAATATTGCTCTGTTGTCTGGTCGCCTCAATACACCGTGCAACACTTAAGAATAGAGAAAGTCCAAAAGCGATTTCTTAGACATCTAGCCTTCTCTTGTAAGTTGCATAAATAATTGCCATCCTATAATGATAAGCTACGGTACTTTAACAGTATACAATCCAAACTTTTACAGTATACAATCCAAATTGGATTATCGACAAGTAAAGCATAAAGTTCAGTCTGTTGAAACAGAGCGACTATCACTGGTGTTAGTTATGACAAAAAAACCATACGCAAAAAAAATTGAACATGCATATGTATCGCCCACGTCTTCACTTTATAAGGCGCAATATATTGTTACACAGTCACAGCGTACATCTTTTAATTCTACTCAAACTTGTTTCGCTTTGTCTCTGACAACGACAACTCAGCCTACTAGACGGCAGACGTAAGGCGAACACTTTCTGACAACACGTTAGACTTATAAGTCTTACATTAGACCAATCCCAACACTAGTTATGAATTATGACGTACCACAAATTTGAACCGGCCAATTAGAATGCATTTTTGTAGCCCCTTTCGCCCCGCATACCTTACTTCTTTGACAGAATAGTTTGTTTCAAGAAATTAAAGCATTAGGTGTCTAGTAGGTTGGGTTGTCGCTGGTCTCTGACGTTTCCATGACATTTTCAATGAGGGTCTTCCAAAATGATGCTCACTATGCGGCAGCATTGAGGCATCAAGTCCAGAAACCTGTCAAAACTGTCAAAGCCCCTATATTTTCGTACGTCTGTGTTTTTTGTATTATGTGGGTGTACGCGTCTGTACATATCTGACGTTAGTTTGGACCTGAAGCATACTAAGCGCCGTCTATTGGTAAAGGAAATATCAAACACTCTCATTGAGAAAGATTTAAACACAAATTGAAATTTCACGCTTCACTGGACAAATCCACATGCAATTGAAGTTCTAGTTAATCTCTTATTCTAGACAAATATTAATCTAAACCTAGGCATTGTAGACGCTGATCGAATATTAAATAGGTTTCATCTACGAACTAGCCTGTCTAAATGAATTCAGTCATTTTCGGCACCTCATTTATTTTCAGCTTGTCCTTTTGACAGTTCAAATAAGAAACAAAAACCTACTTTAAATGGAAGCTTTGATTCGGATTGTTCTAGAATCATTTTAAAATGAATTTTGAATTCTATTTCCATTGTTTCAATAGATTGGACGAGTTCACATAAATACTTCAAAGGTGAATTTGAACTATATCAAAAGAAACATTAAAGAGTTCAGTGAGATTAAAATAAATTTTAATATAATTGTACTGTCAATCTTTGTGAAACCTCACCGTTTTTCAATTAAGAGCTGTCCATTAATCATAACGTATTTACTTTATTAAATGAGTCAGTGTTTATAAACGAACACATCAATTATATTGTGTCAAATCGTTCGAAGAAGGTGTGATTGATGATTTAGTTCCAGTGAAATTGATATGGATCATCCATTCTCCTAGAGTTATACCAGTTTCAACCTGAAGTCCGCTTACTAGTCTAACCGGATTTGGCTGAATATTGGCTTTTCAACAAAACGACTGCCTGTCTGACCTCCGCAACCCGAAGATATAGCGATATGCCATATTTTAGACTAGTGTCAGTTTATTTAGAGGTACTGGCGCTCTATGACGACTGTAAAAGATCTTCATGACAACCGGGACCGGCGGCTTTACGTGCTTTCCGAGGCACAGGACAAGCGATAATTAAAAATTCAATTCGCACATAACTCCGAAAAGTCATTGGTGCGCGCCGTGGAATCGAACCCGATACTCCCTGCATGGTAGTCTGTTGGTATCTCCGCTAGGATATAGCTGCCTCTCTGAATGGACATGGACATCTTTATCCCGAAAGACTATTTAAAATGTATATATTATATTAATTTAAAATAGTTTTTTGGCATATATACCACGTACCTTTGTTTCGAGTAACCGATATATTAATATTTAGTGTTAATGTTTAAATTCCTATCTTTATATATTTTGTTTTTATATACGTGTAGGTTTCAACCGGCAGTACTCAGAGTCAAGTTGATAATCGAGCCATTGCTCCTTGCAACGCAAAAATATAAATTCCCGAAATAAACTAACATTACTCTCTTTTGAAGCCTACGCACTACCATCCAAAACTTTGTCGCGACTAGGTTCTATCAGTCAGAACACGTAAAAATGAACATCTCTCCCAAAAACACACCCAATAAAGATGTCATCCCAATATACACAGCTGCGAAACACAAAATCCTACGACAAATAATAAACACTGAAAATTCTCCTCAGCGTCATAATGTAATCAAATGTTGGACGTCAGACCCTTGAAAGCCGGCCCAACAATATCCCATGCTATCGCATGTCAGTCGGTTGTGCGTTGTCTTCAATATTTAATTGCTGAAAGCCTTTTTAAGCCGCGCTTTGAAGTCAGCTGCGCGTCTGCGACGGCGGCCACTGCGCTTCGTGAATGCTAAAATTGTATCGACGTATTCTGGTTAACTTTAATATGAGAATATTAAATTTATGATTTGTCTTTTCCATAAAATAAATTCAAATGTAGAAGTAAACTATTACTTATTAATACCGTATCCGTCTCTTTGAATTTAAAATTAAAAGAGCCTTTAAGTAGTCACGAACTAACTTTTGAGCATTCTGTGGTCCGATAGAAATCTAACTCAAGTGACGTTTTAAAACAGTGCGAACATATAGGTCGTAATTTACCGACGCTCATAATAACGTTGGTGCATCGTAACAAAATTTCATTAGATGAGTTTCAACTACCACGATTTGCATCCATTTTGTGATATTTATTGACTGGTCTTAATCCGACTGGCCGTGACAAAAGTCAGTCGAAAATTGGAGACAAACGAGATTCATACCCTCCAATAAATACCTAGGACTTCATCGATTTTGTTCCAAAAATCGCAACAATCTGCAAATTATTTATTAATTTCCATATCATAGCTTCACTATTCCCGCAAACTACACCATCCAGAATAAGTTTTCTCGATGGCATTATTCAGTTGGCCTTTTCTACGTCACCGTTTGTACATACGAATAGTGTTTAATTCATCATTTCACGGAATAACACTTCCACATTTTATTTAAAGTGACACAGATACTGTTATTATTTATAATAATAAATATTTTTGGCAATTAATCATGTGCATTATTTGTTACGTTATCGTTGAGATGGAAATGCGGTATGATGGGGAACTTTGACAAATGATAAAAGACTTTTAGAGCAGTAATCGTTTAAGTAGTAATCTTTTAAGTAGCAAGCTTTACGCTTTATGAAAGTGGGGGTCATCACTTAAGTATACTTTGGCACTAGTGGTATACTGTTTTTAGTTTTTCCTAGGGTACCATGCATACCGACGATTACCGTTTAGGTACAACATCTTATAAGAGAAATAGACTCTTATAGGTAATGTTCTACGGTTGTAACAGTTAGGAATACCTACTAGTATCTGAGAGGTAGAATCTTAGAAGACGCCTAACTTGTTGTTTGCTGGTATGCCTGTGTGTCAAGGACCTTGATACACAGGCATACAAGAGAACCTTCACTCAAGGTTCTTTTTCTCAGGATCACGTAAAGATATGAAGCAGTTTTATTTTGAGATTCTTAAATATATGTACCTTTATGTGAAACTAAATTATAAGACGGTATATATGCATTTTTATTGTAATTACATTACAACAGTGCAACCAGACTAATAAATACATAAATACTTAACTTGAACAACGAAATACCTAACTTTACACATTTGTTGTCGCGACGGGCTCTACAAATATTGATATAAAGAACATTGATTCTAGATATAACCAATTGTGAATCATACAAGCAGAAATAAATATTTGACTTGCTAGCTAGTCTAGTAGGGCTTGACTGCGAAGTTGGAGGTCTTTCGGTGTTCGCGTTCGATTCTCACTTCTGACAATTGTTTGTGTGATGACCACGATAATTTGTTTGAATAGGTCTCCATAGTATAGTATAAACTCTGCTTAGTTTGGTAATAGATGCCCGCTTCAGATTTGTCCAAGCGTTATTCGGTACGAGTATATATCCATCATTGTTTTAACAATAACAGTTTCAGATACACGTGAGATGATACATACGTGAATCCATAACTTCAATGAATCTTTAACTCAAAACTCACAGAAACTCGTTACCTGTAATCCCACGATACTTCATTAAATATTTTTCAAGCCCTATTCAGTATCTTTCCACCCAGTAGTAAGTTCCTGAAAATAGTAGCCTACTAATCTTCATTGTTTAAACTACCGGCATGTAATACAGTCTTTTTAAGAAGTTCCGGCGGGAGTAAACTCGCTGAGGTTTTGTACTTTTTATACTTGTTTTCTTTTTTTTTCATTGTTATTCGTTACGCTGCCAGTATTCCAGCTGTTACAGTTTTATGCATTTTTGCTTGTACGACATCACGAAATGTTTCATAAAATTGTATTAAGTTTGTTTTCAAGCTTTCTTTTTTATTTTGTTTGTTTCGGGGCTCAACTGGTTAATTATTGTGTTGGAATATTTTGATTTTTGTTTTATTAGGTACATGCTTGTGTAAATGGTTGTTGGAGACCAAATTAATCGGTGGTGGTGGTATTTGAATCGTAAAACAATGTCAGTGATGGTTGTAAGCGTTCAAAAACCATTAAAGAGGATAAAGTAGTAAATATACACAGGCGAGAGGTTTTATTTGAATAAATTCATATTATCTATAATTAAGCATCGTGTAACTTCAACCGGGCATTTCTCAAAGCCAATACTGAAAACTAAGCACGTTAATATTATTTCGTGCATCGTATTATTGTGGCTTTAAACGTCTACAGTCTGGTATATATTCTTAGTAAATTATAAAAACAAAATCAAAGAGAGGTTAACTTCTGTTTTTTCTTTGCGATTTCATGCTCTTTTCGCGAACGTTATATAAATATTCAGTTTGAAAGAGGGTCGTTAGTAATTGGTCTAAGTGATACGAGGATAGCGTTGCAAATCGTTTATATGAGTTTCAGGTAGTGTAAAGGGTCGGCTGATTTTATTTGAAGGTGTGGGAGTTGGACACAGCATTGCTCAGCGGTGAGTAAGGATGCGTTTAGCTTTACAGAAAGTAAGTTTATCAGAATTAAAATACATATTGACGTTTTTCTCTGCATACGGAATATAATTAATCATTTTGCAGTCTCTTCGTTTTGTCAGCCTATTAGCAATCTACCCCGGTTTTTGCATGGGTCCAAATGGTCCTTGGTGTATTTTTCTGACAGCTACATGGACAAAACAAATATGAATAAGTTAATCCTAATGGATTTTTCTTTTTCTGAGACTTTCAGGACTCAGAGAGTTTGTTCAAAATGGTATAAAGTATTGATGAGTCCATTCATATTTTTATGTTCATTTTACCCTTAATGAAATAAAATGGCCCATTTCCTAAATCGCTTTACGCACATGCCTACTCCATAAGCAAACAGAAAAATATTATAACTTTGCTATTCAAAATGAATCGCGTTATATAATTATTATCTTCTAGATTACACGGTTCATTTAAAAAGGAACCGTTTGTAGTCAAAGTCAGAAGTTTTGAAGAGGAAAAATATGGTAATATAAATATTTAACAAAAATGTACGTAATTCATTTAGATGGCTTCCGAATTTCGTTTAATCTAAATATTAATATTCGCAGAATTTTCGACATGACTGCTTTATTGTTAATTAAAGGAGAATTATTTGAAATGATTTAGTTTTAGTTAGTCTTCTTGTCTTAGGATAAGAGTCGTTAGGCCTCGTAGAAGGCCTTCGGGCGGTCTGAAAAACTCCGACATGAGTTGACCACACACTCACACGAAAAACAAACTACTTTGTGGTACGCCGTGAGGGTTTGAGTGATTCTCAGTAGCATGGTATCTACGCATGTTGTCTGGAAATGGTTTATTGGTTTCGATCGCTGCTAAGTGTACATAAAGTAGCAGCAACATTTTAACAGGCGTAACTTTTCTTTTAAATGTGGCTGCCACAGTGTATACATACATATAATGTAAGTACGCACGTTCCCAATAGACGGCGATGTGGAGGACTTTCACGACGCCCTTTGATTCTTTTTTTTTGTATTGTACCATATTTTAATTTAATTTTAGTAGTAAGTAGTATATAAGTAGTTATAATTGTTTTATGTTAAAATTAATTAAATTTTGTGGTCGTTAATAAATCATATATTCATGTAAGTATATTAATCTATATCTTCGGAAATATAAAATTTGTGTAATTTGCTAGCTTAGGTATACTCACTAAAACCACCACAGCTTTCTTTGACTTCCAGTAGCGGGAGAGTCGTACAAATCAGTACCTAGTTTCTTGCAATATAAAATATTTAATCAAGCTTAATACTAATTTACTTATAACTTCTTTGTGCCGCGCTTAGACCAGTCATCATCTTTGTAGTCATTCATCTGACGTGTCCAAGCAGTTATGACCACATATTATCTTTTCCACAGAGCGAATGCCTGTATGACCTTCCTAGCCCAAGGTATAGTAATATTCCATGGTTTAGACCAGTGTCAGCTCATTAAGAGGTACCGGCTCTCCATTACGATTGGCAAAGATCTTCATGACAGCCGACCTTGACGGCTTATCGTGCTCTCCGAGGTACGGGGCAATACGTCGAATACTATCCAACAATTAGCGACATGGCTCGTTCAAGTCTATTTGCAGATTATGTCAAAATGCCTATAATAATTAAATGTGTCATCAATTAGAGCTTTTGTTTCTTGTGTAGCAGTAGCTAGTAACGTGTTAACGACTAACCACTTCAACAGTTACGCCGTAATAAAAAAAATAACTACAAGATCACCGTTGAGATAATTAGATATTTTCATGGCTATTAAACTATTATATCACCGTTTAAGAATCTTATCTCCAAGACTTGCCTGGCACTTGAAACTTTTCTCATTATAAGGCTGTTAAAAGGAAGTAATTTAAAAGGTGTGAACGGGAATAAACAAAAATAAGAAAAATAGAAAAAAAGTCGCCGAGGAATCTAATTAAAAAGTACTTGAGTTCTGAGCGTATATTTTTTCACTCCGATATTCTTTTTTTCTTATCTTGGGTTCTGACAACGCTACATAGGTGGCTGCATGCGACGTTTTGTTGATCTCATAAGATCACGTTGTGTTTGCTTAGAATTACATTATCAATGCAAAATATAGGTTTCCTATACATAAGATATATAACCACATAAATCTATTTTCTCATTGCTTTAGTGGTTAACCAGAGGAAAATCTAACTGATAGTAACTTATCATCAAGCAGGTTTCTTAATGGAAGCAACAGCTGCTCCCAAGGAAATAAAAAATCACTACTTTCTTTGCGTATTGCCTTTAGTTAAGGAAACAATTGGATGTGTCTTCTACCATAAGAGCAACAACATGCACCTTAAGTACATCACATTTCTTTTTGAAAAGAGAAAAATTCTGTATTTAACTATGGAGTGCACCAAGCAAGTCTGTACTATATAGAGAAATTCGGTTGTACCTACAGGTATGATGATGTGATTATTATAAGGTGATGTTATTATTATATTCGGGGAGATGGGCCTCGTTAGCCTTGGTTGGCAACCTGTCTAGGAGAAGGAAAACTCCGAAATTAAACCAAACGTTCGGGGAGATGGGCCTCGTTAGCCTTGGTTGGCAACCTGTCTAGGAGAAGGAAAACTCCGAAATTAAACCAACTTTCAGGGAGCATACCCGACACAAAACCCCGATCTAAGGTGTAAACCGACCCGTGCCGAGAGATTCGTGGCCAGTGGGTAAGCTGGTCGCAAACGGAGGGTGCCTGTGTTGGTGGTCACAGGGCACACGTGATATTCCGCCTTACCCCCGTAAAGGGCTCTATGGGGATGGATATTTAAAAACCCTAAATCTCGTGGGAACGCAATGGGAACAATTAATAATATTTCCTCACACGGCGGCGACGTGGTTCGCAACCCATCACGTCTCGTTTCCCGCGAGGGCGAAAAGCGGCCTACGGAGAGCAGGTTTGCTACATTGAATGTTGGAGGAGGAATGAACGGCAAATTGGATGAAGTATGTCAGATGATGGATGATAGAAAGATTGATGTTCTTTGTGTGAATGAAACAAAAAGAAAAGGGTGTGAAACCACCCAGCATGGCGCATATACGGCGTATTGGTTTGGGGTAGATAGTACCACCAGAGCCTGTAAGGGAGTTGGAAAAATACTGTCTGCGCGAATGAATGAGTGTGTAAAAGAGTTTGAATGTGTAAATGCTAGGCTACTGTGGATGAGAATGAAAGTAGGACTTACTCGTCTCTTTATTGTGGGGGTGTACGCCCCGGTCAATATAGTTACGGGTATGTCACAACATGAGCAAGACGAAAGGCAGGAGTTTTGGGAGAGTTTAAGAGAGATTTTGAGGAACTGCAAGGATAATGAAAGATTGATCTTGTAAGGGGATTTCAATGGATGGGTGGGAGTAAAGCGAGATGGATTTGAAAGGGTGTTAGGTGCATTTGGTGATGAGAGTGTGAACGAAAATGGAAAAGAACTGCTTGAGATTTGTTTGGAGTGGAGCCTTTGTGTGACAAACACCATGTTTGATCATAAAAGGATACATATGTATACGCGAGAGACGAAAAATGTTAGAAGAAGTATGATTGATTTTGTGATAGTAGATGAACGATTGAGAAAGAATGTGTTGGATACAAGAGCATATCGAGGGATCGGCATCCACACAGACCACTTCTTGGTGTTGAGCCGGATAAGTGGGCTCTTTAAAGGATGGCGACACCGAGAGCGTAATGAAAATAGGGTCTTGGAAAGAATTAAGGTAGAAAATCTACAAGAGAAAGATGTGAAAGATGAGTATAAACGAAGATTGATAGCAAAATTTGAGAGGTTCGATTGCATAAATGATATGGAAGAATTATGGCAGGCCTTTAAAGAAGAGGTAGTATGTGTAGCGTCTGAAGTATGTGGTGTGATCAAGAGAAGGAAAATACGAAAGGTTAAGAATACATGGTGGGACAAGGATGTACAATCAGCAGTGTCAGAGAAGAAGAAAGCTTGGTCAGATTGGTTGGCTGCCAGAGCAAATGAAAGAATGGGAAAAGCAACGAGTGTAGACATAGATGAAGCAAGAAAGGAGTTTGTTAGGTCAAAAAGAATAGTGAAAGAAATGGTTAAAAGGAAAAAAGAGGAAAAGAAAGATGAGTTTGATAGCAGATTATCTAACGATTTCCAGAGAAACATTAAGTTTTTCTGGAAATCCGTTCGTGCAGTTCGAGGAAGAACTCAATCTTCAGAACACATATCCATCAGAGACGAGAATGGAAAGATAGTAAATGATGAATCTTGCGTGCTGAAGAGATGGAAAGAGTATTTTGAAAGTTTATTTGAAAGGTCGGCGATAGAGACACCGATAGCTGAAATGAATGGTAACGATAGCAATGATGAAAGCGTTATTGGCGTGGATGAGGTCGTGAAGGCACTGGGAAGTATGAAAGTAGGTAAGGCTGCAGGATATGATAGGATTACAGTCGAAATGCTGAAGGCTGGACAGGGCGTCATAGTTGGTCAGTTGCAGTGGTTATATAACTTGTGCTGGACCACCGGCCGAGTACCTAATGACTGGGCCACAGCTGTAGTTGTGCCTCTTTATAAAGGAAAAGGCTCGCAACAAGATTGCAAAAACTATAGAGGCATTAGCCTTCTCAGCATTGTTGGCAAATTGTATGCAAAGGTACTTATTGAAAGAGTTATGGAAGTAACCGACAAGAAAATATGGGATGTACAAGCGGGATTCCGAAAGGGTATCGGGTCACGTTAGGTTTCGGAGATGATGAGCAGGGTGCCCCTGCACCCTTGTGGGCTGGATGTGAGGATCAAAGATTGTCAAATAGAGCAGGTACAAGAGGCTCAGAACCTAGCTGTTATATTTGACCCGTGCTTACACTTTGAGACTCATATTGCAGAGGCAGTGCAAAACTGTTTTTATAGGTTGAAACTAATATATCAGATTCGACCCTATATTAACAAGGACATGCGTATTCACTTATGTGAAATGTTGATCCTGTCCAAGCTGAGTTATACAGACACGGTGTATGGTGCCTGTCTGCTAAACCGAACTGAAAGGCTAATTCAGCGGGTGCAAAATGCTTGTGCACGATACTGCTTTAATGTTCCAACACGCTCACATATTACACCCTTTCTAAACAAAAACAAGATCTTGAAGATGTCATCTCGCAGGAAGCTACACCTGGGCTCACTTCTTTTCGGGGACATATCTCTGTAGATAAGTTTATTGTAGAGGTATGTGGGCCTACCTGTGTAGGCCCACATACCTCTACAATAAATTTAAATGGTTCAGCGATCTCAACAAACACATAACAAGAGGGTCTGTCTACTTACTTATTGGTTACGCCTAGACACCGAACTGCTGCTTTTCGTGGTAGATTTAAAATAACTGCATCTCATTGTTGGAACGACCTGCCGCCACCTTTAAAAGCCCTGAAATCAAGTTTCAGTTTTCGTAGAAAATACAAACAACATCTGCTAAAAAAACAACTTCAACTTTAAAACTTACCACGCTATGCAAAACAAGCTGGATCTGTCTCACTGTACCTATTGTCATCCAACCGGCCAGCGACGCATTTAATTCTCGTTACGGATCAGGTTTTTTCCTTGCGAAGCATAGCCGAAAAGTTTTTGGCCAAAGGTCAAAAGGTCTATTGCGCATTCGTGGATTTGGAAAAGGCTTACGATAAAGTGGTGAGGAATGAAATGTGGTCGGTGCTGTCAATGAATGGGGTGGACAGCAGCCTCATTCGAGCTCATGCTCATTCATTATGAGGATTCTAGAGCTTGTGTGAGGATAAACGGGGCATACACTGACTGGTTTACCATCGAGAAAGGTGTTAGACAGGGATGTGTAGCGTCGCCGTGGCTGTTTAACCTCTTCATGGACAGTTGTTTGCAAGATTTAAAACATAGTGACTGCGGATTAAGGATGAATGGGTTACTCGTCAAATGCCTCCTTTATGCTGATGATCAGGTAATACTTGCATCTTCAGCGGAGGAGTTGCAGAAGATGGTAGCAATCATGCATGATGCATTAGAGAGGAAAGGAATGAAAGTGAATGTAAGTAAAACGAAAGTTATGGTTTTTGAAAAGGAGGAATGCGTTACGGCTTGTAATGTTTTGATCGATGGACAGCGAGTGGAAAAAGTGAATGAGTTTGTTTACTTAGGTACGTTGTTTACAAGAGATGGTAAGAATGAAGAAGATATTGAAAGGAGAGTTAATGCAGGTAATAGTGTGAATGGAGCTCTGAAAGCGTTTATGAACAGTCAAAACGTGTCCAAAAAGGCACGTTTGGCTGTACATAGAGGCGTGTTAGTGCCTACTCTTATGTATGGTAGTGAAAGTTGGGTATGGCAGAAGAGATTTGAAAGTAAAATAAATGCTGTAGAAATGAGAGCACTGAGAAGTATGTGTGGTGTGTCTTTGACCGACAGAGTAAAGAATTGTGTGATACGAGAGTGGTGTGGGGTAAAAGAAGATGTAGTGACAAGCATTGAGAAAGGCATGTTAAGATGGTTTGGGCACATGGAGAGGATGGATGACGATAGACTGACAAAGAAGATATATAAGGCAAGTGTGAATGGAACAGGACAAAGGGGAAGACCTAGGCGGACGTTCTCTGACCAGATTGGAGACATCCTGAAAAAAGGAAAAGTCAGAAGTACCCTTAACAGAAGAGCATGCATGAGAAACTTGATGGGAGTGAGTGAAGCAAGTGAGGTATGTCAGGATCGTTGCAAATGGCGTTCCGTAGTCTCTGCCTACCCCTCCGGGAAACAGGCGTGAGTCTATGTATGTATGTAGAAAAATATAGCTCTTTGTTTATCTTTGCTTTAACTATAACGCAGACGAATCTATATTAGAAGAAAACTTTCCACGCTGCATCATCACTTGATCGATATCAAATGAAGAGGGTCATATTAGATATATATGTATTTCTTATTCCTACGTCTCGACAGCCAGTACCTACATTTAAGGCGAATGTTCGAGAACATTTGTATTAATTCTATTGTCATGAACATAACAATCCGATATCACGATTTGCGATTGTTATAATACTATCAATGCGAGCTAAGGATATTATAGGTTCATGAATATTCTAGAACAACCGGCCAAATTGTGCCAACTGTAAATTTACATAAGCGATGTTATCAGTGGCCAAAGGACATTGTCGAAATCAGTTCATGAATCAACGTATTTGCTCAACTGCTCGACAAATATAATAAGTTAGATAAATCATTTTTAGCTACAATTTTAGGCTGAAGCTCTTGAAAAGATGCAAAGATGTGTATATCCAGGAAATCATATGTAATCATATCATGAGCTCTGTTTTTTTAATTTCTTAGTCCTAAATACATTATTTTGACTAAATATATACCAGCTTAGTTCTGACCAAATTTATCAATAAAAAAATAACAATTGTATTTTTGTGTCATCTCGATGGAGGTGGAGCCACAAACTACAGGCTTGACCTCTGCGCCTTAAAGCAGGCCAAGGAAGTGACAGTGACTGTCGCCTATAGACGTTCAGAGATGACCTAATAAAACCACCGCAGTGTCAGTCGACCACAGCAAAGAGGCTACGCAAATCTAGGTTAGCACATTGTTCCACGGCCCAGCCAACAATATTTCCCCATTCACGTTGTTACTGAGACGGCTGAACCCACCGCATTATTTCACGATTCTATCCCCTCGAAATCGGAGAACTTTTATGAATCTTATTTCCTTTTGTTTATTTTTGCTGGCTTGATTTTCTTTTTTAATTTACATATCTGGCTTCGGCTATTTGAAAACAATTGCCTATTAACCTGTCTCAAGTGTTTTGTGTCATATTATTTGTATCTCGACTTTTTAGCAATGCTTCGAGCCGATTTTGTTTTTTATTTTCTGCCATGCTAGTGTTTTCAAATACCGATATCAGGTTGCCAAAATTATAAGTCGTACCTATGTATTTACGAGCTATTTTCTACTATACTTAAATACATAGCTTGAAATGCAATTTTTTTTATCGTTTATTGAGTTTATACTGACAAATTCAATCAGAATTAGAACTGACTTAAATCATGGTAAATCACACAGAATATTATTTTATGAAGCTGTAACTCTTCCTGACTATTATGTCTAGTATAAGAAGGCCATAACATCGCGGCAAAAAGAGATACCAATTTTGACTCTTGATATGAGTATCAGCGTGATTAAGATCAGTCAACAAAAACCGTATAATATAAAAACAAATCGTGAATGTAAAATAATTTATTACTGCTTCGTACATAAAGACGTCAATTAGGTGAATATTCATGATCTATTAGGTTAGTTCACACCATCAGCTAAACGTTCAATATCGGTGTGCACAAGCTGCCGGCACGTCGTGGTTATACCATATGTTAGATAGCGCGTAAGCCATCAGTCTTGCCTATATACACACGCTTAAGGTGCTGCGTAATGTGGTTCTACCATTAACACGATAATACTGTTAAAGCGCAGACAGTTAAAGTCTCATCTTAAAAATAAAACACATTACACACTTACATCGTCTAAATTGCTATTGAAGGATATGAACATGGATATAAAAAGATTTTTTATTTTGGTTTCACATTTACCAAAAGATCTAGAATTTCAATGTCTACTTTAACGCGCAAATAGTACCTACATAAAATTTCAACAGAAATCAGGCGATTCAAGTTGTTTCAATCTATCTATATGACGTAGGTAATTCAACCAAACAGTACCTAATACAATCTGGCACAAAGTTAACTGCGCAGTAGACAAATAAAAAAAGAAAATCTACCACTAAACATCACGTAGATAATCAAATGAAGCGACATAATTCGCCGATGTATATGTAAATCGCAATGCTACAATCGTAATATTCAATTTAGCTATGCACGTTAGAAAATCCCTGTATTATGAATATGCATACGAGCGGCGAGTTGGCATCAAAAAGCGTGTTTCCAGTGCTTTTTCCTTTTTTGTTATCGAATTTTGTTTTAGGATTCCACTCCGTAGGTGTTGCTCTGTGTTCGAACTTTTAAATTACTATGTGTTTTTTTAAGAACAGACCAAAACGGCGTTCGTTACGTTTCTATGTGGGTGCTGACGTCATTTTTTGGTTGGGTGCCGCAACTGGACGTTATATCATATCATCCTATGGGTGTCGTAAGAGCCGACAGAGGGAGCATATTATGCAGATAATAACACTGCAAGAGAAGGAAAACTTGATACAAACCCTATACCAACCCGTTTGGCCAGGGTGGTATAGTAGGTCAATTCCTCCTTTCAAAGGAGAGGCTTAGTCCAGCAGTGGACAGTTAAAGGCTGATGATGATGATGATGATGAAGTATAATATAACTCATAACTTTATGGTACGAGTATAAGTGTGCCATTTGCGTAAAACAGCAGTCACCAACAATAAATAGTGTAGAATCGATGGAATCATGATAAAGTCTTAAATACAGATATGACTATACCACAACATTTCATCATTACATAGCTTTAATATACCAAAACCTTTACAAAGATACTATTTGCTTCGTGTATTTTTTTCTCAGTCGTCTCTTACGAGACCCACGCGCAATGAAATGGGTTATTGACCATTTTTATCCATAAATCGTCACCAAAGGCAGGCATTATAATATAATACTACAGCAAAAACACCAATTTAATTATTGGTAAAAAAAGCATAAAAATAAATAAAAGTTCTGTATACGCTCAAACCGTGGTAACACTTTTTAAAAAATCTGGCTGCCAGTATTTTTCGGTTGTAGGTGACCAATTCATTAGTATGCCGATGCTCGCCCGGCTATCCGTTTGTTCGGAAAGCGGACAAATCAAAAACTTTGCATGTTTTTTTCAACACATGATGCAGTTTAGTTTCAAACGATATTTTTATTGGAAGCTATTGTTGTCATGATATTGGTTATGTTTTGGTAGCATATGTACTATATATATATTAGGTAATATATTACATAATCTTATAATATTCTAATATATGTTCCCTTCTTGGGACTATCCAGAGGTAGATTTGTAATGTAAAGTGTTCAGGAGCCTGGGCTCGAAAACATTTTACTTTAAGTTTATGTCCGAACTATGCATAGATAATATATCTCCGCCAATGTATAATGTAATCATTGAACCAACGGCCACAAGGCAAATCATCATCATAACTTATCCGTTAGTAAATCATTATCCAGTACGGGTTTTGAACCCACAACATTCTTGACTACGACGCTTAAACCTACTCCATTCATGCAGTCATCATATTTATGATTTTACTTATGGCTACAGGCGATAGAATTATTAATTGTAATGTCCCTATATACATTCCTGGCTAGAAATCTCACAAAAGGAATTTTTAAGACAAGATTTCATTACCCATAACAGAGTATTAACAAATTGAATATGAAAAAGCACATTTTCACAAACGCCACACATCACACGCAAAACGTAATTCACTTTAAAAAATACGGCTCACTTGTATTCCTATTTATATCCACCTTATCTTTTATTTTCATTTTGCATTGTAAAGCGGCTAGAAATTACCGCGGTTGGAATCAGCAAGCCGACGACCAATAAAATGAGAACGAATAAAGATTTCACCTGAATACGTCAAGTGTCGGCCTTTTTTTGATGCTAGTGTTCTGCAGTTGGTAATTCATTTTCCTGTTTTTATTTCTGTACAGTTTGTTGTAGAAAAGAACAATTGTTACTTGTTAGAAGTTTGCTTAGCTTTAAGTTGTTATATTAGGACTATTTTACGCGGATTTTGTTTAATTAAATTGGTTTTTTAACATTGTGTTTGTGCATCATTCTGTTAGTGACAACTGTGCCTCATAATTTTATAGTTTCCAAAATCATCTATTTTGGGGTTTTATTAGTACATTGTAGATTAGTTATTTTATAAAACTTCTTACATATTTTGTTTGCTATTATTCAAAGTGATTATTGACACCCAAGGTATAGGCCTAGCTTTGTTCAGATACAGCGCAAATATCTGCACCAGATTGTATTACTATGTTTATATTTTATTTTCATAAAGTCTGGAAAGTGCTCTTACATATTATCTTAAATATTATAAGCCTCTATATATATACTTGAAAATATAACCAAATAAAGCTACCCTTAAGCCAAGTCACGGTTTAAGCACTAGTCTTTAATAGTACTGATCCAAAGACATTTCTTTTCTTTTAAAGTTATTTGAATTATAAGTATAACGTTAGCAATTAGCTTATGACGTAGTATATAAACTAAATTGTTTGAAAACATGTTGGTGGCAGTTAATGAAACGAAAATATAATTTATTTGCACATCTGTTTCAGTTCTTTAAAAACAAATAACATTGTAAGCATCAATTCATAATTGTTTTCTAGGTAATATCAATACCAAAAACCTGCAATGCAGAGGGTATAGGCATAGTAAAAAAATAATAATAGGTTAGCTAAGGCCGATCGGCGAGTTAATTACCTACTCTTGCGTCCTTAGACCGCGGCGCAATCTGTACTGAGGCCGCGCCGCGCCGGGCCGCGCTCGTCTATGAGATTGTGTGCGTGAAAAGTGCGTGCGTACACGGCGCCGGCGACTCACGCGTACATTCAAACCGGCGGCGGCCGATTTGTATGAAGCTATCCTACTATTCTTTTTGTACAATGGTAAAGGCGCGCACCACTGGCTTTACTGAGATATGTGCGTATTGAATTGTTAATTATCGCTTGCCCTGTGCTTCGGAGAGAACGTTAAACCCTCGGTCCCGGCTGTCATGAATACGTTTAATAGTCGTTATATACCTATAACGACTCAGTCAGAGTCAGTACCTATGAATAAACTAATACTAGTGTAAACCATGGAATATCGCTTTTAGGTTGCGAAGATCACACAGGCAGACGCTTGCGGACCCCGGGTTGCAACTGGGTTAACGTTTAAGCCCAACCAGCTCAAACTCCGTTGATAGTTATTAGTCTTATTGGTAAGTAAAAAGTAGAATCTATCATAGCTATCTGGCAGGTCATTTTCTTCACCACTGCAGTAGGTAAGTAAAATGTTGTGATAATTCAATAATTTTCTAAAAGTTTTTCCATCTCCATGATGGCCCAAACAAGACTCAACACAAAAAAGTGTTACAAAACTAAAATCTAAAACCGATGTAACAATTTTGCAACCAATCCTCTAAAGAGGATCTCCAAATCTTTGTATTTATCGAATCAACATGCGGCTGTTTCGCAGCTAATACGTTGGATCCCAAAAGGCGTCTAGGCCGAATTCATCTCGGATCTTAACCTCCACCGTAAAAGGAAACGTTACTCCCTCCCACTACGGATAACCCAGCCATACTGATCTCAGATTGTAAGAAAATGCGTTACATTGAAAATAACGCTACTTAGAAACTGCCATGCGAATTTCCACCATAATGTGCTAAAATAAAGTTGAATTTTGCGTGTACAAGCTTTTTTGTTAAGCTCCGAATTCAAAGTTGGTAGTTGAAAGTCAGACGCCGCTCATTCTTCCATAACAGTGTTTAAAGGGATATCTTATTTTTTCAATCCAAGTTTGCCCGTCGTTAAGTAAAGTTTTGATTTCGGAATTGTTGTGTTGTTTTTTTTGTTGTGGTTGAGACTACTTTGATTTTTAATTATGAGGATTTTTTGTTTCAAATAAGCTTAGAAAGTTCAAAATAGCTATCATGTTTAAAGTATTATGAATCTACAAGTAGATGCTTTGATAAGTAAGTGAGTAGGTTCACTAGCTGAGCCCGCGGTAACACCCACGTTATGCTGTTACTGCTCCGCATCCATCGCTCGTAGCATGATGTTATTATTATAGCCTATAGCCTTTCTCGATAAATGGGTATATTAAATTTTGTTGGATAAACATAAAATATTCAAATCGAAACAGTAGCTCCTGAGGTTAGCACGTTCAACCAAACAAACAAATAAACTCTTCAGCTTTATAATATAAGTATAGATAACGATCAATATTTACCACCAGATAAAGCCGTCGGTCCCAAATGCCATGAAGGTCTGTGAAATTTACGTGGAAAAGATTCCGTTCAATATCCTACACTACTACACTAGCCTTATCCTAGAATATCGCTAGCTCTCTCGGTCATTGAGGCTTATAGGCACTCGCCTATGCCTTAAATCGTCGGCAAGAAGGCGGGCTCAATAAGAAAATCAAGGCTTCAAGATTTTTCAAACAATGACGACGCCGGGATAGTGTTGGAAAATAAAAAGTACGGCACCCTTCCTCTTTACCTTCACCGGCTGCACCTTCTCATGCTAGCAATATTGATACATACGAATGAATTTTATATATGCAAATGGAATATATAAAATTCTTGCGCTACATACTGACTGAAAACTGTTCCGCGGAAAGTGTACCGTGAACTAAGAACGCATTTCCCGAATGCCCCAAATATCGAGCATTAAAAAGTTAGTTTAAAAAATATATACAGTGGTAGCTGCGGGAAACCCCTTGTTAGCTATTCTTTGCACAGGTTATTAAAGGGCACTCAAGTATAACTAAGTGCCTCCTAGCTTTCCTATTGAAGATAGCAATAAAAAAGTAATTAACAATCCTATTTCATTCTATTTGTGACATGAAGCTGTCAGACTATATGACTTCAATCAAAAAACATTTACAAAACGAATCAAATAAATAGGTCGTCATACATACAGAGTAATTTATCTAACATTAATAAATAAAACATCGTATGCCTGATAAAAGCAGCTTAGGCGATACAAAATAAATTCAAGAATGATTGAGTGGACTCACTTTCCGCCATCGATCTCAACTCCTAAGAGCTCAAATGAAATAAATTCGTAAAAATATATCAAAAGAGTACTAGGTTAGGGATGTTGTGCTTCAAATCTCGGTATTATATTATTCGTTTTTATGTTCTTGATGTTGAAAATAAAAGAGATATAAGAAAATGAAATCGAACTCTCCTTTTTTTTTTTTTGTTTTACGAGGTGGAAAATCCCTTCGGATCTCCGACTCTTGGAGGAAATAAGAGCCGGAGTATGTGGTGTTTCCACTAAAAACCACCTCGACTTCCGCCATGTACCCGTGTGTCGGAGGGTGGGGCATCACCAAAGCACTCGTCGCCACCCTCCGACGGGTATTGGCCCGCCAGATGGTCAGGCGGGCCCCGAACAAAACCCCCTTGGCGACGGATTAAGGTGTTGGACTCCACCGCCAAAACGCCCAGCGGCCGCAGAGGATAGGGAGGACGGCAACGCAACACCGCATCTCCTCTTCCTCTGCGGCCCCACCGCGACGCATCGAATGGTGCGCCCCCATTTGGACGCGGGAGATAGGGCGCGCGGCAACGCAACACCGACACGCCTCTCCTCCCGCGACCGCACCCGACTGCGAGGGACAGACAGAACTGTCCCCCGCACCCGCACCGTTGGACGCATCCTGCGCAGGCCCCTCCAAGCCCACGCGGAGCGTCCCCTCCTGGATCCCTCTTAGCTTCACCGCGGGTGACAAATCCACGGTTACTGAGCCCCCCCACCACGACAAGGTGGAGCTCCCACGGGGGGGAAATCGAACTCTCCTGAAAATCACCTTCTTTTGGAAGTCTATTAAAAACGCGATAATTAGTCCATTTAGATTGTCTAAATGGACTAATTATTATTTTCGAAATGGACCTTGACACTGACATGTTTTACGAAGAATAAACTACTTGTTATGACAATAGCAGCGATAGCCTAGTAGAGATACCAATAGACTGCACTGCAAAGGGTATTGGGTCCGAATCCACGGCGGATATTTACCTGGAGTGATAATAAAATTGCTCTGAATTATAGAAAACCTTATGTACCCATGAGTATGACATCTAGCTGTAACTAGGCAAGATATTACTATGTATCAACTTTAATTTTATTCTTACATACTTTAACGTATATTGTATTTGTATTAACAACACTCGGTACACTGACTACATTATAGAAAACAGCAAATTAAATTTCACGGTTCTTTAAAAGACAAAAAAGTTTTTAACGTGGTTGATATCATAATAAAAGAGTAAAACCTATTACAAGAATCTAGACTAAAGTAATTTAATATAAGCCAATCTATACGGGAAAAAGGCGTGAGTATATTGTATGTATGTATGTCTATCAGCTTGAGTCTTTTCAGAAAACACAAAATACGAAAAAAGCTAAACATAAATCCGTGACCTTTAAACAACATACATAATTCAACTTTTTGTAAAATATGTTTTAAAATAATATTCTCATTTCCCATCCCTATTTCAGGACTTCTAGCTGAAGGAATAAGTTCGACCCTATAAAGGCTACTAACTTCTAGCCTTCAAAGACCCATTTATAACTGGAGATTCTTTCAGGTCCTTTCAAGACACGAAGCAGGTTTAAACTGTTTCACTTAGTCTAAACGATTAAATATAATTTGTAGCAGGAGACGTATGCTCGTTTTAGTAAATTATTAGTGCTGAATTTTCTGTAGCGATTTGAACAGAAATGTTTGTAGTACTTATTCCAAGTTTCTCATTTTAGGTAGAATACACCATTTTCTCATTTTAGTACCCATAGTACAAGCTCTGCTTAGTTGGGGACTAGATGGTGTTGTGTGTATGTGGTAGACTATTATTATAACTACAACATGGTTTCTTCCCAAATTCTCCTTCATGGTAGCACCATACTTTATAATCGTGCAAGTCAGTGAACATTATTTTCAGAAAATACGTAAAAACTCACATGAAATAAATACTTGTACGTGCTGCTGTATAGTTTAAATATAAAAGTCGCGTCGCCGTATCGATATCAGAATGTGAAATCGATCCTTGACTAAAAGCTTTTTAGCCAGGTGATATAACTATGTATGTTTTGATTAATTAATAACATTAATGCAACTACTTCTTCACATTACATAACACATACACACACGACACAATACAACACACACACATACACACACGCGAACGCGCACGCACACACACACACAAATACGCGCGCGTACACACACACACACACACACACACACACACACACACACACACACACGCACGCACGCGCGGGCGCGCGCGCTCACACACTCACAGACATGCACGTACATATGGGCGCAAATTAATATATAATGATTATATTGTTACGAAAATGTTAATAATATTTAAGATTGATATTTAAATAACTATTTGTGAACACAGAACTGAGAACTTCACTACTTTACAATATTAGACACTGTATTGGCTGCTTAACTGTTATAAAGATTGGGTATTTAATTTATCGCTTAGTTATTAAGATAACTCCAGAAACTTTCAAAAAAAAATCAATTACTATTAAATAAAATTATTCTGACACTTATTTTTACGGTAATAAATAATATGCGTTTATATTTGCATCCTGTTGATAGCGCCATCTGTTGACAATGTTGTAAAGCAGCGTTTGGTTAATAAAAGAAATTTGTTATTCGTATAAAATAAATCATTTGGTGTTGTGCAAAATTCATTACAATATTAATGTTGATTTTTGAACTATATTTTATAGTAATTTCAATTATATGTTGTAAAGGAAACGGCAGTTGTTAATGTATTAAGTATAATGACGGTTAGTGTATAAAAAGGACTGTAAGTCACATTTCAATTCAATTCTGTGCTAGAAATCGTCCTAAAAAGTACTCTGTGAAATCGTCTGAAAATAAACCAAGTAATATTACGTGAGTGTTTTTATTATAATGGAGTCTGGACACGACTACCCTGGCTTATCGCCGACAGCAGCGGTTGGATAAACGCCCCCTAAGAGACTTCGGGATCTACGGTTGGCGCGAGAGTGATGGGTCTCTTGGCTTGGCCGCCATTACCAATGATGACCTGAAGACTGATGCGACAAGCGCTTGGAAGCCGTGTTTGGCGCTAGTCAACCCTGATCGGAGACCACACGGTGTGTCGGAGTTGTGGCGAGCACGTCTTAACTTCACGTGAGGCCACGTGCGAGTGAGGGCGACAGAGCGACTACGACGGGGTGCACGCACCGGGGTGTGCCGTGGCGTGAACGCTGTTCTGCTCCGAGTGCTACCAGAAGTTGCAGATGCGGGTTGCTGATGCACTGACCAGAGGTATTTATCCAGAGCTGATTTGATTAGAGTTTTTGAGAAACATCCTTATTTTATAAATTATGGTGCTTACACGATTACCTACTGTCCCCGTAAGGATTACCAGGTAAACATTATGCAGTCAAAATTGGGAACGTAACACCCCAAATAGAACTTATAGGTAACTGGTGTTTATCCACGTTTAGTACATAGCAGTGCTACTATGCTTATAGTCATGTTATGCCGTCGGCTGAGGCTCTTGTCTGTTTATTAATCGTTAGGCCATGTCGGAAACTCTCTGTAAAACTTACTTATCTACACAAGAAATAGAAAAAAGCTTTGTTGTAAAACAAACTTCAATTTTATTATATTAGTACAGATATATATTCAGAAGATAGATATAAAAATAAATTTGTGATACATATTTTTAAAGCTAATATTTGTAAAGTTACAAAATAGGTTTTTCTTATATATTTGTGGACTCTGTAGGTGCCTACATGATTTCATTTTAACATTATGTTGAAATTGTTACTGTCAACTTGCAGCTCAAGTTGAGGTTATATAATAAGACAAGGGAACCCGACATATCTTAATATTTGTCGCTTAATTTTATACCTGTATAGAATGATTTGGTCCGACCATGATAAGTCCTTGCTTAACCCGAACTACTGAAGCTAGAAACATGAGATCTGGACAGTAGATTCCTTTATGGACATAGGCACTCACTTAGGTTCTGTAATAGTTCACCTCTAAGCATTTTAGGTTGAAAGTCTTAAGGTAGGTGACTGCTAATCTTGTATAAATACCAAGCCTTAGTGTTTTACTTGGTAAATACAATTTATTTTATTTGTGAGTTCATTTGCAAAGTTAGTTGCATCTATATTCAAGATGACAACCAGTGATAAACCAATAAAACTTAGTGCCAACCTTATTGCTTAGCTCTTGTGGGATACAAGACGGTTAGGAATATGATTATTAGGATAATGATAAGTGGGTTTAAAGAACATGATGTGAAAATCCATATTATCTCTTTTCCCATTTAGCAGTATTTATTCTTGGCAAATAAAAGTAAATGTATGGACTACTCATGCTTTATTTCTAAGTCAGTTGTGATTAGTCAGTTTAAATTTATTTATTCAGATAAACAATTATTAATTCTGTATGAATAAATAAGAATTACATTAGCACCACATGTTAACAGTTTAAAATAACTATTAACATTATTTAGAAAATTCCCTTAAATATAAAGTCAAATAAAACTATTGATATAAACTCACCACCATATTAACTGTACAAACTGAGTGGAATCATTTTTAGTAATAAGACTGCACTACTCTTACTTTGTAATATTGGTACCTTGTAAATTTCTCGTTTATGGCTCAGTTGGCAAACGGTTCAACAATTTCACAGCTTGCACTATGCCTAAAAATATTCAATATTGGATGTAACATGTTCTTACATGAATAATAATTATAGCACTAGTATTTTCGAAATCCTTGGATCTGCATGGTTTGAAATCATTTCATATTTATCATCCACAGTCCGACTATTCACGGCTGAACATAGGCCTCTCTTTGTCCTTGCCATTTTGTTTTCCTGTTTGATGTGGATAAAACTTATTTTGAATATATTAAGTTTTAACTATTTTATCAAAACTGCAAAATATGGGTATCCTGTTCCTGATAACTTTATATTTGATTATCTAAAATGGCACTGTCAGACAGAACCTGAGAAAATTCAGTGGCTTTTGTATTTTACCTTATGCGTAAAATATGGGCTCCAACACTGTTGTAGCTAAGATAACTATAGACCAATGCACAGGTTGAACATGCCTGATATATAGATATAGCTTAATAGACCGCACCACTTTGTAAGAGTAGAATTTTATTACATCTACAGTTACGAAGGTTCATGGAACTAATATTTGGGTGGGAAATGTTGCCCACCACCTGTCTTTTGAGTGTTGCAGGTTGATGATATCCTAGCAGTTGACCTGACCTTAGTGTGAAGAGAGGATGGACGAGCCGTCCTTTACTTATTGGTATGTATGGATGACGGTGGCCCGCCCTTTTGACGTCGGTGGTTTTGTGTGTGGGCTGCGCGCACACGTGCCGCATGGGTGCTGTACCGAGCTAGAGTCAAGCATTGTTTGCTAACCTTTGTTGATCAACATCAACAACTGTATGAGCAGCTTGACCGTATGGGCGGAGGATTCGTCAGATACCGATTTACGTGGGGAGTCCTCTACCTCCTCCACTGTCGTTGTCGGACCTATGTAATTGCATTGTATTGATATAACTGATCATGACGAACGATGATGATTATTTTATGTATATGCATTGATGTGTTTATGAGGCAAAATTTTGCATTTGTGTAAAATTTTATTTTTCCTATCCAACATCCTTCCCAAAACGCTGGCTGGCCACCATGCGTATCCTTGATCCTGGTCTTGTTGGCTAGATCCCGTGATGGGTGATGCCGTGTGTTGGCTAGATCCCGTGATGGGTGATGCCGTGTGTTGGCTAGATCCCGTGATGGGTGATGCCGTGTGTTGGCTAGATCCCGTGATGGGTGATGCCGTGTGTTGGCTAGATCCCGTGAAGGGTGATGCCATGTGTTGGCTAGATCCCGTGATGGGTGATGCCGCGTGGGCTAGATCGACCCTATGTGGGTGATGCCGTTTGTGGGCTAGATCCCTATGTGGGTGATGCCTGTGTGCGCTAGATCCCGTTATCGGTGATGCCGTAATCGGCTTAGCCATGGGTGAAGCATTGTTTGTTAGATCCCTTGATGGGTGACGCATGCCTCAGGCTAAGACCTTATGACTAGGTGAAGCCTTGTAAATAACTTTTAGTTCATTCTGTATGATAAACGCTTATTTATGTAATTTTTATATTCCTTATTTTTGTTTGTTAATTATGCTGTTTATTCTGTAACCGTTAAATAATCAGCGCGAGGAGCGCGCTGGATCAGAATGGCCGTATGGGCGCAAATTAATATATTGCACACAAATACACACCGACTCTTGGGGGAAATAAGAGCCGGAGTATGTGGTGTTTCCACTAAAAACCACCTCGACTTCCGCCATGTACCCGTGTGTCGGAGGGTGGGGCATCACCAAAGCACTCGTCGCCACCCTCCGACGGGTATTGGCCCGCCAGATGGTCAGGCGGGCCCCGAACAAAACCCCCTTGGCGACGGATTAAGGTGTTGGACTCCACCGCCAAAACGCCCAGCGGCCGCAGAGGATAGGGAGGACGGCAACGCAACACCGCATCTCCTCTTCCTCTGCGGCCCCACCGCGACGCATCGAATGGTGCGCCCCCATTTGGACGCGGGAGATAGGGCGCGCGGCAACGCAACACCGACACGCCTCTCCTCCCGCGACCGCACCCGACTGCGAGGGACAGACAGAACTGTCCCCCGCACCCGCACCGTTGGACGCATCCTGCGCAGGCCCCTCCAAGCCCACGCGGAGCGTCCCCTCCTGGATCCCTCTTAGCTTCACCGCGGGTGACAAATCCACGGTTACTGAGCCCCCCCACCACGACAAGGTGGAGCTCCCACGGGGGGGAAATCGAACTCTCCTGAAAATCACCTTCTTTTGGAAGTCTATTAAAAACGCGATAATTAGTCTATTTAGATTGTCTAAATGGACTAATTATTATTTTCGAAATGGACCTTGACACTGACATGTTTTACGAAGAATAAACTACTTGTTATGACAATAACAGCGATAGCCTAGTAGAGATACCAATAGACTGCACTGCAAAGGGTATTGGGTCCGAATCCACGGCGGATATTTACCTGGAGTGATAATAAAATTGCTCTGAATTATAGAAAACCTTATGTACCCATGAGTATGACATCTAGCTGTAACTAGGCAAGATATTACTATGTATCAACTTTAATTTTATTCTTACATACTTTAACGTATATTGTATTTGTATTAACAACACTCGGTACACTGACTACATTATAGAAAACAGCAAATTAAATTTCACGGTTCTTTAAAAGACAAAAAAGTTTTTAACGTGGTTGATATCATAATAAAAGAGTAAAACCTATTACAAGAATCTAGACTAAAGTAATTTAATATAAGCCAATCTATACGGGAAAAAGGCGTGAGTATATTGTATGTATGTATGTCTATCAGCTTGAGTCTTTTCAGAAAACACAAAATACGAAAAAAGCTAAACATAAATCCGTGACCTTTAAACAACATACATAATTCAACTTTTTGTAAAATATGTTTTAAAATAATATTCTCATTTCCCATCCCTATTTCAGGACTTCTAGCTGAAGGAATAAGTTCGACCCTATAAAGGCTACTAACGTCTAGCCTTCAAAGACCCATTTATAACTGGAGATTCTTTCAGGTCCTTTCAAGACACGAAGCAGGTTTAAACTGTTTCACTTAGTCTAAACGATTAAATATAATTTGTAGCAGGAGACGTATGCTCGTTTTAGTAAATTATTAGTGCTGAATTTTCTGTAGCGATTTGAACAGAAATGTTTGTAGTTGTAGTACTTATTCCAAGTTTCTCATTTTAGGTAGAATACACCGTTTTCTCATTTTAGTACCCATAGTACAAGCTCTGCTTAGTTGGGGACTAGATGGTGTTGTGTGTATGTGGTAGACTATTATTATAACTACAACATGGTTTCTTCCCAAATTCTCCTTCATGGTAGCACCATACTTTATAATCGTGCAAGTCAGTGAACATTATTTTCAGAAAATACGTAAAAACTCACATGAAATAAATACTTGTACGTGCTGCTGTATAGTTTAAATATAAAAGTCGCGTCGCCGTATCGATATCAGAATGTGAAATCGATCCTTGACTAAAAGCTTTTTAGCCAGGTGATATAACTATGTATGTTTTGATTAATTAATAACATTAATGCAACTACTTCTTCACATTACATAACACATACACACACGACACAATACAACACACACACATACACACACGCGAACGCGCACGCACACACACACACAAATACGCGCGCGTACACACACACACACACACACACACACACACACACACACACACACACACACACACACACGCACGCACGCGCGGGCGCGCGCACTCACACACTCACAGACATGCACGTACATATGGGCGCAAATTAATATATAATGATTATATTGTTACGAAAATGTTAATAATATTTAAGATTGATATTTAAATAACTATTTGTGAACACAGAACTGAGAACTTCACTACTTTACAATATTAGACACTGTATTGGCTGCTTAACTGTTATAAAGATTGGGTATTTAATTTATCGCTTAGTTATTAAGATAACTCCAGAAACTTTCAAAATAAAATCAATTACTATTAAATAAAATTATTCTGACACTTATTTTTACGGTAATAAATAATATGCGTTTATATTTGCATCCTGTTGATAGCGCCATCTGTTGACAATGTTGTAAAGCAGCGTTTGGTTAATAAAAGAAATTTGTTATTCGTATAAAATAAATCATTTGGTGTTGTGCAAAATTCATTACAATATTAATGTTGATTTTTGAACTATATTTTATAGTAATTTCAATTATATGTTGTAAAGGAAACGGCAGTTGTTAATGTATTAAGTATAATGACGGTTAGTGTATAAAAAGGACTGTAAGTCACATTTCAATTCAATTCTGTGCTAGAAATCGTCCTAAAAAGTACTCTGTGAAATCGTCTGAAAATAAACCAAGTAATATTACGTGAGTGTTTTTATTATAATGGAGTCTGGACACGACTACCCTGGCTTATCGCCGACATACACGAACACACACACACAAACACACACACACACAAAAACACGCGCGCGCGCACACACTCCGTCGCATCGAGCGAAGTAGGGCTCTTAGCCATGCTAATATTAGAAGGGAAGCCAACGAAGAACTTCAAGTACATGAAGAAGCAGTAGCTAGACCCTCCCTCCGGGAAGTAATACTTAGCGGCAGTCCCACGGAGGATAAAGAGGCCGATGGCAGAGGATTGGTTTTTATTCGGTAGGGATTGGATTCGAGTCCGACATACCAGACACAACATCAAGGTCTGATGACACGCAAAATGTATTTTCGAACCTCTGGAAAAAAAAACACACACAAAACACACCCACTCACACGCATACACCCAAAATTATTCTTTATTTGTAACTTAACTTAATTTACTTATTAATTACTTTGAAAATCAAAATATAAACATTGTTTGTATCTTTAATAATTTATTTCTTATGAAAGACCGAAGTCTTCTACTACAGGCTTTATTTGCTTAAAAGAAGGCTCCAATCACAACTTAACTGTAACATTTTTGTTAAATAAATTATTTATTTTGTACTTGTATTTGACATTAGAAGAAATAATTTTAGGTTTTTTGTTTGTAGACTGTCGGTAATGATTACTTAATCTGCAAACTGTTGTTGGAAGTTATAATGTTATAACATGTTCGCATATATATCTCTCTGTCTAGAACAATATTAAAATTAGTAAACATTAAGCACTTAAGAACATCATTACAGGGAAAGGCAAATTACACGAAATACTGTCAACGGAAATGCGTCATACCGACATCAAAAGACTGGAACTCTGCAGATCTAATTAAAGAAATCGAGGTGGCAAGGTGGAGCATTCAAACTGCAAGCGAAACACGCCGCAACTCTGCTAACTTTGTAGATGTAGCCTGCACTTGGTGGTAACTCAGTTAAGTTCGCTACTGAAAGGTCGGTGGCACTGTAAGCTTAGCTAAAGTTAAAATCGTTGCGTCTCCATAGCTGTTTTACGCCGTGATTGAGTTCTCCTTGAATACTCCTTAATCGTGTCGCTTAAAGCGAATAATGAATAATATGTTGTAGTTAACCCAGCAGGCGATTGGCGTTAGAAAATAAAGTTTTACTGAGACTATGTTACTTTGCACTTATAGGTGTTGACAAAGGTCGGTTCGTGTCATTCGATTACCCTTGTGTTCGAAAACTCTCAAAAGGTCAATAATAATCGTACTAAGAAAAGGTGAATTAAATGCGAAAAATATGTTATCAAGCTGTGTGATCAAAGCCGTTTCGTCAGTTATTTGTTCCCCAATTAAAAGGTGGGTACCATAAAAAACTATTCAGTTGAGTTAAAACTCTTGCGTTTCAAGACCATTTTTGTGAAATGAGCCCCGTGATTCAGTTTTTGATTGACAAACTAAACATTATGAACAACTAATATTTTAGACCCTCTTCATAATTATATTATAATTCCTTTCAATATGTTTATGTGGTTGTCGACGCACACCTTTGATATTATAATATGATCTCAAACGAATAATCACCTATCATAATATAGAGGATCTTAATTCTAGTCGTTCCCTCATTCCTCCGAAGATGTGCGGAGAGCTTAACGATTTCCGAAGAAAACATATACCCATATCGCTTGTGTAGAACGAGGCTAAACAAGTTAAATAAATAATTATTTAGATATACTTTTCGTACATAGCTAAGCCATCGCACATCTCTAGTGAATACGTCCCATAAGCGGCGAGCATGTATGATGAGGTTAATGAATGTCCAGGAAGCGAAAGAGGTGTGTTTGAACCGGAGCATTTGGCGTTCCATAGTCTCTGCCTACCCCAATGGGAAACAGGCGTGACGATAGATAGACAAACATATACACATGTAAAATTTGTTATCATCTGTATATATAAAATCCTTGCGTTACTGACTGACTGACAGACAAGCTACAGCCAAAACTATTGGGTGTACGAAGCTGAAATTTGGCATGTATGTTTCTTGGGGACCATAGGGGTGCACTAAGAAGGGATTTCCCGAAATTCCTACGGGATCCAGTAAAACGGGTAAATTAAAATAAAATGTGCAGGCGTAGCTGCGAGCATCCTCTAGTAATATACAGGGTATTTTTTATGCAGTTCGGATATTTTTTTCTGTGGTTCTTTATCAATAATAGAACACATTTCAATAAATAACTTTTTACTTTTTTATCCCACCAAATCCGAGTAAAAATATCCGAGAAACAAGGAAATCATTGACACAACGTTATTCGTTGCAATAATACTATCAAACACGCGCGCGATGCGACAGGGGTACGGGACGCGGGATGCAGACGCGGGGTGCGTGGTGTGACAACAATCCACGAGCCGGCCGCGCGCCAGTCAACTCGGGCGCATCGAGAAAGTGGCACGTGTCGCAATTTCGCGCAAGCGCCGACGCACTCGCCGGTCGTAAGTCGTTAGAATGACGTCCCAACGATTTTCAAATCGCGAGTGCTACGAAATGGTACTAGTTTATTTACTCAGTGGTGAAAGCCTTCGTGCATCTAGGACAATGTACGAACAAGAAAGTGTACCTCGTATGCGAGCTCAAGGAGTAAACAACCCAGTAGTTCCAAGTTAACGGACTATTTTAGCGGCCAACCAAAGACTTTTGGATCATGGTCAGTTCACAACCCCTAGCCATGCACTAGGGAATGGCAGACCTCACCTGGCTACTGACGTCGACGACTTTATCTTCGAATTCTTCGAAAGGGATCCACGAGCCAGCACATACGATGCAGCACGTCGCTTCGGTGTGAGCCAGCCCGCAGTGTGGAGACTGTTAAACGCAGCCGGTCTCCATCCGTACGATTACCAGCCGGTACAACATCTTCAGGAAGTAGACCAAGTACCACGACGAGTCTTGTGTGAATGGCTTATTAATCATCCCAAAGTGAAAACCTATGGACTGATGAAGCACGGTTGGTACGTGAATAACAATAATTTTGAAGCTAGAACACACTGTGTTCAACACAGTATCTGATCGGTGTAGGTACAAGTCTTTCAACCTTTAGGTAGCGCGCCCGCGCGCTTTATTGTGTCGCATCGAGCTCACAGCTGATAAACCATCGGGTGACCATGAACATCTGTTTCAAGTAGATATTCTTTAATAAGCGATAACTTTGTTAGTTTTTGGTAAAACAAAAAAAAAAAAAATACGTGTTTATTAATTTTCGTAAATGTATAACATACTAAAATATCCGAACTACATAAAAATTACCCTGTAGGTATATAATCCTTGCGTTACTGACTGACTGACAGACAAGCTACAGCCAAAACTATTGGGCGCACGAAGCTGAAATTTTGCATGTATGTTCCTTGGGGACCGTAGGGGTGCACTAAGAAGGGATTTCCCGAAATACCCACGGGATCGGTCAAAACAGATAAATTTGAAAAAATGTGCAGGCGTAGCTGCTGGCGTCCTCTAGTTTTGTATATGTTTGCAAACGATTGCAATGGCCCAAATTCGATATAGAGTTAGGCAAAACGAATGTGGATATGCGGTATTTTTCTAAAAGCAGCACTAAATTTGAAATTATGTACTAGGTACGGCATACGTGTATCTAAAGATAAAGCTAGAAAAATGTGGATGTGCTATATTTTCTTATCAGATCGTCTGCCAGACCTACTTCCATTCAATATTTATAATATCGTCCATTATAATACTTTTTTGTGTTTTCTTTAACGTACAAACATTTAAACTTACGCCCTTTTCCAGTCGGGGTAGTCAGAGACAACACAACGCCGCTTACTTCTATCCATATAAACCTCACGTGCTTCCTGTACATTCACTACTGTTTCATACATGCTTCTTTTATTATCTATTATTCCGAAATGTATAAACAGAGCACAAATTTGGCAAGGCAATATCTGTGAAAAAGTTAAATAAAAATGGAGTGAAATATTTTGAATGCAGGTATAACTTAATATTTGGGTGTATGAAAGCGTAATTAAGTTTCAATGCAATTATCACAACTAATTTGATTTTACTAGTCAATGTGATACTCGATTGATTAAATATTGAATGGTCCGTAATTAATATGGTGTATTCGAACTTTCAAAGGCCTCATGAAAAGAACTCAAGATTATGTCATGATGAGACTCTACTCTAATTCACATCACAGCACTGGAAATCTGTCAGAAGACATACTAAATATGAATGAAATAAACAATAAGGATGCCCAAAGAAAAAGCGCACTCTGCGCACACATAAATTTATTTGCCCTTCCTAGAAATAAGCAATTCCTTGCTAGTCTCCATCTTTCCGAAAAAATGCTTGAGGATTATGTTGAAAAACAAAACAGTTACATAGAGGAATTCGACGTATACAATTTGCAATCATTGCGATAAAGGTAAAAAGTCGCTGTAGACATAATCTGTCTGCGTACTCTCACCACCCTCTATACTATTCTTAAATTCTCAACTTTTCCCCAGTATTTATCTTCTTATTTTCAATACGTATGCTGTAACCATGAACGTAACCTCTATTCATCTTATAATCTTCTCCTCACTGTATGTATACACTCATTGTTGGCCATCCTGATTTCAAGAGGTAGGGCATTCCAGAGAACGATAGATTGGACAGTAAAAGAGAAATTAAGAACATTTGAGATATGAGAGGGTTATGAAGGAACTTCTATTGGCTGAGTGGGCGATTGTATCTTAAGTCGTTTAAATTTGATATTTGTTTAGAATGTATAAATCTTTATATACAGGGTGTAAAAAAACCCTTAACGAAAACTGAAATCCCATGTTGTACCAATCACTATGCACATTTTTTACTTCGGCACCATACCTGGGAAATTACTGGTTCAGGAGATATTGAGGCTCAAAGTACAAAATCGATGCATTTACCCCGTCAATATGTTCTTTAGATGCCCTATGACACCATAGATCAGTAGGTATTTCGAACATTGCACGCGCGCGCTTTTAGTTGCGGTTTAAAAAATGTGAAAACTAAAAAAAATCGTTTCCCAGGTATTAGTTTTGTTTAGTATGACTTGGCATGATGTCCACAACGAGTAGACTTCGGCTTGGTAATGGGTCTTGTGACACCCTGTATATATTTCTTGTGTGCGTGTGTATGTCACTGAACTCCTCCTGCACGACTGGACTGATATTGATGAAATGTTTTGTGTGTGTTTAAGGGGACTTGAGAATGGTTTAGATTCACAATTTAGTCCAAAGGAAAATGTTTTTTTAGTTAATTTTTAATTTGTTGGTAGTTGTTGATTTTGGAATGTTTCACATTGGAACCGACCGACTGCGCTACCATCGCAGTGTCAAATCTATATTAATAATTTTGTCAAAGGGTACGGTAGACTTGATCGAAATCTTAAATGAATAATTAAACATTAAAAAATAAAGATTTCTAGTCGACAACATATATCCGCAAAATTCTGACTGTCGAGTATTTAGTTAAATTCGAATGGTTCTGACAGACAAATCGCAGTTACCATATTGGCCACTCTAGCGAAACGTCACTGATACCGGATAACACCAAAGATCTCAGATATTTTCATAGAGGCGCATTTCTTATGGGCGCTCTGTAGACAAACTTTCTGTGACCCAAATTGCCGCTTGGCGGCGTGGCAGTCGCGCTGTGACAGCTGTCTCTACGAGTGCAAGAGAGACGAACGTTCCTCCTGTGTATCTTAACTACAAGAGCAAGAGAGACGGAGAACGACGCCAGCGCCGCCAACGGTGCCAACTACGAACTACAGTGGCGACAGTCGCCTCTTTGAATCGGCACACGAAATCCTTAAGAAATGCGCTTCTATGTAAATCTGTATTCAGTGATAACACTTTGAATACTACCAATGAATACAGATGTAAATATCTTAGCTCTTTGGTACTACCTACTTTACAAAGTCTTACGGCTTGGCCACGGGGACCGGCGACGCGACCTGCGACACGACCGGCGATGCGACAATTCGCGTGACGCGAAAAACATGCCACGGGCACACGCGCTCGCCGCCGCGACCAGTGTAGACCAGGAGCGAGACGACATTAGCTGAGATCTTTTTATGAAATTTAGCTCGACATTGTACGGACTTTGGTGGCAATATCACATTTGTTTCAACCTGGCAATCAAACAATCCGCTTACACTACCGCAAGATCACAGAGGCAGACTTGATTTTGTGTACCTACCTAACCACGGTCACAGAATATATACAAGTACTAAACCACGGTATTGAAATCTATAGGTACTGTATTTTATCTTTATACAAACGGTCAGAACGCGATTTATACCTACAAGCGTCAGGCTCGGTACCCACCTAACCTACTGCATATCAAACTCAAGGCGCTTCGGTATACATTCTGTAGGTACTGAATGCGTACTGAGCCGACGCTTGTAGGTATTGTAACTCGAGTTTTGAGTTAAAATACGGAAAAGCTTATGTAGGAGTGATCTAAGTAACTAGGTATATGCACTTCTAAAAACTTACTCAGGTATTTTGAAATCACAGACAGACACTTCAACTTTATTTATACTGTATACATTTATGTAGATATAGATAACATCCAGACGTTCCAAATAGCTAGCCTAACTAAAAATTCTAAGAATAATATCATGCTCGCAGAGAAATAAACTAAACATTTTATACTGACTCAGCCCCGGCGCTAGTCGTCGCGACTACCGCTCGACGCCGTGGCGTGCGCCGTATTAATTGAACTAATTCATACATTTGTTTTGGTCGCGCGACGAGTCGCGCGACATGCCGCTGTACCGCTCGGTGCTATTCGCCGGTCGAGTCGCCGGTCGCCACTGCGCGTGGCATGCTTAGAACATTTCTATACATTTGATTCAGTCGCAAGTCGCGTCGCCGGTCGCGTCGCGCGAATTTTCGCTGGAGCGAATTGTCCGTGGCCAGGCCGTTAGTGCTTAAGTAGTTTGTATGTGTAAATACTTTTTGCAGTTATATTAAAAAATCAGTTAAAACGACAATTATAGAAGTATCCGCCCAATAAAGGAGATTTGTGTTATCTCGAAAAAGCAGAGGTGTATAAAAGTGTATTTTAAATATAATTAAATAAAGTTTTGATAGAGAGGTGTTTATATTCTCATCATCCTCCTCTTAGCGCTATCCCGGTTTCAATCTGGGGTCCGCTTACTAGTCTAACCGGATTTGGCTGAATATTAGCTTTTCCACGGAGCGATTGCCTGTCTTTTGAATTAATAAATTCTTGCGTGTGTGTGTATAGATGTAGTTTTATAATACATCTTTATTATGTATGTTTATATTATATGTAACTAATATGTATATATTTTTAATGTGAATGTATCTTTACAATATATGTGTTATTTCAAATTCACTTTCATTATATTACACCTACTTCTTTTCCCTCTGCACCACCCTAAGGCGATTCTCACACTGCACCGCATCACGCAGCGTGGTGCGTGGCGACGAAGAAAATTACCGCGCGTGAATGCGTTTTCAGTGTGTTAAACTATGCGTTTTTTCTATACAAAGTGATGTACTTTCAAGCAACGTAAAAAAACGCACTCCCGCACGACGCTGCGTGATGCGGTTCAGTGTGAGAATCGCCTAAGGTAGACTGGGAGATAATGCCCATGGCATTAAGTCCGCCTGTATACATTGTGTATATAAAGATTAAATAAATAAATAAATAATCACAAACGACTAGCGACTGTGAAATTGAAAATCGATTAACCGTAAATGTTCTGTAATTATTTGATATCCTAGTGAGAAACTATTAATAAATAAACTATCATTACTTTTTGTAGTGACTGGGGTTAGTCAAATTACACAGTTAAAATCGTTTGATACGAACGCAGCATTAAACTGTGCAATATGCAAATGTTGCTCCAGTGTTTCATATGCCCTTGTACGCGTATAATTTCAAGCATTAGTTTACTAAGTTATTTAGTTTAACATATCGTAATATGAGGTAAGGCTGCGGTCTCAACTGTAGTGGTGAGCGTGGTGACAGCGGGATGCGGAGCGGAGCAGTGAGCGATGACAGTTAGACTGGCTGGCTATTGTAGAGGTGCAGTGTTGGAACTGAAACAACCAATGGTATTGCGTATACAGGGTGTCACAAGACCCATCACCAAGCTGAAGTCTACTCGTTTTGGACATCACGCCAAGTCATACTAAGCAAAATTTTTTAAGTTTTCACTTTTTTCAAGCCGCTATAAAAAATGCGCGCGTGCAATTTTCGAAATACTTACTAATCCATGGGTGCATAGGACATCTATAGAACAGGTTGTTGGGGTAAATGGATCGATTTTGTACCTAATTACAAAAATTCCATAGTAACTTTGAGCCTCTATATCTCCTGAACCAGTAATTTCCCAGGTATGATGCTGAAGAAAAAAATGTTCGTAATGATTGATACAATATGGGGTTTCAGTTTGCGTTAAGGGTCTTTTTACACCCTGTATATTCATTTATTTATTTATTACATACATGGAAAACTAAAACAAAAATATATACTGTCTTACTAATAAAAATTACGACACTGTGTATACAAGTACTATAAGCATTGCGTAACAAAAACGCAACTAATAAAAAATATTTTGACAGATTGCGTGTATACATGCGTTATAAGAGATCAAAATATCTATTTAGACTTACACAAGCTCTACACACGCTTGCACCCTTGTATAAGGAGTGCGTAAGAGCAAAATGGCGGCTATTTGGCCAGCTGAGGACGCTGAGATTGTCACTTTACTTAGATTATGCGCGCAATCTATGACAGAGAGGTTGGACTAGGAAGGTTATATTTCTTTGATCTATGAAATGAATGTTATTGTCGGTGGAGGCGTTCGGAAGCTATGAGTACAAATCAAAACATATTGACCCTTCAGAAAATAACAACCATTAGTCTTTAGTTTTTGTACATTAGATTGATAGATAAGGGATATTTTTAAGAAGAAACCCCATTTAATATATAATTAAGCTAGTAAAATTCTATATAAACTATAAAATACAATTGAATTATTAAAACGAAGTTACGATTTGAAGTTTTTGAACGTACTTCGTAAAAGGTTGTCAGCATATTTGACGTACACACAGCTACACATCAACCTATACAAAACCAATATTAGCTGAACTACTCAACAACAGGTTGGTCACAATAAGGGAGTTCGCCTACTATTGGTTTTGTTTAGGTTAATGAGTAGCTGTGTGTACACAGCGTGAGTAGTTACACAAGCTTGTCTTTGCGTTTATTAGTAGCGATGTTGTGTAAACCCTGTATAACTTCTATACAGACGTTATACGCTGTGTAAGTATTCATACGTTAAACGTGTGAGTAATATTTTTTTATTAGTAAGACAGTTAGTGTTTAATATCAGTTTATACATCTGTAGGCCAATTATAAAGTTTTTACTTTCTGCCTAAATATCCTATTGGGACGCAGAGCGGGGCATTGAGCGTAGCTGTGACAGTTTGGCTGATTGTCCACTGGAGCAGAACAGAGCTGCGTTCACACATGTGAACAAATACGTTCACACATATAATCATATTAGTGTACTATAGAGGGGATCATTGCAGCTATATTACGACAGCTATGCTTTTAGATAGCAATGCATAACTTAGGACATAATACAATTTGAAGCGCTCGGTTATCCAAGAGCTCAATTAAAAGTTCGCAATGGCTGCGGCATGCAGAATTTTGTGTAGACAGATATTACATTTTTTTGTGAAAGTTAAAGGAGGCAAACGAGCAGATGGAATGCCTGATATTAAGTGATTACCGCCGACCATAGACACACGCAACTCTAGAGGAGTAACAAGTGCGTTGCCGTCCTATGGGATGGGAATAGGAATGGAAGGAGGAGGAGCGCAATGAGGGAAAAGGGTAATAGGGCCTCCGGTACTTTCACTTACCAAAGGAAACGCAACATTTTATATTATTTATTCTACCGAAATGACAAATATATAATTTTACCATATTTATTGGACCACTTTTAGCAAATACTTGTAGTAGGTAGTCTCTAAGCTAAGTTAAACAAAAGCTGTTGTCCGAGCAAACAAGGGAAACCAAAAAGTGTAATCGTGTCATGTACCCACATGTGTGGCAATTGTGGCTTTGCCTAGTGTGGGACCACAGGGTATTGTAAAATATTGTAAAGATTACTTGGCAATAAACCATTTTTTATTTTTATTATTTTTACTGATTATAAATGGTACCTTACCGTAGCCCATGGCATAATATTTGTTTTACTAGTCAATGGACCCGTTAGTAAGCTGTAATTACTATTCACGTATATCGGCAATATCAACTGGCTATAATTATTATATATACTATATAATATATTCTAGGGTACTGACTCTCCATAACAACTGTCAAAGATGTAATTGGTAAATAGTAATGTGATCTGTTTTTATGTTTTAGATGATAATACTGTTTGTTTTCCGAATAAAATAAAATAAATTAAAAAAATAAAATGTCCATGACTGGCTTAACGTGCTCTGTGAAGCATGGGCCAAGCAAATATAAAAAAAATATATATATTTATAGTCTCACGCCTGTATCCCCGAAAGGGTAGGCAGAGGTGTAAATATAACACCCACATTTCGCCATGAATTTTTAGGTCCCACGTAATAGGGGGCGAGCCTATTGCCGTTACCGGGCACATCACCAGACTCCGGGCTGCTACTGAGTATTCGGAAAAACCCAGTAACACTTTTGCCCGATCCGGGAATCGAACCAAATTATTAAAAATATAACCAGTAAAACCAACTCACTTGATGGTATGATTAAATAGACAATAATTAGGTACTATTAGTATAGAACCTTGCCATTCTTTCATCACTCCTTGGTGTGAAGCAACAAACTCTCCGTGAAAAGTACACACATTCTGGTAATCTAAGCTGATCTTGAAAGCCACCTAACAAACGCTTCAATTGCGATGTAGGTGTATTGACGTAATATATTATGAAACGCCAAAGCCAAGTTACAATTACACAAACGATCTACATTTACAAGTCATAGAGACTGACGCGGTACATTGTCTAAATCGCTTCACTGAAACTAGATAGAATATCTAACTACACGCATATTGAGAGACAATTACAAGAGGCTTAGCGGCTGTCGCTGGCTCCCGTTCCATTATATAGGAGCTTATCTGTTATTATGAGGATTAACCCTCGCGTATTACTTGTTGGTCTGTGGGACCAAACAATTCGTTTTGGAGTTTAAATTTAGCGTCAATTTGTTTCAGTGTCGTTCTTCTTTTTAATTTTGTGGGCGTTTTAAGTGTCGACTGCGAAAACAACACAAAGCAAATAGTATCATTGCAAATGGAAGGAAATGTTGATATCAGACCCTATACCAATCCATCTAGCCAGCTTTGTATGGTAGGTCAAATCCTCCTACTGGCTGACAATAGGCACAATGCTGTTGTGACAAAAATTACATGGCAGCGTCAGTTTTGGTCATTCAACAAATATTTTATAGCATAGATGCTGAAGAAATATTATGTTTTATTTTTTAATTGCATTGCTAAGATGAACCCTACGAACCTAATACGAACCCAAGGGTACACGCAGGGCACGTTAAGCCGTAGTTCCCGTTTCTTATCTCAGGACAAGAGTCGTTAGGCCATCTCGGTCACACCAGATTTGGCCATATCTTCACTCGTAAAATAAACAAACTATGACGTCGTACTGCATAAAGATGACGGTGCTAACTTTTTCACTCGTAGACTTAAAACTTTAGACTCTTCTAGTTTTTTCTCAATGTTAAGTTTCACTGTCAAAGTTCAAAACACGTATAAAAATGCATGGAAATTGTTCCCATCGGCGAAAAACTGCGCAAACCCGGCCTAGGGCATCTGTATGGTGTTCTTGATTCTTACAGGATTCAGACCGGCAAAATGCATAATAATTAAATCATCATCATATCAGCCAAACGACGTCCACTGCTGGATGCTGCCCCAAGGTTCTCCACACAGACCGGTCTTGTGTGGAGAACCTTGGGGGAGGCCTATGATTAAATACAGTTTAAAAAATCCGGCCAAGTACGAGTCTGACCCGCGCACCGAGGGTTCCGTACACATTTTACCTTATTTGAGGTTGGTGCTAATTACGCTAGTCCTCTAAATCTGTATGAGCACCCATACAACTTAGAGGACTATCTTAAATGGAGTCTACTATGTATGTATGGGGACACCCTTAAATATTCCACTTTTTTATTTTTTGTAATTTTCCCTTTATTTGTGCTGTAAGACTCTGCTTTTGGCCAAATTTCGTGATTCTAGTTCAACGGGAACTACCATACTTATAGGTTTTCGACCCAAGACCTATAGGGTACTTACGGTTGACCTAGAATTGTAAATTTTGGTTAAAACCAAGGTCTTACAGCACAAGTATAGGAAAAATTCCGAAAATTAAGAAATATTCAAAATTAAGGTTAATTTTGGTACTTACATCGCAAAAATTTAATTAATTTTGACCATATCTTTTTATCGGGTTGACCGAGGACCCTGATTTTAATACACCTAATAGGAACCATAGACATCAGTATCTGGTATAAATTTCAAGTCCGCCCGTTCCTGAGAAAATCGGTGTTGACGCAGGGACAGACAGACAGACGGACAAGAAAGTGATCTTATAAGGGTTCTTTTTTTACCTTGTGAGGTACGGAACCCTAAAAATGACCAATCAAAGGCCTATTCCAGTTTACATAAGTTTTACCCACACAGCTTTCCCATTTCCATAGGAAGGCTCTAATTTTGGTTCCAGCGCAGCTAGTACACGGTTAACTGTTATATTAAACCAGGTTCAATAGTCCGGCGCCATTTTCCAACAAAATTAACATAAAATATAATACGTAGTTCAAAAATTCCTTACCTTTATTAAAATTTTTGGTTTTAATATGTAAATTGGCTAGGACGTTGAGGTATCGCTTTTAATTTTGCGTTGGTAAAACTCGGATATTTATTTTGAGGACCTAAGTTACGCGATGTGCTATGGAAAGGAATAGCTTTGTTTCTAAATATGTTTTAAAGCTAAAAGTACGTTGTTAAAAAATTAAGCGCCCCAATTATATATCGACCTAATGTTTATTTTTATTATTTGTTAGATAAACAAATATAATTAAAAAGAAGTGGTAAGAAATTAATACTATCTTCATTTGTTGTGGCAGTATGGCGAGAAAATCTCGTAAACAATTAAGCCATATTAATTCTATAGACAAGTATTCTTTTTATTAATAATTCTTACAAATGACTTCGGTAAATAAACATTGATCATTATATTATCCTTGTATAAAATAAATGATCATAAGAACAAGTTATATTTGACAAAAAATTGTCGCATGTTTAACATTTGTTTAGAAACAACACTTTATAACACATCGCATCCAAACAATACATTCAGAAGCCCCTCGCACTTCGCATTGTGTCCACAAATGTTTACCCAACACCTTTTCATAAAAGACTCTTTCGAACACAAAAACCTTGTTCTTTCTATAGAAAGAGAAATAAAAAAGCTTATGATTAACCCCGAAATGTTATCAGTACGTCGAAACATCACTAAGAATAACATTTACAAGATTTAACAAAAAGAAAGTCGCTGTATCATTAGCAATTCACCAAGCATTTCAGCTACCGAGTGCCAAGAAAACGAGAACCCATCAAGGTATGGTGCCTTTTGTGAACTAGCGATCAAACAATACCATATTTTTGAAGTTGTACGACAGTGGTTATTATATATTTATTATATTAACACGTATTAAAAGTTATTTTTTATTTATTTATTTATTTTAAACTTACAACTATCATTACAGGTAAACTAAAAACAAAAAATATTGAATAGTTTGCTTTTTTGTGCGCCGGCTTTAGAGACTACCAACGAGAAATGACAGGCTTTGTAAAATTACAATGAGTTGTGGACAGTAGAGCAAAAAGGAACGATCTGAGAAGGAGGACATTTCATTACGACTCATTTCGACATGTGACGTTGCCATCTGTTACAGTTTTTGATAAGGTACCCATATTTCTGTTTAGATTAAGTCACTATTATGATTATAAAACAGATGCTTAGTCCTGACTTTTATCTTGGATTGTTGATAAGTGTACGTCTTTACTACCCTCTACTACTCAGTCACACGTTAGTACTATTCTTTATTCTGTGGCAATACATAATTATGCTAGTTTATAGTCATTAAAATTACAGGTTATCGCAATAAAAGTGTTACGGAGCCATAGACACTTTTACGGTAATACATACATACATACATAGACTCACGCCTGTTTCCCGGAGGGGTAGGCAGAGACTACGGAACGCCATTTGCAACGATCCTGACATACCTCACTTGCTTCCTCACTCCCATCAAGTTTCTCATGCATGCTCTTCTGTTAAGGGTACTTCTGACTTGTCCTTTTTTCAGGATGTCTCCAATCTGGTCAGAGAACGTCCACCTAGGTCTTCCCCTTTGTCCTGTTCCATTCACACTTGCCTTATATATCTTCTTTGTCAGTCTATCGTCATCCATCCTCTCCATGTGCCCAAACCATCTTAACATGCCTTTCTCAATGCTTGTCACTACATCTTCTTTTACCCCACACCACTCTCGTATCACACAATTTTTTACTTTGTCGGTCAAAGACACACCACACATACTTCTCAGTGCTCTCATTTCTACAGCATTTATTTTACTTTCAAATCTCTTCTGCCATACCCAACTTTCACTACCATACATAAGGGTAGACACTAACACGCCTCTATGTACAGCCAGTAATAGATGGCCATTTTGCTATCTTCAGGATAATATTATTTACCTTCTAGCCCAATCCTATCATAACATTCGTATGCCGAGGAGTCCAATCAAGTAAAAAGACAGAACCAAATTTCCAAGAATCATATTCGTTTTCTTTTACCTTTTACGCTATCAAACTAAGCTCTTATTTAGTCACTCGAGTTGCCTGAACAAATTTCTAGAAAGGATTAAATGGCTTAAGACTATTTCCAGTCAGTAAATTTCTAGTACAAGCAGTACGACGAAAGAGCACAAAGTAGGCTGATTCGAGGAACAAGTATTTATAGAACACTCATTGTTTACTAATTTTATACATACATACATACATAGACTCACGCCTGTTTCCCGGAGGTGTAGGCAGAGACTACGGAACGCCATTTGCAACGATCCTGACATATCTCTCTTGCTTCATTCACTCCCATCAGATTCCTCATGCATGCTCTTCTGTTCAGGGTACTAACCTGTCCTGTTTTAAGGATGTCTCCAATCTGGTCAGAGAACGTCCGCCTAGGTCTTCCCCTTCGTCCTGTCCCTTCCACACTTGCCTTATATATCTGTTTGGTCAGTCTTTCATCATCATTTAATCTAATCTTAATATATAAAATCCTTGCGTTACTGACTGACTGACAGACACGCTACAGCCAAAACTATTGGGCGCAGGAAGCTGAAATTTGGCATGTATATTTCTTGGGGACCGTAGGGGTGCACTAAGAAGGGATTTCCCGAAATTCCCACGGGATCGGCGAAACGGGTAAATTAAAATAAAATGCAGGCGTAGCTGCTGGCGTCCTCTAGTGTACCTATAAAACTATAAACTAAACCTTTTTATAAAAAAAAGCTTTCTTGTCAAGGTTGAACTAACAGGAATTTATATTTAAAGGGTGTAAAGATCCTGTTTGAGCAGCCACGCCGCGCAATTATTGCCTTTATGAGCAAATCTTGGACGCCAAGGTGCATTTAATATTACCCAGAGCACATTATGAAGATAATTGTATACAAAATCAAATGTCGTCAAGTCAGCAAGTAAAGCTCGAGCTCGAAGACAAAAAGGCCTACAACGAGATATAGAACTAGTGCCTCTGGCGACCTAAAAATGTAAAATGTTTAGAAAATGTATGGAATTTGTTCCCATCGAGAGACGACTTGTAACTTGATCAAATCTTGCAATAGGCCCCCTGGGACTCCACTATTAATTTATTGATCTGGGTTTTGTAAGTTTGCTACTTACCTGATAACCAAAAGACTCATTTTTTTTAACCCAAAAGAGCATTTTTTTCCAGCCGTAAAAGATGTGAACCAAATTTATTAGACTATTGTATTACAAGCATACAATTTTACAGCATATCATATTGCATCATCTCCGCTACCACTGAGACCACAACCGATATTTCTAAATGAATACGCAATACAAGAAAGATAAAAAAGAAACGAGAATAGCCAGCGCTCATTAACAATTCTCATTGTTTCCTTAATATAAAAGAAAATAATTAATTTACTTGGCCTAGAAACAAACAATAAAGTAGACAATCATTTCGCCTTTTATTCAAAGATTTTTGTTTTATTAAAAGTAAGTTTAAGATGGTTTTTGGTTGCCAACTTATTTCATATTTTTTTATTCGTCGATATGCGGTTTATAGGAAGTTATGTGTTGCGATAGTTTTCGATAAAATATTTTTTTTAGTTGTTTTCGTTTTCAGATACAATACGTTCAAAATACTACAAGAAGGCTGAGATACTTGATTTTATAATAGTTTCTTTTTATAAATTTATAGGTACACCTACCTACAAATGGGCTGCTCTTGACAACGAGGTTATTGGTTTCATCATCATAGTCAGCCCTTTATATAAACCATATGAGAAGGTTAAGGCCACCACGCTAGCCAAGTGTGTGATGGCAGATTTCACTTTCAATAATTTTACCATTTAATATGCACAGCATTATCCTCCTAGCGTTATCCCAACTAGAACCCGGTTTCTGCCTTCATTTTTAATTTCGAATTTGACTGAATATTAGCTTTTCCTTAGAGCGGTTGCCTGTCTGACCTCCGCAAAGGGATAACTATATCTCATGGTTTAGATTAATGCCAGTTTATTCACAGGTTCTGACTCCCTATAACGAATTAAGAAGATCTTCATGACAGCCGGGACCTACTGCTATCCGTGGAACGGGGCAAGCAATAATTTACAATTATTTAGTCTATTATTTTTTTGGTTTTATTAAATTTCCTGTTATTGGGTTAATCTTTACAAACGTAATTCTTTTATATGACGTGCGTAGTGAAATCTGGAAATAAACTTCATTTATTCAATGCTATTTTAATTAAACGTAACTAATGTTTCTCTCTCTACTAATGTATCTCAATTTATGGAGAATACAGGAATATTTTAGTTCCACGATAATTACGGTTTTGTAATTAGATTTCCACTTTGTTTGTAATTATATTATACTAGAGGACGCCAGCAGCTACGCCTGCATTTTTTTTCAATTTACCCGTTTTGGCGGATCCCGTGGAAATTTCGGGAAATCCCTTCTTAGTGCACCCCTACGGTTCCCAAGGAACATACATGCCATATTTCAGCTTCCTGCGCCCAATAGTTTCGGCTGTAGCGTGTCTGTCAGTCAGTCAGTAACGCAAGGATTTTATATATTAAGATTACTCTACAGCATTATTTGCTAAATATGCAAATCTCTGAGGGGGTTTTAGGAGTTGCACGTCGTTATTTTAAACAACTTTGGTTTTGTCACAGCGGTAGAATTCTGAAATGAACTGTTACTGTCCGTTTTGTATACTATGTCAAAGGCACCAAATAAGTTTGATCCCCTCGTGACTAAGCCATAAAATAATTTTAAGAATAGGAATTAGCTGTTTAAATGCCTAATTTAAAAAATATCGTTTTCAATCATTATGTACTCAGAGGACACCAGCTGTAAAATAGAAAACCAACAAAATTAAAAGAAAACACTTAACTTGCATATACAAACAAAAACAAATTTTAAATTATCAAAAATCATATGGCGTCAAATTCTTCAACAGAACCAATTTGTTCTTTAATTGAATCTTCGTCATTAAACAATTGACACAGACATTTCAAAAGTAGCACAGTATTCGATGTGTTTTTCTTTCTTGTTCCATTTTTTGTTTCAAAGTGTCCTCTTAAATAATAGGGCTGGTAATAGAAAAAGTTTTTGTTGCGATCTCTTGGCTTGATTTATGAAAAATTTGCTTAAAGAAACGGTGATCTCGAGGGACGCTTCCAATATTAAAGATTTATTTTGAGTAATTAATTTAATTATTCAAGTATTATACTAATATCAAATATGCTAATAAAATAAATATTGTACCTGTGATTATGATGAGACATGCTTATTTGCGTATTTATTGTGTCACTGATCAGAGAAAATTATAATTTGCTAAGTAGGTACCTATAACTAAGTACATTTCTTAGCAAACCAATAACTTAGGACCTTCATTCATGCGTATCAATGCGCTGAATGAAGGTACGGGCAATACGTCAGCGTACAGACATGGTTCGCAGGTGTGAAGTGAATTATCTATGCAGATTCATCTGCTAATCTGGACTGAGAAGCAGTGTTCTATTAGGAATTATACTGGGGTCTCCTCAACATCGCCGTATTAGTATCTGACCAAAAGTTTGACCTTTGAGCAAAGAATTGACCAGCCTGCTTAGTTATAGAGAAAAACATGACGGATCGATGGGCAATTCGTTACCAAATAAATTTAAGAAAACCATCCGAATGTCTTGTCTAACAGCAATCTGTATCTCAGGTTAGATTACTTCAAAAATCTCTCTCCAATTTAGTGGCATTTAACATTTACACAATCTAATCAATAAATCCATATTTCTCACAGGAAAAATAAATGACAAAATCCATTTTTCCATTTATCTTTTTACGGCTACTGAAGAACGAGATTTTATCCGGATCGGATGAAAGTGTTACGGTAGTGAACTGTAAACAGTGTTGTCTGTTTTATTCCTGATAACCGCACAAACTGTGATGTATTTTTGAGCTATCGCCTACAGCGTTTAGCTAAAACGTACTGGTACAAAAATATTTTTCGTTAGTAGGCTTTATATAATGGATAGATAGTAAAGGTAAGTCTTTTGATGTTCTGATTAAAATATATGTGTTCAATGATAAGTTTAGAATTGCCTTTGATTTTATCGGAGCATTCGAGGAAAATTTTATGCCACTTTTGACACAACCAAAAAATAAAACGTTTGTTTGATGTCACCTGCCAAAATTTCGTTAACGGAAATGTTAAGTAAGAAATGAATTAATAACAACAATCATTTTCTGACCTGACAATGCAGATGCTGATTGATTATCTATGACATCAAACTGATGAGATATAAAGAATCACCATCAGGCTGTTCTTATCCTCTGCTGTATATCCTGAATGGCACGTCATTCGGTTCGCTTTTAAGTTTTCTGTATCCGTTTGAGAACAACGTCATCTCTGTAGCTGGGAGACATCATGCATTTATACTAAATAGACCATATTTCATTGAAAAATGATTCGGCTTCAGCAACTAATTGCAACTTTCATTCATCCAGACTCAAATAAAAAAAATTCGGGCAAGTGCGAGTCTGACTCGCGCACCGAGGGTTCCGTACGCATTTTACATTATTTGAGGTTGATGCTAATTACGCTAGTCCTCCAAATCTGAGGGTCTAGTACCAGTTTGCACTCGATCGTCACGGTGGACAATAGCCTAGATGACAGGAACAATTTCCATACATTTTCTAAATGCGCCCCCTAGCGGTATCTATCGATCGCTTCTCTCCTTAAGGGGCGCTTTAACTCTCTCTGTACGAGCGCCCATACAAAGAGTACCTACTATCTTAAATGGAGTCTACTATGTATGTATGGGGACACCCTTAAATTTTCCACTTTTTTTTTGTAGAGGTACATAGGAGATATGGTCAAAATTAGGTTTTTGCGAAAACTTGTAAGTACCAAAATTAACCTTAATTTTCAACTTTTTGAAATTTTTGTAATTTTTCCTTTATTTGTGCTGTAAGACCCTGCTATTGGCCAAATTTCGTGATTCTAGTTCAACGGGAACTACCATCTAGGTTTTCGACCCAAAACCTATAGGGTACTTACGGTTGACCTAGAATTGTCAATTTTGGTCAAAACCAAGGTCTTACAGCACAAGTAAAGGAAAAATTCCGAAAATTAAAAAAAGTTGAAAATTAAGGTTAATTTTGGTACTTACAAGTTTTCGCAAAAATCTAATTTTGACCATATCTTTTTATTGGGTTGACCCAGGACCCAAATTTTTATACACCTAATAGGAACCACAGACCTCAGTATCTAGTATAAATTTCAATATGCTAGGTCCACCCGTTCCTGAGAAAATCGGTGGTGACACACGGACAGACAGACAGACAGACAGACAGACAGACAGACGGACAAGAAAGTGATCTTATAAGTGTTCCTTTTTTTACCTTGTGAGGTACGGAACCCTAAAAAGAAGTCAATTTGTCGTTTCCTCGTATTCTTTCACATAAGCTACAATCTAAACAGAGTAGGGTCACTAATCCATTTAGAGGCCACCTCTCGACATCTCATTACGCAATTCCAGTCGCGATTTTACGCGTAATCCGGTAATTTAGTTGCTCAGTGTACTAGCGTCGGCAGATTTACGTCCTGACCGAATTAATGGAACTGGTACCTTTGGGACTTTCTTTCTTTCCTTCCATTTTCTTTCAACTTAACGACTGATGCTTTAATGAGCTGTTCGATTGATTATGTATGCTTTGCTAATGTTCTTTGATTAATTTAATGTAAAAGCCAATTCACCCCAATTCTCAACCGTTTTTTCTGTAGCGTAAGGTTCGAATTCGTAAGTAGATTTTAGTGCAAACCTTCCATGTTTTGACTCAAAGACCTTACCGAGTTAATTAACAATTTAATTTTCATCGCTTTATTATTTACGAAGAAGTAAATATTGCAGCATACTCTTTTGTGGGTTGACTACGATTTCTTGCTCGAGGCGTAGAGCGTGTGCTACGCCGTATCTTCGTAGCGGCGGCGTAGAGAGAAGATAACCCAGTTGTATATATATTATATATTTTTATTTTATTTATTTATTTATAGTCTCACGCCTGTATCCCTGAAGGGGTAGGCAGAGGTGTAAACATTACATCCACATTTCGCCATGAACTTTTGTTGTTTATAATTATGTAAATTAATTTCGAACTGAATAAAATGCCTAGTGAATCAGCTGACAATTTATTTGAGTTCGCTTTTATGGAACGCAATTCGAACTTCTTAAACGTTTTATAAGTTTGCCCTTTCAATTAGTACGTGTGACTAAGGCCTCCATCACATTGGTCATGAGCGTCAGCGTTCCTCGAGCGTACGCCCAGCGTGCGCTCGGCGTTCACTCTGTAGTACAAAGTGAACGCCGGGCGCACGCCGAACGGACGCCGAGCGTACGCTCGAGGAATGCTGCCTTAATATTAAGTTGAATCTTAGTTGAATTAAAACTACTTCTTGTTACGCTAGGCATTACATTTTTTTTAATATTAGTTCAGTTCTAATAACAATGTTATTTCAAGATAAACATGATCTGATCATGTTACTTACTCTTTTAAACGGACAACAAAAAAAATTAAAATACAAAACAAAAACGACGCGACGGATTTTAAACACGTCACCTTTAGAATGCTACCACATCTCTGAAGTCCACTCATCCGAAGCCGGAACAGGGCTTCTTTCTCTTAGCGTTATCCCAGTTTCAATCTTCTTTCTTACTAGTCTAACCGGATTTGGCTGAATATTAGCTTTTCCACAGAGCGACTGCCTGTCTGACCTCCGCAACCCGAAGGGATAGCGATATTCCATGGCTTAGACTAGTGTTAGTTTATTTAGAAGGTACTGACGCCCTGTAACGACTGTCAAAGATCTTCATGACAACCGGGACCGACGGCTTAACGTGCTCTCCGAGGCACGGGACAAGCGATAATTAACAATTCAATTCGCACATAACTCCGAAAAGTCATTGGTGCGCGCCGTGGATTCGAACCCGATACCCTCTGCATGGCAGTCTGTTGGTATATCCACTCGGCTATCGCTGCCTCTTGAAGCCGGAACAGGGCGCTAGTTTTAAAACAAAATCAGCACCTCTTTTCCTCATGTAAGTTTATACCGTTGTCCGTCCTCGCCACAATCAGTTGTGGGTCCCTTGTTGGTCCTTGTGACGCCCCGTTATGGGACTGCGTTAAGGTGCCATTTGTTTATATACAACAGAACTATGTAAAGTTTTGAATGTATACATTTAAACAAGTTACTAAGTCTGCTGTAACAGATGTCGTAGCAAACTTAGTATGCGTGCGTTTATGTAAAAAGATATAACAGTTGTAGGTGGCGCTGTTGGCAAGATACTAAAATTAGTAAGGGGAAACCACGGGGATCAGTTAATTGTAACTATAAGAAGAAATTTGAACTTTCAAGATATATTTCTAAAGATAATTACAAAACTACGTTAAAAAGACAGATTTTAAAACCGCCTCTAAGTCCTCCGCATTTTTGAAACCGGTAAAAACATCTTCCTGACCGTATAACGTTGATCTCTCTTTGACCTTCGCCTATCGTTCAACAACAAGTATGCCGCGGAGTATGTTTACATAGCGCGTATTAATATTCTAGACGCGCGGACGCACCCGTCTCAATTACTGCACTCGCTAACTCTCAACGTCACTTGTCACTGTCACTGCGAATGAAATGAGACTACTCTGTTACGTCAAGATCAATCTGGGCTAATGCGTGTGGCCTTACACAGAGAAGTTGGACTAGGTTTAGACTAGAGAGAACATGCTCGCTATATTTCCTTATACCGAACGTGCAACATGTAATGTCAGTTGGTCTTAGTTGGTTAATCATAACGTCAAATTACCCGTCTCATTTAAAGAGGCATAGACTCCTTACAGACTCATATCTTTGACTGCATCCTCTAAATAGGCGTGCTGTCAAATTCCATCAGTAAGGAGTGATGGGATTTGACAGTCAAAGGAGATATCGATGTTTTTTGAATGAGGGATAAATACGGAAACAAACTAGCTATCGGACATGAATGTAAAATTGTAGCTGGAAGCGACAGCGCGCCGCGGTTGCTAAGTTGGAAATAAACAAAGACGTCCAGCGGTCTAATTTTCTATCACGTGTTTGATAGTAAGCGCAGTTTAATTACATAATTTACTTAGATACCTACCTTAAAAGTAGCGTCTATTAACCTAAAGCCTTGTACGGACCAAGCGTTCCAGTGTACGCGTAATCTAGATATGTTGACTACGCGTACAGGGTTATGATCGAATACTACGCTTTGCTGCAGTTACAGACTATAAAATCATACACCAGTGGCGTCTGATAATTTGGTTCCACTTTAAATATTTAGAATACTGATACACTGGTTGTGCAGACATTCAAATTATGGAAATTACAGTTTCCCTTATCCGGCTTTGAATCGTTATGGCCTGCATCATATTGGGATGTAAATCGCATTCATCACGCAGCAAAGGAGATTATATACAAATTTACTCTAATGTTCATATTTGCTGTCTTAATAGTTATCTTGTTTCTAATGAAGGTACCTATAGTATGTAAATAAATAAAAACAAAAAGAGTTTAATTTTAGTTTGAAGATATTAATAAAATATAATAATTACAACGATTTTAATTAATCTACCTACTTCTATATTATTTATCATATTAGTACCATCCTGACTGATCAAAGACGTCTTGCCTTGTAGTCCGCTATATAATATTCTACCATATAATATAATATTCTCCCACATTCACACAACACCATCTGGTCCTAACCTAAGCATATCTTGTACTACGGGTACTAGACAATCCATAAACATACAGAGATATATATATTTTTGTACTTAAATATATTACATATTATACGTAGTACCACTCAGACCAAGACAAACAAAAACTACAATTTCAATATTTTAGTTGTTTACTTCTACGGCTTAAATATATCGACACATACTAAAGTTAGACTTAAATCATAACTGTTACGAACAACACTCGGTTTCTTAACTCTATGTTTTGTCTACTGTCTGGCTATCACAAGGCTGTTATAAGAACGTGCTGCTAAACCTATCACTAGCTCTTTCTATCATACTGCATGTGATATTAGAAAGAAGATATCAATTATAGCTGCCGCTGTTGTTATTTTAGCGTTATTTCTATGACTTAATAAGGTTATATTTATTTGGCCTTACAGTTAAAAGTCTTCTTTATACAGCCTTTCGCGGTTGACTAGTAGACTTCTTCTAATTTGTACAACTATACCTTTGCGAGTCAATAGTTGGCCTACTATTTCCCACTGGCCAGAGGGGTTGGTCTATACTAATATGATAAAGACCAAATATTTATATGTTTGTAACGAATAAAGTGAAAACTACTGAATGGAACAAAAATATTTCAATATGAAATTGCTACATTTCATCATTAGCGGTGATAGCCCTGTGGTGTACGTAACGGACTGCCGAGACGATGGCCTCGGGTTAGATCACCAGGTACCCCGGGCGCACACCTCTGACTTTTCGAAGTTATGTGTGTATTGAAATGTTAATGTTAATTATCCCTCGCATAATAATGTGCCCACTAGATGGCAATAGGCTCGCCACCTTTTACATTGGGACCAAAACATAACTGACGAAGTGTGGGTATGTAATAATGCACTCCTGCCTTCCCGTTCAGGGATAATGACGTGAAGTTATGTTATAAAAATGCTAAATTTTCTCTGAGAAAAAGGCTTAAAATGACGCCATTGATTGACAGTGGCGAAATTCTAGATTTCTTATCAAAAACGACTAGTCACTTTATAGGAGAAAATCTATATGCCAAAGAACTATACGCCTATGAAAATTTCTTGTTCGGTATCATATTTACAAGGCAACAGTGCCAACAGTATATTTTCATGGCACGTATTAGTATTCCCGCCGAGTCGACGTAGCCGTCTCAATTACTGCACTCGCTAACTATCTCCGTAACTTACTATATCTTCACTGGTGATAAAATGATGCTGTTTAATTGGGTTGTATAAGTAACCCACTAAAAATATTTTCACTTTAAATGTTGCGAAGATATAGCTCGCACTGTCAAAAAGTTATCAGATGTAAAATAAAGCTTATCTCTGTACATGCCCTAACTCTACAAGTCCTCATTGCACAAACTCTACACCTAAATATAAAATATGAAGCTTGACCGTTCTTTTACTAACGGAATAGTTTAATAGAAAAGTTTACGAAATGAACAGTGAATGTTATTTTCATTTTAGCCCATGTGACGGTATTAAAATATATTTCGGAGTGTGGGGCATGATTTGTTTTAAACTGATATTTCTCCAAAAGTAGTGCAGCATATTCAAATCCAAATTCAAAGCTTCATTGAAGTCGAAAAGTTACAGTTGTTTATGACCACAAAAACGAATGTGTGAAAAACTACCTCATAAAACTACATATATATGGGTTATCACAAGCGTACATAGATGTTCTTATTGCTGAACTTCACAGTTCAACGTCAGTTTGACATACAAAAGGTTCAATACCAAATTCATTCAAACACACTTAGTATAGTTATTATTTTCTTAAAATAGTTATAAGTGCCACAGAATTCACAAAACAGTGCCATGAAATCGTAATTTATCGCCATTTCCCTTCATTGTGCATTGTTAGGCAAAAATATTTCGCTTCATTTAGAGTATGTCGGGCCTCAGTTCAAGGAAAATAAACGGAAAACTTAAACAGGAGTTATCTGAATGACGGACACAGTAAATAAGCAGCATTTTAAGAGTCCCATCCCCTAAGGTTACCTTTCTTCGTTCAGAATTATCTGTATCGCGCCACACGAAGGTTTCCCTAAAGAAATATGCTCCAGATATATTTTTTCGTATTTCTATTGGCGATACTTTTACACGGCGTTATGTTGTGGTGTAATTGTAAGTGCTGTATTGCCGCTGACTTGCTTAAGACGGTGTTAAATAATACGTACGATAAAGTAACATAAGTGAAACTAGAAACTACGTACCTTTGATCACAACAATGTACGTTTATTGTACATTCTTATAGTCAAAGGTTCTATAAAAAAGCGTGAACATGTCATATCACTTTCTGCAATTGAAGATAAAATTCTTCTTCTTTTTGTATGAGTATTAGGTCAACTTTAGTGCTGGAGTGTATCATCATTTCAGGCGAAAGACGTCCACTGCTGGGATATAGGCCTCCTCCAATATCGGTCCGTGTGGAATGTATAAGGTGGCATAAATCAGCTAAAAGCTTCCTTGCTCCCCCTGAGGCAAGATCTGCAACCAACGGCTTTAAGTGCCCTCTGAAGAACGGTAGGCAAAGCTGACTGATGATGAAGATGCCATTGATGCAGAGATGTTGGGTTACTGTTTTTGTTACCTTCATATTAATTGTTGATTAACTTTGCCAATTCAAAACAGTTAGTCAAGTTAGGCGATAAATTCTACATAACATTGTCTAAGGAGGTGAGAGCAAAATTGAGCTTCTTGCAGATATACAAAACTAACGCGCTCCAACATACTTAGCGCCTATCAAAACTCCTTCAGATCACAAATCGCAGCGACAAATCTAGATTCAACCCTGCACTAGAAGTGACGAATTTAATACCAGCACGCATTTGAACCCTGCAGTACCACTATAGCCATAGTCCACCACGCTTGTCAAGTATGTGTTGCCTTTCACATGTATTTCGAGAACATTACGAAGAACATGCAGGTTTTCTCACGATGTTTTCCTTCATCGTTAAACAAGCGATACTTTTACCATTTACTACGCACATTACTTTGAAAAGTCATTGGTGCGTCGTGGATTTGCACACAAGACCCTTTGCGTAGCATTCTGTCAGTCTCTCCACTAGGCTATTGCTGCCTGTTATTGGTTTTTCTTTACTATGACGTGCATAGTCACATCTGGAATAAGCCTCATTAATTATTCAATGTTATTTCAAAACTAATGTTTCTCTCAATTTATACAGGAATATTTTAGTTCCACGATAATTACGGTTTTGTAATTAGATTTCCACTTTGTTTGAAATTATATTATATTACTCTACAGCATTATTTGCTAAATATGCAAATCTCTGAGGTTTTAGGAGTTGCACGTCGTTATTTTAAACAACTTTAGTTTTGTTACAGCGGTGGAATTCTGAAATGAACTGTTACTCTGCGTTTTGTACACTATGTCAAAGGCACAAAATAATTTTGATCTCCTCGTGAATAAGCAATAACATAATTTTAAGAATAGGAATTAGCTGTTTAAATGCCTAATATAAAAAATCGTTTTCATTGTGTCCTCGGAGGACACCAGCTGTAAAATATAAAAGACACCAAAATAAAAGAAAACACTTCATACCTCAGGCCACTTACATATAGAAACAAAAACAAATTTTAAATTATCGAAAACCATATGCCGTCAAATTCTTCAACATAACCAATTTGTTCTTTAATCGAATCTTCTTCATTAAACAATTGACACAGACATTTCAAAAGAAGCATAGTATTCGATGAGTTTTTTTTTCTTGTTCCAATTTTTGTTCCAAAGTGTTACGTTACCTTGAATAATAGGGCTGGTAATAGAAAAGATTTTGTTGCGATCTCTTGGCTTGATTTATGAAAAATTTGCTTAAAAAACGGTCATCTCGACGCTTCCAATATTAAACATTTATTTTGAGTAATTAATTTCATTATTCAAGTATTATAACGGGTGGCGCAAAAGTAATGACCCTATTTCGTTCAGCTACAAATTCGTTTCTAAATTAGAAAACTAGAATTAGGTTTTTAAATATATATATTTGTGCCATGAAGTTTAGTTGCATTATGATTTAAAAATGATGTCTATTAAATGTTGACCTACAGAGTTGAAGAACATTTGAGCCCTTTTTATGACCTTTTCCATAAGTAGCCGTAACACTTCCTGCGATATGTTTCTTATTTCTTGGTGTATGTTTTCTTTTAACGCTACGAGAGTCTGTGATTTGTTCACATACACCCGAGATTTCAAATAATCCCAAATTAATTAATTTTGAAGACAAATTCCTCTTCAAGGTTGAGGTTTATGACGCGCTGGCTGTACTCTAGACGATCTCGGTGATCAGTAGGCAGCAGCCGATGATTCATCTGAGTTTTATACGTCAACATCTTCAATTCTTTGACCAAAATACGCTGCAGAGTCAAATTCAAATTGTGTTTTTGTCACTGATGACACGATTATTCCACGTTCTTGGGGAGTAAAGTGGTCCATGATTATTTTTAGTGAATTGTACCTTTTCAATATCAGAATGACAGGAAATGTCATAAAAAAATGTAAGGCATTTCTATAGGATCATTACTTTTGCGCCATCCTTTACTAATATCAAATATGCTAATAAAATAAATATTGTACCTGTGATAATGATGAGACATTTTTATTTACGTATTATTTGTGTCATTGATCATATAAAATTATAAAGTAACCTATCTAAGTAGGTACCTATAACTAAGTACTTTCTTAGCAAACCAATACCTTAGGACCTTCATTCATGAGTATCAATGCGCTGAATGAAGGTACTGGCAATACGTCAGCGTACAGACATGGTTCGCAGGCTTGACTCGAATTATCTATGCAGATTCATCTGCTAATCTGGACTGAGAAGCAGTGTTCTATAAGGAATTATACTGGGGTCTCTGCCTCAACATCGCCGTATAGTAATCTGACCAGAAGTTTGACTTTTTGAGCAAAGAATTGACCAGTCTGCTTAGTTAGCCAGAAAATCGTGCGGATTGTTAGGCAATTCGTTACCAAATAAATTTAAGAAAACCATTCCGAATGTCTTGTCTAACAGCAATCTGTATCTCAGGTTAGATTACTTTCAAAATCTCTCTTTAGAACATCTCCAATTTAGTGGCATTTAACAATTACACAATCTAATCAATAAATCCATATTTCTCATAGAAAGAAAAAAGGAATTACAAATTTCATTTTCTCTTTTATTTTTGTGCTGTTACTGAAAACGAGATTTTATCCGGATCGGATTAAAGTGTTACGGTAGTGAACTGTAAATAGTGTTGTCCGTTTTATTCCGGATAACCGCACAAACTGTGATGTATTTTCGAGCTATCGCCTACAGCGTTTCGCTGAAACGTAAAGGTACAAAAATATCTATAAGTCTTTTGATGTTCTGATTAAAAAATATGTGTTGAATGATAAGTTTAGAATTGCCTTTGATTTTATCGGAGCATTCGCGAATTCGAGAAAATTTTATGCCAATTTTGACATAAGCAAAAAATAAAACGTTTGTTTGATGTCACCTGCCAAAATTTCGTTAACGGAAATGTTAAGTAAGAAATTAATGAATAACAACACTCTTTATTTCATGACCCGACAATGCAGATGCTGATTGAATATCTATGACGTCAAACTGATAAGATATAAAGAATCACCATCAGGCTGCTCTAATCTTCTGCTGTATATCCTGAATGGCTCGTCATTTGGTTCGCGTTTAAGCTTTCTGTATCCGTTTGAGAACAACGTCATCCCCGTAGCTGGGAGGCGTCATGCATAAATAGACCATATTTCATTAAAAAATGATTCGGCTTCAGCAACTAATTGCAACTTTCATTTATCCAGACTAAAATAAAAAATAAGAAGTCAATTTGCGGTTTCCTCCTATTCTTTCATATAAGCTATAAACTAAACAGAGTAGGGTCACTAATCCATTTAGAGGCCACCTCTCGACATCTCATTACGCAATCATTACGCTATTCCAGTCGCGATTTTACTACGCGTAAAATCGCGACTGGAATAGCGTAATGATTGCGGTAATTTAGTTGCTCAGTGTACCAGCGTCGGCAGATTTACGTCCTGACCGAATGAATGGAACTGGTACCTTTGGGACTTTTTGTCTTTCCTTCAATTTTCTTTCTACTTGACGACTGATGCTTTAATGAGCTGTTCGATTGATAATTATGTATGCTTTGCTAATGTTCTTTGGTTAATCTTATACTAATATATAAAGCTGAAGAGTTTGTTTGTTTGTTTGGTTGAACGCGCTAATCTCAGGAACTACTGGTCCGATTTGAAAAATTCTTCAGTGTTAGATAGCCCATTTATCGAGGAAGGCTATAGGTTATATAACTTCACGCTATGTGGGACGGGAGCGGAGCAGTAGCCTTAAATAACGCGGGTGTAACTGCAAGCATCTTCTAGTTTAATATAAAACACAATTCACCCGAATTCTCAACCGTTTTTTCTGTAGCGTAAGGTTCGAATTTAAGTAGGTTTAGTGTATTCATGTTTTGATTGAGTCAAAACATGAATACACTAAACCTACTTAAATGAGCCTGACCGCATTTAATTAAGAATTTAATTCTCATTGCTTTATTATTTACGAAGAAGTAAATATTGCGGAATACTCTTTTGTGTTTAGACTAAGATTTCTTGCTCGAGGCGTAGAACGTGTGCTACGGCGTAGGTTCGTAGCGGCGTAGGGAGTAGATAACTTAGTTGTTTAGTATAATTATGTTAATTAATTTCCAACTGAGTAAAAGCCTAGTGAAGGAGCTAACAATTTATTTGAATTTGCTTCTATGAGATGCATTTCGAACTCCTTAGACGTTTTATAAGGTTGCTCTGTTAATTAGTACGCCTGAACTGCTTAATGTTAAGTTGAATTAAAACTATTATTTGTTACGCTAGAATTTAAAGGACTTGGACAAAATGTGCCCCACGTTGACCAGAAACAAGCGGTTGTAGATAAGTTATATAAAACATAAATTTAAATTTTAAAGTACTTTTTACATTCCATTGCAGTCGCTGAAAAGAAAATAATTAAAAAGAATTTGAAGTGATTTCCTTTTATTTGACTTTGTTTGAATCTACCGATAATGTTGCCACGTAACAATGATAAAAGATCAGTGTAGGGAAAAAATATAGCAACAGAACTGTAAGAGCCCTTAATTTGATACAGTCTGGTGTGGCGGACATACATTTAAAAGAAATCATGTTAGTTTTTTATTTGATATTCATCCATTGATAATTAACTAAATGTTTATGTATACTATAAAGTAATAGTAAAAAAATATATAATGGTGGTTGGAACACTGCATATGTCAATTTTGACACAATATGTCTACGAAACGGCGACCACCTGTTTTGCTCAAGGTATTTATGATTATTTTTCCTCTTTTGGCGAATAAATGCATGGAAAATTTAGGCTTATTTACTAAATAAAATATTATAGATTGTAATACAAGACAAAATAATATACCCTTATTTTCATTTTCATTGTGTTTTTGTGACTAAAGTGTTCTGTCCGTCACTGCGAACATTGCCAATTGCATAGAAAAATAGTACATTATTACTGTGTCCGCTGTAGCGAACAACGCCAAATTGAGTTTGCTGTTGCTTGTTTGGGTTTGGTGCTGAATTTGTTTATTTTTTCTTTGTTAACAGCTTAATTGCACTAGTCAAATTATAACATACGTGCCGAATGAACATGATCCTTCCGATGTAGCGAAATGTCCGATTTGGAAACTCAATTGCATGATGAGCGTACTAATTATTCCACCCCGCTAATTTCTCCTGCATGCTAATCTAACTATAGATACATCTCATAACCAAGAATCAAACACCGAACGATTCTATCGTGCGTGAAATTAAAGTATCAAATTATTAAAATGTTTCCTCCTTATCTGGTATACCTACATTACCTTCAACGCCTGTAGCTGCAACACCGATAATTTCTTCATTAGCACCTCAAAAAACAAGATTTAGGAGACTACCAACAGTAATCGTTAAAAGAGCAAAGAAAAGTAAAAATTTCCAGGTGACTTATAACAGGAAAATAGATCGATTCCGCCAGACGATGAGGAAGATGATTACGTGAACCTACCTGAAGATGAATGTCATTGACAATATAGTGGAACAAACAAATTTATATTCTGTTCAAAACCCGGCAAGTCAGTAAGACTTACAAAAGAAGAATTTCAGGATTTATTAGCTATCCACGTAATTATAAATATTGTAGTAATACCTGGACTATTGGTCAGATAAATTCAGGTATGCTAAAGTTGCACAAATAATGTCTCTGTAAAGATATCAGCAGATATGACATAACATTTTGTCATTAATAATATGGATGGGCATTAAATATAATGTAAATATGTTTAAATTGTTCATTTTTATTTTTGTATTATTTTATGAATAAAAAGCATGAAAATTATGTTTATTTAAATTTTGCCGTAATTTGTAAATGTCCGCTGCAGCGGACGTGAATTCACTGCCAAGTATTTGGCAACGTCCGCTGTGACGGACATTACTTTTCCCAGCAGTGGGCTATTATAATTTTTAATTGATATTTTTTTAGGACTTCCTAACATGATCCAAAAACCTCACAATAATTAGATTTATCAATTTTGATTATTTTTCTTGGTGCCAAATTAAGGGTTAAAATACGCGTAATCTTAAGAATGATTAAATCATTACAAGTATATCATCATCATCATCATCATCATCAGCCTTTAACAGTCCACTGCTGAACTAGGCCTCTTCTTTGAAATGAGGAATTGGCCTACTATACCACGCTGGCCAAACGGGGTGGTATAAAGTTTGTATCAATTTTTCCTTGTCTTACAGTGCTGTTCTCTGCATAATATGCTCCCTCTGTCGGCTCTTACGACACCCATGGGATGATATGGGGTAGTGACATTCCGTATTCTTAATCCGTCACCACACGGACGATAATATGACCATAATTATATTATTTTCAATAAAAACAAACCTCTTAATAATAAATTAAAAATACGTTCAAAATATAGTTCAAAATCCACTTACTAACAGGGTTATTTTAATCCAGCTCTGGTATCACCAAGCTAATGTCAAAATAGTTGACATGTTGACTTATCATCTTATCTATAGAGTAAAGTAATACTACGGAGGTCTTATCTTTCTACGTACGCGCCTATTCGGTTATAGTTTACTTCTAGACGAGAGTATTATACTTATATTTTATATGATGAGAGTCCCTCAAGCGAAGATCAACAATAAAATGCATGAAAACTAAAATAGATTAAATAACTCATTAAATAATATCTCCACATTGTGAAATATTGTCCAAAAATCTGTCATTAATCATTTATTTCCAACCTTAATAACTTTTCACCACTGCTGGTTAGCTAAATGCGCCTTTCTTATTGCATAACTAGTAGACTTGTTCTTTAAAATTATATATGTTTCATCTATGTACTTGCTGGGGCACAGGCCCATATGATTTTTGTTAATCACCTTTGGTTCAATTCCAATAGCAATGCTATTTTAGAATAAAATAAGTTAGTTTTGTGTCAAGAATAATTGGCAGGCAGAGCTCATTTTAAGAATAGACTTTAAATACTTGTCTTTAAAAAAATATTAAACGGATAAACATAAAAGTTACTCGGCTGATTTATTTTATTTTTCTCCTATTAACCTGCTGCATTATCTTTTAGCAACATAGTATGAAATGTCCATCCAAGACAAGCCGGAACGTGCCGCTAACTCCGAAAAGTCATTGGTGCGCGCCGTGGATTCGAACCCGATACCCTCTGCATGGCAGTCTGTTGGTATATCCACTCGGCTGTCGCTGCCTCTTGAAGCCGGAACAGGGCGCTAGTTTTAAAATAAAATCAGCACCTCTTTTCCTCTCGAAGTTTATACCGTTGTCCGTCTTCGCCACAATCAGTTGTGGGTCCCTCGGCAGCAAGTGACGCCCTGTTAGGGGACTGCCTTAAGGTGCCATTTGTTTATATTCAACTACGTGAAGTTTTGCATGTATACGTTGTTAACGTTAGTATGTCTGTTATAACAGTTGCTGTAATTTGCCGTGTTTACATTATGACGATAAAGCAGTTATAATTGGAGCCGGTAGGGGGCGTTGTTGTCGAGATATTGAAAATAGCACGGATAAACAGCGGGGATCAGTCAATCGAAAGACTAAAATTAATTCTGACATGAACAATATTCTAATGAATAATTTGCTATAAAAATTGTTATAAAAAAACATATTTTCAAAACTCCTCAAATATCCTAAGCATCATTATCAGCCTATCATAGTCCAGTGCTGAATATAGACCTCTGTAAAAGCACGCCACTAAGCCCGATTTTTGGCTCTTCTTGTCCAGTTGCTGCAAACCACTAATGCCAAAATATATAAACTAAAAAGCATTATTAGGGATATCTCGTAAACTAGTGAAATTTGTTGAGTATTCAATAAAAAATACCGTCGAATTGAGAACCTATTCCTTTTTGAAGTTCTGTCCACTCTGTCACCCATTATCGTTCAACAACAGTGTTCTACGAAGTATATTTTCATTCCACGTATTAATATTCTAGACGCGTGGACGCACCCGTCTCAATTACTGCACTCGCTACTTCTCTACGCCACTTATCACTGTCACTGAAAACAAAATGATGCTGCTCTGTTAAGTCAAGATCATTCTAGGCTAATGCTCGTGTGGTTTTACCGTTAAAAGTCATCTCCCTGCAGCCTTTTTTGACTAGTTGACATCTTCTAATTTATGCCACTATACCTTTGCCAGCCAATAATTTGGCCTACTATTTCCCACTGGTCAGAGGGGTTGGTGTAGCGTGTAACTAAGATAACATTTGATATAGGTACTAATTTTATTATTTAAATATGTAAAGTCTGTACTAACATGATAAAGACCAAATATTATATGTTTGTAACGAAGAAAGTGAAAACTACTGAATGGAAAAGGTTTAAATTGACGCCACTGATTGTCAGGGACGAAATTCTAGTTTTCTTATCAAAAACGACTAGTCAATTTATAGAAGAAAATTACATCGCCAATGATCTCGTTTATGAAAATCTCCTGTTCGGTATCATATTTACAAGGCAACAATGCCAACAGTATATTTTCATGGCGCGTATTAGTATTCCCGCCGAGTCGACGTAGCCGTCTCAATTACTGCACTCGCTAACTATCTCCGTCACTTACTATTTATCTTCGCTGGTGATAAAATGATGCTGTTTTATTGGGTTGTATAAGTAACCCACTAAAAATAATCTTACGTTAAATGTTACGAAGACCATATAGCTCGCACTGTCAAAAAGTTATCAGATGTAAAATAAACATTCTCTCTGTACATGCCCTATCTCTACAAGTCCTCATTGCACAAACTCTACACCTAAATATAAACATGTAGCTTGAAGGTTATTTTACTACCAGAATAGTTTAATAGAAAAGTTTACGAAATGAACAGTAAATGTTATTTTCATTTTAGCCCATGTGACGGTATTAAAATATATTTCGGAGTGTGGGGCATGATTTGTTTTAAACTGATATTTCTCCAAAAGTAGTGTAGCATATTCAAATCCAAATTCAAAGCTTCATTGAAGTCGAAGAGTGACAGTTTATGACTACGAAAACAAATGTGTGAAAAACTACCTCACAAAACCACATATATATGGGTTATCACAAGCGTACATAGATGTTCTTATTGCTGAACATCACAGTTCAACGTCAATTTGACATACAAAAGGTTCAATACCAAATTCATTTAAACACAATTAGAATCTCTTGTGTTATTATTTTCTTGAAATAGTTGAAAGTGCCACAGAATTCACAAAACAGTGCTATGTAATCGTAATTTATCGCCATTTCCCTTCATTGTGCATTGTTAGGCAAAAACATTTCGCTTCATTTAGAGTATTTCGGGCCTCAGTTCAAGGAAAATAAACGGAAAACTTAAACAGGAGTTATCTGAATGACGGACACAGTAAATAAGCAGCATTTTAAGAGTCCCATCCCCTAAGGAATAACCTTTCTTCGTTCAGAATTATCTGTATCACGCCACACGCAGGTTTTTCTAAAGAAATATGCTCCAGATATATTTTTTCGTATTTCTATTGGCGATATTTTTACACGGCGTTGTGGTGTGATGTAATAGTAAATGTTATATTGCCGCTGAATTGCTTAAGACGTGTTGTATATTATGTACGATAATGTAACATGAGTGAAGCTAGATCTAGGTCACGTGTAGAATGAACAATATGAACAGTGATTGAAGATAGTGTTGTATAAAAATTATAAGATTTCATCAGAGCTTTCGCTAAAAAGATCGTCAAAATATTCGCAGCTATGTTTAGCTCAGTTCTTTGTTCAGTTTGACAGATTGAAAAAGGGCTAATGCTAATGTAAAACTGCACACATCACAATTCGCTGCGAGAAAACCAGATTTGACAATGTACTAGAAGTGACGAATTTAATACCAACACACATTTTAACCCCGCAGTGGCACGTTAAATCGGACGCGGACGGAATCTCGCATATCTGTCGCATGGTGGAACGCGTCACATACTTTCGACAACTATTCAGCGGCGTTGCGGCATTTTATACCGAGTGGCTATGCAGCTATCGCGGCCCACTGTTGTGGCGGCAGAAACATTCGAACCGGAGTTATTAAATAAATTTGAGGAGTAAAACGGTGGGTTGCTGAACTTTTGTGGAAATACTTTGCGTTAATACAGTGTAAGTACTATATTGATGTACATGTACACGTGCATCGTCAATATTTATTTGTGTGGCAAATGATCTTTTTAATTATTTCGTTCGTGGACGAAAATGAAACCATTTTACCACTTACGGCCGGTCTCAATAACCTATCAATGGTTAAAAGTTAAACCTACCAGAGTTTAACTGTAACATTTTATCTATCTATTACTGTCGTTTCAATAACAAAATTGGCGTATCGCTATCTACAGTTAAAGGTAGATAGCTCGTTTGTCCTTAGATAACGCCTTCCACCGAAGCGTTTTATTTTTGCATTTCAACTAAAATGTTTCTTGTTTTTTAATGTAAAACAATAATTTGTTTTACCGATGCAATAATACCATAAGTAGTGTTTTACTTATTTTAAACCTTTCTTTCATAATAATACGTAGACAGTCAGTTATGTTATTAATGATTGCATTATTGACACACACACCCAAAGTAATAAAACGCAATTTGACAACAGATGTCACAGATGACGCTAACGGTTGTGCCGCCTTCACTTGTATTGTTTCTTTCATTGTTCGTATCTATACAATTGAATAATAAGAAAGATCCAGCAGAAAGTAAGTAAAGTTGTAAAAGGCATGCTGGGTATTGTCTAAAACTTTGACATATTCAGGATACAATCCAACTATCGCACGAGACACATTCGACACAATTCTGCTTGCTGTAGATTTTTAGACTCCAATGAAGTGTGCAACAGACAATGACGTATTATTGGCAACAGACACAAGCAGTGTGCTTATGCCTAATGCAGCACCGCTGGGAGCCTACAACACGGTCTACCAGGCCGAATGTTTTGGCATAATCCTAGCTGCCACAGCAATCATGGCACGTGAGGTAAGGGAACGATCCATTAGGATCCTCTCAGATAGTAAGGCTGTCCTCTCAGCCCTCAAAAGCCATACCACTCACTCATCACCTCGGCACTCACGCTTGAATGCCACCAGAAACTAACAGAGGTAGGTAAACAAAACAAATTAACACTGTAATGGATCAAGGGCCACAGTGGCTCAAGAGGGAATGACGCAGCCGACGTACTTGCCAGAAGAGGGGCCACTTTAGAGGTGGTGGGACCCGAGCCCATTATTCCCCTCCCTTCTGGTTTTTATCGCAACCTGGTAAGGAATAGGACCAGGACCCAACACAACCAGTCCTGGATTGGTATTGAAACATGTAGGCAGGCCAAGGAGGCTCTTCCCGCAGTAGACGGTAAGATAGCCAAACAAATCCTCCGGCTGTCCAAACAACAACTGCGGACAGTCACGGCCGCCTACACAGGACACGGATTCTTTAATAAACACCTATTTACTATAGGTATCACCGACAGCCCGCTGTGCAGGGCCTGTATGGCAGCAGACGAGACGGCAGCCCACCTGCTCCTCGACTGCCCTGAGGTCGCACAGTACAGGCAGCAGTACCTGACGAGATACAGCACCCTGAGGGAGGCAGTGGGCCACATCAATAGTCTGCTGGCCTTCCTCGAAGAGCTGGGGTGGCTCGAATGAAGACACCATTCCCACCTGCACGCAAAATACACGCCAAGACGTGGAGTTGCGGAAATAGCCCGTGCCATCAAGTATCAAGTAAGTATGCCTAATGCATAGAATTTTAGGGTGTACTCGTGTTGTGAAGCATTTTACTCACCGAGAAGTGGTAACGTTTAGAGATGATAATATTTTAATAAATAATTCGTTATCACTCGTTTTATTTAATCGGAATCTGAAAGTAAATTCAGCATTCAGACTGTAAGTTCACTTTCATTTGATACGAATAGTTATAATCTCTGCGTTCTTCAGATCCTGCAATTACCGCAGAATCAAATAAACCGCCTTCAAATAGTTAATTATCTGTTTAGTCATTAAATAGAACCATAATTTGTTTTAAAACTAATGTTTAATCTTTTATCTACGGTGCTTAGCGCCCGATTTCGAGAGATAACAATTTTTTAACAGTAAGTAATAATAACAAACCTTAATAAGCTGTCAATACGATATTGAAACGCTAAACTTTTTTTTTCTATGGATCTACTTAACTTTGGTAAGCGTCCCGCCCTCCCAAAGATAGACCAATGGTAAAGATAGAAATTCTTATCTAAGTAAGTTTATTGAAACGCAGATACGTGCCGACCGCTACTTTTGGTAACGAATTCAACTGATAGTTAAAGGTAGTTAGGTTATTGAAACCGGCCGATAAAGTGCAATTTTTTGCCTAGCCCGCCGATTGCAGAATCGGCATGCGCACAAAAGAATGTGTGGCTATACCTACGTCAGGAAGCCTTAGCATTGCCATACATCCTTCGGAGCATACCTTTGTGACCGTCTTGCACGGCAGTTTCCTTCACGCTATCTTACCAGTAAAAGTTAATAATATAGTCGTAACTTGTTGTTGGCAACAACTTGTATACATACCTTATGAAATTAACGATCTTCTGGCAACACGATCCATGACCTCTAAACTGTCGTTATTCTATCGGCGTCCACTAGATGGCGCAATTGGTCTGTGTTTCTGGGTCTATATGGTTCGCATCATCATTCGAAGGATGATACCAATGTGTATAATTGTATGTATAGCAAAAAAATATTTTAAACATATTATTCGTATAATCTTACGTCTATAGCAGTATGCGCTTTTACGCTTGTAGCGAAGTCAGTTTAACCTTTGAGGATATACTTACGTAGCCTACCTATAGGCTTAGTACATTAAAGTAAGATAACCTGTATATACCATTATAGCTCTTAGGACACATGAATTGAATACGCATATATTTTTCACTCATACCTACATGGAGTCGTGAATTAGATGTGACTCCATGTATCTTCTGACATGTCTTCTGTATCTTACTGTTAGTTTGCTTACTTTATCTTCATACAGTCCACGTTTTCTCGCTTTACTAAGATCAGTACTTCTCACGTTACAAATATTTTTTGAATGGCAATTGTAAAGCATGATAATTCACCATCGCGTGAGCAGTTTCAGATAGTATGGATGCGAATAAAAACGATTTATAAAAAAAACATGTTACCTATTTATAATTTGTATATATATTTCAGATCACACACATTGTTACCATGTAGTTAGAATCATTGGCAGCTGTAAATCAATTCAGCAAGTCTAAGACGATTTACTACACATCTTCGCGCCTGTACCCTTTAAGGGGTAGGCAGAGGTGTAATATTACCCCCACGTTTCGCCTTATAAATTTTAGGTCCCACGTAATAGGGGGCGAGCCTGTTGATGTTACCGGGCACATAACTAGACTCCATGCTGCTACAGAGAATTCGGAAAACCCAGTAACACTTTTGCGCGACCCAGGAATCGAACCCCAGACCGGATCAGCACACTCATACTCTATCCATTGGACCACGGAGGCAGTCTAGTCACGGCGTCAATAAGTATTAATTAATAATTAATTTGTGCAATGATAAACAAAGCCACAGCCTCTCAGTAAACTTTACACAAACTAGTAAAGCCGAGCGACGTAAGGACATGTATTTACTACATAACTTAACTTTTACCCGCTAGCCCGGGAATATCTCCATTCGTTGGAACTGGCAACACTCCAAGATAATTACTAGCGGTGTGTTGCCATGTCTGTTTGTTGCACACTCCAGTATTAGCAACGTTACATCAGCATAAGCAGTGTATTTTGCGAATCCAATTATATTACATCATGAAAGCGAATTATTATGTAATATTTTGAAAAAGGTATCTTTGCTAACAAAATATACATTATAAATACTTTGTGGTTAGACTTAAATACTTAATTTTATCTTATAACTCTGTTGACATATCCGATTATATTCAGAAATATTTAAAATAAATTCCCAGAAAGCTTATAAGCAGGGATACTTTCATAAGCCAGCCAAAATATACAGTTATTTTTCCAACGAATCTATCTTTAACGTAATGTATAAACATTTATAAAAAAAAAAAAATGAAAAGTGTTTTATTCAGTAAATTAAATAAGATTACATTAATTCATTACTTCTGCCAAACTGCAAGGCAGTTTGTTGGCAGTCGTAGCTCCCACGTTATTAAATTATTTATATTGATTATATTATATAATGTTATTATACACTTACTCATTAAAAAGTTAAAAATAATAATGACATTGTTCTATCTTTTGGATTATAAGAGAGAGACATACATACATATTATGGTACATTTATGATATAATTACAATAGTGATATAATTCATAAGTTCACAATAACATAAATCACATATTTCATAAATTTGACTGAACAAAATATCACAGAATAAACATTACAATTTATTACAATACTTTAGGTAGGTACTTGGTCTATCATGTTGTTACTGATTATATTTAAAAGAAATTTTGTTGTTTTATGCTCAAACGACCATTTTGACATACAAGCACTTTCGGAGTCTATAGGTAGGCTGTTGAATATAGTTGGAACTAAATATTTGTTACATCTCTGTCCATAATAATTATTACAAGTGGGCACCTCATACGTCTTACAGTGTTTTGCACATCGGGGCCTTAGGTTTACAGTCGGTGTTTTATACTCTGGTTGGCAGTAATGACCTAATGCTACTAATAGTGCTACCTTCTCATGCACTGGCAGTATTTTACACTCGACAAACAATTCTTCGTAGTTGGTTGCTTTGCATCGTATTTTGGTTTTATTGTCAACTAGTTTTTTCATAAATCGAATTTGTAAGCCTTTAATCTTGTCCAAGTATGTTTTAAATGTGCGTCTGTAACATGCCAGTCCATAGGAAAGCAGCGAATATACCAGCGCATGGTATACAACAAACAAAGTAGCCCTGTCCAGTACGACACTTAGGTGGTGGAATTTTACAAGTACAGACCGTAGTTTATCACAAAGTTTTATAATGTGTGTTTTCCAGGAGAAATTAGTGTCTATTACCAGGCCTAAGTACTTGTACTCCCCCACCACCTCTATAGCTGCACACTCACACCGTGACACTCTGCCGTCGTGCTCGCTATGAAGACATTCATAACTGTGTCCTATAATGCGCGGCGAGCGCCCAATACATTTGTGATAGGGTGAGTGTATATGCATACACTTTGTTTTGTTTATGTTTATAACTATTCCGTTATCATGCGCCCAGTTTAAAATATTTGTTAAGTCGGTTTGAATTTTATTTTCTATTATATTTAGATCGTTATCAGCGTACACTAGACATGTGTCGTCTGCATACATATATATATGGCAGTTATGCACCGCATTGCACATGCTGTTGACATGCATAATAAATCCTACTGGACCATATACCGATCCGGTGGGCACGCCACAAGTGATATTTTTGGCTTCCCCAACTACTCCATCGACTACAGTTCTCAACGTCCGGCCTGTGAGGTACGCGTGGAGCCATGTATTAAGTGGCCCCGCGACCCCACACTCCTGCATGGCTTGAAGCAGCTGGTGGTGTTCCAAAGTATCAAACGCTTTAGCGTCTGTCAGAAGTGGGATTCGAACCCACGCCCACAGAAGTGGACTGCGACCTGAACGCAGCGCCTTAGACCGCTCGGCCATCCTGACATGTCTGTACACAACCAAATAACGTATCTGTCTTTATACGTAGATGTATTTCCTCTGGATGTTTATCACTGAACGTCTCTTTAATAGCTAGATCGATTTTGATTATGTATGTGTAAGAGTCGGTTCCAGCATAGTTTAGATTCATCAAGTAGGTAGCGTGGCTATCAGGTTACTATTTCAGTAACCCGATAGCGCGATGAGATGGATACCTAGTGTATTGTTCAATATTTGTCGATCAACTTTATGGATTTCTATTGAGTTAATATTAACGAGCTTTAATATCAAACTTCACACCACCCATATACCTAACTAATCGAATAAGGAAAAATTAAAACTATTTTATTAATTCAAATGTTTTTGAACCAGGATGCTGTTTCATTGATAATCAATTTTAGCAAGATTGTAGCAAGAACATGTGGTGGATGCACTTTGTTTGAATTGTGATTTTATTTGCATTTGCCACCATTTTCGAATACTCATCCTCCTACAACAAAAGAAAATATAACACGAACACATCACTGCCGTAAAGCTCAAACAAAACGCAGGTGAAACAGTGCATACTGTTCGAATGTCATACGCAACGCTTCGTACAGAAACTGTGTGGTGCAAATATAAAAAAGTAAGTCACACATCCCTTACATGGCCGAAAAAACTCGAAAACATCTATTTTATGTAGACTTTTCAGGAACAAGAACCGGGACCGATGGCTTTACGTGCCCTCCAAAGCATGGCGTTACTTTATTTTGCCGATTTCTTACAAACGCATCATAATCACACCATGACCGAAGTAAATACAAATACTTTAAAAATTATTTGTTTGCCTTTTAACTTAAATGCATTGCTGATTGTTTGTCACTGTTCAGAAAAACTTTCGTCAATCTTATCAAAGATTGACTGAATCCAAAGTTTGCCGTCAATCCGTTATATTGCCATCAGAATCTCATATATCTTTATTCAAAGATTTTCTTAAGATTTTTCTCTTTCTTAATTTTTCTAGCTTTAGCTAGTTTTAGCTAAGGATCCTTTTTATAAAACACAGAGCATGCAACTTGATTATATTCTTGGTCATGTTATTACACGATACATTTACGTGGTTGTACGGTCACATTGACTGCTTTATGGGTATAATAAGATGACGGGTTCGTTCCTTAGTCCAGACAAAATCATACGGTAAAAGAGTTCTATTCCTAGCAATACACGATGGCTGCAGATGATGATCGTACGAATAATAATATGATTAGTAATTTGTTATTATTTTGCTATCAGTTTTATGTTAATAAATGTAATAAAGGGCAGAAACTATATTTAATTTCTGCGGATTACATAGGCACTTTAAATTTATATTTTTTTTTTATAGATTCACGCCTGTATCCTCGTAGGGCTAGGCAGAGGTGTAACATTACACCCACATTTTCAAAATGTATGTGTAAACTGTGATTTTCTTACTGCAATGTGATAAAGAACCAGCTGCGAGAAATTGTGGGAGTAGTCACATCATCCAATGATAATTAAACAACACAATCACGACCGTTCTTTCAAGAACTACGTGATTTAGAAGAAGTAACTCTGTAGATTTACTATATTTATGTTACGTTGGCACTACGTCTACCCTGTTTTAAATTTTCCATCAATTGCATCATCGAAATGAAACCGCATTACAGCAGATATTTAACAACAGGCATTTAAAAGAACACAAGTCGTTTAAAAACAAAAACAGCTATATAAATATTCGTAGTCACGTTCACCCGTAAGGCTAAAGGCAAATACAACGCTCAGGCCAGCGAGTCGTGTATCGTACAGGTCGCAAAAAATATCAACGGAACAGAAACTTGTTTGTAAAACCGGTGAGCCTTTAAAACACGTGAGTTCATGCAACTGCTCGTATTAAATGTAGGTCGTTTTATACATATATTTTTATAGCTTTAGCCCGCTGCTTTCGATACTCAGCTACTACTGAAAGCAGAGCTTACATACTGCACACCCTTTTTCTCTTGAGTGAAAGAGTTTCCAAAAATGCTGTTTTAGTGCTTCTTTATCCCCTAAAGAACATAAAGGCCAATGAAATATGCTCAAAAATGTATGGACACTGTATCCGTTCCCGGTTTTTCCATATCAATATTACTTTTTCGGATGCACATTTCAGGTTCGCTCTCGTATAATAAACTGATAAGATGGATGGTCCTTCGATAAGCATGCTACAAGTGTAGGGACGTTTTGAGCATTACTGTGCTTTGTATATATATATAACTATAACTATAACGGCAAAGTTGATGACAAATTCTTCCTAGACAATTATATAACTAGAAACTTTAGCGTCTGCTATGATTACGCAACTAACAACTTAAGTATATTGCCTATTTCTTAAATAATATTAAACAAAAATCTCTAAAAGTTACTTTAGAATTGTTGCTTATTTCACAATTCGGTTACGCCTCGAATCAACTGACATTAAGTATTCATGCAATTTTAAGAATATTCTTGACCCACTAGGCTGAAAAGTGCAAAATTAACACTTTCATAACTCGACTATTCTGTTTGCCTTTGAAGGCGTCAAAACGAATTTTCCGAGGTAACTTTTTTCTCTCTCTAAAACGCTTTTTGCTAACTGTGACGTAGATCAAAGAATTCAGTTACACTTGAGGCCGATAAGCGGTATAAATCTAAGCCTGCTCTCGTAAATTTTGAAACCCCAACTTGCTCCCACTTCGCAGACATTGTATTGATAGTTGGGTTTCATTTACTTTGGATATAGCCGATGCTAATGGACTTCAAATGTTGAATTTGCTCCTGACTAATGTTTGTTTTTAATTAAAATGTTTTCCATTAATGAGAAAATTTGTTATTAAACATCTAAGTATCTGACAATTAATATTTCAAATTGGATCGGTTAACTTATTTGTGTTTGATATTTAATTTTTATCTTATTTTAATTGAAATGCATATTTGAGTTACATGCATACTGTATGATTTGTATATTATATTGACTCAGAGGATACATGAAAGGTAATATAATGGATGTAAATTGAAATTAATATAAAATTTCTAAGGATATATTTCTGTAACAACCACATAAAATAAAATAATAGTCGCTGATGTGTATACACCTTAAAATTTGTTTCAGTTTCTTGAGCAAGGTTAAAATTAAAAAGAGTATACTATTACTTCGTAAGTTTTCATCACTATTACATTTTGAAAATTATTTCTTTAAGTTTAATTAAAAAAATTGAAGAGTGTGGTTGTAGATGAGAAAATAAGAAAAAAAGACTTCAAAACATTGATAAAAATAAAGATAATAATATGGTCTAACGCAATCAATTCTTTGCAGAAATAAATTTCACTGTCCCTTATCCTTTTATAAGTATACTACTGTAGCACTAAAAGATTTGTAGCTTCTTAAGTTACATAATTTAAAAAAGAACTAAAAAAATCACAATTCCTCACTCGCAACATTGTACTTTTATTTTACAGCGCCATTGGGCCACGCGTGGTCGATATTTTACGTTTTATGTACGATCGCGAAACTGGAAAACCATACAATGAAGAAAAAAAAACGCTATTGGCCGTGTCTGTACCGCTACGGTTGTTTTAAGCGTGACAACTTTTGTTTACAATGAAAAGGGACAAGATGTCCATGTATAACTCAACGATTCAGTGTCTGGTGACGTCACATTGTGTTCACATGGACAAGCAACGTGATATATTGCTAGCCGAATGCACTGATATTTGACTCATCATTCACATCGTTCTCTTAGCGTTATCCCAGTTTCAATCTGGGGTCCGCTTCCTAGCCTAACCGGATTTGGCTGAATATTAGCTTTCCACAGAGCGACTGCCTGTCTGACCTCTGCAACCTGAAGGGATAGCGATATTCCATGATTGAGACTAGTGTCAGTTTATTTAGAAGGTACTGACGCCCTGCAACGACTGTCAAAGATCTTCATGACAACCGGGACCGGCGGCTTAACGTGCTCTCCGAGGCACGGGACAAGCGATAATTACGGTTTAAGATATTTATTTCTCAAAACAGAATACAATTCGCTTACAATGAGAAACACTATTTGGTAGGGTAGTAATTTTACAATGGAGTGAGTATGGAACATAACTTAAATCAAGACTAAAGGTAAGTACATTTGAGTTTGTTAGTTGTTTTCTTATAAATATGTTAGTTAAACAATTTAGTATAAATAAAATTATTTTTCACATCATTAACATACAAGTATTTGTTTGTTTATATTCCTAATGTAGGTAACTCGAAAAAATAAACATACCCGGTATTGTGTATGGAGACGCGGTTGCTATCACCATTTCTATGGATGGCATTTAGTACTTCTAGTAGATTAAAGTATGTGTAGTGTAAATTTTGATTAAGTGTATTGTATGTTTTAAATTTTTAATTTGTAATGTAAATATAATACTACAATATATGGTTTTTAGAAATGCTAAAATATATGAAATGTTTTTAACAAATGGAATTTCAATTTCTTTTTAAATAGTGGGTAGGATTTTATTTCTTTTAAATCTTTAGGTAGTTTGTTATATTCATTTCGGCACCTTCATGCATAATATTTTTTATTCCGTAGTTAGTCCTTGGTCTCTTTAAACAGATATCATTGGCGTTTCTTAATAGTTGGGTTCGAACTTGTGCTTTTTTTGTGAAAATTATTTGAGAATGTGTGTCTTTCGTCAGGATCTTTCTTATCAATAAGCAAGTGTGATATGTATATAGTTGTGCAAGTGTCATTAATTTGGTTTTCTTAAAAACTTTTTCCGTTGGTGTTAGATAGTTTAGATGGAAAAGCAGCTTGATGGCTTTATTTTGTGTTATTTGTAGTTTTTTAAGGTTTGTTTTGGCAGCAGAACCCCATACTTCAATCAGGTAAGTCAATTGGGATTTAATAAAGGAATAATAAATTGTATACCTAACAGATTCGGGAAAGCATCGGATGTTACCTCGTAGGATGCCCATCAATGAGGATAATTTTGAGCGCAGTTTGTCCAGGTGAGGTTGCCAGGTTAGGTGATTATCTAATATAAGGCCTAGATATTTCTCAGATTCTACTTTAGTTAGATGTTCATTGTTTATGTATAACGGTGGAAAATTTGGTACGTCTTTATTTTTAGCTCTGAATATCATGAAATTTGTTTTAGTAACATTGAGGGTTAGTAAGTTATATTGAAACCAAGTGAATATAGTGTTAAGGTCCTCTTAGGCTCGGCTTACAATCGATTCAATCTCATTTGCATAGTAAAAAAGACAAGTATCATCAGCGTATAATGTTACATCAGCAGTCAAGTCCAAATCTTTGATCTTAATTTAAATTGTCTTTCGGGATATATACCACGTACCTTCACGGATGTTCATATCCGTGAACATGGCGCTTGCAACAGTGCCGAAATATCGGTTATTCCAAACAAAGGTACGTGGTATATACCCCGAAAGACAATTTAAATTAAGTTTAAATGACCACAAAAGTTTAAATTCAAATCTTTGATGTTATTGATGTAGATTAAGAATAAAAGGGGCCCGAGAAGAGAACCTTGCGGAACCCCGTAAGTTATTGGTTTAGGAGTACTTTTAGCCTCATCTATTTTAACTATCTGATATCTATTGGAAAGATATGACTCGATCATTTTATATGCAGATTTATTAATGCCAATGTCAAGTAGTTTTTGTAACAGCAATTTATGACTTATAGTGTCAAATGCCTTCGTCAAATCTATAAAGATACCAATAACTATTTGTTTTTCATCTCTTTTACATTTTAAATTTGTAACAAGGTCTATACAGGCTGACAATGTATTAGATTTAGAGCGAAAACCATATTGCTTGTCATAAAGAATGTTGTTATAATTCAAGTGTTTGTTTAGGCGATTCAAAATAACTTCTTCAAAAATTTTTGAAATAACAGGTAATACCGAAATTGGGCGATAATTGCCGGGATCTCTTCTTTTGCCGGATTTGAAAATTGGGCTCACTTTGGCTATCTTGAGAGGGTCAGGGAAATAAGCAAACTTAAGGCACTCGTTAATAGTGGCTGTTAATCGCTCGAGTATCAAATTATAGATACATTTCAGGGATTTACACGAGATACCATCAAGACCAGTCGTGGTATTTGTATTTAAATTGTCTATTATTTTGCTAATCTCATCTAGCGAGGCAGGGGCAAATTCAGACAGTTCAGTAACTATTAATTTGTTTTTATTGCCGTAGAATTGTTTGTATCCTTCACTGTCATGGTATTTAGGAGGAATTTGATTAGCTAACACGGCGCCAATATTGGCAAAGAAGTAGTTAAAGCAGTTGCATATATCGGATAATTCGGTGAAGCAGCCAGACTGGGTTTCGAGTTTTGTTGGGGCAATGTCTATTTTTGTTTTGTTAATGCTTAAGGAGTTAATTAGTTGCCACATTTTAAGTGGTTTTTTGTTACAGTTCTTGAAGGCTTAGTATTTACTTTTGACATCTTGTATTAGTTCTCTGACTTCTTTTCTTGCTGTTTTTAGTTGCATTTATATAAGTTCCTTCTGGTCTCTTTTCCGTTAATTTTTATTTGGTTTCGGGCACTTAGTATTTGGTTTCTTCTGTTTATGGAATCGATGATGTGTTGATTGATCCAATGTGATTTAGGTGGATTTTGTACTTTTACTTTGGAGATCCTGCTTTGCTGTAGAGATTCAGTTAGTTTTATTTCAAGTTGTTCGTATGTTAGGTCATAATCTCGGGTAAGGCTGTGTTCAATCGTCTTCTGTAGTTTGTTGTAGTCAATAGCGTTGTAAGTATTTTTTTTTCCTTTTTTCTGGTTTGTGTTTGTGAATTTCTAGGTATAGGTGTTTATGATCAGACATAGCTGCATTAACAATGGCGAGATGAAATTTGTTAGTCTTGTTGTTGGTGCTGACATGGTCAAGGATTGTTTTAGTGTTTGGGGTTCCTCTTGTACAAAAGGTAGGCATTATTTTGTTTAATATATTGAAACCATTTTCTTTTAATATCATTTTATTGTTTTTGGTTGCTTGACTGTTTTTCAGTAGATTATAGTTGAAGTCTCCAAATACAACAGATCGTTTTCGTCGTTGTGGAGTCTATAGGTAGGCTGTTGAATATAGTTGGAACTAAATATTTGTTACATCTCTGTCCATAATAATTATTACAAGTGGGCACCTCATACGTCTTACAGTGTTTTGCACATCGGGGCCTTAGGTTTACAGTCGGTGTTTTATACTCTGGTTGGCAGTAATGACCTAATGCTACTAATAGTGCTACCTTCTCATGCACTGGCAGTATTTTACACTCGACAAACAATTCTTCGTAGTTGGTTGCTTTGCATCGTATTTTGGTTTTATTGTCAACTAGTTTTTTCATAAATCGAATTTGTAAGCCTTTAATCTTGTCCAAGTATGTTTTAAATGTGCGTCCGTAACATGCCAGTCCATAGGAAAGCAGCGAATATACCAGCGCATGGTATACAACAAACAAAGTAGCCCTGTCCAGTACGACACTTAGGTGGTGGAATTTTACAAGTACAGACCGTAGTTTATCACAAAGTTTTATAATGTGTGTTTTCCAGGAGAAATTAGTGTCTATTACCAGGCCTAAGTACTTGTACTCCCCCACCACCTCTATAGCTGCACACTCACACCGTGACACTCTGCCGTCGTGCTCGCTATGAAGACATTCATAACTGTGTCCTATAATGCGCGGCGAGCGCCCAATACATTTGTGATAGGGTGAGTGTATATGCATACACTTTGTTTTGTTTATGTTTATAACTATTCCGTTATCATGCGCCCAGTTTAAAATATTTGTTAAGTCGGTTTGAATTTTATTTTCTATTATATTTAGATCGTTATCAGCGTACACTAGACATGTGTCGTCTGCATACATATATATATGGCAGTTATGCACCGCATTGCACATGCTGTTGACATGCATAATAAATCCTACTGGACCATATACCGATCCGGTGGGCACGCCACAGGTGATATTTTTGGCTTCCCCAACTACTCCATCGACTACAGTTCTCAACGTCCGGCCTGTGAGGTACGCGTGGAGCCATGTATTAAGTGGCCCCGCGACCCCACACTCCTGCATGGCTTAAAGCAGCTGGTGGTGTTCCAAAGTATCAAACGCTTTAGCGTCTGTCAGAAGTGGGATTCGAACCCACGCCCACAGAAGTGGACTGCGACCTGAACGCAGCGCCTTAGACCGCTCGGCCATCCTGACATGTCTGTACACAACCAAATAACGTATCTGTCTTTATACGTAGATGTATTTCCTCTGGATGTTTATCACTGAACGTCTCTTTAATAGCTAGATCGATTTTGATTATGTATGTGTAAGAGTCGGTTCCAGCATAGTTTAGATTCATCAAGTAGGTAGCGTGGCTATCAGGTTACTATTTCAGTAACCCGATAGCGCGATGAGATGGATACCTAGTGTATTGTTCAATATTTGTCGATCAACTTTATGGATTTCTATTGAGTTAATATTAACGAGCTTTAATATCAAACTTCACACCACCCATATACCTAACTAATCGAATAAGGAAAAATTAAAACTATTTTATTAATTCAAATGTTTTTGAACCAGGATGCTGTTTCATTGATAATCAATTTTAGCAAGATTGTAGCAAGAACATGTGGTGGATGCACTTTGTTTGAATTGTGATTTTATTTGCATTCGCCACCATTTTCGAATACTCATCCTCCTACAACAAAAGAAAATATAACACGAACACATCACTGCCGTAAAGCTCAAACAAAACGCAGGTGAAACAGTGCATACTGTTCGAATGTCATACGCAACGCTTCGTACAGAAACTGTGTGGTGCAAATATAAAAAAGTAAGTCACACATCCCTTACATGGCCGAAAAAACTCGAAAACATCTATTTTATGTAGACTTTTCAGGAACAAGAACCGGGACCGATGGCTTTACGTGCCCTCCAAAGCATGGCGTTACTTTATTTTGCCGATTTCTTACAAACGCATCATAATCACACCATGACCGAAGTAAATACAAATACTTTAAAAATTATTTGTTTGCCTTTTAACTTAAATGCATTGCTGATTGTTTGTCACTGTTCAGAAAAACTTTCGTCAATCTTATCAAAGATTGACTGAATCCAAAGTTTGCCGTCAATCCGTTATATTGCCATCAGAATCTCATATATCTTTATTCAAAGATTTTCTTAAGATTTTTCTCTTTCTTAATTTTTCTAGCTTTAGCTAGTTTTAGCTAAGGATCCTTTTTATAAAACACAGAGCATGCAACTTGATTATATTCTTGGTCATGTTATTACACGATACATTTACGTGGTTGTACGGTCACATTGACTGCTTTATGGGTATAATAAGATGACGGGTTCGTTCCTTAGTCCAGACAAAATCATACGGTAAAAGAGTTCTATTCCTAGCAATACACGATGGCTGCAGATGATGATCGTACGAATAATAATATGATTAGTAATTTGTTATTATTTTGCTATCAGTTTTATGTTAATAAATGTAATAAAGGGCAGAAACTATATTTAATTTCTGCGGATTACATAGGCACTTTAAATTTATATTTTTTTTTATAGATTCACGCCTGTATCCTCGTAGGGCTAGGCAGAGGTGTAACATTACACCCACATTTTCAAAATGTATGTGTAAACTGTGATTTTCTTACTGCAATGTGATAAAGAACCAGCTGCGAGAAATTGTGGGAGTAGTCACATCATCCAATGATAATTAAACAACACAATCACGACCGTTCTTTCAAGAACTACGTGATTTAGAAGAAGTAACTCTGTAGATTTACTATATTTATGTTACGTTGGCACTACGTCTACCCTGTTTTAAATTTCCCATCAATTGCATCATCGAAATGAAACCGCATTACAGCAGATATTTAACAACAGGCATTTAAAAGAACACAAGTCGTTTAAAAACAAAAACAGCTATATAAATATTCGTAGTCACGTTCACCCGTAAGGCTAAAGGCAAATACAACGCTCAGGCCAGCGAGTCGTGTATCGTACAGGTCGCAAAAAATATCAACGGAACAGAAACTTGTTTGTAAAACCGGTGAGCCTTTAAAACACGTGAGTTCATGCAACTGCTCGTATTAAATGTAGGTCGTTTTATACATATATTTTTATAGCTTTAGCCCGCTGCTTTCGATACTCAGCTACTACTGAAAGCAGAGCTTACATACTGCACACCCTTTTTCTCTTGAGTGAAAGAGTTTCCAAAAATGCTGTTTTAGTGCTTCTTTATCCCCTAAAGAACATAAAGGCCAATGAAATATGCTCAAAAATGTATGGACACTGTATCCGTTCCCGGTTTTTCCATATCAATATTACTTTTTCGGATGCACATTTCAGGTTCGCTCTCGTATAATAAACTGATAAGATGGATGGTCCTTCGATAAGCATGCTACAAGTGTAGGGACGTTTTGAGCATTACTGTGCTTTGTATATATATATAACTATAACTATAACGGCAAAGTTGATGACAAATTCTTCCTAGACAATTATATAACTAGAAACTTTAGCGTCTGCTATGATTATGCAGCTAACAACTTAAGTATATTGCCTATTTCTTAAATAATATTAAACAAAAATCTCTAAAAGTTACTTTAGAATTGTTGCTTATTTCACAATTCGGTTACGCCTCGAATCAACTGACATTAAGTATTCATGCGATATTAAGAATATTCTTGACCCACTAGGCTGAAAAGTGCAAAATTAAACATAACATTTTCAGAGTTCATAACTCGACTATTCTGTTTGCTTCTACATAACAAAGAAGAAAAAGGGTCTTAATAGTTCTTTTACCTTTGAAGGCGTCAAAACGAATTTTCCAAGGTAACTTTTTTCTCTCTCTAAAACGCTTTTTGCTAACTGTGACGTAGATCAAAGAATTCAGTTACACTTGAGGCCGATAAGCGGTATAAATCTAAGCCTGCTCTCGTAAATTTAAAACCCCAACTTGCTCCCACTTCGCAGACATTGTATTGATAGTTGGGTTTCATTTACTTTGGATATAGCCGATGCTAATGGACTTCAAATCTTGAATTTACTCCTGACTAATGTTTGTTTTTAATTAAAATATTTTTCATTAATGAGAAAATTTGTTATTAAACATCTAAGTATCTGACAATTAATATTTCAAATTGGATCGGTTAACTTATTTGTGTTTGATATTTAATTTTTATCTTATTTTAATTGAAATGCATATTTGAGTTACATGCATACTGTATGATTTGTATATTATATTGACTCAGAGGATACATGAAAGGTAATATAATGGATGTAAATTGAAATTAATATAACATTTCTAAGAATATATTTCTGTTACATCCACATAAAATAAAATAACTGTCGCTGATGTATACATCTTAAATTTTGTTTCAGTTTCTTGAGCAAGGTTAAAATTAAAAAGAGTATACTAGTACTTCGTAAGTTTTCATCACTATTACATTTTGAAAATTATTTCTTTAAGTTCAATTAATAAAGTTGAAGAGTGTGGTTGTAGACGAGAAAATAAGAAAGAAAGACTTTATAACATTGATAACTATAAAGATAATAATATTGTCTAATGCAATCAATTCTTTGCAGAAATAAATTCCACTGTCCCTAATCCTTTTAAAAAGGTATTACTTAAAGATTTGTAACTTCTTAAGTTACATAATTTAAAAATAACTAAAAAAATCACAAAACCTCACTTGCAACATTGTACTTTTATTTTACAGCGCCATTGGGGCACGCGTGGTCGATATTTTACGTTTTATGTACGATCGCAAAACTGGAAAACCATACAATGGAGATAAAAAAACGCTATTGGCCGTGTCTGTACCACTGCGGTTGTTTTAAGCGTGACAACTTTTGTTTACAATGAAAAGGGACAAAATGTCCATGTATAACTCAAAGATTCAGTGTCTGGTGACGTCACATTGTGTTCAAATAGTCAAGCAACGTGATATATTGTTAGTTAGCATGATACTTGAGTATTAGTGTACACTTCAACATTAGTTTGTTTATCTCAAGCAACTACTCTGTGTCAACGGTTCAAGATCGGTCTGTGTGGAGATTCTTGGGGGAGATCTATGTCCAGCAGTGGAGGTCTCTAGGCTGACATGATGACGAATCTGTTCTGTACGATAGCCTAGTAGAGAGACTATCAGACTTCTACACCGAGCGTCATAAGTTCAAATCCACAAGTTTTCCGTAATGTTTTCGAAGGACATGTAAAGTCTGCCAATTCTTACTTGGCCAGCGTGGTGGACTATGGCCTAACCCTTCTCTTGGAGAGAAATTACCTACACTGACCTCATCATCATCAGCCCTGTATATATACTGTCCCACTGCTGGGCACGTGCCTCATTTCACTATGAGAAGGGTAAGGCCACAGTTCACCACGCTGGCCTAGTGCGGGTTGGCAGACTTAACATGTCTTTCGAGAACATTATGGAGAACTCTCAGACATGCAGGCTTCCTCACGATGTTTTCCATCATCGTTTAGCTGGCGATCATTAACAATTTAATACGCAAATAACTCCGAAAAGTCATTGGTGCGCGCCGTGGATTCGAACCCGGACCCTCTGCGTAGCAGTCTGTCGGTCTCTCCACTAGGCTAGCGCTGCCTGACCTACAGTGGAACAATTTAAATGCGCGGCTGATATTATTATACCTTCTACCAGCAGCTTCAATTATTGTAGGTGGAAAGTATAGTATGTTCTTGCCTGTGCTCCTGAAAATATGTAGGTTTTAAAATTTGAATCACATCAATTTTACATGCAAACTTAATTAATTAGATTTAAATGCTTATTATGATACAAACATAAGTACATGAAAAATACATAGACAAAGGTCCAAATACAAAAATGCTTACCAACACGCCATGTGTTACCAAAATCAACATTAAACCCTGAGAAAGCTAATAATCATAACAAAAAATTGCGTTCTTAACTAAGGTTACAACCGTACCTCACGATTGACATTGACTTTGAACCTTGTCAAGGTTCAAAGTCAATGTCAATCCTGTCATAAAATAAAATATAACTGACACATTATTCTGGCCTTGAATGTAATCTCAGTTCTTTGCCGAAGAATACTTTGATGTTGTTTGTATATTGCGGGAGCGAACGTGCTTTATGTACGACTAGTTATATATCACATTCCCATCTGTTTCAATATTAGCGTGCCTTTTCATAATGTACGAGATTTCTGGGGAGTATTTGGATTGATTAGACTGCGAGAGAAACAAAAGAGTTTTCACAGTAACAACGCAGATAGGCCTAATGTAAAGCTCGTTGCCACGGCATTTTTGAAAAGAGAAGACATTTTTCGATGAAGTATTTCTGTCATGGTTGATACTTGATAGCACGGGCTGTTTCCGCAACTCCACGTCTTGTTGTGTATTTTGCATGCGAGTGGGAATGGTGAATGCTGGTTCTGTCATGGTTGCCCGATGGGACTTCCCTTCGGAAATCCATGACATTTGTCCATCCATGTAGTTTTCTTGCCATTCCAATAACGATATATGCACTATTGTACAAAACCATCATCATCATCATTATGTCCTTAGCGTGATCCCAGTTGCATCCAAGACCGCTAACTAGTCTATCGATTTGAAACAAAATCTGACTTAAGGATCTTAGCTGATACATGTACAAGGATACGAAGTTCGGCAGAATGGTAAAGGTTTTCTAATTTCAAATTATTTTCTTTAGTTCTAAAAGTGATAAAGAATATCTTCTTGGGTTTACGCGTATGTTACACATTAAAATTAAACTACAGTTAACTATTTTAACGCGATATATTATTGTATTGACTGAGATAACATTTAAACCGAATGATCTAGAAACTACATTATTTATGATATTCGCCCCCAGAAATATAATTATGAACTCGATAAAAAATAGCTTTGTAAAAAGTCAACATTCTCTCTCATAAATTGATCGGTATCGCAATTTGGCTTGCAGTTCGTAATAGGTCGGCAAAATTATAGCAACGCTTGCACAGGTCGCCACTTGGATGGGTGACCGCGTGTGGTATTTTAATCAGAGCAGTTTTAATTGACCCAGACATTTCAAAAGTAGCATAGTAATCGATGTGTTTTTCTTTCTTGTTCCATTTTTTGTTCCAAAGTGTCCCCTTTTATAATAGGGCTGGTAATAGAAAAAGCTTTTGTTGCGATCTCTTGGCTTGATTTATGAAAAATTTGCTTAAAGAAACGGTGATCTCGAGGGACGCTTCAAATATTAAAGATTTTTTTGAGCAATTAATTTCATTATTCAAGTATTAGACTAATATCAAATATGCTCATAAAATAAATATTGTACCGGTGATTACAATGAGACATTTTTATAAACGTATTTATTGTCTCATTGATCAGAGAAAATTATAATGTGCTAACTAAGTAAATACCTATAACTGAGTACATTTCTTTGCAAACCAATAACTTAGGACCTTTATTTATGCGTATCAATGCGCCGAATGCTTTACTGGTAATACGTAAGCGTACAAACATAGCTCGCAGGCGTGAATGGAAATATCCATGCAGATTAGTCCGCTAATCTGGACTGAGAAGACTGGGGTCTCTGCGTCAACATTGCCGTATTGTAATCTGACCAGAATTTTAGCTTTTTGACCAAAGAATTGACCAGCCTGCTAAGTTAACCAGCAAAACATGACGAAAAAAACAAAACATCTGAATGTCTTCCCTAACAGCAAACTGTATCTCAAGTTATGTTACTTCAAAACATACTCACATATATTATATACATCGAACAAACCTGACATTGCTTCATATATACTTGATTACAATGACGTTTTGCATATCATATTTTTTTATTTTGCGTATTTCATTTACATAATTTTAGTTCTAATGATTAATAACTGCATTTTCTTTTATACATACTATATTTATATTCAACATCACATCTATCTATATGACATTTTGTAAAGTTATTTCTTTCTGTTCTATCTATGACCTAACTGTATTAAATTTATTATTACACCATTTATTATTACAAATAAAGGGTGCATAGGGTTCCCACCAAGAACTTTGGGTCCCAGGCCAACCTCACCTGCAAGTGGTGCACCTGCCGATCAACGGACGAGGCTCTGGCAAACAAAATATCCCGATAAGCGGCAATAGGCTCGCCACCTATTACGTGGGATCAAAACACTGGCGAAAAGTGGGCGTTTAATATGCCTCTGCCTACCAAACTGGGGAAACAGGCGTGAGTCTATGTATGTATGTATGTATTATTACAACTTACCTATTATACTATACTATCATTAATTTAATATGTGACATCTTTTTAATGAATCTACTTGGACTTTTTTAATATTTATTATTCATGTAACTCCGACTGCATTTTATTTTTCCCTATATTATATTTGAGGATGCCTAGCCATCAAGGCTGCAGCTGAAAATCAGCATTGCAATTCCCCATTGTAACATAAGCTGAGCTGAGGCCTATAAGACACAATACTGTACCGAATTTTGCGATATACATCTATAATACATCTGTGTTTCATTTGCGTTTTTTTGTTTTTTTTTTTATATATTGTGTGTTAGAATCTATTATTTTCATAAGTGAAGCACAATGTAGCATTAATATTATTTTTCTTAAATGTAGAACTATGATTTTTTTGTGATCTAATAAACATATAATTTCATTTAATTTTCAAAAATCTTTCTTTAGAACGTCTCCAATTTAGTGGCATTTAACATTTACACAATGTAACCAATAAATCCATATTTCTCACAGGAAAAAGGAATTACAAATTTCATTTTCTCTTTTATTTTTGTGTGATTACTGAAGAACGAGATTTTATCCGGATCGGAATAAAGTGTTATGGTAGTGAACTGTAAACATTATTGTCCGTTTTATTCTAGATAACCGCACAAACTGTGATGTATTTTTGAGCTATCGCCTACAGCGTTTAGCTAAAACGTATCGGTACAAAAAAAAATTTCGTTAGTAGGCTTTATATTATGGGTAGATAGTAAAGATAATTCTTTTGATGTTCTGATTAAAATATATTTGTTGAATGATAACTTTAGTATTGCCTTTGATTTAATCAGAGCATTTCAGGAAAATTGTGAGCCAATTTTGACACAAGCAAAAAATAAAACGTTTGTTTGATGTCACCTGCCAAAATTTCGTTAACGGAAATGTTAAGTAAGAAATGAATTAATCACAATCTTTATTAATTTAAGACCTGACCATGCAGATGCTGATTGAATATCTATGACATCAAACTGATGAGATTTAAAGAATCACCATCAGGCTGTTCTAATCCTCTGCTGTATATCCTGAATGGCACGTCATTCGGTTCGCTTTTAAGTTTTCTGTATCCGTTTGAGAACAACGTCATCCCCGTAGCTGGGAGACATCATGTATTTATACTAAATAGACCATATTTCATTGAAAAATGATTCGGCTTCAGCAACTAATTGCAACTTTCATTCATCCAGACTCAAATAAAATAAGAAGTCAATTTGTCGTTTCCTCGTATTCTTTCACATAAGCTGCAATCTAAACAGAGTAGGGTCACTAATCCATTTAGAGGCCACCTCTCGACATCTTATTACGCAATTCTAGTCGCGATTTGACGCGTAATCCGGTAATTTAGTTGCTCAGTGTACCAGCGTCGGCAGATTTACGTCCTGACCGAATTAATCGAACTGGTACCTTTGGGACTTTCTTTTTTTCCTTCCATTTTCTTTCAACTTGACGACTGATGGTTTAATGAGCTGTTCGATTGATTATGTATGCTTTGCTAATGTTCTTTGATTAATTTAATGTAAAAGCCAATTCACCCCAATTCTCAACCGTTTTTTCTGTAGCGTAAGGTTCGAATTCGTAAGTAGATTTTAGTGCAAACCTTCCATGTTTTGACTCAAAGACCTTACCGAGTTAATTAAGAATTTAATTTTCATCGCTTTATTATTTACGAAGAAGTAAATATTGCGGCATACTCTTTTGTGTGTTGACTACGATTTCTTGCTCGAGGCGTAGAGCGTGTGCTACGCCGTATCTTCGTAGCGGCGGCGTAGAGAGAAGATAACCCAGTTGTATATATATATTTTTTATTTTTTTATTTATTTATAGTCTCACGCCTGTATCCCTGAAGGGGTAGGCAGAGGTGTAAACATTACATCCACATTTCGCCATGAATTTTTGTTGTTTATAATTATGTTAATTAATTTCGAACTGAATAAAACGCCTAGTGAATCAGCTGACAATTTATTTGAGTTCGCTTTTATGGAACGCACTTCGAACTTCTTAAACGTTTTATAAGTTTGCCCTTTCAATAAGTACGTGTGACTAAGGCCTCCTTCACATTGGTCATGAGCGTCAGCGTTCCTCGAGCGTACGCCCAGCGTGCGCTCGGCGTTCACTCTGTAGTACAATGTGAACGCCGGACGCACGCCGAACGGACGCCGAGCGTACGTTCGAGTAAAGCCAGGATCAAACCAACACGTTCAGCTCGCGTCCGCGGTGGCGTGTGCGGTGGCGATTATTGCGCGTGCAAAAGTTGTGCACACTGTCGCGTTCGTTCAGGCGTTCACCAGGCTGTAGTCGCGTCACTAAAATGCTGTCTGATACAGATAGTGAAATTGAGGAAGTTTTACTTCTGTCTGCTATTATTGAAGACGCAGAGGAACAAGAAGTGAACTTGAGGTGGGTATGATATACAGTGCCAGTGCCAGTGAAATACCTACCATCATTCGATAACGCCTTATCAGAATGAGACGTATCATACAACAATGGGTATTTGTGGAATTAATTTATAATTTCTTCCGTTTCCACCATATTTAAAATCTACAAAAACACAGTTTCCTCAACAAATAATAGCTGCGTGCAGCGTCCTAACGCAACAAGCGCGATCTGATTGCCACCGCCGCGTGCAGACGCTGCACCGGACGCCGCGTGCAATCCGAGGACGCGTAGATGTGAACACCGCGCTATAAGTTCGTACACAAAATCTGATCGCCACCGCGCACGCCACCGCGGGCGCAAGCTGAACGCGTTGGTTTGATCCTGGCTTAACGCTGACGCCCAATGCGAGGGCGGCCTTAATATTAAGTTGAATCTTGGTTGAATTAAAACTACTTCTTGTTACGCTAGGCATTAATTTTTTTTAATATTAGTTCAGTTCTAATAACAATGTTATTTCAAGATAAACATGATCTGATCATGTTACTTACTCTTTTAAACGGACAACAAAAAAAATTAAATGACAAAACAAAAACGACGCGACGGATTTTAAACACGTCAACTTTAGAATGCTACCACATCTCTGAAGTTCACTCATCCGAAGCCGGAACAGGGCTTCTTTCTCTAAGCGTAATCTCAGTTTCAATCTGGGGTCCGCTTACTAGTCTAACATCTCAAAAGATCTTCATGACAACCGGGACCGACGGCTTAGCGTGCTCTCCGAGGCACGGGACAAGCGATTAACAATTCAATTCGCACATAACTCCGAAAAGTCATTGGTGCGCGCCGTGGATTCGAACCCGATACCCTCTGCATGGAAGTCTGTTGGTTTATCCACTCGGCTATCGCTGCCTCTTGAAGCCGGAACAGGGCGCTAGTGTTAAAACAAAATCGGCACCTCTTTTCCTCCTATAAGTTTATACCGTTGTCCGTCCTCGCCGCAATCAGTTGTGGGTCCCTCGTCGGTCCTAGTGACGCCCCGTTATGGGACTGCGTTAAGGTGCCATTTGTTTATATACAACAGAACTACGTAAAGTTTTGAATGTATACATTTAAACAAGTTACTAAGTCTGCTGTAACAGATGTCGTAGCAAACTAAGTATGCGTGCGTTTATGTAGAAAGATATAACAGTTGTAGGTGGCGCTGTTGGCAACATACTAAAATTAGTAAGGGAAAACCACGGGGATCAGTTAATTGTGAGTATAAGAATAAATTTGAATATTCAAGATATATTTCTAAAGATAATTACAAAACTACGTTAAAAAAACAGATTTCAAAATCGCCTCTAACTCCTCCGCATTTTTGAAGCCGGTAAAAGCATCTTCCTGACCGTATAACGTTGATCTCTCTTTGACCTTCGCCTATCGTTCAACAACAAGTATGCGGAGTATGTTTACATAGCGCGTATTAATATTCTAGACGCGCGGATGCACCCGTCTCAATTTACTGCACTCGTTAACTCTCAACGTCACTTGTCACTGTCACTGCGAATGAAATGAGACTATTCTGTTACTTCAAGATCAATCTGGGCTTATGCGTGTGGCCTTACAGTTAAAAGTCTTCTTTATACAACCTTTCGCGGTGGACTAGTAGACTTCTTCTAATTTGTACAACTATACCTTTGCGAGTCAATAGTTGGCCTACTATTTCCCACTAGCCAAAGGGGTTGGTCTATACTAATATGATAAGGACCAAATATTTATATGTTTGTAACGAATAAAGTGAAAACTACTGAACGGAACAAAAATATTTCAATATGAAATTGTTACATTTCATCATTAGCGGTGATAGCCCTATGGTGTACGTAACGGACTGCCGAGACGATGGCCTCGGGTTCGATCCCCAGGTACCCCGGGCGCACACCTCTGACTTTTCGACGTTATGTGTGTATTGAAATGTTAATGTTAATTATCCCTCGCATAATAATGTGCCCACTAGATGGCAATAGGCTCGCCACCTATTTCATTGGGACCGAAACATAACTGGCGAAGTGTGGGCATGTAATAATACATTCCTGCCTTCCCGTTCAGGGATAAAGACGTGAAGTTAGGTATGTTATAAAAATGCTACATTTTCTCTGAAAAAAGGTTTCAGATGACGCCACTGATTGCCAGGGGCGAAATTCTAGTTTTCTTATCAAAAACGACTAGTAACTTTATATGAGAAAATCTATATCGCCAATGAACTATGCGCTTATGAAAATTTCCTGTTTGGTAACATATTTACTAGGTAACAATACCAACAGTATATTTTCATTGCGCGTATTAGTATTCCCGCCGAGTCGACGTAGCCGTCTCAATTACTGCACCCGCTAACTATCTGCGTCACTTGCTATATCTTCGCTGGTGATAAAATGATGCTGTTTTATTGGGTTGTATAAGTAACCCACTAAAAATATTCTCACGTTAAATGTTGCGAAGATGAGCCCATATAACTCACACTGTCAAAAAGTTATCAGATGTAAAATAAAGCTTATCTCTGTACATGCCCTATCTCTACAAGTCCTCATTGCACAAACTCTACACCTTAATATAAATATGTAGCTTGACCGTTCCTTTACTACCGAAATAGTTTAATAGAAAAGTTTACGAAATGAACAGTGAATGTTAGTTTCCTTTTAGCCCATGTGACGGTATTAAAATATATTTCGGAATGTGAGGCATAATTTGTTTTAAACTGATATTTCTCCAAAAGTAGTGTAGCATATTCAAATCCAAATTCAAAGCTTCATTTAAGTCGAAGAGTGAAAGTTTATGACAACGAAAGCAAATGTTTGTAAAACTACGTCACAAAACTACAAATATAATGGGTTATCACAAGCGTACATAGATGTTCTTATTACTGAACTTTACAGTTTAACGTTAATTCGATATACAAAAGGTTCAATACCAAATTCATTCAAACACACTTAGTATCTCCTGTGTTATTATTTTCTTAAAATAGTTGAAAGTGCCACAGAATTCACAAAACAGTGCCATGAAATCGTAATTGATCGCCATTTCCCTTCATTGTGCATTGTTAGGCAAAAACATTTGGCTTCATTTAGAGTATTTCGGGCCCCAGTTCAAGGAAAATAAACGGAAAACTTAAACAGGAGTTATCTGAATGACGGACACAGTAAATAAGCAGCATTTTAAGAGTCCCATCCCCTAAGGAATAACCTTTCTTCGTTCAGAATTATCTGTATCGCGCCACACGCAGGTTTTCCTAAAGAAATATGCTCCAGATATATTTTTTCGTATTTCTATTGGCGATATTTTTACACGGCGTTGTGGTGTGATGTAATTGTAAATGTTGTATTGCCGATGAATTACTTAAGACGTGTTGAATATTATGTACGATAATGTAACATGGGTGAATGTAGATACTAGATCACATGTACAATGAACAATATGAGCAATGATTAAAGATAGTGTTGTATAAAAATGATAAGTTTTCATCAGAGCTTTCGTTAGGAAGGTCGTCAAAATATTCGCAGCTATGTTTAGCTCAGTTCATTGTTCAGTTTGACAAAATTGAAATAGGGCTAATGCTAATTGTCCTGTTACAAACCAATGCTTAAGTCTATCACCGTGTCAAAAACTGCACACATCACAATTTGCTGCGACAAAACCAGATTTGACACTGCACTAGAAGTGACGGATTTAATACCAACACGCATTTTAACTCCGCAGTGGCACGTTAAATCGGACGTGGACGAAATCTCGCATATCTGTCGCATGGTGGAACGCATCACATACTTTCGACAACTATTCAGCGGCGTTGCGGCATTTTATACCGAGTGGCTATGCAGCTATCGCGGCCCACTGTTGTGGCGGCAGAAACATTCGAACCGGAGTTATTAAATCAATTTGAGGAGTTAAACGGTGGGTTGCTGAACTTTTGTGGAAATACTTTGCGTTAATACAGTGTAAGTACTATTTTGATGTAAATATACGCGTGCGTCGTCAATATTTATTTTTGTGGCAAATGATCTTTGTAATTATTTTGTTCGTGGACGAAGATCAATCCATTTTAGCACTTAAATTGCAATTTTTGCCTAGCCCGCTGATTGCAGAATCGGTATGCGCACAAAAGAATGTGTGGCTATGCCTACGTCAGGAAGCCTTCGCATTGCCATACATCCTTCGGAGAATACCTTTGTTACCGTGTTGCACGGTAGTATCCTTCACGCTATCTTACCAACAAAGATTAATATATAGATGTAACTTGTTGTTGGCAAGAACTTGTATATAATTATGTATAATGAAATTAACGAACTTCTGATAACACGATCCATGACCTCTAAACTTTCGTTATTCTATCGGCGTCCACTAGATGGCGCAATTGGTCTGTGTTTATATGGGTAGGCAAAGGTGTAATATTACCTCCACTTTTCACCTAATGAATTTTAGGTCCCACGTACTTGGGGGTGAGCCTGTTACACATTACCAGACTCCATGCTGCTACAGAGAATTCTGAAAACCCAGTAACACTTTTGCGCGACCCAGGAATCGAACCCAGGACCCGATCAGCACACGCAAACTCTATTCGTTGGACCACGGAGGTAGTTTAGTCACGGCGTCAATAAGTATTAATTAATAATTAATTTGTGCAATGGTAAACAAAGCCACAGCCTCTCAGTAAACTTTACACAAACTAGTAAAGCCGAGCGACGTAAGGACATGTCCCTATTTACTACATAATTTAACTTTTACCCGCTAACCCGGGAATATCGCCATTCGTTGGAACTGGCAACACTCCAAGATAATTACTAGTGGTGTGTTGCCATGTCTGTTTGTTGCACACTCCAGTATTAGCAACGTTACATCAGCATAAGCAGTGTATTTTGCGAATCCAATTGTATCACATCATGAAAGCAAATTATTACCTATGTAACATTTTTAGAAAGGTATCTTTGCTGACAAAATATACATTAGAAATACTTTGTGGTTAGACTTACGTACTTAATTTTATCTTCTAACCCTATTGACATATTCGATTATACAGGGTGTTTCATAACCCTCCGTCCGATCAATGAAGGAGTTGTAGGGTAGAGTAAAATTATGAGGTATTTGTCATTAATTCACGGAAATTGAAGATAAAATTTTCCCTGGTAAATTTAATTAACTTTAAATAATATCATATCAAATAACCCATGGCAACACTGAAGACTAATAAATCGTAATAACTAGGTATCTACCTTGGTAGCGCCATCTACCTTTCTATTGATAATTAATTACATCAACGTCAATCGTTCCTCACTCGCTCGTCCAATACGAGCGATCCTTCTTGTATTCCTTCCCTTTCCCAAAGGCACGCCTAGCGCTGATTGGTCACCAAGTCCAACGACGCGCGAGACAGTCAAGAATCATCCGTGTCGCGCCGAACACGTGTACCTTATTACCGCCATATTTTACCACTTCTATACTATAAACGCAACAAAACCGCCCGCGGGTAAAGTAAAAGTGATTTGTGTAGTTCTGGGTTGGATTCAGACGGAGTGATCAGCTTACAGCCCGACTCCTCGCTTATGTAGAAGACGACGACAGCCATCTTGTCGAGTCGGGAGAACGAAGGTAGGTGTGCTGCAAATACCATTCCTCCCAGTATCTATAACTCCCAACTTCCACTCCCTTTTCCTTTCTAGGCGATCAGAACTCGCCCTCATACAGTCCACAATATTAATCCTTCTCCAAATCGCCTAGAACATACGGTTTCGGTGTAACGCCGAACCATACCTAAAGTTCATAAGAAGTCGTTGAGTGCATCGGCCGGCGCCGCCGGCGCGCGGCGGCCGCGTCTTTACCTAAATTCTTTGACAAAAGCCGAACGTCAACTTTACACGTGCCATCATTTTAGGTAGGTAGGTATACCCGTTTTATGTATGAGTTTGTTGCAACAGCTGGTTTATTGCATTAGGTAAAACGGAAGGTATTGTTTACGTTGTTTGTTTGTTTCGTGAGAGTGCGTAGCCAACTTTGGTGTCCGTGTATTCAGACCACCCGAAGGCCTACGACATGGCCTTACGATTCTTAGATTCAGTTTTACGTGCCTTCTGTTTGAGTATGTGGGCACCCAGCCAAGTGATGACATGTGCAACCATTGCTTAACTTTTCCAAACTATTACGATCCAAAAGCTTAGTCACGCTATGAGCGCTGCAGTATTTACGGTACTTAATTACTATTTTTTTTTAATCTTACTTAGGCATGTTACCTTTAATTCCGAAAAATATCAAGTTACTTGTAAGCTGCGTACGACGATCATGCTCCACATGTCGACCGTAAAGGTAAAGACACTTACGGTACCTTTTTATCAAAGGTACCTATTTGAAAGCACACTAACTAGCACACTGTAGTTCACAAGGTGGTGAAGCCGTTAGACAACGCGCTCCGACGGCACTGGCAGACCTCGTGGTCCAGCGAAATGTTCCTCCTTATCACTACGTGCACCTGCATGAATTGCATTCACTCCTACCTAAACACATCGAAATGTTAAGGTATTCAGAGTTTGAATACGACCGACGTAACTATTTTACAACGTAAGTTATTCCGGAAGTCTGAACGATAATAATCCTAGCGCAAGACTGCGAAGACTGAGTGATCGTAGGCAAATTGAAGTCGTAAAAAATAGCCAGCTAGGGATGTAACCAATGATATTTATTGATGTTCTGTTTTTATCTATATGTTATTATCGTACGGGGAAACCGTACAAGATGAGCATGTATCCAACGCAAAATTGTTGTTTGTTTTTAAATTATTGTTATAACATAAAAATGATGTAACTTTTTTATTTGATTTAGGTTACCGAAATTAGTAGATCATAGTCTTTTGTCTATGATCTACTAAGTTCTGTTACACAAAAGTATTATTTAAGTCTTATTTACGTAATGTGTCGATATCGTAATATTATTAATGTAATAATTCTTTGAAAAATGAATGTTGTGTCACATATAATGTAAAAAATTATTAAATCGATATTAGCTGCTATCGAACGTAAACATCTCTACCGCGTTTCGGTATTGTGTCGAGCGGCTCGTTTGGCGGTAAAATTGCACTATTTTAAAGGCGGCATGCCCTGTAACACGAAAAGCCGACAATATTTTAATAGAATTATAAAGGATACCGCCGCTGAGTGGAGTGTTGCTAGTTTAGGGAATTTTCCCTAATTTCGGGTTAATGTTTCTCGTTAATAGTGTAGTGTAATAGTGTAAGTAAGGAAATTAATTGTGATGTTTTATGAAGACCTGGATTTTTTTATTATTTTTCCTAGTATGCCTGGCGAGTCAGTAATATGTGGTTTCCGGATCGGACAGAGGGTTATGAAACACACTGTATACAGAAATATTTAAAGAAAATAAATAAATTCCTAGAAAGTTTTTGTCTGGAATTTGGCTAGAAGGAGCTGGGATTAATTGCAGCAGATTTGTGGAAGCGTGACTCTATTCATCAGCCCTTGTCAGCCACAACAAATCTCAGACACAAATGTACTGTGTTGCACAGTGAGTAAAGTATTGGAGTAGGTACATGAAAATTTAACCTTATATCTCCTGGTGATGTTCTTGAAGTGGACCTATAGATTAACTTATAATTTTGGCCAAAATAACAAGAGAATCGAACAGATACCAGTCTCCAGTTCAGCGTAGTCCTCGGGCACCAATCAGGAATTCACACACGTGTTTTACAAAGTTCAATGTTCAATATATCACAAACCTTGCCGGAAGTCAAAAGCGGCAATTACGTATTAAGTTAATTACAAGTTGATTCAATTCGCGTTAATTCAAAGGGCGATCAATTTAATATAATATTACAACGGAGACAGCCCAAAACCGGCGTCTTAATTTTTCAAGGCGGCAACGGAAGTGACAGTTTAGTGTGACCATTGTCAGAAATTTTCAATAGACTAAACAAAATGTTACTCAATCGATCTAATCGATATGACTTATAATAAAAACTAATTCTATTTCAAACATCGACCCGCCCCGGACCGGCCTACCGGTCCGCTAATCGGTTGGTAGACGTGACAATGTTGCAACCGCTCTCCTCAAAATCGAACCGTCCACCAAGACCTCAGCAAATCGGGGAACTCCATCAGCCCCAGTTACCAAACGAAGGATGCGCCCCCTGCGCCATCTGAGTGGCGGAAGGTTAGCCTCCTTGATCAAAACGAGGTCACCAATCTTGGGTGGATCGGTCTTGTCGGTCCACTTAACGCGTTGCTGGAGTATGTGCAAATATTCCAAATTCCAGCGTTTCCAAAAGCTCTGAGTAATCTGGCGTACCAATTCAAACGCGAGAGACGACCAGGTCTCGTATCAATATAGGGGTACTCAGGCAAGGCGACAAGTGGGCGACCAATCAAAAAAAGGGCCCGGCGTAAGGGCCTCCAAATCATTCGGATCTGAGGAGATCGGGCACAATGGCCGAGAGTTCAAAACGGCCTCAATCTTACAAAACACAGTTGCGAGTTCCTCAAATGTAAGGACAGACTCACCGATTGTCCTGCGCAAGTGTGTTTTGGCCGATTTTACGGCGGCCTCAAATATACCACCCCAGTGTGGACAATTTGGTGGGGAAAACAACCAATTTATCCCACCTCGGGCAAGCCTATCACCTATATCAGCTTTGTTGGTTTCAAGGAAATTAACAACATCATTCAAATAATTATAGGTGCCCTTGAAGTTAGTGCCGCAGTCAGAACGGATCAAGGAAGGCAGCCCTCTGCGGGATACAAATCTGTCAAATGTGGCTACAAACGCCTCGGTCGTAAGCGAGGAGACCAGTTCTAAGTGTACGGCCTTTGTGGAGAGACAAACAAAAACACACAAGTAGGCCTTAACAGTCTTGCTGTTTCGAAGTGTCGACGTTTTCACCAAAAAGGGACCAGCGAAGTCCGTGCCAACACCGTCAAACGTCCTGCTTTCAGTTACGCGATCTGCCGGTAAGTCCCCCATCAAGGGCTGCATGGTAGAAGCCTTGAGCTTATAGCAAGGGATGCAGCGAAAGACTACACTCCGAATAATTCTTCGGGCAGACAAAATCCAAAATTCGCGTTGCAAAATGGCCAAGAGCGCATTACAACCAGCATGCGAATTTTTAAGGTGACGGTCAGTTACCAACAAGCGTACCAAATGACCGTCCTTAGGTAACAAAAGGGGGTGACGTGCTCCGTAAGGGAGGTTGGCGTTCTTGAGACGCCCTCCAACGCGCAAGAGACCCGTATCGTCCAAAAAGGGGTTCAATTTAGATATTGCGCCCGATAGTTTCGATCTCCCTGATTTAAGGATAGCAATCTCCTTCTCAAAATGCGCCAATTGCACAGAACGAACCCAAAAGGTGAGGGACTCCTGTCGTTCCTGTGGTGTGAGAAACGGTGTCAGTCGTTTCTGTTGTGGGTGCCTAAAATTAAAAACAAAACGCTTTATCCAAGCAGTGACACCTAACAACTTGTCGAGGGAGCTGTAACGATTCAACAAAAAATCGGGTTCAAAGGCGCATTCTACCTTCTCAAGAGCGAGTGTTCGTAGACCCGTCAAATTGGAAGTATTCAAAACTGGCGTTCGAGGCCAATCAGTTTCTGGTCGACTCAACCATTCCGGACCCCACCACAGCGAATGACCTATCAAACTAGGCGTCAAGCATCCGCGCGAGGCACAATCAGCGGGGTTGAGCTCACCTGGCATGTGTCTCCAAACAAGCTTGACTTCGGATTTCTGGATTTGGGAAACGCGATTAGCGACAAATACCTCCAAGGTGTGAATAGAGGCCTTCAACCAACAAAGAACAATTTGGCTGTCTGTCCAGGCGTAGGTCCCATTAATACAAATGCTTTTACCCAAAGTGTTAGACACGTGGTTCAATAAGCGTACAAGTAGTGCTGCTCCCGAGAGCTCCAATTTCGGAATGGTCAGAGATGTCCGAAGGGGTGCAACCTTGCTCTTCGCCATGATCAGGGAAACCCTCAACTGACCTGATGCACTAACTGTGCGCAAGTACACCACGGCCGCGTGACCACGTTCCGAGGCATCACAAAACCCGTGAAGGGTGACCTTGTACTTCCCGGGAGGAAGGGTGGGACGAGGCAAGGAGATCTCGTTGACGGCAGGAAGTGAGGATACAAAAGAGGTCTATTCCTCAACAAGAGTGCCGTGTAGAGGTTCGTCCCAAGTCAATCCTGCTGTCCAAAGCTTCTGCAAGAAGCATTTTGTCCAAAATATGATAGGACAAATCCAACCGTTCGGGTCAAAGGTTCTGGCGACAGTAGACAACACGAGACGTTTAGTCCAAGAACAAGGCAATTTCAGGTCTACGTTATACGTAAAGATGTCTTGGACTGGTCTGTACTGAACGCCGAGAACAGCCATCATGGCGGGGTTGTCAACAATCTCAAACAAATGTGGATCTTGCTGATGATCCTCTGGCAAGCCTTCCAAAAGCGCTGGTGAGTTGGAAATCTATTTGCGCAACTCATAACCAGCGGAGGCCAAAATACCTATCAATTCGTCCCGCAGGAGGATCGCCTCGTCCGCTGTGGAGGCGCCCGAGCAAATGTCATCGACGTAAATATCGTCCTTCAAGATAGCAGAGGCTCGTGGGAAACGTAGGCCCTCGCGGTCTCCCAAAGAGAACGTATTGCCAAGTAGGGGCTTGACCTTAACCCGTACGTATTAGTGTTGAGCTCGTAGACGACCATGGGATCACGAGGAGACTCTCTCCAAAGGATCAGCTGGAAGCGACGGTCATCAGGGTGGATAATCGTCTGCCTAAACATCATTTTTATATCGGCCACAAAGACAACCTGATGTCGTCGGAAGCTGGTGATGACGTCACAAAGGTCCTTGACCAACTTGGGACCAGAATGCAAGCACTGGTTCTAGGATACGCCTGTTGAAGTCTGCGCAGAACCATCAAATACTGTGCGCAGCTTGCCAGTCGATGGCTTCAATACCGCATGATGCGGGAGAAAGTAATGCTCCACCGAACGCCAATCCAAATTTGACACAGACATGTGTCCCAACTGTTCATATTCTCGCATGAACTCAATGTACTTCTGTCTGAGCTCCGGATCACGACCCATGCGGCGCTCCATGGCCAACAACCTCTTTTCGGCTAAAGGTCGTGACTCACCAAGCGGAGGCCGAACAGACAGGAAGGGTAGCCTCGTAATGATCCGACCAGAACGGAGTCGACCAGTGTTGTTCTGGAAGAACAGCTCGCACTCCTCATGTTCTGGATTCAAACGGGCAGCTTGAGGGGGCTCCTCTACCTCCCAAAACCTCTGAACCACATCAGAGAGAGCGGAGCCTACAGCCAACAAATTGTCAAGTTCAGGTGGAGGGGGGTCCCTAGGTACAGGTCCCATCAAAGCAAATCCAAATATGGTCGGGATGGCAGTCAAACCATTTGGCACCAAGACCCGTTTCCCATCAATCAAAATTCCACCGAGGACATCAGAGCCAATCAACAAGTCGATTTGTCCCGGTGTGTCAAATTTGGGGTCTGCCAGTTCCAATCCCGATGTCAAATTCACCACAGCAGCAGATAGCTGCTTCTGTGGGTGCATGCCCAAAATATTCTTCAGCACAATAGCCGAGGTTTTAATCCTCGGGTGTGAAGATTCAACAGGGCCAAACAAAACCTTAACTTGCCCTTCAACATTAGAGGCTACGTCCCCTATGCCCCGTATACAATTTGGAAAAGAGCCCAAATTTAATTTAACCTGCCCTACCAAATAAGTGGAAACAATGCAACCTTGTGAACCTGTGTCCAATATAGCACGGACAACAACAGAGGTCCCCGTGGGTCCCCAGACCCTAACAGCAACCGTTGGTAGGATAACGGTCTCAATGGGGGAGGTTGGCGTTATAGGGCAGGAGTCAATGACCTATTGTTGCCTGGGCGGCGACCGTTGGCCAGGACCAGGCAAGTCAAAACGAGGGTGCGGCTTGAAGTCCTCAAAAGCGCGATGACTCGATCCGCGCGCCATCTGTGGGGGGTCATAATGACGCACCCGCCCAAAACAAGGTGGGCGCGAGTCAAGGCGGGGACGCTCCGCCAAAGGAGGGGAATATCTGGGGCAGCAGTCATGGTGCTGGTGACCTTGCGCGGTCGCACATTCAGGTGCGTGAGAGAGAGGAGGCGTGCGCACGCTACGGTTCTCCAAGCGGGGCGAGTGGCGATCAATTGAGCGAGGCGACTCTCGGCTACGCGCCGGTGAGCCTCGGCTGCCACCTTCAAAACACCCGCCCGTGCGCGGCGTCGGCTGGTTGGACAAGCGGCCTACCTCTCTGGCATTCATACAGAGAATGTCCAAATGCTGTCCTCCACAGTGAGGACAGGGGCGAGAGTTTGGGCAGTCTCGCTGGTAGTGGGACCCCAAGCAAGAGAAGCAAAGGCGGCGGGCATTCGCAATGCGCCTACGAGAGGCGACATGAAGGTCCAAGAATGCCCTACAACTGGTCGTTCTGTGCCCCGTGACCTTGCAGTAGAAGCACTCCGCTGGGCTCTGCGTGACCGCAAAGCGAGGAGGGCGCCGGTCAACATTGGCTCGGGTGTGAACGCGAGCCTGCTCCTTGACCTTGGGCGGCTGCGACTTAGCCGGAGTGTCACCACCGGAGTTGTCCAAGACCCGGCACTCATCCTCCAGGAACTTTTCCAGGTCAGCAAAGGGGGGCAGATGGGTCGCGCTATCCCCACCAAAGCGCTGTTCAAAACGCGACCTCAGGTCGGCAGGCAGCTTCTTCAGCACAATATGCACCAATAGATAGGACCATTGGTCCACGGGCAGGTCAAGGCGCTTAAGTGCGTTGATGGCCACCAAAAGCGGGTTCAAAAGTTGGGTGCGCAACCCAGAGACCCGGGTGAGCGTCGGCCAACCCAAAATCTGCTCGATGTGCGTGTCGGCGAGGCCACGCTTATTATTGTACCTACGGGTAATTAGGTCCCGAGCCGTCTGGTACGCCTCGTCAGACACGGGCAGATGCTGGATGAGGCCCTTAGCCTCCCCATCCAGAACCGACATTAGATAGGCCAACTTTTGTGCCGGCCGAAGGTCAGCCCTATCATTGACTAGGCTGTCGAACAAATTAACGAAGCCCAGGTAGCTTCCTAGGCAGCCATCAAAATGGGGGAGGTCCAAAGTAGGGAGCTTACTCACCAGCCACGGTGCTGACCTAGGAAGCTCCTGCTTCAGGCCGGGTTGCCCTTCCCTAGCGGCAACTAGTTGTCTCGCACTATTGGAGACAGCATCATACAGGTCTAAGACCTTGGCATAGTCTTCACTGACCTTATTTCGCTGGTCAGCGGTGAAATCATTGATTGACACTTCAAGACAGCAAGTGCTGAAAGTGCGGAATTGCTGTTCCACACTTGCCAGGCGATCGTCAATCCGCTCGTACCTTTGTAGTAAGGCCTGCTGGCATTCAGGCCGGTTCACTAAGGCACTGGCCGAAGCAAACCAGCGCAAATCTGATGCAATAGCACCAGCAGCCGCACGCAAGTCCTTGTTAGCTGACATAATCAAAATTCAAAAGAGCCCGGGCAAGCGTTAAATAATATTAACAATCAAAACTTAATTTTTCTTAATTCCTTGAAACCAACAAAGTATTAGCCTGTTTACTGCTGGAACAAGCAAGTGACAGGTATCTACTGTCCAACAAAATTAATAGTTTCAATATTGAAACAAACACAAAGTTATCAAAAGTTATAACTTATAACAAATTAAAAGTTGAAACTTCAAATTAATTAATTAATTATTTGCAACAGACAGACTGGCTGTGTTATTTGAGATATACAATAGTAAGTAAGCACAGAATATGTGTTACCTAGCAATATTATCTATATTATAACAAAACAAAGTTTATTAATGTGACCCGCCCAAGTGGCAAGGTCAAGTTGGTTGTTATAATGTTTATGAATATATGCAATAAACTAAATTTACTAAATTTATTGATACATACAGCTGTTATGTATCCAAACAAACTGACTTATTAATGCAACAACAAATTTAAGTTAGATTTTTCAACAATACAAATCAACAATTATTGATTGAGGTTATGTGACAATGTGTTTCAAATTATCTAGGTCAACTTATACAATTAAATATTATGTATTTTAGACAATAACTGACCTGACAAACACTACAATACTGTCTACAAGGTGATAAGATACAAGCTCATACCAATCTGAGTTTATACTCAGTAATGCAACAGCGGCTAAATTGCAACTACAGCTCTGCAACCAAAAATTATGTCTGGAATTTGGCTAGAAGGAGCTGGGATTAATTGCAGCAGATTTGTGGAAGCGTGACTCTATTCATCAGCCCTTGTCAGCCACAACAAATCTCAGACACAAATGTACTGTGTTGCACAGTGAGTAAAGTATTGAGTAGGTACATGAAAATTTAACCTTATATCTCCTGGTGATGTTCTTGAAGTGAACCTATAGATTAACTTATAATTTTGGCCAAAATAACAAGAGAATCGAACAGATACCAATCTCCAGTTCAGCGTAGTCCTCGGGCACCAATCAGGAATTCACACACGTGTTTTACAAAGTTCAATGTTCAATATATCACAAACCTTGCCGGAAGTCAAAAGCGGCAATTACGTATTAAGTTAATTACAAGTTGATTCAATTCGCGTTAATTCAAAGGGCGATCAATTTAATATAATATTACAACGGAGACAGCCCAAAACCGGCGTCTTAATTTTTCAAGGCGGCAACGGAAGTGACAGTTCAGTGTGACCATTGTCAGAAATTTTCAATAGACTAAACAAAATGTTACTCAATCGATCTAATCGATATGACTTATAATAAAAACTAATTATATTTCAAACAGTTTTTATTAAAGGAGGAATACTGTCATAAGTCATCCAAAATCGCAAACCAGTCACACCTTTGATCCCACCACTACGTATGGTAGCGCCATCTACCTTCCTATCTATAACTAATCACATCAACGTCAATCGTTCCACGCTTGCTTGTCTAATGCGAGCGATGTTTCCGTCCCTGTCTCCCATTCCCTAGAAAGAGCACGCCTTTCGCGGATTGGTCGCCGCGATCGTCGACGCGAGAGACAGTCTAGAACTTTTGAGTCACTAAATACGTGTCCGCCATACCGTACCGCACCGCGCCGCTTCCGCTATAATTATTACCGCTTATACAAAACCGCTCGCGAGTGAAAGTGATTTGTGTAGGGCGGTGAATCAAGCAGCTTCATCCCGAAAACACCAGGAGGCTGCCACTTGCAAGGAAGGAGGACTGACGTACAAGGTAAGTGCCCCTCATCATTAGAATATCCTATACCCACTCACAATCCTTTTCCTCATCCACTTCCCTTATCCTATCCTAGGCGACTAAAACCCGCCATCCTTTATATACAGTCCATTCCTTCTCCAAGTCGCCTAGAATCTACGGTTTCGGTGTAACGCCGAACCATTTTTTTTATCCATACGAGTCAGATTGATTTACGTTTTTAAACGTTATATCGCTATACCTAGGCAGTTATAGCACCTAGCTATACTCCTAATCTATTCACATAACCGTCACATGGTTGTTTCCGCCCGCATCAGTAGGTAAACTTTTATGTAGCTACCTACTTACTCAATTATTATTTCTGGAACTATCATAGTTGTCTTGTAAATCTCATATTTCGAGCAACTTTTAATTCCACAGCTCTAAAGTGTTGCCTACTTAGCCTTCTTAGGTAAAATAATAGGTACATTAGATATTCTTATTTTGTTTCAGTTTCATTAGCTTATACTTACGTAAGCATGTCACAACAAAAGAAGTCACGCGTGTCGGAAGACAAAGAGATGACAATCTTAGAAGCAAAACGCAATTTTTTATTTCAGCGCATTCAAAACATATACGAGTGTTCAAAAACCGCCTCTATTTCTGACAGTAATAGCGAAGCATTTCTCAGTTATTGTATGACAGTAGATAGTATTCGAACAGATTTTTATAAGTTGTTAGACGATTATAACGCAAGATTACTTTCTATCAATCCTGATGAAAAACCGAACTATCAGGCGTTCACCTCATTCGAAGATCTTTATTGTATTATTAAGCGTATACAATCGCAATTGGAGGGTTAATGTTCAGCAGAGCCCGTTGCCGCGGCCCGCAAGCCGAAATTACCGCCTATCGAGATTATGTCGTTTGACGGAGATTTACGAAATTGGCCGTTATTCTATGCGAGTTTGAAGTCTACAGTGCACGATAATGGTTCTCTGACAGATGCTGACAGGTTGTACTATTTAATAGGTAAACTGTCACCAATGGCCCAGTCCGTAGTTGCAGGTGTCACACCCAGTGCTGAGAATTATCAGGTCATATTTCAGTCACTACTTGATAGATATCAAGACACGCGCGTCCTAGCGTCTACCTACTTTGACCAAGCTTTAAATCTTAAACTGTCCGGTGCCGCATCTGTCTCGAATTTCCAGCTGTTTATAGATAACTTCGTAACCGCGGTTAATTCTCTTAGGAACTTAAAATTAGAAGATCTTTCCGACTTTATGTTGCTTCAACTCGCTTTAAAAAAGTTTGACACTGATACAATTCGTGCTTTCGAGATGACGGAACGCAATAATAAAATACCTACACTAGATATTTTTATTTCGTTCATCAAAGATCAGTGTCAAATATTTCATAATACGCAGTTTGGTTCACCTGGCCCGTCTAACACTAACAGCAACAAACAAAGGTCGAATAAAGCGCGAAATAGTAATAATAACTCGGTCCCTAATCCACAATCTTACGTAACATGCTCGGAATATAATAGTAATAATTCACAGAGGTGTCTGTGCAGTAATATAGTGCACGACCATTTCTACAAGTGTCCCGCCTTTAATAATTTAAATCCAACCGCTCGTTTTAAATGCGTAAAAGATAACAAAGCTTGCATTAACTGCTTAAGCATAAAACAAGTAATTGTTCAAGTAAGACAAAGTGTCGCTCATGCAATCAAAAACATCATTCTCTGCTTCACTTCGATAAAGGTAACCCGTTGTCAAGCCAAGCCGCTAACCTTGACACACTTACGTCGCAGGTGCAGGCTAAGATAACTGCGCCTCAGACGATTCAGAATGAGATATCGTTGTGTACGACATCCATTGCGCGGGCGGCACGCACGCGCGAACGGCCTTCGCGCGCTTGTAGTGATCAGAGCAGTGCTAGGCCGCGATGTATGGCGTCTAAGACTGTTCTGTTAGCGACAGCGCAAGTTATCGTATATGATGTTAATGGGTCACCGCACATGGTACGTTGTCTGCTAGATAGCGCGTCTCAGAGCAATTTCATAACTTCTGATTGTTTCAAACGCCTCGGATTATGGAATAACTTTAAAAATACGAACTCAATAGTCCGAGGGATCGGCGGTTCAGAAAAACATTGCAAGGGTTCCGTAGATATTAAAATACATTCGCGTTTTGATGGAGACATTAATTTTAACATTTCTTCGCTTATCGTGGAGCGTATTACGGACACATTGCCAAACGCTAATATGGACGTATCGCTTCTCACACACCTCGAGTCATTGCCGCTGGCAGACTCGGACTTTGCGAATCCGGCAGACATTGATGTTTTGATCGGAGCCGCAATATTCCCGCACTTGCTACTAACTAAAGTGGTACGTAGTGAGCAAAATAACTTACCGCCCGCTATTGAGACGGTATTTGGGTATGTGATTATGGGTACCGTACCTACATTACATACTTCTCAATACGTTACGTCTTGCTGTTGTTCTGTTCTGTAAGAAAATAATATTGATTCTCTTCTCAAGCGATTTTGGGAGCTTGAAGAGGTTACCGCACCGCCCTCGATGAGCCGTAAAGATCTCGAGTGTGAAGAACATTTCCGCGCTAGCACTGTTCGTGACGACAGTGGCAGATACGTTGTGGCGTTGCCATTCTGTGGTGACCCTTATTCGTTAGGCGACTCGTACGCTGCCGCGCTCAGACGTTTCCATTGTTTGGAACGTAAACTTGATGCATCACTTAAGTTACGCAACGCCTATAATGACGTCATTCGTGACTACATAGATAAAGGTTTTTTGAGTGTAGTTGTAAACAACGAGGGCAACTCTCTGCCCTCATATTATATCCCGCATCACGGCGTAGTTCGCGAAAATAAAACCTCTACTAAACTTCGTGTGGTTTTAGACGCTAGTTGTAAGACTACATCGGGTCAGTCGATTAATGACATTTTGCATGCCGGCCGCAATCTGCAGGGTGATTTATTTAACATCATAATAAAGTTTCGTCTTTTTCAAATCGCTCTGTCAGCTGATTGCCGCCAAATGTTTCTCAATATGGGCGTTCGCGAATCTGACCGTAGATTTCAACGGATCTTTTATCGTTTTGACAGGAAAGACCCTTTATCTGTGTATCAGTTCAATCGTGTTTATTTTGGACTCAAGTCTAGCCCATATCACGCGTTACGAGTTGTTCGCCAGTTGATCGCTGATGAAGGCGATCACTTTCCCGCTGCAGCGGCTGTTGTCACTTCCGCTTTGTACATGGATGACATTGCCTGCAGTTTGATCTTGTCAAATGGACAAGCAACTCTAAGGAGGTTCTCGCACGCATACCAGATTCTCATAAAGCTTCTTCAGACATTGAGTTTGAGAAGTCTGTACCGCATAAGGTTCTCGGTTTACGCTGGGACAAATCCTGCGATAGTTTTCGGTTTGACGTCTCACCACCAGATGATAAGTGCACCAAACGCACTATGCTGTCCACAGTGGCTCGACTATGGGACATAATGGGTTTTGTGGCTCCCACAATTTTGTACTCCAAGCTCTTGATCAAAGAGCATTGGCTATCAAAGTGTGAGTGAGATGAAACACCCCCTGACCATATTGTCGCCGCTTGGCGCCAGTTTTGTATTGAGCTTACCGCGCTCAATCAAATTATTATTCCGCGTCATCTTGGGTTGGTAGATGGATGTACCATCAACTTAATAGGTTTCGCTGACGCCAGCGAGCGTGCTTACGGCGGATTCGGCGGTTCTAACTACTCGGTGCAGTTAGTTTGTGCCAAGTCTAAGGTCTCGCCTGTTAAAACCATTTCAGTTGCGAGACTGGAGTTGTGCGCGGACCTTCTGCTGTCTCAGTTGCTCCGCAAGGTTCTAGACACAGTTTTGCCCAACTACCCCATTAATAAAATTTACGCATTTTCCGACTCCAAAGTAGTGCTCGCTTGGATTCATTCTTCTCCTCATCGCTGGCAGACTTTTGTCGCCAACCGCGTTAGCAAATTGATTGAACTGGTTCCTGCTACTTGTTTCAATCACGTTGCGGGTATTGAGAACCCCGCAGATTGCTTGTCTCGTGGTGTCACTCCACTTAATCTTCTGCATCATCCATTGTGGCATCGTGAACCTTCTTGGATTTCCCATGATCCGTCAGTATGGCCCATGCAACCCTTTGGCCACGGTGCAGAAGACGAAGATGTACCCGAACGGAAGTCTGTCTCTTATCCCGTGATTGCTGAGGTTGCGGAGTCTCCCATCTATGCACTCGCACTACGCATGTCATCGTGGTCTAAGTTACTCCGCGCCATCGTTTATGTCTATAGGTTTCTTAGGCACCTACCTAATGAGACTTTTGTATCAAGTACTGATATCAAATTCGCAGAATGTAAGTTACTACGAGCTGTACAGGCTGTTCATTTTAGTAACGACATTCAAAATTTGAAAGACAATGTACCTTGTTCTCCCGCTATCCTTAGACTCAAGCCATTTCTCGATGAACACGGCGTCATACGCGTTGGGGGTCGTCTGTCGAATTCGGATGAACCTTATAACTACAAACATCTTTGTATTCTGCCGCGACATGATCATGTTGTCGACCTTCTTGTTGATTTTTATCACAAGAAACACCTCCATGCCGGTCCAGAGTTGCTTATGTCCTTACTTAGGCATAAGTATTGAATTTTAGCCGCTCGACGAATAATTCGTCACAGAATACATCAATGTAACGTCTGTTTCAAATTTCGTCCGCGTCCGACTTGGCCCATGGCCGATCTCCCTAGCCAGCGTGTCAACCAGGTTGCTAAAGCGTTTACTCACACTGGTTGTGATTACGCAGGACCACTTCAGTATACGCCAGTGCGTGGTCGAGGTGTTAAAAGCCATAAAGCCTGGTTATGTATTTTTACATGCTTAACGACGCGCGCTACGCATATTGAAGTTGCGACAGATTTAAGCACGGTGTCATTCCTGGCAGCCCTTAAACGATTTCTCTCACGGCGCGGCCCTATACAGTGTTTGTACACGGATAACGGCACTTGTTTTGTGGGCGCAAGCTCTTATTTACGCGACCTTTATAAGTTTCTCAGGGAAGAATATCGTGCTCGTCTTCAGGAAGAACTTTCCACAAATCATATTGACTGGTGCATTCACCGCATTTCGGTGGATGTTGGGAAAGCATGGTCAAAGTAATTAAAACGCATCTCTTCAAGGTCATAGGTCAACAGATCCTCTCTGACGAAGAGCTTTTAACTGTCCTTGCACAAGTCGAGGCACTGATCAACTCGCGTCCGCTCACGGCATTGAGTAGTGACCCTGCAGAACCATCCGCGTTAAGCCCTGCACATTTTCTGAGCACAGTGCCATTATTGTCGTTTCCGGCTCCTGAAGCAGACTCTTCAAGCTTGCTCCAGAGACATACTCTGCTGGATAAACTCGTGCAGTCGTTCTGGCGGCGCTGGCGTGCGGAATATCTACACCAGCTTCAGGCTAGATCCAAGTGGAATAGTACTGCATCCCCTATACAGGAGGGTACGTTGGTCGTCATAATATATGATAATGCTCCGCCGCTTTCATGGCCGTTAGCCATCATAGAGAAATTGCATACTTCCAAGGACGGTACAACCCGCGTTGTTACCGTGAAAACCGCTAAAGGGAGTTACGTGCGCCCTGTTGTACGTCTCTGTCCGCTTCCAACTCAGTGAAATCTAGCCTGAAGTTGGACCTACCTCTTAGTTTAAGTATTTAGTTTGTAGTTTTCGCTGTTATTGCGTTTGTAGTTTTCGCTAAACTAAATTTAGATTAATTTTATCGCTGTCTTAGCCTATTGATGGGTTATGCGGTAGTGCACCCAACATAGCTAAGTTCAATTCTATTTTTTTAAAGGCAACCCTTTAGGGCCGGGGGGATATGGTAGCGCCATCTACCTTCCTATCTATAACTAATCACATAACGTCAATCGTTCCACGCTTGCTTGTCTTATGCGAGCGATGTTTCCGTCCCTGTCTCCCATTCCCTAGAAGGGGCACGCCTTTTGCGGATTGGTCGCCGCGATCGTCGACGCGAGAGACAGTCTAGAACTTTCGAGTCGCTAAATACGTGTCCGCCATACCGTACCGCACCGCGCCGCTTCCGCTATAATTATTACCGCTTATACAAAACCGCTCGTGAGTGAAAGTGATTTGTGTAGGGGAGTGAATCAAGCAGCTTCATTCCGAAAACACCAGGAGGCTGCCATTTGCAAGGAAGGAGGACTGACGTACAAGGTAAGTGCCCCTCATCATTAGAATATCCTATACCCACTCACAATCCTTTTCCACATCCACTTCCCTTATCCAATCCTAGGCGACTAAAACCCGCCATCCTTTATATACAGTCCATTCCTTCTCCAAGTCGTCTAGAACCTACGGTTTCGGTGTAACGCCGAACCAACGTAGGACCAAATTTGGTGCATGTCCGCCTGTTCCTAGAATATGTAGGCTGATTAATGAACATAGCAATGTCATAGATATTCATTGCGGCTCCTTAAATGCTTTTATTGGGAAGATCCTTGAAATTTAAAATGCAAGCAGTTAGGAAGCATTTTGTTTTGTATAATTGTCGATTTCTTTCCCTCTTTGTTTACCAATATTAGTTATGTAAGTTATTTGTAATTCTGCAGATTTAAACTTAAATTGGGTGAATCTAACATGCTCTAATTAGCAAGTGGTGTTTACCTGTAAAGATTGCGCAGTTAGTAATAAGGATATTATTTTTATAAATTATGCATGTATTACTGTATTTACAGCGATAGCCGAGTGCATATACCAACAGACTGTTATGCAGAGGGTATCGGGTTCGAATCCACGGCGCGCACCAATGACTTTTCGGAGTTATGTGCGTATTGAATTGTTAATTATCGCTTGTCCCGTGCCTTGGAGAGCACGTTAAGCCGTCGGTCCCGGTTGTCATGAAGATCTTTGACAGTCGTTACAGGGCGTCAGTACCTTCTAAATAAACTGACACTAGTCTAAACCATGGAATATCGCTATCCCTTTGGGTTGCGGAGGTCAGACAGGCAGCCGCTCTATGGAAAAGCTAATATTCAGCTAAATCCGGTTAGACTAGAAAGCGGACCCCAGATTGAAACTGGGATAACGCTAAGACGATGAAGACGATGATGATGCATGTATTACTGTAACTTTAATTTGCATTCGTCACTATTTTCGAATGCTCAATCTCCTACAACAAAAGAAAATATAACACGAACACATCACTGCCGTAAAGCTCAAACAAAATGCAGGTGAAACAGTGCATACTGTTCGAATGTCATACGCATCGCTTCGTACAGAAACTGTGTTGTTTAAATATAAAAAAGTAAGTCAAACATCCCTTACATGGCCGAACAAACTCGAAAACATTTATTGTATGTAGACTTTTCAGAAACAAGAACCGGGACGAGAAACGCTTCATAATCATACCATGACCGAAGTAAATACTTATAGACTCATGCCTGTTACCCCGAAGATGTAGGCAGAGGTGTAATATTACACCCACATTTCACCATGATTTTTCGGTCCCACGTAATAGGGGGCGAGCCTTTTGCCGTTACCGGGTTGCATCACCAGAATCCGTGCTGCTACTCAGCATTCGGAAAAACTCAGTAACACTTTTCCCGACCCGGGAATCGAACCCGGGACCTCCGATTAGCTACTGCAGATACGCTAGCCACTGGACCATGGAGGCAGTCAAATGCTAAATATATTTAAAATTATTTGAAATTTATATTGCATGAAATGCATAGCTGATTGTATGACACTGTTCAGAAAAACTTTCGTACATTTCTAAAATATTGGCTGAATCCAAAGCTTTCCGTCAATCCGTTATATTGCCATTAGAATGTCATATTTCTATATCAAGAGCTTTTTCTTAAGATTTTTCTCTTTCTTTATTTTTCTAGATTTAGCTAAGTACACGATTCGTTGTATAAAACACAGAGCATGCAACAGTTGTATAAATTTGATTATATTCTTGGTCATATTATTATACGATACATTTACGTGATTGTACGGTCACATAGACTGCTTTATGGGTATAATAAGATGACGGGTTCGTTCCTTAGTCCAGACAAAATCATACGGTAAATTAGTTCTACTTTTGGCAATACACGATGGCGGCAGATGATGATCGTGCGATTAATAATATGATATGGTAATTTATTATTATTTTGCTATCAGTTTTATGTTAATAAATGTAATAAAGGGCAGAAACTATATTTAATTTCTGTGGATGACATAGGCACTTTATATATATATATATATTTTTTTTTATAGACTCACGCCTGCATCTCCGTAGAGCAAGGCAGAGGTGTAACATTACACCCACATTTCGCTATGAATTTTTAGGTCCCACGTAATACGGGGCGAGCCTATTGCCGTTACCGGGCACATCACCAGACTCCGTGCTGCTACTGAGAATTCGGAAAAACTCAGTAACACTTTATATGTAAAAAAAATTAAAACTGTAATTTTCTTACTGCAAAGTGATAAACAACCAGCTGCGAGAAATTGCGGGAGTAGTCACATCATCCAATGATAATGACACAACACAATCACGACCGTTCTTTCAAGAACTACGTGATTTAGAAGAAATAACTGTGTAGATTTACTATATCTATGTTACTTTGGTACTACGTTTACTCTGTTTTAAATTTCCCATCCATTGCATCATCGAAATGAAACCGCATTACAGCAAATATTTAACAACAGGCATTGAAAACAATACAAGTCATTTAAAAACAAAAACAGCTATATAAATATTCGTAGTCACGTTCACCCGTAAGGCTAAAGGCAAACACAATGCTCAGGCCAGCCAGTCGTGTATCGTACAGGTCGGAAAAAATATCAATGGAACAGAAACTTGTTTGTAAAACCGGTGAGCCTTTAAAACACGTGAGTTCATGCAACTGCTCCTATTAAATGTAGGTCGTTTTATATATTTTTATAGCTTAAGCTCGCTGCTTTCGATACTCAGCTACTACTGAAAGCAGAGCTTACATACTGCAGACCCTTTTTCTCTTGAGTGAAAGAGTTTCCAAAACTGCTGTTTTAGTGCTTCTTTATCCCCTATAGAACATAAAGGCCAATGAAATATGCTCAAAAATGTATGGACACTGTATCCGTACCCGGTTTTTCCATGTCAATATTACTTTTTCGGATGCACATTTCAGGTTCGCTCTTGTGTAATAAACTGATAAGATGGATGGTCCTTCGATAAGCATGCTAAAAGTGTAGGGACGTTTTGAGCATTACTCTTCTAGCTTCTTGCGCCTAGTAGATGCAGCTGTGCTTTGTCTGTCAGCCTATAACGGAAAAGTTGATGACGAATTCGTCCTAGAAAATTATATAACTAGAAACTTTAATGTCTGTTATATTTATGCAGCTAGCAACCTAAGTATATTGCCTATTTCTTAAATAATATTAAACAAAAATCTCTAAAAGTTACTTTAGAATTGTTGCTTATTTCACAATTCGGTTACGCCTCGAATCAACTGGCAGTAAGTATTCATGCAATATTAAGAATATTCTTGACCCACTAGGCTGAAAAGTGCAAAATTAAACACTTTCATAACTCATCTATTCTGTTTGCTTCTACATAACAAAGAAGAAAAAGGGTCTTAATAGTTCTTTTACCTTTGAAGGCGTCAAAACGAATTTTCCAAGGTAACTTTTTTCTCTCTCTAAAACGCTTTTTGCTAACTGTGACGTAGATCAAAGAATTCAGTTACACTTGAGGCCGATAAGCGGTATAAATCTAAGCCTGCAAGCACGGGACAAGCGATAATTACGGTTTAAGATATTTATTTGTCAAAACAGAATACAATTCGCTTACAATGAGAAACACTATTTGGTAGGGTAGTAATTTTACAATGGAGTGAGTATGGAACATAACTTAAATCAAGACTAAAAGTAAGTACATTTGAGTTTGTTAGTTGTTTTCTTATAAATATGTTAGTTAAACAATATAGTAAAAATAAAATTATTTTTCACATCATTAAGAGGCCGTTCCCGTTTTTTAAGCCATTTTAGCGGTCAACACGCACGGAGATACGTGATTGTGACTTAGATATATCAACAAATTAAGAAATGAACGATGATACTATTAGATCACTTTGTCTACTATGGTACTATGGGAGTAAAAATAAGTGTTTAATTACCTACAACAGAAAAATCAAGTTTCCGCAAAGCATGCTTTGAAGAAATCATTTTATGAGCATTACGCGATGGTCCATGACATCGAAAATTACGTGAATAATTAACTTTTAAATGCATATACGACATAACAACATCCTGTTCCTTGGTATGATGGGGCCAGAAACTTTGGTTTCATTCAGAAATAAACCAAAAAATGTTACGTAAAATGTCATTAATTTGTCAGTTTACGTCTAAGTAGATTATTTTTTATCACATAAAATACACTAAGAAATAAAAAAAACAAGTAGTTTCTAATAAGATTTGATATAATACCTTGCTAGAAAAAAAAATCAGCTTCTAAATGTGTTTACAAATATTTTAAATTTATTTTTAAACGGAGCTAGAAATCGCTATATAAATCCTGTACGCGTCTACAGAACTTTAGACCGCGCTGAGCGCTCATTGAGGCAAGACGTGTGCCGCTTGCCATTGTCACTGCGTCTGTGTGCGTGCCTTGTAAACACCACTGTAACTATAGCGCGACCAACCCTTCTTGATGTGAGTTATTATTGTTGAATATGTATAATAAAACTAGAGGACGCCAGCAGCTACGCCTGCACTTTTTTTAAATTTACCCGTTTTGGCCGATCCCGTGGGAATTTCGGGAAATCCCTTCTTAATGCACCCCTACGGTCCCCAAGCAAGCCAACCCAAACCAAGAACATACATGCCAAATTCCAGCTTCCTGCGCCCAATAGTTTCGGCTGTAGCGTGTCTGTCAATCAGTCAGTAACGCAAGGATTTTATATATTAAGACTAGAGGACGCCAGCAGCTACGCCTGCATTTTTTTTAAATTTACCCGTTTTGGCCGATCCCGTGGGAATTTCGGGAAATCCCTTCTTAGTGCACCCCTACGGTTCCCAAGGAACATACATGCCAAATTTCAGCTTCCTGCGCCCAATAGTTTCGGCTGTAGCGTGTCTGTCAGTCAGTCAGTAACGCAAGGATTTTATATAATAAGAAGATAATGGTAACGAAATCGATGCTCTTATAAAATAAATACTGCAAGATTCAAAAATACTATATTCACTTAGGTCTTAAGGTGACTCTTTTGAATGTCAGAAATTGTATCTAAATATATACATAACTCAAAGGTGACTGACTGACATAGTGATCTATCAACGCACAGCCCAAACCACTGGAGGGATCTTACTGAAATTTGGCATGGAGGTAGATGTTATGACGTAGGCATCCGCTAAGAAAGGATTTTGATAAATTCTACCCCCAAGGGGATGAAAGTTTGTATGAAACTTTGTCAATTTTAAGCTGATCCAGCTGAGACTTTGCATGCCTATAGCTACCATGATGTAGGCATCTTCTAAGAAAGGATTTTGATAAATTCCACCCCTAAGGGGATAAAATGGGGGCTGAAAGTTTGTATGAAACTTTGTCAATTATAAATCGATCGAGCTAAGACTTTGCATGCATATAGCTACTATGAGGTAGGCATCCCCTAATAAAGGATTTTGATAAATTCCACCCCTAAGGGGATAAAAAAGTTTGTTTACATTTTCTTAGATTTTCGACTGATTGAACTGAAATTTTAAAGATTGGAGCTACTATGATGAAGACGTCCGCTTAAATAAGATTTTGATAAATTCAACCCCCATGGGGATAAACTAAGGGATGACGCAGGATATAAATATATTAGTTTGAACTATCAGTACCTAATGGAACGAATAAATTAAGACGAACGAAATAATTTAAGTTCTAAATGTTGACAATAGATAGCGTTGTGCAGTTAGGTACGTCATTTATGGACGAAGGGGAGAGAGCTAGGCAGACGTTCTCTGACCAGGGGGGCGATTTAGAATAGTTCGATATCTCATTTGACATTCGATTCCGTTAATTGTCATACGGGCTACCTAATTTTTTGTCAAAACTATCGCATTTCCTATCAATTTTATGCATTCAGTATGAAGTAAATTAATAAATAAACCGCATTCAATGAATATTTGTCCACAATAACTCTGATAGGCGGCTAAAAGCCAAGGACAATAATTTGACATATCGTACGATTACTTGTCGTGACATTCTGAATCGGCCTGCAGATTGGAGACATCCTAAAAACAAGACAGGTGAGAAGTACCCTGAACAGAAGAGCATGCATGAGGAATCTGATGGGAGTGAATGAAGCAAGAGGGATATGTCAGGATCGTTGCAAATGGCGTTCCGTAGTCTCTGCCTACCCCTCCGGGAAACAGGCGTGAGTCTATGTATGTATGTCATTTTTTGAATCGCGGTGTTAAGATTTTCCGCGGATTAATGACCCTCTCCAATTATTATTTAACGTTCATCGTCAGGTAGGTTAGTTGTACGCAGTTGGTTGGATGTTGTTTGATAGACATAAAATACGCTAGGAAAACATCTCTCTTATCTGCAGAAATGTTTTAAGATTATACAGGGTGCCACAAGACCCATCACCAAGCCGAAGTCTACTGGTTGTGTACATCATGCCAAGTCATACTAACCAAGAATGATACTTGGGAAACTTATTTATTTTAAGTTTTCATTTTTTAAACCGCAATTAAAAGCGCGCGCATGCTATGCTCGAAATACCTACTTATCTATGTGGTCATAGGGCATCTAAAGAACATATTGGCGGAGTAAATGCATCGATTTTGTACCGAATTAGAAAAATTCCATACTAACTTTGAGCCTCAATATCTCCTGAACCAGTAATTTCCCAGGTATGGTGCTGAAGTGAAAAATTGTTCGTAGTGATTGGTACAACATGGGATGGGATTTCAGTTTTCGTGAAGGGTCTTTTTACAAACTGTATACAACGTTACTTATTTGTATACTTGATGTAAACCTCTTAGGAATACATAGCACAGACTAGGGCTTACAGTTTCGATGCATTTTCGAGTCCCGGGAAAAAAATCAAGAATCAGCCCGGTCTTGAATGTCCCGGGAAAAATGAGACTTTCAAGAAAAGGCAGCATACTCATAGGTTGGGCAAATGCCTATATAATTCAGTATAAACACGTATATTTGTAGTACTAAGTCTTCGGATGTGAATTGCCTGGCCCTGTGTAGCGGTCAAAGTGGCGGATCCAGGGACACCTTATTATGTATTTCCTTCGCTTTCTAGTCTAACCGGATTTGGCTGAATATTAGCTTTTCCACAGATCAGTTGATCTGAGTCGCCTGACTGACCTCTGCAACCAGTAGGGATAGCAATAATATTCCATGGTTTAGACTAGTGTCAGTTTATTTAGAAGGTACTGACCATAGTAAAAAAAGAATAGTAGGTTAGCTAAGGCCACTCGGCGAGTTAATTGTCTACTCTTGCGTTGACGCACGGGTTGTCACTTGTTTACACGGGTTGGCACTTGTTTACACGCGCGCTTTTTCGCTGCTTTTTTAAGTGATCGCGCTGAATACTTCACAATTTAAGCTTGCATATATTTTTTCAAATACCTACTAACTACCTATGCATTATATAACTATCCAAATACCCTTTATAACTAGAAAAATGTAACAAGTTTAATTTACTGTCGTTTAACACATTGTATAATATTAATAACGTTTATTACAAAACTGAATGTACATAAACAATTCGAGCGGGCGAGCAGTGTAGTACCTACATGAATGCGCGTGATCAGACGCGCGGCGCATCCCGTACTAAATCCGCGCTCGCCGCGCTCGTTTATGAGATTGTGTGCATGAAAAGTACGTGCGTACACGGCGCCAGGGATTCACGCATACATTCAAACCGGCGGCGCCCGATTTGTATGAAGCTATCCTACTATTCTTTTTATACTATATACTGACGCCCTGTAACGACTGTCAAAGATCTTCATGATAACCGGGACCGACGGCTTAACGTGCTCTCCGAGGCACGGGACAAGCGATAATTAACAATTCAATACGCACATAACTCCGAAAAGTCATTGGTGCGCGCCGTAGATTCGAACCCGATACCCTCTGCATGGCAGTCTGTTGGTATCTTCACTAGGCTATCGCTGCCTCAAATCTCATTTATATTGTGTATTAATATTTTCAACCGACTTCAAAACGGAGGCGGTTCACAATTTGGTTGTATTATTTTTTCATATTTTTTAATGTTTGTTACCTAACTAATGCATCATTTATGGACCGATTTGGATTTATTTTTATTTCATATGATGGGCTATAATGATATTACTTCCAGATTGGTCCCATAGAAAGTTTTCCGAAATCAGTTCAGTATTTTGGATTTTATAAGAGAATGACTAAAATTAGTATTTATTGTAATCTAAGTAAATGAGATTTTGCATGTTTCTACGACTGTTTGAAGTCGGATGTTTTTTAACAGCAACAATGGAATCTACCTGGAATTATTACATTTAAACATCAAAATACGTTAGCCAAAATATTTCTGTATTACGATCATACATTTTATTGGTCAAAGTATCAATTTGTTTTGTCTCCGTGAGTTTACTGCAAGGTAGATTTTGTTGGGCTACACAGACGCACACATTGACACCTCGATCGCGCTGCCCGCGCGCTTGGCGTAAAATACCTATTAACGCAGTCCGTGAATTTTGGAACGGCCTCTTAACATACAAGTATTTGTTTGTTTATATTCCTAATGTAGGTAGCTCGAAAAAATAAACATACCCGGTATTATGTATGGAGACGCGGTTGCTATCACTATTTCTATTGATGGCATTTATTACTTCTAGTAGATTAAAGTAAGTGTAGTGTAAATTTAGATTAAGTGTATTGTATGTTTTAAATTTTTAATTTGTAATGTAAATATAATACTACAATATATGGTTTTTAGATATGCTAAAATATATGAAATGTTTTTAACAAATAGAATTTCAATTTCTGTTTAAATAGTGGGTAGGATTTTATTTCTTTTAAATCTTTAGGTAGTTTGTTATACATTTTGGCACCTTCATGCATAATATTTTTTATTCCGTAGTTAGTCCTTGGTCTCTTTAAACAGATATCATTGGCGTTTCTTAATAGTCGGGTTCGAACTTGTGATTTTTTTGTGAAAATTATTTGAGAATGTGTGTCTTTCGTCAGGATCTTTCTTATCAATAAGCAAGTGTGATATGTATATAGTTGTGCAAGTGTCATTAATTTGGTTTTCTTATAAACTTTTTCCGTTGGTGTTAGATAGTTTAGATGGAAAAGTAGCTTGATGGCTTTATTTTGTGTTATTTGTAGTTTTTTAAGGTTTGTTTTGGCAGCAGAACCTCATACTTCAATCAGATAAGTCAATTGGGATTTAATAAAGGAATTATAAAAATTGTATACCTAACAGATTCGGGAAAGCATCGGATGTTACCTCGTAGGATGCCCATCAATGAGGATAATTTTGAGCGCAGTTTGTCCAGGTGAGGTTGGCAGGTTAGGTGATTATCTAATATAAGGCCTAGATATTTCTCAGATTCTACTTTAGTTAGATGTTCATTGTTTATGTATAACGGTGGAAAAATTGGTACGTCTTTATTTTTAGCACTGAATATCATGAAATTTGTTTTAGTAACATTGAGGGTTAGTAAGTTATATTGAAACCAAGTGAATATAGTGTTAAGGTCCTCTTGGGCTCGGCTTACAATCAATTGAATCTCATTTCCATAGTAAAAAAGACAAGTATCATCAGCGTATAATGTTACATCAGCAGTCAAGTCCAAATCTTTGATCTTAATTTAAATTGTCTTTCGGGATATATACCACGTATTTTCACGGATGTTCACATCCGTGAACGTGGCGCTTGCAACAGTGCCGAAATATCGGTTACTCCAATCAAAGGTACGTGGTATATACCCCGAAAGACAATTTAAATTAAGTTTAAATGACCACGAAAGTTTAAATTCAAATCTTTGATGTTATTGATGTAGATTAAGAATAATAGGGGCCCGAGAAGAGAACTTTGCGGAGCCCCGTAAGTTATTGGTTTAGGAGTACTTTAAGCCTCACCTATTTTAACTATCTGATATCTATTGGAAAGATATGACTCGATCATTTTATGTGCAGATTTTTTAATGCCAATGTCAAGTAGTTTTTGTAACAGCAATTTATGACTTATAGTGTCAAATGCCTTCTTCAAATCTATAAAGATACCAATAGCTATTTGTTTTTCATCTATTTTACATTTTAAATTTGTAACAATGTCTATACAGGCTGACAGTGTATTAGATTTAGAGCGAAAACCATATTGCTTGTCATAAAGAATGTTGTTATAATTCAAGTGTTTGTTTAGGCGATTCAAAATAACTTTTTAATTTTTTTTTTTGAAATAACAGGTAATACCGAAATTGGGCGATAATTGCCGAGATCTCTCCTATTGCCGGATTTGAAAATTGGGCTCACTTTGGCTATCTTGAGAGGGTCAGGGAAATAAGCAAACTTAAGGCACTCGTTAATAGTGGCCGTTAATCACTCGAGTATCAAATTCTTGGTACATTTCAGGGATTTACACGAGATACCATCAATACCAGTCGTGGTATTTGTATTTAAATTGTCTATTATTTTTAAAAGTATATAATAATAATATAGTGCATTACGTACACGGTGGCAAAGGTATGGGTGGGCAGCTGATGATTTATAAAATATAGTGGACTTTATAAATAATGTAATAAGGTTGCGTTCCTTGACTCTCGCCTTAGAGTCCGGGATCCCTTTTACTCACGAAGCAAAAAAATGATTCTGCGTTACACCGAAACCGTAGGGTTCTAGGCGACTTGGGAAGGATTAATGGAATGGACTGTATTAGGGCGAGTTCTGTGTCACCTAGAAAGGAATAAGGGAAGAGGAGATTGAGTGGGTATAGGATATATCAAGGATGGAGGGCACCTACCTTTTACAACCTTCTTCGTTTCCGTAGGGCAGTCTCCTGGTGGTTTCGTGATGCAGCTGCTTGTTTTCACTTCACTCACGAGCGGGTTTCCCTTGTTGGAAGCGGTAAATCACATACAACGGTGCGGCGCGGTACGAACGAGACGGCGTTCTCAGCGGGAGTAATGTTCTAGACTCTTACTCGCGTCCACGATAGCGTCGACGAATCGGGCGAAGGCAGTGCCTCTTCCAGGGAGAGGGAAAGAGAGGGACGGAAATATGATATCGCTCGCACTAGACAAGCGTGGAACAATTCATGTTGATGCGATTCGTTATAGATAGGAAGGTAGATGGCGCTACGATATCCCCCCGGCCCTAAAGGGTTGCCTTTAAAAAAATAGAATTGAACATAGCTATGTTGGGTGTACTACTGCATAACCCATCAATAGGCTAAGACAGCGATATGACAATAAAATTAATCTAAATTAACTTTAGCGAAAACTACAAACGCAATAATAGCGAAAACTACTAACTAAATACTTAAACTAAGAGGTAGGTCCAACTTCAGGCTAGATCTCACTGAGTTGGAAGCGGACGCGAGTTGATCAGTGCCTCGACTTGTGCAAGGACAGTTAAAGGCTCTTCGTAAGAGAGGATCTGTTGACCTATAACTTTGAAGAGATGCGTTTTAATTACTTTGACCATGCTTGCCCAACATCCACCGCAATTTGGTGATGCTGGTGGAATAAACTTCCAGTCAATATGATCTATGGAGAGTTCTTCCTGAAGACGAGTACGATAACCCGCGACGTGATTGAAACAAGTAGCGGGAACAAGTTCAATCAATTTACTAACGCGGTTGGCGACAAAAGTCTGCCAGCGGTGAGGAGAATAAATCCTAGCGAGCACTACCTTGGAGTCGGAAAATGCGTATATTTATTAATAGAGTGGTGGGGCAAAACTGTGTCTTGAACCTTGCGGAGCAACTGAGACAGCAGAAGGGCCGCGCACAACTCCATTCTCGCAACCGAAATGGTTTTAACAGGCGAGACCTTAGACTTGGCACAAACTAACTGCACCGAGTAGTTAGAACCAATGCGGACTTGCAAATATACGACTCCGCCGTAAGCACGCTCGCTGGCGTCAGCGAAACCTATCAAGTTGACGGTACATCCATCTACCGACCCAAGATGACGCGGAATAGTAATTTGATTGAGCGCGGTAGGCTCAATACAAACTGGCCCAAGTGGCGACAATATGGTCAGGGGGTGTTTCATCCCACTCACACTTTGATAGCCAAAGCTCTTTGATCAAGAGCTTGGCGTACAAAATTGTGGGAGCCACAAACCCATTATGTCCCATAGTCGAGCCACTGTGGACAGCATGGTGCGTTTGGCGCACTTATCATCTGGCGGTGAGACGTCAAACCGAAAACTATCGCAGGATTTGTCCCAGCGTAAACCGAGAACCTTATGCGGTACAGACTTCTCAAACTCAATGTCTGGAGAAGCTTTATGAGAATCTGGTATGCGTGCGAGAACCTCCTTAGAGTTGCTTGTCCATTTGACAAGATCAAACTGGCCTCGCTTGAAAAGCTGAATAAGCTCTTCACAAAGCGAAATTGCTAGCGGAGCGGGTATGACATTACAGGCAATGTCATCTATATACAAAGCGGATGTGTTGTATAGTATAGTGTAGCGTAGCGTAGCTTAGCATAGCATAGCGTAGCATAGCATAGCATGGCGTAGCATAGCATAGCGTAGCTAATTAGTGCTTTATCTTACACACAGTTTTAGCACCCACCTTGATCTCTTGAAGAGCAGAACAACAACAAGACGTAATACAATGAGAAGTATGTAACGTAGGTACGGTACCCATAATCACATACCCAAGTACCGTCTCAATAGCGGGCGGTAAATCATATCGCTCACTACGAACTATGTTAGTTAGTAGCAAGTGCGGAAATATTGAAGCTCCGATCAAAAGATCAATGCCTGCCGGATTCGCAAACTCCGCGTCGGCTAACGGCAATGACTCGAGATGAGTGAGTGATGCTACGTCTACATTAGCGTTCGGTAATGCGTCCGTGATACGCTCCACGATAAGCGAAGAAATGTTAAAATTAATGTCCCTATCAAAACGCGAATGTATTTTAATATCTACGGAACCTTTGCAATGCTTTTCTGATCCGCCTATCCCTTTGACGGTTGAGTTAGTACTTTTAAAGTTATTCCATAATCCGAGGCGTTTGAAGCATTCCGATGTTATTAGATTGGTCTGAGATGCGCTATCTAGCAGACAACGTACCATGTGCGGCGACCCATTAACATCATATACGATAACTTGCGCTGTCGCTAACAGTACCGTCTTAGACGCCGTACTCTGCGTTTTGGCCCTGCGCGGATCATTATAGATGCGCGAGTGCCGTCCTCGCGTGCGCGTCGCCCGCGCAATGGATGTCATACACAACGATATCTCATTATTGCGAGGCGTGGAAGGCGCAGCTACCGTGTTCTGCACTTGCGTGAGTGTGTCAAGGTTAGCGGCTTGACTTGACAATCGGTTATTTTTATCAAAATGTAACAGTGTATGATGTTTTTGTTTACACGTGCGACATCTCGTTCTACTGGAACAATTACTCGTTTTATGTTTTATGCTTAAGCAATTAATGCAAGCTTTGTTATCTTTTACTCTTTTAAAACGAGCAATTGGATTTAAATCATTAAAGGTGGGACACTTATAGTAATGGTCGTGCACTATATTACTGCACAGACACTTCTGTGAATTATTACTATTAGATTCCGAACATGTTACGTAAGATTGTGGATTAGGGACTGAGTTATTATTACTATTTCGCGATTTATTCAACCTTTGTTTGTTGTTGTTAGTGTTAGACGGGCCAGGTGAACCAGACTGCATATTATGAAATATTCGACACTGATCTTTGATGAACGAAATAAAACTATCTAGTGTAGGTATTTTATTATGGCGTTCCGTCATCTCGAATGCGCGAATTGTATCAGTGTCAAACTTTTTTAAAGCGAGTTGAAGCAACATAAAGTCGGAAAGATCTTCTAATTTTAAATTCCTAAGAGAATTAACCGCGGTTACGAAGTTATCAATAAACAGCTGGAAATTCGCGACAGACGCGTTGCCGGACAGTTTGAGATTTAAAGCTTGGTCAAAGTACGTAGACGCTAGGACGCGCGTGTCTTGATATCTGTCAAGTAGTGACTGAAATATGACCTGATAATTCTCAGCACTGGGTGTGACACCTGCAAATACGGACTGGGCCTTCGGTGACAGTTTACCTATTAAATAGTACAACCTGTCAGCATCTGTCAGAGAACCATTATCGTGCACTGTAGACTTAAAACTCGCATAGAATAACGGCCAATTTCGTATATCTCCGTCAAACGACATAATCTCGATTGGCGGTAATCTCGGTTTGCGGGCAACGGGCTCTGCCGAACATTTACCCTCCAATTGCGATTGTATACGCTTAATAATACAATAAAGATCTTTGAATGAGGTATACGCCTGATAGTTCGGTTTTTCATCAGGATTCATAGAAAGTAATCTTGCGTTATAATCGTCTAACAACTTATGAAAATCCGTTCGAATACTATCTACTGTTGTACAATAACTGAGAAATGCTTCGCTATTACTGTCAGACATAGATGCGGTTTTTGATCGTTCATAGATATTTTGAATGCGCTCAAATAAAATATTGCGTTTCGCTTCTAAGATTGTCATCTCTTTGTCTTCCGACACGCGTGACTTCTTTTGTTGTGACATGCTTACGTAAGTATAAGCTAATGAGACCGATACAAAATAAGAATATCTAATGTATCTATTATTTTACCTAAGTAGGCAACACTTTAGAGCTGAGGAAATAAAAGTTGATTGAAATATGAGATTTATAAGACAACTATGATAGTTGCAGAAATAATAATTTAATAAGTAGGTAGCTACATAAAAGTTTACCTACTAATGCGGGCGGAAATAACCATGTGACGGTTATGTGAATATATTAGGAGTATAGCTAGGTGCTATAACTGCCTAGGTATAGCGGTATAACGTATAAAACGTAAATGAATCCGACTCGTATGGATCAAAAAAATGATTCTGCGTTACACCGAAACCGTAGGGTTCTAGGCGACTTGGGAAGGATTAATGGAATGGACTGTATTAGGGCGAGTTCTGTGTCGCCTAGAAAGGAATAAGGGAAGAGGAGATTGAGTGGGTATAGGATATTTCAAGGATGGAGGGCACCTACCTTATACAACCTTCTTCGTTTCCGTAGGGCAGTCTCCTGGTGGTTTCGTGATGCAGCTGCTTGTTTTCACTTCACTCACGAGCGGGTTTCCCTTGGTGGAAGCGGTAAATCACATACAACGGTGCGGCGCGGTACGAACGAGACGGCGTTCTCAGCGGGAGTAATGTTCTAGACTCTTACTCGCGTCCACGATCGCGTCGACGAATCGGGCGAAGGCAGTGCCTCTTCCAGGGAGAGGGAAAGAGAGGGACGGAAATATGATATCGCTCGCACTAGACAAGCGTGGAACGATTCATGTTGATGCGATTCGTTATAGATAGGAAGGTAGATGGCGCTACCAATTTTGCTAATCTCATCTAGCGAGGCAGGGGCAAATTCAGACAGTTCAGTAACTATTAATTTGTTTTTATTGCCGTAAAATTGTTTGTATCCTTCACTGTCATGGTATTTAGGAGGAATTTGATTAGCTAACACGGCGCCAATATTGGCAAAGAAGTAGTTAAAGCAGTTGCATATATCGGATAATTTGGTGAAGCAGCCAGACTGGGTTTCGAGTTTTGTTGGGGCACTGTCTATTTTTGTTTTGTTAATGCTTAAGGAGTTAATTAGTTGCCACATTTTAAGTGGTTTTTTGTTACAATTCTTGAAGGCTTTAGAATAGTATTTACTTTTGGCATCTTGTATTAGTTCTCTGACTTCTTTTCTTGCTGTTTTTAGTTGCATTTCTATAAGTTCCTTCTGCCCGTCCAGCATACGCACCACGAGAAAATTATCTCTACACGTTTACTCGTGTTTATGAAGATTATCTCTATTAACTCGCTGACTCTAACATGGTTACACACACGATTCGACTCGTTATGTCAAATGTAGCTATAATAGTCGTTTTTACTTATCTGTGGCATTTCTCTCGACGAATCCTAACATGACGGCCCAATATTACTCGATCATGACAAATTTTGACAACTAAAATAGTAATAATAGTCGTCATGCTTTCATACGACGAGAACTGCACGAGTAACTAAAATATTTCTTTAAAACCACAAAGAAAATGGCAGTCCCTTATTATAATTATTTAATAACCTTATATGAAGAGCGCCACGCGAGAAAAGTTCAAAGAAGCGAATTAGGGATCTCTGTGACCCTTTTACGTTGAACGACAGAGAATTCCAGTTGCTTTGGCGTATATCAAAACCAATGGCTCTGTTTCTCATAGAAAGGCTTGCCACGGATCTCGAGCCTCATTCAGATGGCCTGCCTGTCTATTTAAAGATAAGTGAATATCATTATTATCGAAGCTGCGCATGGGACCTTATTCTTATTCAACACAGTAGGTAACAATTGTTAATACTTTGTAGGTATTGACATCAGTTTCGAATTAAAATTAGCAACTTTTGAAGTAGGTAAACAATACATACAAATTACAAATGTCAAATAGTACATGATATGATAAACTATAGAGGTGGATACAAGTCTGAGCCATTTGAGCACAAATTGAATGAACTAAACCGGTGTGGTTACATTAATAAATGCCGTAATTGACATTCTATGTTTCAAAGGGCAACATCGGTTACTCGTGCAACGAGAGCGAATTCTTCGACGTGAAGCTTGTCTATCGTGGCGCGCATGTTAAAGAAAACGAGATATTAACCGATAACGACAATATTTCTTCATTCACGCGTGTGATATCTCGTGGTGCGTATCCTAGGCGGGCTGGTCTTCTTTTCCGTTAATTTTTATTAGGTTTCGGGCACTTAGTATTTGGTTTCTTCTGTTTATGGAATCGATGATGTGTTGATTGATCCAATCTGATTTAGGTGGATTTTGTACTTTTACTTTGGAGATCCTGCTTTGCTGTAGAGATTCAGTTAGTTTTATTTCAAGTTGTTCGTATGTTAGGTCATAATCTCGGGTAGGGCTGTGTTCAATCGTCTTCTGTAGTTTGTTGTAGTCAATAGCGTTGTAAGTAATCTTTTTCCTTTTTTCTGGTTTGTGTTTGTGAATTTCTAGGTATAGGTGTTTATGATCAGACATAGCTGAATTAACAATGGCGAGATGAATTTTGTTAGTCTTGAGGTTGGTGCTGACATGGTCAAGGATTGTTTTGGTGTTTGGGGTTCCTCTTGTACAAAAGGTAGGCATTATTTTGTTTAATATGTTGAAACCATTTTCTTTTAATATTATTTTATTGTTTTTGATTGCTTGACTGTTTTTCAGTAGATTATAGTTGAAGTCTCCAAATACAACAGATGGTTTTCGTCGTTGTAGCTGCTGTGCAAAGACTTCGAAAAAATGTTCGTTATTAGTTCTCTCTGGTTAATAGATTACGCCAATATCAAGGGAAAATTTGTTTAAATGGATCCATAGAAAATGGTTGCCATCTTCGTATAAGTCCTCGATGATATTGTGCTGGAGACTTGTATGTACATAGATTAATACGCCTCCTCCTCTTCCAGTACTTCGGTAATTGTAGTAGTGAATATAATTCGCTAGTGTTAAGCTCTTGGCTTCAGCGTCATTTTTTATCCATGTTTCCGTTAGTATCACTAGGTGTAGGGTGCCAGCAATAGATTTAATTATGCATCTTAATACATCAAGTTTTCCTGGGCAAACTAAACTACGTACATTAGCATACAAAAATTTTAAGGATTTAATGTCATTGGTAACATTTGCATGGGTGTTGGAAAGTTGATAGGTGATATAGTTTGGAGACGCTTCTTTGTCATTAGGCTCAGTAATTATTAGTTTTTTGGAGTGGTTTTGATGATTTTGGGAATACCTTTTATGTATTTTATAGCAATATTTTCTTCGCCTTCCTCTCTTCTTTTATTTAATTCGGCACTTAGTTGACTCATTTCTTCTTTCTGAAGCGGTGTTTGATCAGAGTAAAGTTTAACGTTTTCTGTTTCTTTGAGTATGCCATTTTTACTTCGAATATTAATTTAGCTGTGTCTGCATTATTAAAATTTCAAAACGCACATAACTCCGAAGAGTCATAGATGCGTGCCGTGGATTCGAACCTGATACCCTCTGCATGGCAGTCTGTTGGTATCTCCACTAGGCTATCGCTGCCTCGCTCTGATATTTGACTATTAGTGTGTATTTCAACATAAGTTTATATTCTCAAGGAACTACCCTATGTCAACGGCTCAATATCGGTCTATATGGAGAACCTTGCAGGAGGCCTATATCCAGCAGTGGAGATCTCTAGGCTGACATGACGACTACTCTGTTCTGTACGATAGCGTAGAGGAGAGACTATCAGACTTCTACACCGAGCGTCACAAGTTCAAATCCACAAGTTTTCCGTAATGTTTTCGAAGGACATGTAAAGTCTGCCAATTCTTACTGGGCCAGCGTGGTGGACTATGGCCTAACCCTTCTCTTGGAGAGAAATTACCTACACTGACCTCATCATCATCATCAGCCCTGTATATATACTGTCCCACTGCTGGGCACGTGCCTCTTTTCACTATGAGAAGGGCAAGGCACAGTTCACCACGCTGGCCTAGTGTGGGTTGGCAGACTTAACATGTCTTTCGAGAACATTATGGAGAACTCTCAGACATGCAGGCTTCCTCACGATGTTTTCTATCATCGTTTAGCTAGCGATCATTAACAATTTAATACGCAAATAACTCCGAAAAGTCATTGGTGCGCGCCGTGGATTCGAACCTGGACCCTCTGCGTAGCAGTCTGTCGGTCTCTCCACTAGGCTATCGCTGCCTGACCTACAGTAGAACAATTTAAATGCGCGGCTGATATAATTATACATTTTACCAGTAGCTTCAATTGTAGGTGGAAAGTATAGTATGTTCTTGCCTGTGCTCCTGAAAATAAGTAGGTTTAAAAATTTTAATCACATCAATTTTACATGCAAACTTAATTAATTAGATTTAAATGCTTATTATGATACAAACATAAGTACATGAAAAATACATGGACAAAGGTCCAAATACAAAAATGCTTACCAACACGCCATGTGTTACCAAAATCAACATTAAACCCTGAGAAAGCTAATAATCATAACAAAAAATTGCGTTCTTAACTAAGGTTACAACCGTACCTCACGATTGACATTGACTTTGAACCTTGTCAAGGTTCAAAGTCAATGTCAATCCTGTCATAAAATAAAATATAACTGACACATTATTCTGGCCTTGAATGTAATCTCAGTTCTTTGCCGAAGAATACTTTGATGTCGTTTGTATATTGCGGGAGCGAACGTGGTTTATGTACGACTAGTTATATATCACATTCCCATCTGTTTCAATATTAGCGGGCCTTTTCATGATGTACGAGATTTCTGGGGAGTATTTGGATTGATTAGACTGCGAGAGAAACAAAAGAGTTTTCACAGTAACAACGCAGATAGGCCTAATGTAAAGCTCGTTGCCACGGCATTTTAAAAAAGGGAAGACATTTTTCGATGAAGTATTTCTGTCATGGTTGATACTTGATAGCACGGGCTGTTTCCGCAACTCCACGTCTTGTTGTGTATTTTGCATGCGAGTGGGAATGGTGAAAGCTGGTTCTGTCATGGTTGCCCGATGGAACTTCCCTTCGGAAATCCATGACATTTGTCCATCCATGTCGTTTTCTTGCCATTCCAATAACGATACATGTACTATTGTACAAAACCATCATCATCATCATTATGTCCTTAGCGTGATCCCAGTTGCATCCAAGACCGCTAACTAGTCTATCGATTTGAAAAAAAAAACTGACTTAAGAATCTTAGCTGATACATGTACAAGGATACGAAGTTTGGCAGAATGGTAAAGGTTTTCTAATTTCAAATTATTTTCTTTAGTTCTAACAGTGATAAAGAATGTCTTCTTGGGTTTACGCGTATGTTACACATTGAAATTAAACTACAGTTAACTATTTTAACGCGATATATTATTGTATTGACTGAGATAACATTTAAACCGAATGATCTAGAAACTACATTATTTATGATATTCGCCCCCAGAAATATAATTATGAACTCGATAAAAAATAGCTTTGTAAAAAGTCAACATTCTCTCTCATAAATTGATCGGTATCGCAATTTGGCTTGCAGTTCGTAATAGGTCGGCAAAATTATAGCAACGCTTGCACAGGTCGCCACTTGGATGGGTGACCGCGTGTGGTATTTTAATCAGAGCAGTTTTAATTGACCCAGACATTTCAAAAGTAGCACAGTAATCGATGTGTTTCTCTTTCTTGTTCCATTTTTTGTTCCAAAGTGTCCCCTTTTATAATAGGGCTGGTAATAGAAAAAGTTTTTGTTGCGATCTCTTGGCTTGATTTATGAAAAATTTGCTTAAAGAAACGGTGATCTCGAGGGACGCTTCAAATATTAAAGATTTTTTTGAGCAATTAATTTCATTATTCAAGTATTAGACTAATATCAAATATGCTCATAAAATAAATATTGTACCGGTGATTACAATAAGACATTTTTATAAACGTATTTATTGTCTCATTGATCAGAGAAAATTATAATGTGCTAACTAAGTAAATACCTATAACTGAGTACATTTCTTTGCAAACCAATAACTTAGGACCTTCATTTATGCGTATCAATGCGCCGAATGCTTTACTGGTAATACGTAAGCGTACAGACATAGCTCGCAGGCGTGAATGGAAAGATCTATGCAGATTAGTCCGCTAATCTGGACTGAGAAGACTGGGGTCTCTGCGTCAACATTGCTGTATTGTAATCTGACCAGAATTTTAGCTTTTTGACCAAAGAATTGACCAGCCTGCTTAGTTAACCAGCAAAACATGACGAATTGTTGGCAATTTGTAATTAAATAAATTTAAAAAAACATCTGAATGTCTTCCCTAACAGCAAACTGTATCTCAAGTAATGTTACTTCAAAACATACTCACATATATTATTTATTTATTATTTTTATTTATAACTTCATACACAAAACATGTATAGGCGGACTTAATGCCTGAGGCATTCTCTGCCAGTCTACCTTGGGGTGATGCAGAGATAGAACAAGGTAGGTGCAAATTGAAGTAAAAGGAAACATGACAATCCTAATAAATACTTAAAAATTAAAAACATAAATGTCCATACATAAATACTACTTAATATAAAGACAAATAATTATACTAAATACATAGAATATACATATTATAAGTACATAAATATATAATATAATAAATACGTATACATAATAAATATAAATACATAAGTATATTATATATTAAATATATTTAAATAAATTACCTCTGAGATGATCCTGCCAGTTGGTTCAGTAAGAACTGCCGTACTTTTATTTTAAAAGTGAAGCGACTGGTGGCCATCCTGATTTCCAGAGGAAGAGCATTCCACAGAAGGATAGATTGGATAGGAAAAGATGCATGAAGCAAATCGGAGCTGTGTGAAGGGCAGAGAAGGAGTCGATTATTAGAGGAGCGTAGGGTTTTATCGTGAATAGAAAATAGGTATTGGAAGTAAGGGGTTAGATAGGTTGGAGGGTTGGGAGACATGAGGATGGAATAAAGGGTAGTGAGAGCACGCAAGCTTCGGCGTTGACGAAAAGGTAACCAGTTCTAATGGGAGCGATAAGTAGACACGTGATCATACTTACGAAGATTAAAAATAAATCGAATGCAGTTATTGAGAAGACGGTCAAGTTTATTGAGGAGGTCTGCATTCAGGTCGAAATAACACACATCACCATAGTCGATAACAGGGAAAATTAAAGTATGCACCAGCATTGTCTAAGTCTTGGAAGGTAGAAAGTTTTTTAGGCGATAGAGAGCACGTAGGGTACCGGTAACTTTTTGGGTAATGTTCGACACCTGTGCACGCCAGTTGAAAGTGGAGTCGATATGTAAGCCTAGGTCTTTGACAGTTACAGAGTATTCAATAATTGAACCATTATACGTTACTGGCGGCAGTGTACTTGTATCAACTTTGTTCAGGATTCTTTGACTACCTACAATAATTGCCTGACATTTAGACGGGTTAACAGTAAGACCAAAAGAATTAGACCAGTTATATAAATAATCTAAGTCTCTGTTAATGCTCTCAATAGCATAAGGTAAATCTTCTACACTGGCTTGAGCATAAAGCTGCAAGTCATCGGCATACAAATGATAAGCGCATTGAAGATTCTGTGTTAGAAGATTGATAAATATTGAAAATAACAAAGGAGAGAGAATACCGCCTTGTGGCACGCCAGAATCGATTTGACACCAACTTGATGAAGATTCGTCAACGTGTACAGACTGCTGGCGTCCACGTAGATAAGACGAGAACCATTCCAGTGCCTCAGACGAGACCATAAGGTGGGAAAGGATAGCTGGAAGGATGTCGTGACTGACGGTATTAAAGGCATTAGAGAAGTCCACCAAAGCCAACACAGTGACTTTGGTTTGCTCCATGCCCGTCCTAATATCGCCAGTCACTTTTAGGAGCGCGGAAACAGTGCTGTGGCCAGGCCTGAAACCAGATTGAAACACACTTAGAAGGTTATTTGAAAAGATATGGCGAGATAGCTGTTTCTGGACACTGGCCTCCAGCACTTTAGACAGGAAAGGTAGGATGGAAATGGGGCGGAAGTCACTGGACCGGGAAGGATTTTGGATCTTAGGCAAAGGTGTGACAAAGGCTTTGAGCCATAAGTCAGGGAAGGTACCGGCTTCCATGGAAAAATTAACAATGTGGGTAATTGCTGGTAGAAGGTGTTCTAGAATGGTGATAATCATGCGGCGACTGATATGATCACAGCCCACTGCATTGGATTTGATGGAGAGGATAATCCTTTTAATCTCGTCCGGTGCCACGGGAGAAAACCTAAAAAACTCAATGTCGGGACAGGGCAAATTAGCCAGGTAGTCGAGCGTGACCCATTTGGTTTGATGATCTAGCGTTGTAGTGGTGGAGAAATGTCGATTAATATCATCCAAACCAATTGTGCCCAGGAATTCGACACGTCGCTTTTTGCCAATGCCTAGCGTCCCAAGGAACTTCCAGACGTTGGCGGGGGAAGAGCAGGTAATGTTATCAAGAATATGTCGGCGTTTAGCATTGCGTATCATTTGGTTGCAGCGATTCCTTGCAGCCTTATAGAATGCCCAGTTGTCATCACATCTGTCCTTGCGAAATTTACGAAAAGCCCGGTCCCTACGTCTCATCGCCATTCGAACCCCTCTCGTGAGCCACGGTGCTGGAGGACGCTTTAATTTAACACGCCTAACAGGGGCATGAACGTCGTATATACATCGAACAAACCTGACATTGCTTTATTTATACTTGATTACAATGACTTTTTGCATATCATATTTTTATATTTTGCGTATTTCATTTATATAATTTTAGTTCTAAAGATTAATAACTGCATTTTCTTTTATACATACTATATTTATATTCAACATCACATCTATCTATATGACATTTTGTAAAGTTATTTCTTTCTGTTCTATCTATGACCTAACTGTATTAAATTTATTATTACACCATTTATTATTAAAAATAAAGGGTGCATAGGGTTCCCACCAAGAACTTAGGGTCCCAGGCCAACCTCACCTGCAAGTGGTGCACCTGCCGATCAACGGACGAGGCTCTGGCAAACAAAATATCCCGATAAGCGGCAATAGGCTCGCCACCTATTACGTGGGATCAAAACACTGGCGAAAAGTGGGCGTTTAATATGCCTCTGCCTACCAAACTGGGGAAACAGGCGTGAGTCTATGTATGTATGTATGTATTATTACAACTTACCTAGTATACTATACTATCATTAATTTAATATGTGACATCTTTTTAATGAATCTACTTGGACTTTTTTAATATTTATTATTCATGTAACTTCGACTGCATTTTATTTTTCCCTATAATTATATTTGAGTATGCCTAGCCACCAAGGCTGCAGCTGAAAATCAACATTGCAATTCCCCATTGTAACATAAGCTGAGCTGAGGCCTATAAGACACAATACTGTACCGAACTTAGCGATATACATCTATAAATATACATCTGTGTTTCATTTGCGTTTGTTTGTTTTTTTTTATATATTGTGTGTTAGAATCTATTATTTTCATAAGTGAAGCACAATGTAGCATTAATATTATTTTTCTTAAATGTACTAGAACTATGACTATGACTTTTTTGTGATCTAATAAACAATTAATTTCATTTCATTTTCAAAAATCTTTCTTTAGAACGTCTCCAATTTAGTGACATTTAACATTTACACAATGTAACCAATAAATCCATATTTCTCACAGGAAAAAGGAATTACAAATTTCATTTTCTCTTTTATTTTTGTGCGGTTACTGAAGAACGAGATTTTATCCGGATCGGAATAAAGTGTTACGGCAGTGAACTGTTAACAGTGTTGTCCGTTTTATTCTAGATAACCGCACAAACTGTGATGTATTTTTGAGCTGTCGCCTACAGCGTTTAGCTAAAACGTACCGGTACAAAAAATTTTTCGTTAGTAGGTGTTCGAGCTGCTACGGCTCTTCTGTAGATTTAGTACTTTAATGTATAGTTGGTGCCACGAGAAGATAGACTTTTTGTAAACAAACATTCAGGGCTTCACAACCTTTTTTCAAACAGTTGTGTTTTAGATTTTATACTTTTTGAACAGTCTTTTTTTTCAATGCGTAATTATGCCCCTATGTTTTTAAATATATATTGTTAAATTTTACCGAAATAAAAATATTTGATTTTGAGTTTGAATGGTCGAATGTTAATAAATTTGCCAATTTTTTGTCTTTTATTTACACGTAATTTATTCTCTAAATTAAGGAAAAATAGAGTACCATTTATGCTAATGATAGAGTACATACATGTTACTCTACTATTGACATGATTTTTTTTTAATCATGTCAATAAATCATTTACTCAAAGCAGCCTACCTATCCTAAAACATTAAATGATGAACTAGCTAGTACCTTGCATAAAAATTTCTAGGCTTGGAGATTTTACGTTGTCTGTGAATGAAATCGTCAGAATGAACTTAAACAAAATCCATTAAAAGTTACGGTAGTCTGAAAACGCAATTTCTTTTTAGGTAAGAAGGTATAAATAATTTTCTGCGCGACTAATAGTTTGCCATCTGCTATTCTGCACCCGCTTTTTTTATATGCCACCAGCAGGAAGAGCGTTGCGATGCTATAAACTTGTATTTAACTTTACATTTACCCCTTATTGATAAGTAAAAAAAATATTTTGTCCTCTGATAAATGCATGTTAAGCCCAAGAATGTAACATTTCAATGAAGTAACGCCAAATGTTGACATTCTAGGCGTCAGTACCTCAAAACATTAGAAGATCCTGTTGACAGCGCATAATATCGATAAAAATCCGATCCATTGACATATTGGTTTCCAATGACACTTATCTATGTACCGTTGTACTCATTGGATGTGACATTATTTGTTTTTGACAGAACTATCGCTAAGTCACTTAGTAGAAATTCTTTGTTTACAAAGTCTATGTTCTCGTGGCACGGACTACAGCTCTTTTACATTTTGCTATTAAATTGTGTCAGGCGCTTTGCCTATGTTATGAGAAAAATGCAAATCATATATCACTCGCCATTAAACCCTTATACCGAACAGTCTATATTTTAATTACTCACCCTGAAGTTCTAAGACCTCAAGAAAAGTCTAAATTATACCTACAGTCAAAACCTACAGTCCACTACATAATGGTCCTCTAGATCCAGATAATATAAATTACGACGATTATATTGGAAAATCAGAACTTCAAGAAGTTACCTGCCATTTCCTAGGGAGTGTGAAGAGGAGTTAAAGACATTTATTAAGGAGTAAGGAGTTGCAGGAGTGAAGAAATAAAAGTAGAATAAATCGTAAAACTATATTTATTAACCCAGCACTCTTAGGTAACCATAAAATCAGGTAAAATCTTAGATTTATTCATAGGTGACATTCTACAAGGTCAGTAACGAACATTTTTATATTTGCATATGTTTTAATCTACAATTTATTTTATATAAGTGTTAATTAGTACATTTAATTGGCTTTTGTGTACAAATCAGGATAATCATCAATCAATCAATAATCATACAGCACAGTGACAAAATTGTTGCATTAGTTAAATAGGCGCCTAAAGTGTATTACAATACAGTATTTCTTTAAAATAACAATTAATTCGTACAAACAATTCCTTGTAGATTCTTATAATTTAAATTCATTTTAATTTACTACCTTTACATTTTTTTTTTAATAACTTAGTAGGTACATAACAAGATTGTTAATTTTCAAATTGTTTAATCGAGTCAATCATCAATAATTTTATATCAATTTATCAGTATATTAAGCTATATAAACCTTTATTTACAGTATTGTTACAAATTAGTATCATTACTAGTTTATTAAAACCATCAATTGTAAAATTCCAGGTCGACGACACACCCACTTTCCAAAATGACCGACATCAAAAATCTTAAAAAGAAGCGTAGCAGTTACAAGGGCAGACTGACCGTCTTTGGAAACTATTTAGAAAACCTAGGTTTATCTAAATTAACCGCTTGTCAGGTAATGGAGCTACAGTTGCGTGTTGAAAGGTTGGAATCATTGTATGACGATTTTAGTGAGATTCAACTGCAGTTAGAATGCTTAGCAGATAACATCGATAATGAAATCACTGAACGTACAACAATTGAGTCTAATTATTATTCACTATTAGCACAGGCAAAGAATATGCTAAATATTGTTTCCAAGTCCGAACAAGATGATTCTAAATCAGTTAACAGTTCCAAACGTCAGTTAGTCAAATTACCCACTATTAAGTTACCTAAATTTACAGGATCATACGATAACTGGCTTGAGTTTCGTGATACTTACACCAGTCTCATTCACAGCAATGACGATATTGATGAAATTAATAAATTTCACTACCTAAGGTCATCACTGGAAGGGGCGGCTGCGGTTGTGATACAGTCTATAGAATTTTCATCTCAGAACTACACTATGGCCTGGGAACTCCTGTGTGCGAGGTTCGACAACAAGCGTTTATTATTACAAAATCATATTTCCTCATTATTTAATATCGAATCTGTCACTAAGGAATCTTCTACAGCACTAAAACAATTAATTGATCAGGTTAATAAAAACATTAGAGCTTTGTGTACATTAGGCGAACCCGTTCAAAGTTGGGACACATTATTAATTTATATTATTAGCCGTAAGCTAGATACAAAAACATTCCGAGAATGGGAGGAATTCAAAGGGCTTATTGATAAAAACCAATCTGTCACATTTGATAAGTTTATCGAATTCCTAAGGAACCGTGCCGACTTATTAGAAACGTTAGAAGTTTCCCGCTTTTCACACACAAGGAAAGATAACACACATAGTAAGAACGTTTCAAACTTAAAAGCTTTGATTTCTACAACGAATGAGTCTAATTCAAGCGCACAATGTCCTAAGTGTAACGGTAATCATAACCTTAATGTTTGTCCACAGTTTTTAGCATTAAGTGTAGCTGAGCGATTGGCACTATTACCGAAATACAGAGTGTGTTAGAATTGTTTCCGACGTGGTCACTATCCTAAGCAATGCAAGAGAGCAGGGTGTAAAATCTGCACTCGCAAACACCACACTCTTATTCATAATGTGGATGTGGATAGCTTACAAAAACGCGGCGTAAACAATACGATCGGTGCGAGTGCGACCGACACGAACGCGAGCGAAGATGATTGTGCAATCGTAACTATTACCAGTCCCGTAACACTATCGGCTCGTGTCCCTGCGCATAATAATATACCATGTACGACTGGCTCGGGCGACGTTTTATTATGCACTGCATTAGTGAAATGCAGAGACATAAACAATGTCGAACACATCGCCCGCGCTCTTCTTGATTCGGGGAGTTCATCTTGTCTTATTACAGAAAGGCTATTTAATCCGTTCAATTTACCTTACCATAAGATTAATAAATCTATACATGGAATTAATAATTCGTCGTCCCTCATAAGTAAAATGTGTAGTTTACGTATCGAATCTTTGTGTGAGGATTATTTTAATGACTTAGTTTGTTTTGTATTGCCTACAATAACTAATAATGTGCCATGTAGGCAGGTACAACTAGATGTACCGACGAATATTCGTTTAGCTGATCCTTATTTCCACAAACCGGCTTCCATTGATTTAATTATTGGAGTTGATGTATTTTGGAACTTGTTAGGGACCGGTAGAATTATTTTAGGGGACAAGAAATCTATACTGTGTGAAACCAAGCTTGGTTGGATTGTCAGTGGCCCAATTAACGGCGGCTTTAATAATAATTGTATAAATACACAATCGTCACCTATGCATTGTAACTTTAACCAACATAGTTCCACACAGTCAAATAACTTAGAAGACACCCAAAACCAACTAACGCGTTTTAGGCCACTCAAACGAGAGTGCCATAAGTCATCTAGTTATTCGTTTAATAATAAACAGTGTGAAGAAAAATTTGTAAATAATACATCACGACTAGCTGATGGTCGTTTATGCGTTAAGATTCCTCTAAAGGAATCATTTGTCAATTTAGGTGATTCATTCACTTGTCATAAACGTTGTTTCCATAAACGAAGAAACAAGAAACACGTTTATGGTCACCATGATCAGTCTTGTACCAATTTTTACAAGAAGTGCGATACGCTAAATAGAAGTTTAGATTTTTGTAAACCACTACGAACGATACTTTCCAACAAATAGAAAATACAAAACGTTTAAAGCTTGCAGCTATCGCACGCATCTTTGATCACTATTTTAGTTTCTTATCACTAGTTATTTAAATACCTAATATTATCTTAATATATAAAATCCTTGCGTTTCTGACTGACTGATAGACACGCTACAGCCGAAACTATTGGGCGCAGGAAGCTGAAATTTGGCATGTATGTTCCTTGAGGACCGTTGGGGTGCACTAAGAAGGGATTTCCCGAAATTCCCACGGGATCGGCCAAAACGGGTAAATTTAAAAAAAATGCAGGCGTAGCTGCTGGCGTCCTCTAGTATAATATAATTTTCAATTGATTATCACTCATATTGTAAATTGGGACGATCAAATGACTACTAATTTAATGTCAGATCAATAAGTGCATTGTATACTTTACCAGTTAATTAAAACATAAGTATTCCTCTCCTCTTTGTGGTTATTATAAGATTTATAAGCATAATCAATTACCTGCGCGTATGTACTGTCGCCTCAGAGCGAGCCTACGGTTCTTGCATTATATACGCAGTATTGATAACCGAGGCAACTTAAACGTACATTTGTTACCAGCTAACAACATTTATATGCAAACGTGTAGCTGAATTCATGAGTTCATATGCGGCACGTATCGACCAATGGCAATCCTGTCGACTTGATTTCGCGAAGAGTAGACACTTGCCTAATCGTTGAAGCCTTGGATTTGTAGTGGTTTGGCCCATATTTTTGCACCAGGACGCAGGTACATGGCCTTACGTATTAAGCAGCTCTCAGATGATATTGCCTGAAATAAAAACTAACATAACTCTTCATACTGTGAATCACATCATCACTTTATTTTAGATAGCAGATCAATCGATTTCAAGCGATATTCTACATTTTAAGATTAGGTACAACATACCGTTTGCAATTTGTTTCGTCTTATTGAACAATGTCGACAGCAAACAGTAGGCGTTGATCACTTTTATGATACAGAATTGCAATCAACTTCAAACTTCATCATTGTATAGCCACAAAGGGAATCTTTCCCCGAGCATCAATTATTGCTATATTAATAAGAAATTACTTTTAAAAAATATATTTTTAGAGTTAAGATTTTTTTGAAATCATGATAACATTATGCGGGTAGGATGTAGACTGCATCATTTAGAATACAGTTTTGAGAAAACGTATCTAATGATATAGTAAAATCCACTCATCACTTTATTAAGCTTTTATTTCGTCAAGGTCGTGGATGTAGACTGGTGAAAGTCTACATCGTTACTTTTGTTTGATTCACGACCAAAGCCATTCATTTAACACTAGTGGGTCATTTGACTAGCGCAAATAATTTGCAGGCATTATATAAATTTATATCTAGGTGAGGCAAGCCTCATAATCATATTATTATTTATTCTAATAATGGAACCGCATTAGTTGGTGTCTACAATTAATTATCAGCCACTTTAACACGTAATTGCGGCTCCATCACCGAAAGGGTGGCTCGTATCGGCATAGAATTTTCATTTATCCTTTTATGCTCCTCATTTTGGTTGTCTTTGGGAAGTCGGTGTTACGTCGACCTAACCTATTAGTCATGAGTGTTGGGCAATTGTTATTTAACTTACCTACTAGACTTAACTGAATTCGACGGTCGTTCGAATTGAAGGGCTATTAAATTCTTGGGCACTGACTCATTTGTCTTCAAACCCAGAGGACTTGCTTCCCGTACTCCAGGTCACTTGCCATCAGGAAGACCTGTCACATCACTTCCTGTTAAGGACGTTCGCGACTGTTCCTCCATGATGCTGACTGGACACACGCATTCAATAGATGGGCCAATGTTCTTGGACCAGTGGGACGGACTACTCGTCACAATAAAACCCTGAGCTCAACACCCTCGTCATAATCAGGGATGACAACCTGCCGCAGCTGAAATGGAGATTGAGTGGAATCATGGCTCTTCACCCCGGCACGGATGGAGTTGTCCGGGTGGCTGATATCTGGACCTCCGGTGGTGCGATGTGAAGGAAGTTTTGCAAGATATGTCCACTATTGGAAGATAATTCCTGTTGAAGGCAAGCCTTCAACGGCCGGGGGCATGTTCGAGCTGCTACGGCTCTTCTGTAGATTTACTACTTTAATGTAGCTCTTTTACATTTTGCTATTAAATTGTGTCAGGCGCTTTGCCTATGTTATGTGAAAAATGCAAATCATATATCACTCGCCATTAAACCCTTATACCGAACAGTCTATATTTTAATTACTCACCCTGAAGTTCTAAGACCTCAAGAAAAGTCGAAATTATACCAGCAAAACCTACAGTCCACTACAGTAGGCTTTATATTATGGATAGATAGTAAAGATAATTCTTTTGATGTTCTGATTCAAATATATTTGTTGAATGATAACTTTGTATTGCCTTTCATTTTATCAGAGCATTTCAGGAAAATTGTGAGCCAATTTTGACACAACTAAAAAATAAAACGTTTGTTTGATGTCACCTGACAAAATTTCGTTAACGGAAATGTTAAGTAAGAAATGAATTAATCACAATCTTTATTAATTTATGACCTGACAATGCAGATGCTGATTGAATATCTATGACATCAAACTGATGAGATATAAAGAATCACCATCAGGCTGTTCTAATCCTCTGCTGTATATCCTGAATGGCACGTCATTCGGTTCGCTTTTAAGTTTTCTGTATCCGTTTGAGAACAACGTCATCCCCGTAGCTGGGAGACATCATGCATTTATACTAAATAGACCATATTTCATTGAAAAATAATTCGGCTTCAGCAACTAATTGCAACTTTCATTCATCCAGACTCAAACAAAAAAAAGAAGTCAATTTGACGTTTCCTCGTATTCTTTCACATAAGCTACAATCTAAACAGAGTAGTGTCACTAATCTATTTAGAGGCCACCTCTCGACATCTCATTACGCAATCATTACGCAATTCCAGTCGCGATTTAACGCGTAATCCGGTAATTTAGTTGCTCAGTGTACCAGCGTTGGCAGATTTACGTCCTGACCGAATTAATGGAACTGGTACCTTTGGGACTTTCTTTCTTTCCTTCCATTTTCTTTCAACTTGACGACTGATGCTTTAATGAGCTGTTCGATTGATTATGTATGCTTTGCTAATGTTCTTTGATTAATTTAATGTAAAAGCCAATTCACCCCAATTCTCAACCGTTTTTTCTGTAGCGTAAGGTTCGGATTCGTAAGTAGATTTTAGTGCAAACCTTCCATGTTTTGACTCAAAGACCTTACCGAGTTAATTAAGAATTTAATTTTCATCGCTTTATTATTTACGAAGAAGTAAATATTGCGGCATACTCTTTTATGTGTTGACTACGATTTCTTGCTCGAGGCGTAGAGCGTGTGCTACGCCGTATCTTCGTAGCGGCGGCGTAAAGAGAAGATAACGCAGTTGTATATATTATATTTTTTATTTTATTTATTTATTTATAGTCTCACGCCTGTATCCCTGAAGGGGTAGGCAGAGGTGTGAACATTACACCCACATTTCGCCATGAATTTTTGTTGTTTATAATTATATTAATTAATTTCGAACTGAATAAAACGCCTAGTGAAGCAACTGACAATTTATTTGAGTTCGCTTTTATGGAACGCACTTCAAACTTCTTAAACGTTTTATAAGTTTGCCCTTTCAATAAGTACGTGTGACTAAGGCCTCCTTCACATTGGTCATGAGCGTCAGCGTTCCTCGAGCGTACGCCCAGCGTGCGCTCGGCGTTCACTCTGTAGTACAAAGTTCTTTCCTTCCATTTTCTTTCAACTTGATGACTGATGCTTTAATGAGCTGTTCGATTGATTATGTATACTTTGCTAATGTTCTTTGATTAATTTAATGTAAAAGCCAATTCACCCCAATTCTCGACCTTTTTTCTGTAGCGTAAGGTTCGAATTCGTAAGTAGATTTTAGTGCAAACCTTCCATGTTTTGACTCAAAGACCTTACCGAGTTAATTAAGAATTTAATTTTCATCGCTTTATTATTTACGAAGAAGTAAATATTGCGGCATACTCTTTTGTGTGTTGACTACGATTTCTTGCTCGAGGCGTAGAGAATGTGCTACGCCGTATCTTCGTAGCGGCGGCGTAAAGAGAAGATAACCCAGTTGTATATATATATATATTTTTTATTTATTTATTTATTATTGTGAACATTACACCCATATTTCGCCATGAATTTTTGTTGTTTATAATTATGTTAATTAATTTCGAACTGAATAAAACGCCTAGTGAAGCAGCTGACAATTTATTTGAGTTTGCTTTTATGGAACGCACTTCGAACTTCTTAAACGTTTTATAAGTTTGCCCTTTCAATAAGTACGTGTGACTAAGGCCTCCTTCACATTGGTCATGAGCGTCAGCGTACCTCGAGCGTACGCCCAGCGTGCGCTCGGCGTTCACTCTGTAGTACAAAGTGAACGCCGGGCGCACGCCGAACGGACGCCGAGCGTACGCTCGAGTAACGCTGACGCCCAATGCGAGGGCGGCCTTAATATTAAGTTGAATCCTGGTTGAATTAAAACTACTTCTTGTTACGCTAGGCATAATTTTTTTTTTAATATTAGTTCAGTTCTAATAACAATGTTATTTCAAGATAAACATGATCTGATCATGTTACTTACTCTTTTAAACGGACAACAAAAAAAATTAAATGACAAAACAAAAACGACGCGACGGATTTTAAACACGTCAACTTTAGAATACTACCACATCTCTGAAGTCCACTCATCCGAAGCCGGAGCAGGGCTTCTTTCTCTAAGCGTTATTCAGTTTCAATCAGGGTTCCGCTTACTAGTCTAACATCTCAAAAGATCTTCATGACAACCGGGACCGACGGCTTAACGTGCTCTCCGAGGCACGGGACAAGCGATAATTAACAATTCAATTCGCACATAACTCCGAAAAGTCATTGGTGTGCGCCGTGGATCCGAACCCGATACCCTCTGCATGGAAGTCTGTTGGTATATCCACTCGGCTATCGCTGCCTCTTGAAGCCGGAACAGGGCGCTAGTGTTAAAACAAAATCGGCACCTCTTTTCCTCCTGTAAGTTTATACCGTTGTCCGTCCTCGCCGCAATCAGTTGTGGGTCCCTCGTCGGTCCTAGTGACGCCCCGTTATGGGACTGCGTTAAGGCGCCATTTGTTTATATACAACAGAACTACGTAAAGTTTTGAATGTATACATTTAAACAAGTTACTAAGTCTGCTGTAACAGATGTCGTAGCAAACTTAGTATGCGTGCGTTTATGTAGAAAGATATAACAGTTGTAGGTGGCGCTGTTGGCAACATACTAAAATTAGTAAGGGGTAAAAACCACGGGGATCAGTTAATTATGAGTATAAGAATAAATTTGAACATTCAAGATATATTTCTAAAGATAATTACTAAACTACGTTAAAAAAAACAGATTTCAAAACCGTCTCTAACTCCACCGCATTTTTGAAGCCGGTAAAAGCGTCTTCCTGACCGTATACCTAACGTTGATCTCTCTTTGAACTTCGCCTATCGTTCAACAACAAGTATCGGAGTATGTTTACATAGCGCGTATTAATATTCTAGACGCGCGGACGCACCCGTCTCAATTACTGCACTCGCTAACTCTCAACGTCACTTGTCACTGTCACTGCGAATGAAATGAGACTACTCTGTTACTTTCAAGATCAATCTGGGCTTATGCGTGTGGCCTTACAGTTAAAAGTCTTCTTTATACAGCCTTTCGCGGTTGACTAGTAGACATCTTCTAATTTGTACAACTATACTTTTGCGAGTCAATAGTTGGCCTACTATTTCCCACTGGCCAAAGGGGTTGGTCTGTACTAATATTATAAAGACCAAATATTTATATGTTTGTAACGAATAAAGTGAAAACTACTGAATGGAACAAAAATATTTCAATATGAAATTGTTACATTTCATCATTAGCGGTGATAGCCCTGTGGTGTACGTATCGGACTGCCGAGACGATGGCCTCGGGTTCGATCCCCAGGTACCCCGGGCGCACACCTCTGACTTTTCGAAGTTATGTGTGTATTAAAAATGTTAATGTTAATTATCCCTCGCTTAATAATGTGCCCGCTAGATGGCAACAGGCTCGCCACCTATTACATTGGGACCGAAACATAACTGGCGAAGTGTGGGTGTGTAATAATACACGCCTGCCTTCCCGTTCGGGGATAAAGACGTGAAGATTTTTTATAAAAATGCTAAACTTTCTCTGAGAAAAAGGTTCAAAATGACGCCACTGATTGCCAGTGGCGACATTTTGAAATTTCTAGTTTTCTTATCAAAAACGACTAGTCACTTTTTAGGAGAAAATCTATATCGCCAATGAACTACACGCTTATGAAAATTTCCTGTTCGATATCATATTTACAAGGCAACAGGGCCAACAGTGTATTTTCATGGCGCGTATTAGTATTCCCGCCGAGTCGACGAAGCTGTCTCAATTACTGCACGCGCTAACTATCTGCGTCACTTGCTATATCTTCGCTGGTGATAAAATGATGCTGTTTTATTGGGTTGTATAAGTAACCCACTAAAAATATTTTCATGTTAAATGTTGCGAAGATGAGACCATATAGCTCGCACTGTCAAAAAGTTATCAGATGTAAAATAAAGCTTAGCTCTGTACATGCCCTATCTCTACAAGTCCTCATTGCACAAACTCTACACCTAAATATAAATATGTAGCTTGACCGTTCTTTTACTACCGGAATAGTTTAAAAGAAGAGTTTACGAAATGAACAGTGAATGTGATTTTCATTATAGCCCATGTGACGGTATTAAAATATATTTCGGAGTGTGAGGCATAATTTGTTTTAAACTGATATTTCTCCAAAAGTCCAAAAGTAGGTAGTGTAGCATATTCAAATCCAAAATCAAAGCTTCATTGAAGAGTGACAGTTTATGACCACGAAAACAAATGTGTGAAAAACTACCTCATAAAACTACAAAAATATGGCTTATCACAAGCGTACATAGGTGTTCTTATTGCTGAACTTCACAGTTCAACGTAAACTTACATACAAAAAGTTCAATACCAAATTCATTCAAACACACTTAGTATCTCCTGTGTTATTATTTTCTTAAAATAGTTGAAAGTGCCACATAATTCACAAAACAGTGCCATGAAATTGTAATTTATCGCCATTTACATTCATTGTGCATTGTTAGGCAAAAACATTTCGCGTCATTTAGAGTATTTTGGGCCTCAGTTCAAGGAAAATAAACGGAAAACTTAAACATGAGTTATCTGAATGACAGACACAGTAAATAAGCAGCATTTTAAGAGTCCCATCCCCTAAGGAATAACCTTTCTTCGTTCAGAATATCTGTATCGCGCCACACGAAGGTTTTCCTAAAGAAATATGCTCCAGATATATTTTTTCGTATTTCTATTGGCGATATTTTTACACGGCGTTGTGGTGTGATGTAATTGTAAATGTTCTATTGCCGCTGAATTAATTAAGACATGTTGAATATTATGTACGATAATGTAACATGAGTGAATCTAGATACTAGGTCACATGTAGAATGAACAATATGAACAATGATTGAAGATAGTGTTGTATAAAAATTATAAGTTTTCATCAGAGCTTTCGTTAGGAAGATCGTCAAAATATTCGCAGCTATGTTTAGCTCAGTTTATTGTTCAGTTTGACAAATTGAAAAAGGGCTCATGCTAATAGTCCTGTTACAAACCAATGCTCAAGTCTATCACTAAACTGCACACATCACAATTCGCTGCGAGAAAACCAGATTTGACACTGCACTAGAAGTGATGAATTTAATACCAACACACATTTTAACCTCGCAGCGGACGCGGACGGAATCTCGCATATCTGTCGCATGGTGGAACGCGTCACATCCTTTCGACAACTATTCAGCGGCGTTGCGGCATTTTATACCGAGTGGCTATGTAGCTATCGCGGCCCACTGTTGTGGTGGCAGAAACATTCGAACCGGAGTTATTAAATAAATTTGAGGAGTAAAATGGTGGGTTGCTGAACTTCTGTGGAAATTCTTAGCGTTAATACCGTTTAAGTACTATATTGATGTAAATGTACGCGTGCGTTATTAATATTTATTTGTGTGGCAAATGATCTTTGTAATTATTTTGTTCGCGGACGAAGATCAATCAATTTTAGCACTTAAAGTGCAATTTTTTGCCTAGCCCGCCGATTGCAGAATTGGCATGCGCACGAAAGAATGTGTGGCTATACCTAAGTCAGGAAGCCTTCGCATTGCCATACATGCTTCGGAGCATACCCGTGTAGATAGCGTGAAGGATACTGCCGTGTTGCACGGCAGTATCCTTCACGCTATCTTACCAGCAAAGAGTAATATATATTGTTAATAATATATAGTGTTGTAACTTGTTGTTGGCAAGAACTTGTATATATGTATAATGAAAGTAACGAACTTCTGATAACGCGATCCATGACCTCTAAACTTTCGTTATTCCATCGGCGCCCACTAGATGGCGCAGTCGGTTTGTGTTTATATGGGTAGGCAAAGGTGTACTATTACTTGGGGGCGAGCCTGTTACATATACCAGACTCCATGCTGCTAAAGAGAATTAGGAAAACCCCAGTAACACTTTTGCGCGACCCACTAATCGAACCCAGGACCCGATCAACACACGCATACTCTATCCATTAGACCACGGAGGCAGTCTAGTCACGGCGTCAATAAGTATTAATTTATAATTAATTTGTGCAATGATAAACAAAGCCACAGCCTCTCAGTAAACTTTACACAAACTAGTAAAGCCGAGCGACGTAAGGACATGTCCCTATTTACTACATAACTTAACTTTTACCCGCTAACCCGGGAATATCTCCATTCGTTGGAACTGGCAACACTCCAAGATAATTACTAGCGGTGTGTTGCCATGTCTGTTTGTTGCAAACTCCAGTATTAGCAACGTTACATCAGCATAAGCAGTGTATTTTGCGAATCCAATTGTATTACATCATGCAAGCGAATTATTATGTAATATTTTTAGAAAGGTATCTTTGCTACCAAAATATACATTTGAAATACTTTATGGTTAGATTTACATACTTAATTTTATCTTAAAACACTGTTAATATATATCTTTGATTATATACAGAAATATTTAAAGACGTATGTATAAACATTTATAAAAAGCGTCTGTCAGAAGTGGGATTTGAACCCACGCCCACAGAAGTGGACTGCGACCTGAACGCAGCGCCTTAGAACGCTCGGCCATCCTGACATGTCTGTATACAACCAAATAACGTATCTGTCTTTAAACGTAGATGTATTTCCTCTGGATGTTTATCACTGAACGTTTCTTTAATAGCTAGATCGATTTTGATTATGTGTGCACAATGTATATGTAAGAGTCGGTTCCAGCATAGTTTGCAACCAAGCTCTGCTTAGTTGGGACTAAATGGTGTCGTGTGAATGTGGTAGAAAAATATTGTTATTAGTTAAGATTCATCAGGAAGGTAGCGCGGCTATCGCAGTGAGATGGATACCTAGTGTATTGTCCAATATTTGTCGATCGATTTTTGGGATTTCTATTAAGTTAATATTAACGAGTAACCTTTAAGTATGGACGTCCCATTTTTATAACATTACCGTGGACGTGTAGTCTCACAGGCTCTTACACTTCCTAGTGTTTTTTTAACAAGATTATACAAAAGAGCTTCAAAATTATATTTAACTTGAAGTATGGGTTAGTTTTAGTGAAAATACGTGAAAATATAATCTACGTTTGTTATTAAATATATAAAATCAAAACATCTGGACAGTCTTTGGGTAGTTTTAAGTGTAACTATGTTTTTTGCAGTTTGTTTAACTGAATAAAACAATTAAACTAATAAAAGTAAACCAAATTAAACTCCTTCTTATTAAATTCTAACATTTATGGAACCTAAAAATTAAAAACATCACTTCATACAACAAATAACAAAAATTCTGACAACTGCTGTTTACGCTTAATTATTGACAGTATTTTCTCTAAGAAAGAAAACATTGTGAGCATACTGGCTTGTTGTATGGGACACAAATGTGGGTGGATATTCCATGCTTCTTTTCAGGACAAATTCTACTTGCATTTCCTGTCCTTTTTATGAGTGGTAGTGACTGATCATCCACTGTTACCATATCACCTATTGTACATATTTAATACCATAGTTATGAACGTGTAGCCTGACAGGCTACAGGTGATCTTTAAATAAAGATTCCTCACGTGTTTTTCATCGAATGACGAGACCTCGTCCTTTACTGATCGTTTCGCTACTAAAACTGAAGCTACTGAGCAGCTCAGGTATGGGGAGTAAGGCGAAATTCACAAAAATTAGAAACCAACATTCGGCTGGAGCCTGTGAGGCTACACGTCCATATTTAAAGGTTAATATCAACCTTCACGACACATATACCTTTTTTTTATTTTTCGTGGGGAAACTCTTTTGCGAGTGCCTCTCCGCGTGGCGGGCTGAGAGGGTATGTCGGACTCCCCGGGACGGAACCCAGGTTTACTGACTAAAACCACCACGATAGCCGCCTCAGCGTTCAAAAGAATGGGACACAGGGAACGCGTGTGTGCTGCTCCTGGGTACCGTTACGCTTGTCCCATAGTAGGGCTCAGTCTCTGGAAGTGTCCTCCCTTCGCTACCTCATACTGTGCGAGTACAGTGGTCCCTCGGCTATCCGAGACCGCTGTCTTCTCGGGGTCGTTCGTGGTCGGACAGCCAGATTGCCATCTCTGATTGCCCAAGGCCCCAAGGAAGAGTCAGGCTAGCAGCCATTGCCACCGCCACGACGCCGCCTGCGTCTGCGAGCGGGATCGGCTCTCTCGCGATCCCGCTCGGCGGCCTCCTTCTGGAGCATGACCGCTTCACAAAAGGACAGACCACAGCATCCCACCGGATGTCTTCCGCCAACATGGCCTGGACAACGGCTGCGGAGAAAGATCCCCTCCTATAACAGAAACCAAGTCTCGCCGCTCGGATTCCCATGCAGGGCACTCAAAGAGCGTATGCTGGGCAGAGTCCAGGTCACTGCCACAGTGGTGGCATGCCGGCGTCGCCTCTTGGCCGACTAGGTTCAAATACTCACCGAAACATCCGTGTCCGGTGAGTATCTGAGTCAACCTGAACGTGACGCAGCCACTTCTCCTCTCGATCCAGGCTTCGAAGGCAGGGAGTACTGCACCAACGACGCGCTGGCGCATGCATCGCGGCTCTGAGAGTCGCGTGCGCCAATTAATCAGCGCGCGCTGACGCACATTCCGCCGAAACTCCCCGAGCGTCTGGCTCGGCGCTTCCTCCATTCCACCTTCCTGGCGGGATCGAGTCTCACGAAATACTAGTGCGTCCACGTCCGCCAGGATATCGAACGACGGGAGTCGTGCCAAAGGCGTGGCCGCCTCAAAAGAAATCGTGCGATAGCCGCGCTACCCTAATGGCCGCCACTCACTGCCAGCTATTAAGGATAGGTCTGCAGCGGGAGGCGCTCGTCAGGCGGTCAGACCAGACGGGCGCCCCATAGAGGGCCATGGAACACACGACTCCACAGTAGAGGCGGCGGACCTCTTCTCTGGGGCCCACGAGATTTGGGAGCAGCCTCTGCAATGCCCCTGCAACCCGACGCACTCGGTGGGCCAAACGCACGAAGTGCTCCTCGAAGCGCCATCGACTGTCGAGGGTTAGGCCCAAGTACTTCATGTACCGGCCCACCTCTACGACTGCATCACCTATTCTGATCGAAGAGCTCGCCACACATATACCTACCTAATCGAATAAGAAAAAATTAAAACTATTTAACTAATTCAATTTTTTTAACCAGGACGCTCATTGGTAATCAATTTTAGCGAGATTGCGGTGGATTGACTTTGTTTTTAATCTGATTTTATTTGCATTCGCCACCATTTTCCAATGCTCATCCTCCTACAACAAAAGAAAATAAAACACAAACACATCGCTGCCGTAAAGGTCAAACAAAACGCAGGTGAAACGGTGCATACTGTTCGAATGTCATACGCAACGCTTTGTACAGAAACTGTGTTGTGTAAATATAAAAACGTAAGTCATGGTCGAAAAAGCTCGAAAACATTTATTTTATGTAGACTTTTCAGGAACAAGAACCGGACTTTATTTTGCCGATTTCTTACAAACGCATCATATCATGACCGAAGTAAATAGAAATATTAGAAGCGTTTCAGTTAATAGGCGAATTTTTTGAAATTCGCCTATTAACTGAAACGCATTGCTGATTGTATGTCACTGTTCAGAAAAACTTTCGTCCATCTTATCAAAGATTAACTGAATCCAAAGTTTGCCGTCAATACGTTATATTGCCATCAGAATCTCATATATCTTTATCCAAAGATTTTCTTAAGATTTTTCTCTTTCTTTATTTTTCTAGCTTTAGCTAAGTAAACGATCCTTTTTATAAAACACAGAACATGCAACTTGATTATATTCTTGGTCATTTTATTACACGATACATTTACGTGGTTGTACGGTTACATTGACTGCTTTAAGGGTATAATAAGATGACGGGTTCGTTCCTTAGTCCACGCAAAATCATACAGTAAATGAGTTCAATTTTTGGCAATACACGATGGCTGCAGGTGATGATCGTACGAATAATAATATGATATAGTAATTTGTTATTATTTTGCTATCAGTTTTATGTTAATAAATGTAATAAAGGGCAGAAACTATATTTAATTTCTGCGGATTACAAAGGCACTTTATATATTTTTTTTTATAGACTCACGCCTGTATCCCCGTAGGGCTAGGCAGAGGTGACATTACATCCACATTTCACCATGAATTTTAGGCCTCAAGTAATAGGGCGCGAGCCTATTGTCGTTATCGGGCACACCACTAGACCCGTGCTGCTACTGAGAATTCGAAAAAACTCAGTAACACCTTATATATAAAAAATTAAAACTGTAATTTTCTTACTGTAAAGTGATAAACAACTAGCTGCGAGAAATTGTGGCAGTAGTCACATCATGCAATGATAATAACACAACGATATCACGACCGTTCTTTCAAGAACTACATGATTTAGAAGAAGTAACTCTGTGGATTTACTATATTTATTATACGTTGGCACTATGTCTACTCTGTTTTAAATTTCCCATCCATTGCATCATCGAAATGAAACCGCATTACAGCAGATATTTAACAACAGGCATTGAAAAGAATACAAGCCATTTAAAAACAAAAACAGCTATATAAATATTCGTAGTCACGTTCACCCGAAAGGCTAAAGGCGTGTATCGTACAGGTCGCAAAAATATCGACGGTACTGAAACTTGTTTGTAAAACTGGTGAGCCTTTAAAACACGTGAGTTCATGCAACTGCTCGTATTAAATGTAGGCCGTTTTATATATTTTTATAGCTTTAGCTTATTGCTTTGGATACTCAGGTAATATTGAAAACTTTACATAGCTACTCCACACTAATTTTCTCTTGAGTCAAAGAGTTTCCAAAAATGCTGTTTTAGTGCTTCTTCATCCCCTAAAGAACATAAAGGTCAGTAAAAAATGCTCAAAAATGTATGGATACTGTATACCGTTGCCGGTTTCTTCATGTCGATATAACTTTTTCGGATGCACATTTCAGGTTCGGTCTGGTATAATAAACTGATAAGATGGATGGTCCTTCAATAAGCATGCTACAAGGGTAAGGACGTTTTGAGCATTATGCTTTTAGCTTGTTGCACCTAGTAGTATCAGCTGTACATTCTCTGTCAGCCTATAACGGAAAAGTTGATAACGAATTCTTCCTAGAAAATTATATACCTAGATACTTTAAGTACCGTCTGTTATGTTTATGTTATGTTATGTTAACCTAAGTATATCGCCAATTTCTTAAATAATATAAAACAAAAATCTCTAAAATTTACTTTAGAATTCTTGTTTTTTCACAATTTAGTTACGCCTCGAATCAGATGACATTAAGTATTCATGCAATATTAAGAATATTCTAGACCCACTAAGCTGAAAAGTGCAAAACTAAACACTTTCATAACTGGACTATTCTGTTTGCTTCTACATAACAAAGAAGAAAAAGGGTCTTAATAGTTCTTTTGCCTTTGAAAGCGTCAAAACGAATTTTCCGAGGCAACTTTTTCTCTCTCTAAAACGCTTTTTGCTAACTGTGACGTAGATCAAAGAATTCAGTTACACTTGAGGCCGATAAGCGGTATAAATCTAAGCCTGCTCTCGTAAATTTAAAACTCCAACTTGCTCCCACTTCGCAGACATTGTATTGATAGTTGGGCTTCATTTACTTTGGATATAGCCGATGCTAATGGACTTTAAATGTTGAATTTACTTCTAACTGATGTTTGTTTTTGATTAAAATGTTTTCCATTAATGAGAAAATTTGTTATTAAACAATTAAATGTCTGACACTTAATATTTCAATTTGGATCGGTTAACTTATTTGTGTTTAATATTTACTTTTTATATTATTTTAATTAATGCATTACTGAGTTAGGTGCATACTGTATGATTTGTATATTATATTGACTCAGAGGATACATTGAAGGTAATATAATGGACATAAATTGAAATTAATATAACATTTCTAAGGTCATATTTCTGTTACAACCACATAAAATACAATAATAGTCGCTGATGTATACACCTCAAATTTTGTTTCATTTTCTTGAGCAAGGTTAAAATTAAGAAGAATTTACTATTATTTACGAATATTTGTAAGTTTTCCATCCCTAATACATTTTGAAAATTATTTCTTTAAGTTTAATTCATAAATTTGAAGGGTGTGGTTGTAGATGAGAAAATAAGAAAGAAAGACTTTATAACATTGATAAAAATAAAGATAATAATATTGTCTTACGCAATCAATACTTTGCAGAAATAAATTCCACTGACCCTAATCCTTTTAAAAAGGTAGCACTAAAAGATTAGTAACTTCTTAAGTTACATAATTTAAAAAAGAACTAAAAAATCACAATTCCTCACTTGCAACATTGTTCTTTTATTTTACAGCGCCATTGGGTCACGCGTGGTCGATATTTTACGTTTTATGTACGATCGCGAAACTGGAAAACCATACAATGTAGATAAAAAAAACGCTATTGGCCATGTCTGTACCACTACGGTTGTTTTAAGCGTGACAACTTTTGTTTACAATGAAAAGGGACAAAATGTCCATGTATAACTCAACGATTCAGTGTCTGGTGACGTCGCATCGTGTTCAAATGGACAAGCAACGTGATATATTGCTAGCTGAATCCATGTATGTCCAGCAGTGGAGGTCTCTAGGCTGACATGATGACTACTCTGTTCTGTACGATAGCCTAGTCGAGAGAACATCAACTTCTACACTGAGCGTCACAAGTTCAAATCCACAAGTTTGCCGTAAGGTTTTCGAAGGACATGTAAAGTCTGCCAATTCTTACTTGGCCAGCGTGGTGGACTTATGGCCTAACCATTCTCTTTGAGAGAAATTACCTAGACTGACCTCATCATCATCAGCCCTGTATATATACTGTCCCATTACTGGGCACGGGCCTCTTCTCACTATGAGAAGGGTAAGGCCACAGTCCATCACGCTAGCCTAGTGCGGGTTTGCAGACTACACGACATGTCTTTCGGGAACATTATGGAGAAATCTCAGACATGCAGGTTTCCTCACGATGTTTTCCATCACCGTTTAGCTAGCGATAATTAATAATTTAATACGCAAATAAATTAAAAAAGTAATTGGTGCACGCCGTGGATTTGAACCCGGACCCTCTGCGTAGCAGTTTGTCGGTCTCTCCACTAGACTATCGCTGCCTGACCTACAGTGGAACAATTTAAATGCGCGGCTGATATTATTATACCTTCTACCAGCAGCTTCAATTATTGTAGGTGGAAAGTATAGTATGTTCTTGCCTGTGCTCCTGAAAATATGTAGGTTTAAAAATTTGAATCACATCAATTTTACATGCAAACTTAATTAGGATTAAATGCTTATTATGCCACAAACATAAGTTCATGAATAATACATGGACAAAAGTCCAAATACAAAAATGCTCACCAACACGCCATGTGTTACCAAAATCAACATTAAACCCTGAGATCAAAAAAATTGCGTTCTTAACTAAGGTTACAACCGTACCACACGGTTGACATTGACCTTGAACCTTGACACCCGCCATAAAATAAAATATAACTGACACATTATTCTGGCCTCGAATGTAACCTCAGTTCTTTGCCGAAGAATACTTTGATGTCGTTTGTATATTGCGGGAGCGAACGTGGTTTATGTACAACTAGTTATATGTCACATTCCCATCTGTTTCAATATAAGCGGGCCTTTTCATGATGTACGAGATTTTTGGGGAGTATTTGGATTGATTAGACTGCGAGAGAATCAAAAGAGTTTTCATAGTAACAACGCAGATATGCCTTGTATTGTTGTATAGCTCGTTGCCACGGCATTTTTTAAAAGGGAAGACTTTTTCGATGTAGTATTTCTGTCATGGTTGATACTTGATAGCACGGGCTGTTTCCGCTCCACGTCTTGGTGTGTATTTTGCGTGCGGGTGGAAATGGTGAATGGTGGTTCTGTCATGTTTGCCCGATGGGACTTCCCTTGGGAATACCATGACATTTGTCCATCCATGTAGTTTTCTTGCCATTCCAATAACGATATATGTACTATTGTACAAAACCATCATCATCATCATTATGTCCTTAGCGTGATCCCAGTTGCATCCAAGACCGCTAACTAGTCTATCGATTGGAAACAAAATCTGACTTAAGGATCTTAGCTGATACATGTACAAGGATACGAAGTTCGGCAGAATGGTAAAGGTTTTCTAATTTCAAATTATTTTCTTTAGTTCCAAAAGTGATAAAGAATATCTTCTTGGGTTTACGCGTATGTTACACATTGAAATTAAACTACAGTTAACTATTTTAACGCGAAATATTATTGTATTGACTGAGATAACATTTAAACCGAATGATCTAGAAACTACATTATTTATGATATTCGCCCCCAGAAATATAATTATGAACTCGATAAAAAATAGCTTTGTAAAAAGTCAACATTCTCTCTCATAAATTGATCGGTATCGCAATTTGGCTTACAGTTCGTAATAGGTCGGCAAAATTATAGCAACGCTTGCACAGGTCGCCACTTGGATGGGTGACCGCGTGTGGTATTTTAATCAGAGCAGTTTTAATTGACCCAGACATTGCAAAAGTAGCACAGTAATCGATGTGTTTTTCTTTCTTGTTCCATTTTTTGTTCCAAAGTGTCCCCTTTTATAATAGGGCTGGTAATAGAAAGAGTTTTTGTTGCGATCTCTTGGCTTGATTTATGAAAAATTTGCTTAAAGAAACGGTGATCTCGAGGGACGCTTCAAATATTAAAGATTTTTTTTGAGCAATTAATTTCATTATTCAAGTATTAGACTAATATCAAATATGCTCATAAAATAAATATTGTACCGGTGATTACAATGAGACATTTTTATAAACGTATTTATTGTCTCATTGATCAGAGAAAATTATAATGTGCTAACTAAGTAAATACCTATAACTGAGTACATTTCTTTGCAAACCAATAACTTAGGACCTTCATTTATACGTATCAATGCGCCGAATGCTTTACTGGTAATACGTAAGCGTACAAACATAGCTCGCAGGCGTGAATGGAAATATCCATGCAGATTAGTCCGCTAATCTGGACTGAGAAGACTGGGGTCTCTGCGTCAACATTGCCGTATTGTAATCTGACCAGAATTTTAGCTTTTTGACCAAAGAATTGACCAGCCTGCTTAGTTAACCAGCAAAACATGACGAATTGTTGGCAATTTGTAATTCAATAAATTAAAAAAAAAACATCTGAATGTCTTCCCTAACAGCAAACTGTATCTCAAGTTATGTTGCTTCAAAACATACTCACATATATTATATACATCGAACAAACCTGACATTGCTTTATTTATACTTGATTACAATGACTTTTTGCATATCATATTTTTTATTTTGCGTATTTCATTTACATAATTTTAGTTCTAATGATTAATAACTGCATTTTCTTTTATACATACTATATTTATATTCAACATCACATCTATCTATATGACATTTTGTAAAGTTATTTCTTTCTGTTCTATCTATGACGTAACTGTATTAAATTTATTATTACACCATTTATTATTACAAATAAAGGGTGCATAGGGTTCCCACCAAGAACTTAGGGTCCCAGGCCAACCTCACCTGCAAGTGGTGCACCTGCCGATCAACGGACGAGGCTCTGGTAAACAAAATATCCCGATAAGCGGCAATAGGCTCGCCACCTATTACGTGGGATCAAAACACTGGCGAAAAGTGGGCGTTTAATATGCCTCTGCCTACCAAACTGGGGAAACAGGCGTGAGTCTATGTATGTATGTATGTATAATTACAACTTATCTATTATACTATACTATCATTAATTTAATATGTGACATCTTTTTAATGAATCTACTTGGACTTTTTTAATATTTATTATTCATGTAACTTCGACTGCATTTTATTTTTCCCTATATTATATTTGAGGATGCCTAGCCATCAAGGCTGCAGCTGAAAATCAGCATTGCAATTCCCCATTGTAACATAAGCTGAGCTGAGGCCTATAAGACACAATACTGTACCGAACTTTGCGATATACATCTATAAATATACATCTGTGTTTCATTTGCGTTTTTTTGTTTTTTTTTTATATATTGTGTGTTAGAATCTATTATTTTCATAAGTGAAGCACAATGTACCATTAATATTATTTTTCTTAAATGTAGAACTATGATTTTTTTGTGATCTAATAAACATTTAATTTCATTTAATTTTCAAAAATCTTTCTTTAGAACGTCTCCAATTTAGTGGCATTTAACATTTACACAATGTAACCAATAAATCCATATTTCTCACAGGAAAAAGGAATTACAAATTTCATTTTCTCTTTTATTTTTGTGTGGTTACTGAAGAACGAGATTTTATCCGGATCGGAATAAAGTGTTATGGCAGTGAACTATTAACAGTGTTGTCCGTTTTATTCTAGATAACCGCACAAACTGTGATGTATTTTTGAGCTATCGCCTACAGCGTTTAGCTAAAACGTACCGGTACAAAAAAAAATTTAGTTAGTAGGCTTTATATTATGGATAGATAGTAACGATAATTCTTTTGATGTTCTGATTAAAATATATTTGTTGAATGATAACTTTAGTATTGCCTTTCATTTTATCGGAGCATTTCAGGAAAATTGTGAGCCAATTTTGACACAACCAAAAAATAAAACGTTTGTTTGATGTCACCTGCCAAAATTTCGTTAACGGAAATGTTAAGTAAGAAATGAATTAATCACAATCTTTATTAATTTATGACCTGACAATGCAGATGCTAATTGAATATCTATGACATCAAACTGATGAGATATAAAGAATCACCATCAGGCTGTTCTAATCCTCTGCTGTATACCTGAATGGCACGTCATTCGGTTCGCTTTTAAGTTTTCTGTATCCGTTTGAGAACAACGTCATCCCCGTAGCTGGGAGACATCATAAGTCGCCTTCAGCAACTAATTCCAACTTTCATTCATCCAGACTCAAATAAAAAAAAAGAAGTCAATTTGTCGTTTCCTCGTATTCTTTCACATAAGCTACAATCTAAACAGAATAGGGTCACTAATCCATTTAGAGGCCACCTCTCGACATCTCATTACGCAATCATTACGCTATTCCAGTCGCGATTTAACGCGTAATCCGGTAATTTAGTTGCTCAGTGTACCAGCGTCGGCAGATTTACGTCCTGACCGAATTAATGGAACTGGTACCTTTGGGACTTTCTTTCTTTCCTTCCATTTTCTTTCAACTTGACGACTGATGCTTTAATGAGCTGTTCGATTGATTATGTATGCTTTGCTAATGTTCTTTGATTAATTTAATGTAAAAGCCAATTCACTCAAATTCTCAACCGTTTTTTCTGTAGCGTAAGGTTCGAATTCGTAAGTAGATTTTAGTGCAAACCTTCCATGTTTTGACTCAAAGACCTTACTGAGTTAATTAAGAATTTAATTTTCATCGCTTTATTATTTACGAAGAAGTAAATATTGCGGCATACTCTTTTGTGTGTTGACTACGATTTCTTGCTCGAGGCGTAGAGCGTGTGCTACGCCGTATCTTCGTAGCGGCGGCGTAAAGAGAAGATAACCCAGTTGTATATATATATTTTTTATTTATTATTGTGAACATTACACCCACATTTCGCCATGAATTTGTTTGTTGTTTACAATTATGTTAATTGATTTCAAACTGAATAAAACGCCTAGTAAAGCAGCTGACAATATATTTGAGTTCGCTTTTATGGAACGCACTTCGAACTTCTTAAACGTTTTATAAGTTTGCCCTTTCAATAAGTACGTGTGACTAAGGCCTCCTTCACATTGGTCATGAGCGTCAGCGTTCCTCGAGCGTACGCCCAGCGTGCGCTCGGCGTTCACTCTGTAGTACAATGTGAACGCCGGACGCACGCCGAACGGACGCCGAGCGTACGCTCGAGTAAAGCCAGGATCAAACCGACACGTTCAGCTCGCGTCCGCGGTGGCGTGTGCGGTGGCGATTATTGCGCGTGCAAAAGTTTTGCACACTGTCGCGTTCGTTCAGGCGTTCACCAGGCTGTAGTCGCGTCACTAAAATACTGTCTGATACAGATAGTGAAATTGAGGAAGTTTTACTTCTGTCTGCTATTATTGAAGACGCAGAGGAACAGGAAGTGAACTTGAGGTGGGTATGATATACAGTGCCAGTGCCAGTGAAATACCTACCATCATTCGATAACGCCTTATCAGAATGAGACGTATCATACAACAATGGGTATTTGTGGAATTAATTTATAATTTCTTTCGTTTCCACCATATTTAAAATCTACAAAAACGCAGTTTCCTCAACAAATAATAGCTGCGTGCAGCGTCCTAACGCAACAAGCGCGATCTGATTGCCACCGCCGCGTGCAGACGCTGCACCGGACGCCGCGTGCAATCCGAGGACGCGTAGATGTGAACACCGCGCTATAAGTTCGTACACAAAATCTGATCGCCACCGCGCACGCCACCGCGGGCGCAAGCTGAACGCGTTGGTTTGATCCTGGCTTAACGCTGACGCCCAATGCGAGGGCGGCCTTAATATTAAGTTGAATCTTGGTTGAATTAAAACTACTTCTTGTTACGCTAGGCATTAAATTTTTTAATATTAGTTCAGTTCTAATAACAATGTTATTTCAAGATAAACATGATCTTATCATGTTACTTACTCTTTTAAACGGACAACAAAAAAAAAAAAATGACAAAACAAAAACGACGAGACGGATTTTAAACACGTCAACTTTAGAATGCTACCACATCTCTGAAGTCCACTCATCCGAAGCCGGAACAGGGCTTCTTTCTCTAAGCGTTATCTCAGTTTCAATCTGGGGTCCACTTACTAGTCTAACATCTCAAAAGATCTTCATGACAACCGGGACCGACGGCTTAACGTGCTCTCCGAGGCACGGGACAAGCGATAATTAACAATTCAATTCGCACATAACTCCGAAAAGTCATTGGTGCGCGCCGTGGATTCGAACCCGATACCCTCTGCATGGAAGTCTGTTGGTTTATCCACTCGGCTATCGCTGCCTCTTGAAGCCGGAATAGGGCGCTAGTGTTAAAACAAAATCGGCACCGCTTTTCCTCCTGTAAGTTTATACCGTTGTCCGTCCTCGCCGCAATCAGTTGTGGGTCCCTCGTCGGTCCTAGTGACGCCCCGTTATGGGACTGCGTTAAGGTGCCATTTGTTTATATACAACAGAACTACGTAAAGTTTTGAATGTATACATTTAAACAAGTTACTAAGTCTGCTGTAACAGATGTCGTAGCAAACTTAGTATGCGTGCGTTTATGTAGAAAGATATAACAGTTGTAGGTGGCGCTGTTGGCAACATACTAAAATTAGTATGGGAAAACCACGGGGATCAGTTAATTGTGAGTATAAGAATAAATTTGAACATTCAAGATATATTTCTAAACATAATTACTAAACTACGTTAAAAAACAGATTTCAAAACCACCTCTAACTCCTCCGCATTTTTGAAGCCGGTAAAAGCATCTTCCTGACCGTATACCTAACGTTGTTCTCTCTTTGACCTTCGCCTATCGTTCAACAACAAGTATGCGGAGTATGTTTACATAGCGCGTATTAATATTCTAGACGCGCGGACGCACCCGTCTCAATTACTGCACTCGCTAACTCTCAACGTCACTTGTCACTGTCACTGCGAATGAAATGAGACTATTCTGTTACTTCAAGATCAATCTGGGCTTATGCGTGTGGCCTTACAGTTAAAAGTCTTCTTTATACAACCTTTCGCGGTTGACTAGTAGACTTCTTCTAATTTGTACAACTATACCTACTATTACTACCTACTATTTCCCACTAGCCAAAGGGGTTGGTCTGTACTAATATGATAAAGACCAAATATTTATATGTTTGTAACGAATAAAGTGAAAACTACTGAATGGAACGAAAATATTTCAATATGAAATTGTTACATTTCATCATTAGCGGTGATAGCCCTGTGGTGTACGTAACGGACTGCCGAGACGATGGCCTCGGGTTTGATGCCCAGGTACCCCGGGCGCACATCTCTGACTTTTCGAAGTTATGTGTGTATTGAAATGTTAATGTTAATTATCCCTCGCATAATAATGTGCCCACTAGATGGCAATAGGCTCGCCACCTATTACATTGGGACCGAAACGTAACTGGCGAAGTGTGGGTATGTAATAATACATTCCTGCCTTCCCGTTCGGGGATAAAGACGTGAAGTTGGGTATGTTATAAAATGCTACATTTTCTCTGAAAAAAAGGTGTCAAAGACGCCATTGATTGCCAGGGGCGAAATTCTAGTTTTCTTATCAAAAACGACTAGTAACTTTATAGGAGAAAATGTATATCGCCAATGAACTATACGTTTATGAAAATTTCCTGTTTGGTATCATATTTACTAGGTAACAATACCAACAGTATATTTTCATGGCGCGTATTAGTATTCCCGCCGAGTCGACGTAGCCGTCTCAATTACTGCACCCGCTAACTATCTGCGTCACTTGCTATATCTTCGCTGGTGATAAAATGATGCTATTTTATTGGGTTGTATAAGTAACCCACTAAAAATATTCTCACGTTAAATGTTGCGAATATGAGCCCATATAACTCACACTGTCAAAAAGTTATCAGATGTAAAATAAAGCTTATCTCTGTACATGCCCTATCTCTACAAGTCCTCATTGCACAAACTCTACACCTTAATATAAATATGTAGCTTGACCTTTCCTCTACTACCGAAATAGTTTAATAGAAAAGTTTACGAAATGAACAGTGAATGTTATTTTCCTATTAGCCCATGTGACGGTATTAAAATATATTTCGGAATGTGAGGCATAATTTGTTTTAAATTGATATTTTTCCAAAAGTAGTGTAGCATATTCAAATCCAAATTCAAAGCTTCATTATTTAATTGTTAATCTGGCAACTCGTTTACAATGATGTAAAATACTTTTATTGAATACAGTACATATAAGTGATTAACAATATAATTAAATTAAGTCTTAAAATAATAAAAAAAAACGAATTAATATATACAAGGGAAAATTCAAAAAATGAAATATTAACATTTAGAAGGCGTCATGAAACTCATCCGCATCGCAGTCAATTGGAAGCGTGCCCAGAAGACTGGCAGCATTGCCTCGTTAGATGGCTATACTTATTTTTTGAGCCAAATACGTGCCAGCCCTCTGGTCACGCGAGGCGTCTATAAGTCTCTTTGCGAGATCTCTAAAAAGTGATCGTGCACTTGGACCCCATGGCCCCAATGTTTCGACCCCAAACGGCTCAAATACATAATCTCCTATTAGATTTACATATTTGCGCCGTTTGAGTGTCTCCACTGTAGCAGCAGCAGCGCCCGCACAACCTGCTGTGCTGGGAAGGTGAGTTGCAAGGGTATCGACACATGTTGCGTCCCATACCAAAGGCCTACCCAGCTTCCACGGCAGTAACGACATCCCGTCTGGTCTTTTGCCATCGTCGCGTGCCAAGCCTTGGGGTTCAAGTTGGGCTGGAACGCCAGCGGTGGCAAGAGCACGGCGCAGTATGTTATTGAGGTTGGCGTGTCGAGAAATACGACCCGCGCTCCTGCTGCATGACAGGCCATGGTGACCAAGGCTATCGACAGCCTCTCCACAGTGACAACGAAGCGGAGAGACACATGACGCACCTAAACGGAGGCAAGTAGCGAAGCGGAAGGTCGTATCGTCCAACAGTGTACCTATATTGGACGATGGCAGTGCCTGAAGCCAGAGGCCCGATTCCCATTCTCCCACAGCCAGCAGGCGAGCACGCTCCGCAGCGTTGGACGATGTATTGAGAAGGTTTTCTCGTACAACGCTGCAAAGCGGCCCATCCCATTGCCTCTGGGAGGATAAGTTTCGGGGTAACTCAGTTCCTGGACAAGCATTTCTCCAAGCGTTCAAGGCATCGGTCTTACACGGCACCTCAGAATCAACCAGTGTGGGAGCTAAAATTTTCCTAGTCAATTCTGCAGTGCTGTGGACCGATGACAAGAACGCTGGCAGGCTTACGTCGGTAATTTTGCGAACGCCGAGGCCGCCCAAGCGCACAGGTAAGGACGCCTGTAGCCACACCCGGTCGTTCACACATTGGCCACATTCAAAATTTTACTCAGGGTATTCTGTATAATTTTGTCAATTTGAATGAGTGGAGTTGGATTTTTCCAAAAAGGTGAGCACCGTAATGCGTGCGTAAATTTAGGGACAAAAAGACAATATCGAATAATAGTGAAAGCCGAATGTATATTAATTTTGAGTAGCCTGTCAGAAATTTCACTAAAATTTTGAATTTTTTCCTGTATAAAATAATCAAAACCGTCGTCTAAAATTGGGGGTCCAGGAGGCGAAGAGAACTTTTTTCAACTTGAGTGATATTGGGAGCCAAATATTGAAATTTTGAAAGAATAGAGGATTTATCTAGATTGTCATTAATAAAAATTTCGCATTTGTTTGTATTCAGTTTTAGAACTGAATACAAACAAATGCGAAATTTTTAAAATTAAAAAAAATTAAAATTTTAAATTAAATTTTTAAAATTTTTATCCATAGGCCTATGGATAAAAATTTTGATTTCAGAAGTGCTAGATCTTGATACACAGACTCTACGTCACCGCCCAGGTTTCCATCATCTAGGTACCAGATGTTTAATTTAGAATTTAGTTGGGTTATAACTGGATGGATGGCCAAACTAAAAATTAGTGGTCCAAGAGGGTCACCTTGTTGACAACCGACGGCAGATTCTAAAAGATGTTCTTTGTATATTAATTTAGAAGGGTGTCTATAACATTGCCAAAGAAAATTGTAAATTTGGGGTGTTTCCAATTTAACTTGTGTCAACAAAGTGTCCCTGTTGACTGAGTTAAAGGCATTCTTTAAGTCAACCTTCAAGATAACCTCACTTCCATTACAGTCAAGGTACGATGACAAGGCATGTACGGCAGCCTCGCTGCCTCCTCTGGAACCAAAGCCCAGCTGTTGTGGCTGAAATTTACAAGATAAGGAGGTGTTAAAATGGCGACAGCATATCTTGGCTGCCATACGCCTGTACGTGCACCCAACGGCAATGGGACGAATGCCACCATCCCGCTTTCGTAAGGCGCACAGATTAGCGCCATACAAAACGTCGACCATGGCATCGTTCACATTGCCGGAGAGCATGAGATTAGTTAATGCCGTTAGCTCATTAAGCTCGTTAAGCTTCATTTAAGTCGAAGAGTGAAAGTTTATGACAACGAAAGCAAATGTTTGTAAAACTACGTCACAAAACTACAAATATAATGGGTTATCACAAGCGTACATAGATGTTCTTATTGCTGAACTTCACAGTTTAACGTTAATTTGATATACAAAAGGTTCAATACCAAATTCATTCAAACACACTTAGTATCTCCTGTGTTATTATTTTCTTAAAATAGTTGAAAGTGCCACAGAATTCACAAAACAGTGCCATGAAATCGTAACTGATCGCCATTTCCCTTCATTGTGCATTGTTAGGCAAAAACATTTGGCTTCATTTAGAGTATTTCGGGCCTCAGTTCAAGGAAAATAAACGGAAAACTTAAACAGGAGTTATCTGAATGACGGACACAGTAAATAAGCAGCATTTTAAGAGTCCCATCCCCTAAGGAATAACCTTTTTCGTTCAGAATTATCTGTATCGCGCCACACGCAGGTTTTCCTAAAGAAATATGCTCCAGATATATTTTTTCGTATTTCTATTGGCGATATTTTTACACGGCGTTGTGGTGTGATGTAATTGTAAATGTTGTATTGCCGATGAATTACTTAAGACGTGTTGAATATTATGTACGATAATGTAACATGGGTGAATGTAGATACTAGGTCACATGTACAATGAACAATATGAGCAATGATTGAAGATAGTGTTGTATAAAAATGATAAGTTTTTATCAGAGCTTTCGTTAGGAAGGTCGTCAAAATATTCGCAGCTTTGTTTAGCTCAGTTCATTGTTCAGTTTGACAATTTGAAATAGGGCTAATGCTAATTGTCCTGTTACAAACCAATGCTTAAGTCTATCACCGTGTCAAAAACTGCACACATCACAATTTGCTGCGACAAAACCAGATTTGACACTGCACTAGAAGTGACGGATTTAATACCAACACACATTTTAACTCCGCAGTGGCACGTTAAATCGGACGCGGACGAAATCTCGCATATCTGTCGCATGGTGGAACGCATCACATACTTTCGACAACTATTCAGCGGCGTTGCGGCATTTTATACCGAGGGCTATGCAGCTATCGCGGCCCACTGTTGTGGCGGCAGAAACATTCGAACCGGAGTTATTGAATAAGTTTGAGGAGCATAATGGTGGGTGATGTTCAACTTTTGTGGAAATACTTTGCATTAATAGAGTGTGAGTACTATATTGATGTAAATGTACGCGTGCGTCGTCAACATTTACATGAGTCGCAAATATCTTTTGTATTTTTTTGAGACAAAGATCAATAAACAATGCCTTTTAGCACTAAATGTGTAATTCCTTGACTATTTCCTACGTCGCTGCCGATAACAAAATTGGCTTGGGCATGGACTCAGGCGATGGACAGCTTACTTCAGGATGCCTTCGCATCGACATACATCCTATCGAATGTGTGCAACATTTGCATGACTGGCTGCTATAAGCTGCGTCGCACGGAATTGTACCTCAGCGCTATCTGACCACCGAAAGCATTGGCCTTCGGTGGTCAGATAACGCAAAGATAAAATATTATTTAATCAGTATAAGCACGTTTATACTGATTAAAAACGTGAACAAAATGTATAATTTGTATGTATGTGACAATAAGTCTTTTATACATCACCTTCCCATAAACTAACATTCATAACACTCTCCACTTATACGCTTGTAGCGCAGCAGGCTTAGCCAAGACGTCTTTCTGCAAACGTTAACGCAAAAAAATGTATGGAGTGAACGAAAAAGCACGTGATCTAATCAAACAAATAGAAAATTCGTAGCCAAATACACAACGCATAAACAGCATTCGCATAGATAGAATAAACTCATCGTTTCTGCGATGTCAACCGCAAAATGGTAGCCAAGTTGCCAATTTCGGCCAGAACTAACGCTATTAGCGTCGATTGCATACGAATAACAATCGAATGATAGAACCCTGCAGAAAACGCAAAAAAGAATGTCACAGACGGTCAGCCTGCACTCGGTCTTGAGCTCCTTGTTAGGGCCTCGCTAAATCACCATGCCTAAAATATTGTTTAACTATTTCAGACTCATAAAGGGCCCATTTATACAGCAAGGGGCCACTCACGGCAAAGTGTTCTCCAAGTAAGTTGCTTATCGCGACTCACATCATTGTTTATCTTTCAAATTCCTTGGAGAGTCAACGTTTTAAAGTAATAGGTAAATATTATTTAAACTATAAAAAACTCTTCAATGTTTAAGATTATATATAATTATATAGGTATAACTTAAAACAAATAAACAAATCTTCTGGCTCGAACTTTTGTTTCACTCGCATAAATATTTACATTACTTTGATATTTGACGCGCTTGACGCTTCAAATAACGCAAGGCATATACTAATAACTATATTATGTCACAGAATGTGCGTGTGACACTAACGCGTGGTGTTGGCTACCAATTTTGCGTTTTCTTCGATTACAAACGCGTTTGCGTTTGAAATCGGAGAAAGGCTATGCAAACGATACGTTTGAGTTTTAGCTAAGCCTTCAGGCAGTATAACCTTTTAGGATATACTTCAATTACCAAAATATAAGGTGCCTATATCTATGACGCTTAATACATTTAAGAAAGATTAGGTACCTGGTAATCACAACACGCTTTAAAGTTACGTTTATAGCTCTTCGGTCACATGAATGGAATATAAATATATTTTCACTCACAGATACGGGACGGCCTGACTGCCCTCTTGGTCCAGTGGATAGCGTATGCTTCTGCTGATTGGAGTTCCCGGACTTGATTCTCTGGTCGGGCAAAAGTATAACTGAGTTTCCCTGAAGTCTCAGTGGCAGCACGGTGTCTGAAAACGTACCCGGTAACGGCAAAACGCTCGCCCCCTCTTACGTGGGACCTACTGGGAATTCAGAAAAAAACTCAAATAAACTTTTGCCCGACCCGGGTATCGAACCCAAGACATAGCAGATTAGCAGTCACATACGCTATCCACTGGACCATGGAATCAATATAATACAGTTTTCGTAAATAAATAATGTGAGCAATGATTAATATAAACTTAGCCACAGTTTCACCCTAAAGTTTACACAAACTAGTAAAGTCGAGCGACTTAAGGACATGTATTTACTACGTAACTTAACTTTTACCCGCTAACCCGGGAATATCTTCATTCGTTGGAACTGGCAACACTCCAAGATAGGTACTAGCAGTGTGTTGTCATGTCTGTTTGTTGCACACTCCAGTATTAACAACGTTACATCAGCTTAGGTAGTGTTATGCGAATCCAATTATCTTACATCATAAAAGCGAATTATAAGGTTCTATTTTAGAAAAGTATATTTGCGAACCAAATATACGATACACATATTTTGTGGTTTGACTTACATAATTTTTTATCTTAAAACCCTGTTGGCATCGCCGCTTAGCTATCGCTGGCTTGGTGTAGGTATACGCAAATATTTAAAGTAATTAACTAATTACCAGAAAGTTTTTATTCTAAGTAGGAATACTTTCATAAGCCATCCAAAATCTATAGGTATTTTACCAACGAATCTATTTATTTTGTCTAATATCCTTAACATGTGTATTAACATTTATAAAAAATGCCTGTCAGAAGTGGGATTCGAACCCACGCCCACAGAAGTGGACTGCGACCTGAACGCAGCGCCTTAGACCGCTCGGCCATCCTGACATGTCTGTATACAATTAAATAACGTATCTGTCTTTATACGTAGATGTATTTCCTCTGGATGTTTATCACTGAATGTCTCTTTAATAGCTAGATCGATTTTGATTATGTATGTGTAAGAGCCTGCAGCCTCCAGCATAGTTTAGATTCATCAGGAAGGTAGCGCGGCTATCGGGTTACTATTTCAGTAACCCGATAGCCGCGATGAGATGGATAGGTACCTAAAATGTAATGTCCAATATTTGTCGATCAACTTTCTGGAATTCTATTGAGTTAATATCAACGAGCTTTAATATCAACCTTCACACCACCCATATACCTATCTAATCGTATAAGGAAAAATTAAAACTATTTAATGAATTCTAATGTTTTTGAACCAGGATGCTGTTTCATTGATAATCAATTTTAGCAAGATTGTAGCAAGAACATGTGGTGGATGCACTTTGTTTGAATTGTGATTTTGTTTGCATTCGCTACCATTTTCGAATACTCATCCTCTTACAACAAAAGAAAATATAACACGAACACATCACTGCCGTAAAGCTCAAACAAAACGCAGGTGAAACAGTGCATACTGTCCGAATGTCATACGCAACGCTTCGTACAGAAACTGTGTGGTGCAAATATAAAAAAGTAAGTCACACATCCCTTACATGGCCGAAAAAACTCGAAAACATTTATTTAATGTAGACTTTTCAGGAACAAGAACCGGGACCGATGGCTTTACGTACCCTTCAAAGCATGGCGTTACTTTATTTTGCCGATTTCTTACAAACGCATCATAATCACACCATGACCGAAGTAAATACAAATACTTTAAAAATTATTTGAAATTTGCCTATTAACTGAAACGCATTGCTGATTGTATGTCACTGTTCAGAAAAACTTTCGTCCATCTTATCAAAGATTGAATGAACCCAAAGTTTGCCGGCAATCCGTTATATTGCCATCAGAATCTCATATATATATATATATATATATATATCCAAAGATTTTCTTAACATTTTTCTCTTTCTTTATTTTTCTAGCTTTAGCTAAGTAAACGATCCTTTTTTATAAAACACAGAGCATGCACCTTGATTATATTTTTGGTCATTTTATTACACGATACATTTACGTGGTTGTACGGTCACATTGACTGCTTTATGGGTATAATATGGGTTCGTTCCTTAGTCCAGACAAAATCATACGGTAAATGAGTTCTACTTTTGACAATACACGATGGCTGCAGATGATGATCGTGCGATTAATAATATGATATGGTAATTTGTTATTATTTTGCTATCAGTTTAAAGTGAATAAATGTAATAAAGGGCAGAAACTATATTTAATTTCTGCGGATTACATAGGCACTTCATATATTTTTTATTATAGACTCACGCCTATATCCCCGTAGGGCTAGGCAGAGGTGTAACATTACACCCACATTTCGCCATGAATTTTTCGGTCCCACGTAATAGGGGGCGAGCCTATTGCCGTTACCGGGCAAATCCCCAGACTCCGTGCTGCTACTGAGAATTCGGAAAACCCCAATAACATTTTATATATAAAAGACATTAAAACTATAATTTCTTACTGCAAAGTGATAAAGAACTAGCAGCGAGAAATTGTGGGAGTAGTCACATCATTCAATGATAATAACACAACACAACCACAACCGTTTTTCAAGAACTACATGATTTAGAAGAAGTAACTCTGCAGATTTACTATATTTATGTTACGTTGGCCCTACGTCTATTCTGATTTAAATTTCTCATCCATTGCATCATCGAAATAAAACAGCATTACAGCAGATATATAACAACAGGCATTGAAAAGAATACAAGTTATTTAAAAACAAAAACAGCTATATAAATATTCGTAGTCACGTTCACCCGTAAGGCTAAAGGCAAACACAACGCTCAGGCCAGCCATTGGTGTATCGTACAGGTCGCAAAAATATCGACAGAACAGAAACTTGTTTGTTAAACCGGTGAGCCTTTAAAACACGTGAGTTCATGCAACTACTCGTATTAAATGAATGCCGTTTTATATATTTTTATAGCTTTAGCCCGTTGCTTTGGATACTCAGTTACTACTGAAAACTTTACATACCTACTCCACACTCATGTTCTCTTGAGTGAAAGAGAAAATGATTTCTTCCCCTAAAGAACATAAAGGCCAATGAAAAATGCTCAAAAATGTATGGACATTGTGTCCGTTTCCGATTTCTTCATGTCAATATAACTTTTTCGGATGCACGTTTCATGTTCGCTCTCGTATAATAAACTGATAAGATGAACGGTCCTTCGATAAGCATGCTACAAGGGTAGGGACGTTTTGAGCATTACTCTTCTAGCTTCTTGCGCCCAGTGGTATCAGCTGTGCATTGTCTGTCAGCCTATAACGGAAACAGTTGATGACAAATTCTTCCTAGAAAATTATATAACTAGAAACTTTACCGTCTGTTATGTTTATGCAGCTAGCAACCTAAATATATTGCCTATTTCTGAAATAATATTAAACAAAAATCTCTAAAAGCTACTTTAGAATTGTTGCTTATTTCACAATTCGGTTACGCCTCGAATCAAATGACATTTAGTAGTCATGCAATATTATAGTGGGTCAAAAATATTCTTAAACATTAAGAATATTTTTGACCCACTAGGCTGAAAAATGCAAAATTAAACACTTTCATAACTCGACTATTCTGTTTGCTTCTACATAACAAATAAGAAAAAGGGTCTTAATAGTTCTTTTGCCTTTGAAGGCGTCAAAACGAATTTTCCGAGGCAACTTTTTTCTCTCTCTAAAACACTTTTTGCTAACTGTGACGTAGATCAAAGAATTCAGTTACACTTGAGGCCGATAAGCGGTATAAATCTAAGCCTGCTCTCGTAAATTTAAAACTCCAACTTGCTCCCACTTCGCAGACATTGTATTGATAGTTGGGCTTCGTTTACTTTGAATATAGCCGATGCTAATGGACTTTAAATGTTGAATTTTCTCCTAACTGATGTTTGTTTTTCATTAAAATGTTTTCCATTAATGAGAAAATTTGTTATTAAATACCTAAGTGTCTGACAATTAATATTTCAAATTGGATCGGTTAACTTATTTGTGTTTGATATTTACTTTTTATCTTATTTTAATTAATGTAAAGTCTTTCGACTGGGGGCTAAGGGATTTCTACTGCATTCCTTTCATTTTCTCCTTCTACTATCATTTGTTCCTTCAAATTGTGAGCGGGCGTAGATTTGCGGGCGAGAAGATGGTAAGTAAAACAGCATTTGTACATCACTTCAGTTATTATTCTAAATACTCACAGTATAATTGATTAGGTATCGCAACAATTACGATTTCTATCAAAAATTAGCGTCCGCCCTTCACGTGGCCGCGAGCGCCTGTTCAGCTGTTTCCTCGTTGACTGCGATTCAAAACAGTGCTCACCTCGCCAGAGCCCGGTGTTCGCTATTGGTATGTCGTTCTTCTTGGCGGCCTGTAACATTGTAGGAAACCTCATTGTTAACCACCAATGAGGTTAGCCTACACGGCCATTCTGACGAATCGCACGACCTCGTGCGCATGGTGTCCAGCATCTACAGGACGCAGCATTATTCCTCCAGACCTGTTCAATGAGTAAAGATGCACATTAACATTTGCTCGGCCTTTTCTGACCAGAATGAAATACATCGCTACTACGTAGTATACCAACCATGACCAGAATGAAATACATCGCTACTGCTTAGTATACCAACCATGGTACAGGCATAGTATAGACCATGGACCCTCTTGCGGTACCAGGTCCTACTGACCGAATACCAAAATGCTAATGCTTTCAACTAAATTACCCGAGTGCGGACCGGGCGTACTAGGCCCTTTCGACCGACTCACAACCATGGACAGGGCATACTGGACCCTTCCGATCGACTTAAATCATGGACAGGGCATACTGGACCCTTCCGATTGACTCTCAAAGCGTGGACCAGGCGTACGAGGCCCCTCCGACCAGCTTTGCTACTGCTACAACAATACAACACACGTAGTTACACACATACCTTTACTCAAGTCACAATTACTTAGCAAGTCATCCTACGGTGCGGAGACTATCGACGCTGGCAGCAGTCATGTCTTCTCATCAGGAATGGACGCTGTCTCACCGTCGGTTTCTTAGGACTCTGTTCAATTTCGTTACCATTAATCGCAGGCACTTCATCCTCATCGAAGATCTTGGTTAGAGTAGTAAATATTTCTACCAGGTCTTCAAAATCCTGAAGCATACAAGTTTTAATGAGTGTACTTGTGAACAAGGTTAAAGCTATTGATGCTTTACTTTTATTCATAGACTTAACCAAAACTAGTTATGACGAATTGTTACTGTACATTTTTAAGTCATCTTTCATGCACTAGCTATAAATAATGTGCGCGGGGGACTTTACAAACATATAACCAACAGACATTCAAGTACATCTAAACCATCATTTGTGGGTCACACACAGTGTTTCGTATGGGGACTGAACCCATAACACTCAGCTCAGTGTGAAGCGGTATTTGAATACCACACAAAGTGTTGTCTCGTGTAGGAATGAACCTACAGCACTCGGCACAGTGTGAAGTGGTGAGATGGTCGCTTTAACCACTACGCCAATCGTGCACTATTCGTTTAACGGACGAAGATGCTACATAGGTAGTAGATACGATGACATATAGCGGATTGTTTTAAGCTACGCATATGCCCACTTCACCTGACCGTTGAATCCAACATAGCCTTATTCGTGCTAGGTTCTGAATATCGGGAGCCTGTTTCTGCTTTTACCTGTAACCAATCAATCAGCCTACCGCATGAAGTCCAACCCAGCTAACTTTTTCAGTTCGTCGGTCCACCTAGCAGGGGGGGCCGGCCGTCCTTACGTTTACTGAGTCGCATTCTTCACTCTAAGACACGCTTGCTCCATCGCGCATCAGTCCTTGTAATGTGCAGATTTGACTAGCTCACTGACACTTAAGGTTGCCTGAAATCAACTATTGTTAAATTTGACATAATTTACCACCTTATCAAAAGTCTAGTGTTCAAAACTAAAGGAGTTTGACGTTAACTAACTCGCAATTAAAGTTTTTGGCTCTATAAGACAAGGGAGCTAAAGAGATTCTAAACAAAAGCTCGGCATATGCCATTTGACGTCTCACTATAGACTCACGCCTGTATCCCCGAAGGAGTAGGCAGAGCTATAGTATTACACCCGCATTTCGCCATGAATTATTAAGTCCCACATAATAGCGGACGAGCCTATTGCCTTTACCCGGCATATCATACTGAGAATTCGGAAAAACCTAATTACACTTTTGCCCGACCCGGGAATCGAACCCGTGACCTCCGATCAGCAGACGTATACGCACGCTATCCACTGGACCACGGAGGCAGTCACGTCTCACTACATGACAGAAACATCATACTACATGACAGCAACATCATATTATGCTAAGAGAAACGGATGCAATCTATGAACATGTGACAAATTGTCTTAGCTTTAGACGCTTTCAAGGAATAGCAGCGAAATTCTGTTAGTCTGAATAGTAAGATGTTGACCATCAAGATTAACGAAAACTTCGACTAGTTGTGTCACTGATAGGGTTTACAAATCTCACGAGTGGTACTCAGACTAAACTTCGGTCGTGAGACACCACTGAAAGTTCTGTTGTCCCAAAATTTATACTGTAGGTACCATAACTTTCAAGTTGTAACTATACCATGCTATTATAACCATCAGTGTAGCGTACAACTCACCCTTCGCGGCTGTGCTTACGGATGCCCAATGTAGACCAAACCTAGGAATTGTCCTATCAGCAACTAAACAGGTTTCCTACTTCATCATCACAGCGCGATATTTTGGCTTTCGATTTTTGCTCTTCAGCGATATTTTACTAGGTGCATGACACACTTGTATTGAGCTGTCATCGTGTTGTCAAATTCGTATTTGCGGCCAGTCGCATTACAAAGTAGGTCGGTTATCCTGTTGAGGTTGCTAAAGAGATACCTCCTTGCTTACATGATGGTGTATGTATTGGGTTCACAATCAATCCAGTAATGATCTCTTCAATTTGCCGAACCTTGCGAGTAGCAATTCCTTAAAATGCGGCCGTCACATTTCATATTAACGCGGCGCGCCTCTTCAATGCGTCGCTTAAGACGATTCCAATAACGCGATATGATGTTGGTGTTTCTCCACCATCGTTCAATATCAGCTTCAACATCGTCAGGAATGTAATTTCACAAGCAGAATCGGGTAACGTTGCTAGTAACGGCTTTGTCACAATCGCCTCGTTATTGATAAGAAAATCATGAGTACTCACACGGGATCTGTCTTTCCATGATCGAATGCCATCTCCTGTTCATCTGCCCTTCGTAACCACTTCTGATAAAGTCTTTCGACTGGGGGCTAAGGGATTTCTACTGCATTCCTTTCATTTTCTCCTTCTACTATCATTTGTTCCTTCAAATTGTGAGCGGGCGTAGATTTGCGGGCGAGGAGATGGTAAGTAAAACAGCATTTGTACATCACTTCAGTTATTATTCTAAATACTCACAGTATAATTGATTAGGTATCGCAACAATTACGATTTCTATCAAAAGTTAGCGTCTGCCTTTCACGTGGCCGCGAGCGCCTGTTCAGCTGTTTCCTCGTTGACTGCGATTCAAAACAGTGCTCACCTCGCCAGAGCCCGGTGTTCGCTATTGGAATGTCGTTCTTCTTGGCGGCCTGTAACATTGTAGCAAACCTTATTGTTAACCAACAATGAGGTTAGCCTACAAATGCATATTTGAGTTACATGCATACTATATGATTTATATATTATATTGACTCAGAGGATACATGGAAGGTAATATAATGGACGTAAATTGAAATTAATATACAATTTCTAAGGATATATTTCTGTTACATCCACATAAAATAAAATAATTGTCGCTGATGTATAACAAACATCTTAAATGTTGTTTCAGTTTCTTGAGCAAGGTTACAATTAAAAAGAGTTTATTATTATTTGCAAATATTTGAAAGTTTTCCATCCCTAAAACATTTTGAAAATTATTTCTTTAAGTTTAATTAATAAAGTTGAAGGGTGTGGTTGTAGATGAGAAAATAAGAAAGAAAGACTTTATAACATTGATAAAAATAAAGATAATAATATTGTCTAACGCAATCAATTCTTTGCAGAAATAAATTCCACTGTCCCTAATCCTTTTAAAAAGGTAGCACTTAAAGATTTATAACTTCTTAAGTTACATCATTTAAAAAGAACTAAAAAAATCACAAAACTTCACTTGCAACATTGTACTTTTATTATACAGCGCCATTGGGGCACGCGTGGTCGATATTTTACGTTTTATGTACGATCGCGAAACTGGAAAACCATACAATGGAGATAGAGAAACGCTATTGGCCATGTCTGTACCACTACGGCTGTTTTAAGCGTGACAACTTTTGTTTACAATGAAAAAGGACAAAATGTCCATGTATAACTCAACGTTTCAGTGTCTGGTGACGTCGCATCGTGTTCAAATGGACAAGCAATGTGATATATTGCTAGCTGAATGCACTGATACTTGAGTAATAGTGTACACTTCAACATGAGTTTGTTTATCTCAAGCAACTACTCTGTGTTGAGGGTTCAAGATCGGTCTGTGTGGAGATCCTTGGGGGAGACCTATGTCCAGCAGTGGAGGTCTCTAGGCTGACATTATGACTACTTTGTTCTCTACGATAGCCTAGTGGAGAGACTATCAGACTTCTACACCGAGCGTCACAAGTACAAATCCACAAGTCTTCCGTAATGTCTTCGAAGGACGTGTAAAGTCTGCCAATTCTTACTTGGCCAGCGTGGTGCACTATGGCCTAACCCTTATCTTTGAGAGAAATTACCTACACTGACCTCATCATCATCAGCCCTTTATATATACTGTCCCACTGCTGGGCACGTGCCTCTTTTCACTATAAGAAGGGTAAGGCCACAGTTCAGCACGCTGGCCTAGTGCGGGTTGGCAGACTTAACATGTCTTTTTTTTTTTTTTTTTTATGGAATAGGGGGCAAACGAGCAGACGGATCGCCTGATGTTAAGCGATTACCGCCGCCCATGGACACCCGCAACACCAGAGGAATCACAAGTGCGTTGCCGGCCTTTTAAAAAGGAATACGCTCTTTTTTTGAAGGTTTGAAGGTCGTATTGGTTCGGAAAAACCGCAGGCGACAGATCATTCCACAGTTTACAGGTGCGAGGCAGAAAGTTTCTAGAAAAGCGCACCGTTGTGGCTTGCCAACCATCTAAATGATGGGGATGGAAATTCTGTCGCGAAGAACGATGGCGGAAAGAGGCGGCAGGGATTAATCCGAACAACTCTTCGGAGCACTCCCCATAGTAATAGCGATAAAAGATGCATAGCGAGGCTACATCTCTACGCAGCGCCAAGGGGTCTAACTGATTGCAAATATCTTGGCAGTCGACAATTCGAGCGGCTCTCCGTTGGATGCGGTCTAGAGGGAGAAGCTGGTACTGGGGTGCCCCTGCCCAAAGATGAGAACAGTATTCCATATGCGGCCGGACCTGCGCCTTATAAAGGAGCAAGCGGTGGGCCGGAGTGAAATACCGTCTCGATCTATTTAGCACGCCAAGCTTCTTCGAGGCTAACTTAGCCTTACCCTCTAAGTGACCGCGGAACTGGACTTCGCTCGATATGTCGACACCAAGTATTCCAATACTGGAGGAGGCAGTCAAGGGGGTGCTCTCAAAACGAGGACATACGACCATTGGCAGTTTTTTTGCGGTGAAAACGCAGACTTGTGTCTTTGTGGGGTTAAATTGGACCAAATTAAGTCTTCCCCAATCTGAGACCATCTCCAAGGAGGTCTCAATTTCAGACACAAGTTTATGTCGGCTCTCGATGACTTTTGCCCGAGAAATGTTGGCGTGGCCGGTATATAAAGCATCACCTGTGCTGTCATCTGCATAACAATGAATGCCGCTATCTAGCAACATATCATTGATATGCAGGAGGAACAGAGTAGGCGATAGCACGCAGCCTTGAGGAAAACCAGCATTTACAGACAAGGTGTCAGAGCATTCACCGTCAACTACGACCTTTATGCTTCTGTCTGTAAGAAAGCTGGTGACCCATTCGCATGATTTCTCGGGCAGCCCATAGGAAGGGAGCTTCGAAAGAAGCGCTTTGTGCCAGACCCGATCGAAGGCCTTCGCTATGTCCAAACTGACCGCCAAAGCCTCCCCCTTTGTCTCGATCGATGTCTTTCGAGAATATTATGGAGAACTCTCAGACATGCAGGCTTCCTCACGATGTTTTCCATCATCGTTTAGCTAGCGATAATTAACAATTTAATACGCAAATAACCCCGAAAAGTAATTGGTGCGCGCCGTGGACTCGAACCCGGACCCTCTGCGTAGCAGTCTGTCGGTCTCTCCACTAGGCTATCGCTGCCTCATCTACAATGGAACAATTTAAATGCGCGGCTGATATTATTATACCTTCTACCAGTAGCTTCAATTGTAGGTGGAAAGTATAGTATGTTCTTCCCTGTAGTCCGGAAAATATGTAGGTATAAAAATTTGAATCACATCAATTTTACATGCAAACTTAATTAATCAGGATTAAATGCTTATTATGCCACAAACATGTACATGAAAAATACATAGACAAAAGTCCAAATACAAAAATGCTTTCCGTGTTGGTAAGCCATGTGTTACCAAAATCAACATTAAACCCTGAGAACACTACCAATAATAACAAAAAATTGCGTTCTTAACTAAGGTTTCAGGTTCGAGGTCAATGTCAACCGTGTGGTAAGGACACGGTTGACATTGACCTCGAACCTTGACACCCGTCATAAAATAAAATATAACTGACACATTATTCCGGCCTCGAATGTAACCTCAGTTCTTTGCCGAAGAATACTTTGATGTCGTTTGTATATTGCGGGAGCGAACATGGTTTATGTACGACTAGTTATATATCACATTCCCATCTGTTTCAATATTAGCGTGCCTTTGCATGATGTACGAAATTTTTGGGGAGTATTTGGATTGATTGGACTGCGAGAGAAGCAAAAGAGTTTTTACAGTAACAACGCAGATATGACTAAGACCACGGCATTTTTTAAAAAGGAAGACATTTTTCGATGCAATATTTCTGTCATGGTTCCCCGATGGGACTTCCCTTGCGAAATCCATGACATTTGTCCATCTATGTCGTTTTCTGGCCATTCCAATAACGATACATGTACTATTGTAAAACCATCATCATTATATTCTTAGCGTTATCCCAGTTCCATCCAGGACATTGCCCTAGGACCGTTAACTAGTCTAAAGATCTGAAAAAAAAAACTGACTTAAAAATCTTAGCTGACACATGTACAAGGATACGAAGTTCGGCAGGATGGTAAATGTTTACTATTTTCAAATTATTTTCATTAGTTCTAACAGTGATAAAGAATATCTTCTTGGGTTTACGCGTATGTTACACATTGAAATTAAACTACAGTTAACTATTTTAATGCGATATATTATTCTATTGACTGAGATAACATTTAAACCGAATGATCTAGAAACTACATTATTTATGATATTCGTTTTTTTTACAGAAGTCGTGGTCATGGATTTGGAAGTTATCTCAAAGTACCCGAACATTCTTCAACTATTGGTGTTACTATTTACGCAGAATGAGCTCACGGTGGCTCATCGGCATCATCATATCAGCCAAACGACGTCCACTGCTGGACATAGGCCTCCCCCAAGGTTCTCCACACAGACCGGTCTTGAGCCGCCCGAGACGAGACTTGACGAGATCGTCGGTCCACCTTGCGGGGGCCTACCTCTGCTGCGTCGTCCGGTACGTGGCCGCCACTCCAGAACCTTTCTGCCCCAACGGCCATCGGTTCTTCGAGCTATGTGCCCTGCCCACTGCCACTTCAGCTTGGCTATCCGGAGAGCTATGTCGGCGAGTTTGGTTCTACTGCGGATCTCATCATTTCTGATTCGATCTCGCAGAGAAACTCCAATGAGCTAATGTGTTAAGCCCATAACTAAATGTGGGAAACGGTACAGCACATTTGATAAAAATGGTTCTTCTTTATAATAAGAACTAAAACCCAGAAATATAGACATATGCTATACTACAAGGTGCACTATAGATATACACCACTATTTTTTAATGAGTACAAAAACTTTAAGGACATATTTATCATGCATTATTATCATGTATGTGACATAAGAATTTCATAATATCTATAAATAGCCAAGTTATAATCATTTATTTTTTGTAGAAAATCTCATCAAAATCATAGACATATTTTACAATCCATTCACTACTTCATTGATAGTATTTACTTTCCGCCGCACTTATAATGTAGGTAGTCTTAGACAATAAAATGAAGCAAAATAATCAGTGTAGGTAGATACTTTTTAATTTTCTTAATTCTACGCTCTCATTCATAGTTTATCCGGGCTTAGGACCAGCAAAATTTACCGTTTTACAAGTAATTAAATACGAAGGTATGTAATTAGAAAGCACACATCAAAATAAAAGAAGGTATTCTGTAATAAAAGAAAACAGTAATTTTGGCGTATTTATGAAGTTAGAATCATCTGTTATTTACAAATTATTTTATCATCATCATGTCAGCGTAGAGACGACCACTGCTGGACATAGGCTTCCCTCAAGGTTCTCCACACAGACCGATTTTGAGCCGCCCGCCTCAAATTACTATTAACTTAAGTAGGTATTTTCTACTAAACTTACAAGTATTTCCATTGTCCTTCAAAATGTCCACCACCATTGTCAATACACAGATCACAGTCTTTTCACTTCGTCAAAAGCGTCCAATATGCGATGTTTTAATTGTTCGACACTAGCTTGCTTACTTTTGTACACTCACAAAATGATGTCCATGGGTACACAGCTGCACTCGCGATTCCTCCACTCAAAAAGTACACACGAAGCATAGCTACATACTCCCGTGATATTATGAACTGATAAGCCATCGCGTCGGGAAAACGTAGACAAACAAATTGCAGCGAAAACATCGATAGGTACACTCTCGTTCGCTAGCAATTTAGCACTGATTGTGGCATCCGAGCGCGGCGCGCGCGCAGTGGGACAGGGGGGAATTTATCAATGGAACAGTTTACAACTAATAGTACAAGAGTCGGTCATAGTCTTAGTTATGCATTAACCAATTATTACGTATTTTTGTGGACAGTTTTGGGACTTAGTGTTTTTATTTTTTAACTACATAAATATGATCAGTTAAAGATACTTAGTGCCCCGTTAAATTTTTTGTACTAATTAAAAAATAGTGGTGTATAAACACAGGTGCGGCATCATAAAATGCATTTTATGGTTCGCCATGGAGACTAGGTGTATTAAAACTCTTAATGAAGATATAGCTAAAAATGTTATACAATAAGCAGTCCTAAATCACTGTAGAAAATTGCTAGGTAGTTGAGAATATTATGTTTATCGGTATATAAAGTATCGCTCTCGCTTCTACCTTTAACTTGTACTTGCATTGCCATGTTGATTAGATTGGCGGGAACTACGTGCGGTCAGAGAGCACTGCGATTACGTAGGGTCTTCAAAAAGTCTTGCGATACAAATTGACCGGATGAAGACTTATTCTTAGTACAGTCTACAATAGGGTCACCTCGGCTTAGTAGGTGACTGTAATCGATATTATGAACAACTTTTGTTTTGATATATTGCTATAATCGTGACAACAAACAGATGTTTCCATGCTGAATTGAACTTTGACCTCAATAAAATGATGGTTGAGATGAGGTTACTTCATTAGCAAGAGAGCAACGTCAGGATTGTTGCAAATGGCAGTTTATATTCAGGGCTGATGAGAAATAATATTTGTTATCATTCCGTAAATTCTTTTTTATCACAATTCGAAAACCTTCTCAAGTAGAAAAACAGTTTTAACTATGCGAAAAACTCAGCTTTTGTTTAGTTTTTATCTAATCTAGAGTATTCAAGTAATCTTCAGACCCGTCAAAATTCTAAAGCTTTTGCTAATTTTAACAGTAAGTGAAATCTTGATCTTCAATCAAATAAAGTACCATTAAAATATTTATTAAATCTAATTTTATAAAAGTAAACGCATGAATGGGACTGTGGTTTAAATATTAACTTCAACGAGTCAATTGCATTGAATACTGCAGGTTTGACTTTTTTAGGATGTATATTAATATAATTTTTAGGAGATATTCGAATGAACTGCAAATATTTGCATCTAGTCTGAGCATTCTTTGTTCAGTAGTTCCTGTGTGAAATATCCTGCGCATAAATGAATTATCATCATCAACAGCCTTTAACAGTCCACTGCTGGACTAGGCCTCTCCTTTAAAAGGAGGAATTGGCCTACTATACCACGCTGGCCAAACGGGTCGGTATAGGGTTTGTATCAAGTTTTCCTTCTCTTACAGCGGTGTTATCTGTATAATACGCTCCCTCTGTCGGCTCTTACGACACCCATGGGATGATATGGGGTGGTGACAGTCCGTATTCTTAATCCGTCACCACACGGATACGGACAAATGAATTAATGGTCTTTAAAATACCTTATACTTCTCTTAACGTTCTCGTGACCACAGCTGGTGTAATTTAAAGTATTTTTTATAGGCTCACGCCTGTATCACCGAAGGGGTAGGCAGAGGTGTATTATTACACTCACATTTCGCCATGAATTTTTAGGTCCCACGTAACAGTAAAGAAATTTATTTTTTATTTCCAATTAATTACGCGATGTAGACCCGTAACATAAATATTAGTTACGTGTACGAATCGCGAAATGTTAAAAGTATTTAAGTCATAAAACAAATTCAAAATTATTTATTTGTGATTGCAGGCACAGCGACCTCGAGATTGAGCAGTGCCTGTAAAACCAATTCAGACCATGGGTCTACTATCATCATCATCATCATGATAGTAGACCCTGGGTTTCAGACCATGGGTCTACTATACTATTATATAAGAATTCAGACCATGGGTCTACTATACAATTTTAAAAATATTAATCTGAAACTATAGCAATCGATAGGTATCCATTTAACAGCAACAATTTCCAGATAACAAAAACGGCTAGATATTGTTCTAACACGGCAAACTTAGAGCACGGCTCGCTGGGCAAACTTAGTGTATAAATCACCGCTCAGCGGGCTTCGAGGGAAAAACTGGAACTTTACCGTTCGACGTTATATAAACAGTAAAAAACAAACTCTGACGATGGAAGTTCCGCTGTTTTGTTGTAACTGATGCAGTTTGACAGTGGACACTTTGTTACCAAGATGTTTTATTATTTATAGGTAAGTTTGTTAGAAAAACTTGTTAGAGTTACAGTTAGAAGGATTCGTGTTTAATGTCTTGTAAATAAACAAGGATACTCACTTGGTAACAAGTGAGTAGGTATCCCTGTTTTATTGTTATTTTCTGACATGGTTTGTTTAAAAGTTCTAATAGTATTGTCAATTTGTATGCAACTTTAGTATATTGATAATATATTTATTAACAGACTCGACTCGAACTTGTTATCAGAAGGCCAATTCTGGTAATTATATTTGTTCAAATTCCAATATCGATCTAGTCTCTGCGTCATAAATGGTATTCTCGTAACTTAACTGACACTTGAATGAGATCGGGACTACATCGAAAGTTGAACCAAGTGTGAACTACTGTGAACGGTATTCTGCTAATTATTAGTAGAGCAGATAAGGTATTTCTAGTTTTTTCACAATGATACCATCGTACATAATATAACCACATGAGTAAATAAACCGAACAGAGAAACAGCTTCTTAAGAGCTTGTAAATTTGTTACCTATTTTGGTAGGGTTGTCACAATAGGTTAAGACAAATCACTTGTTCGGTATACGACATATTCTGGAATGGACAGATTCGTGATTCGGCAGATTCCCAACTCGACAGATTCGTGAATTGGGCAGATTCTTGGACTCGACCGATTCGCTATACGGCAGAAGTACAGTTGTAAATAAAATAGCGAGTGGAACCAAAAAAGCATGCACCTGATACTTTTAAAAGCACGGAATAAAAATATACATTTGTTACCAAGGACACGATGTGATGACGTGATTTATTTGACATTCCCAACGATACCACTAATAGTGTTGAATATTTTTCTGGTAATATTTATGATCTATTTTGCTAATAAACATAGGAATCGCCTTTAGCTATTATGTGCCACTAGTTTTACCACGGAGATAGGTATCTAAAATAAGTTTAAAAAGAAATTGTGTAAGACAAATTCATGTCTACAAAACAAATGACTATAAAATGATCAACCATCGATAGGGCTTACAAAAAACAGGTGCATGCGATTTTCGACCTTATTGACAATTCATGATAAACTTCTTTTTGGTATTTTCTTGCTTTCTGACATTGATACGTTATTAAAATTATAAATTCTGAGTTACGTCAATAAGGTCGAAAATCGCATGCACCTGATTTTTGTAATCCCTATCGATGGCTGATAACTTTCTGATAGTCACTGGTTTTGAAAACGTTAATTGCTTTTATACAATTTCACAACTAATGAGTTCACGAGGATCCTCTGGGGGATCTGGCTAGGAGATCCTGGTGGATAACATGCAAATATGTTAAGTATTTCGTTGCCAGCATTGACAATATTTATTTAAAGATCGAAATATTTGCGAAACTTTTGCTCGAGAAATTCAACAAATGAGATAAAATTATCAGGAGGAAAAAACGAATTAAAAAACCCAATTGTACGTTACCATCGATAAAATCTTTATAATCTCTGAATTATTTCTATTATTGAATATTAATTTTTTTAATTATTGAATACCTATTGAAAATAATTCACACGATCCAAGGAACCAATATATTTACTTACCGAAATTTTATTACTTAGTTGTATATTAATTTTAATTTGGTGTGTAAACGTATTGGCATCCAATAACCATTCCTATTAATGTATTTTCCCATACAATGGCAAAATTCATGTTTTTGTTTTTGAGTTTTTGACATTACCTCTAAGATCAACAAGAGATTATAAATTGATTATATCGAAATTATACTATAAGGAGATTAAGTGGAGCAGAATACCAATTGTGAGTCAATTCAAAATTAAATCACAGTTCAGTCAAAATTCAGTGTCAGTGTCTGTTAAATACGAGAATTGGCCTTCAGATTTAAAAAAAAATCACAGGCGTGCAACTTTCAAATGACTTAACTGCTCTATTTATTTTCACTCGCATATTTAATATGAATGAGAGCTACCCATAAAAACAACTTTTTTATATTTCTTTTCAACTTTGTAGGCGAGCTCCAAACGCATAACCATGCTAAATGCCAGCTTTTAAGTGAATACACTATCCGAGTAAAACCACAGATAGACTAGTAACGAACAGACAAAGGCAAAATATAAGTATTTATTTATTTAATAAAGTATATTGGAGTGACATATATATTTTTATTTATATATCTTTGATATGTTCACTTTTAAGATAATTTATTTTACTTGCCGAGCTCAGTTTGATGATACTTGATAGCACGGGCTGTTTCCACAACTCCACGTCTTGGCGTGTATTTTGCGTACAGAGCTCAGTTTAAGCCTAGACGAATCTAAAATGAAAAAATATTACTACTTTGAGCTAAATTTGCCTAGTTTTGTACACAACGGTCAAAAGGGTCACCTTTTCACTCTGAAGTGCGATAAGTTTGAATAAAAGGGTGACTTGGGAATTGTTTCAGCTATTTATACCTAGCTCTATCTTAGGCCAACGTATAGAATTCCCAGTTTACATAGCTTTAGCAGTTTATCTTAGTTCATTATTTGCCCAAACATTTCAAGTGTCTTAGCTAAAATACAAGTTAACGGTACGATGGTATCAGTGTGACATTACTGTCACTGATTTGAGTGATAGTTTGGCTATTAAACTATTGTCATTATAGAGTTTGAATGGTCTATTAATTACACTGATAATTGTTTCTCAGTTCAAGTGAGACGGGAATGGTTTTCCTGAAATTATTCTGTATGTGCAAGTGAGACAAATTATTTGGATCGGCATGTTGTGTGTTATTTTACATGCATAGAAACTGTATTTCATATGATAATTTTCCACTGTGTGGTGACGATTTAGGGATAGAAAAAGTCAGAAACCCATTTCATTGTGTGGGTGTTGTGAGAGGCTACTAAGAAAATACGTTCAGCAAATAGTATAATTGTGAACATACTGTAAACTCACAATCAAACTTTATAACAACCTGTATGTCTGGCCAACATGGTATATATGTAGTAGGCCAAATCCTTCCATTGACTCACAACACTATGGTTTTATTTTTTTATTTATAGACTCACGCCTGTATCCCCCAAGGGGTAAGCAGAGGCGTAATATTACACCCACTTTTTGCCATGAACTTTTAGGTCCCACAGCACCAATTTCCGTGCTGCTACTGAGAATTCAGAAAAACCCAGTAACACTTTTGCCCAACCCGGGAATCGATCCCGGGTACTCCGATCAGCAGTCACATACGCTATCCACTGCACCTTGGAGGCAGTTGTCGATCACTATGGTGACGCAAATTAGTAAAGGCATTTGCCCAAGAATTATCATACATTATCATCAGGTAATCCATCTACTAGTCCACAATCTGTTGAATCACAAAATAAATACATACATACATACATACTTACATAGACCCACGCCTGCTTCCCCGAAGGGGTAGGCAGAGGCATATTAAACGCCCACTTTTCGCCAGTGTTTTGATCCCACGTAATAGGTGTCGAGCCTATTGCCGCTTATCGGGATATTTTGTTTACCAGATCCTCGTCCGTTGATCGGCAGGTGCACCACTTGCAGGTGAGGTTGGCTTGGGACCCTAAGCTCTTGGTGGGAACCCTATGCACCCGATGCAAAAAAATACTTTATTTAATATAACAGAAAAATGCACATCTTCTTAAACTTTGATGTCATTTGCAAATATACATATTTACACAATCTCGTCATTAGTTTATAAATACTAGTAAAAGTGAAATATCTTTTGTTCGTCCTGATATGGGAACAACTGCGGTCACAGTGGTTATTGCCTAGGACCGGCTAATAAAGGGTGTTGTGCGTTTAAACTACGCCTTTGAGGCCCGCTACATTAGTAGTATGTGTAAAATCGGGAAGGATGGAAAATCATCATCATCATCATCAGCCCTGTATATAAACCATTGCAACGGTTTTGTGGGGCTTAGCTAATAAGATACTTACCTTGTGATGTAAAGATAAATAAATAAATAATAAAAACTGTCCCACTGCTGGGCACGGGCCTCTTCTCACTATGAAAAGGGTCCCATAGTCCACCACGCTGGCCTAGTGCGGGTTGGCAGACTACACATGTCTTTCGAGAACATTATGGAGAACTCTAAGGCATGCAGGTTTCCTCACGATGTTTTCTTTCACCGTTTAGCAATTGATAATTAACAATTTAATACGCACATAACTCCGAAAAGTCATTGGTGCGCGCCGTGGATTCGAACTCGGACCCTCTGCGTAGCAGTCTGTCGGTCTCTGCACTAGGCTATCGCTGCCATTAGGATGAAAAATATTGCTTTAAAATTAAATATGTGTAACTAAAAGTGCAAATACCTTGAATATTGTCAGTCAACCCGAGAATAGAAATAAATCATCCACAAACTTTTTCAATAACAAATTTAACGTAACAAGGAAATGCGCAACAAAATTGTTCCAAAAACAAATCCTTCGACTACCTAAAACTCGAGCTATTACATCAACACGTATCATGTAACATATGAGATGGTATCACCATATGGTTACGTCAGCCAACTCCTTCGCCTTAAGCGATCTTACTTCCCATACGCATTCTCATACGTCTCCGAAGCACTTTAAACTGGTCATTAAAACAAAACACGCAGTACAAAGAACTCGTCCCAACTCGTAAACTCGTAACAAGTCAGTGCCGAGCCGTAAAAAGTTGTAGAACAACATTATGAGTTCCTATCTTATCCTCAGATGACTTACAACTTACCTGGCTTGGGTTACAGCATGCATTAAGACTTTGTTTTGAAGAAATCTTGTAAATGCGTGCTCTCTTATTGAGTTCGGAATGTTCTTTTGTTCTTGAAACACTTATTTTGGTGAAGGCTTCGTTTGTATAATTGGATCGTCTGGACTCAAATATTTATACAGACATGATGTTGTTTTTAAATAGGAGTAAAATTATAGTAAGAATTTTAGTTTAGCTACGGGGCCAAGCCCTATTTTATTATGACCATCAGGTACAATTATTTGTAGCATTTTGGCTTGTGAGATACCGTAGGTATAAATATTGTTATATATTTTAGGGCCTAGTTATTGGCTGCTATTGAAGGTCGGTTTGAAAATGGAATTTCCTCTCTGGAATCCATCTGCATAACCAAGTCTTTTTAGTGTTGCCTATCATTTCATGCAGTCTGATCTTAAGCAGTGATGGAGTCCAATTGTGAACTTTATCATCCCAATATCATATCAATATGGCATAATTGCCCTTACCTTAATTCCCCAGATAAGAGCTTTTTCACTTAAAACCCTGTATCCAAATTTTTCGATTAATATTTCAAATACCAACACCCGCATCGGACCATTCAAACTGCAGTCCGTTCAAAACACCTTAACACACGCTATTACCAGCCTTAAATACACCTGCAATTCCACATTTGGTGTTAATGTTCGCATCGCCGGAGATAGTTCATTTGTCGTAAAATGTACAAGTTATGGGTGACGTGCTATGTCGCTTATAGTACTACTAGCTAAGCGCGCGGTTACACCCAGGTTATTTAGGGCTACTGCTCCGCACCCGTGGCGCATAGTGTGATGTTATATAGCCTATAGTTCATCATCATCAGCCCTATATATAAACTGTCCCACTGCTGGGCACGGGTCTCTTTTCACTATGAGAAGGGTAAGGCCATAGTCCACAACGCTGGCCTAGTGTGGGTTGGCAGACTTCACATGTCTTTCGAGAACATTATGGAGAACTCTAAGACATGCAGATTTCTCATGATGTTTTCCTTCACCGTTTAGCAAGCGATAATTAACTATTTAATACGCACATAACTCCGAAAAGTCATCGGTGCGCGCCGTGGATTCGAAATTCTAACCCAGGCCTTCTGCGTAGCAGTCTGTCGGTCTCTCCACAAGGCTACCGCTGCCTACAACCTTCCTTGATAAATGGGCTATTCAACACAAAAATAATAATTCAAATTGGCCCAGTAGTTCTAGAAATTCACGCGTTCAAGCAAACAAACTCTTCAGCTTTATATGATTAAGTATAAATACGAATGACGTTGGTACGGAAATGTGTTTTGAAGTCTTGAAAGTGGTACGAGCAACTGTTAGTGGTGTTAGAGAACTAGTGGACTTTGTGGTCATAAATTGTTTCAAATGCTTGTCACCCCGTTATGTTCAGTTATATTGTTTATATTCGTCTGAATGTTTTAAAGATGCAGACTTTTATACTTTATTATTGATGAGTTACCTCACCATTTTTTGCGTCGATCTATGGGATATAATATGTTTGTGATCTCAAAAATTATGGTGGGTAGACCAATAAACAGTAAACAAATACTCTAAAACTGCAGGGGGCGTTATCAGATATCCACAACGCAGGGTGTGCTATCAGTGACCCTCTAGATTCGGGTACGACATATAACCGAAATTCAAATAACGTTAACCTAGACGCTTCAAGTGTTCTCTTTCTGTGCTGATACCCAAGTGTTGTGTTGTGGCAAAAGCCGATCTATCGATAAGCTCACATAAACAGATAAACTGTTCGAGAAATCCTAGGTTCCGATGGTTTCAAGTTCAATCTGCTTCTTTATTAGTTTACTAGCTGACGCAGCGAACTCCGTATCGCTTTTTTAAGAGTTTTATTTAATTCCCTTTTTTCCAAGCCCCTTTTCCAAAGTTACCATTGACTTAGCGTTTAATCTCTTATCATTTCAGAGTCTTCAAATGATGGACAAACAAACATAGATTTTTATATAATATTGAATTCCCCATTCCTTCAAATATCGGAGACGATACCCATATCGACTTAAAAAAACATCGCGTCCGCCATCTTTGAATTCCTATCCGCCATCTTTGATCACGAAATAGATGTTGTATTTGGATTCACCATCCCTTAAATCATCAGAGACGATAACCATATTGATTTTTTAAATTTTTCCCATACGCCATCTTTGATTTCCCATCCGCCATCTTGAATCACGAAATAGATGTTGTATTTGGATTCTTCATCCATTTAAACATCGGAGACGATACCCATATTGATTTTAAAAAAGAATCCCATCCGCCATCTTTGATCACGAAATAGATGGTGGTTTTGAATTCCCCATTCCTTTAAATATCGGAGATGATACCCATATTGATTTTTTAAATTTTTCCCATCCGCTATTTTTGATTTCCCATCCGCCATCTTGAATCACGAAAAAGATGTAGTATTTGGATTCCCCATCCCTTTAAACATCGGAGACGATACCCATATTGATATTTAAAATTTTCTCATCCGCCATCTTTGATTTCCCGTCCGCCATTTTGGATCACTAAATAAATTTCATATTATTAATCAGCGTCCCGAAAATCTCGAAAACGATACCCATATAGATTGTATCCTATTCGTTTAGCCTTTTTTTGCCTTTGACCCAACCCTCCCCCCTCTCGTTTGACCATTTTATTATTTTTGTCTGGCCCCTAAAAGTTGTGGCGTAATTTTATATAGCCTATAGCCTTTCGGAATAATTGGGCTATCATAGGCAATAACAATTTTTTAAATCCGACTGCTAGTTCCTGAGATTAGCAAACATAATGTTGTAGCCTTTTTAGCCTTTTGCCCGGCCCCAAAGGGTCGAAGCGTTATGTTATATAGCCTATAGCCTTCCGAAATAACTGGGCTATCGTATGCAAAAAGAATTTTTCAGATCCGACCGGTAGTTCCTGAGATTAGCGCGTTCAAACAAACAAACAAACAAACTCTTCCGCTTTATTATATTAGTATAGATAATGCGTTGTCTCGTCCAGAATGTGACCCTGTGGATCAAAATTCAGAACTAGACCCCTGTGGTATACATTGACATCTCACTGCAGCAGTTCCACGCGAATTGCTTTACTCTATCAGTCTTAAATACAACTCTATTGAAAACCAATATTCCGGTCAATGCCGTCTACGAAAGTGTGATAAGTAATAAATTTTATTTATCCACCAAAAGTACACGCTGATGTCTGGCCTCAGGTGAAATTTCACTAATAAACTTTGGTAGTCAATAAAAGAAATGTGACAGAGAGGAACTTGAGCTCTCTGTTTTAACTTCTTTGGGACACTCAGACTTCTATATAAGAAAGCTTATCTGTAAAGTGATTGCTACAAAATCTATAAAAAAAAATCACCTAATGGTTGGTTGTTGCCGCGCCCATCCACAACACCAGAGGAGTGACAAGTGCATTGCCGGCAAAGGAATTGGAGGAGCAGCGGGATGAGGGAAACGGTAAAGAGGATGGAGACTCTGGCACTGACTATGACGTCCGGTTGGTGCAGCGGGAGTGTAAGCGACTGCTACGCCGAAGTTCGCGGAATCGATTTCCGCTCAAGTCAAACATTTGTGTGCATGAATATGGATGTTTGTCTTGGTCTGGGTGTTTCTATGTATAATATGAATGTATTTACAAAAAAAGCACATATGTATGTATATCCATTATATAGTACCCAAAACACAAGCTCTGCTTAGCTTGGGACTAGATGGTGATGTGCGAAAAAAAAAACTCTCACTCACCGAACGAAACGCTACGGTATAAATACTATTTATCTGTTATGTCTATTATGTGTTTAGTATATGATTCAAAGAAGTAATCTGAAGTAGGTAAAGCAATAATGAAGCAATGTATATAGTAGGTACCAGTTAATAACCGGACTGCATAATTACTATCCAACGATAAGAGGCTCGGGAGACCTTGTATATACTTTTTAGGTTGACAGCCAATGTATCAAATCTGGTTGGTCGTGATTCATTTATTACTATTTCATTTTGGCAGCAGCTATTGCAGCTCCCTGTTTAAAACTGCGTCATGAGTTCTGAATTCGATTACCTAGCGAGATAGGTAGCACTTTGTATGATCCACTTAGTATTGTTTCGATTCTGGATATACAATCAAACAAGTCGGCGGTGGACCAGTTTGAAAAATATTCCCTTGGCTCGCTCATAGAGTCGAGGCACACTATACGAGTGTCAATGTGCGTTTAAAGTAGCACTGGAAGCGACGATGTCTTGTTATGCGATTCTCGCCGTCATGGTGCTCTAGCCGGAAAGTTGTTCGACTGTACTTAGTATTTGTTGGTTGATTGTGTATAAAGCCCAGCAGCACGTATATAATTTATATTATTACTTTTGTAGAAGTGTTTAACAGAAAAATCCTTTTCTGTGAAAAGTACATCAAACTTTTTATCACCGTAGATTTTTATTCTAGAAATCTCGTGGTATCAATAAACATACTTTCATCATCATCATCATCATCAGCCTTTAACAGTCCACTGCTGGACTAGGCCTCTCCTTTGAAAGGAGGAATTGGCCTACTATACCACGTTGGCCAAACGGGTTGGTATAGGGTTTGTATCAAGTTTTCCTTCTCTTACAGTGCTGTTCTCTGTATAATATACTCCCTCTGTCGGCTCTTACGACACCCATGGGATGATATGGGGTGGTGACATTCCGTATTCTTAATCCGTCACCACACGGACACGTACTTTCATACCACATTTTTATTCATACTCACAATATGAACCAATATCTGTAGTCATCAAAACACAGTTCCGTAATACCGTTTGTGCCATGCACCTTTGTCACCCCGGGATTACAGGCGCGCCGTGTAATCCCCTGAATAAGTACGTCACGGTAATCCTTTTGTCTCTGTTTAGAATGTCGTAATAATTAATTTTGCAGGGCCTTGATGACGCGCACGATGTTTCTTGATTGAGACGAGGACTACTTCTGAATGTTTCGTATAAACATCGCGTCTGTACTTTTGATGGCGAGACGTTAATGTTTTTATCCTTTGGATTTATGAAGGAATCTTATTTGATTATTCTGACTGGACAGTTTTATGCTGTTTGCATTTGTGCCCTCTGCATGATAGTCTGTTAGTATCTCCACTCAGCTATCGACGAGAGTATTACTTTCGTATTACAATAAATAGTATTATAGATATATGTATGTGTAAAGGTAAACAAAATTCTCCGATAAAATTACCTCTTAGCCAATGGCGGTGAACCCATATTCATTTATAGACTACAATCAGCAAACGATATCTACTGGCTACAGAACCAAGCGATGTAAGATTGTCTATTACTATACTATGTAGAATTGGCTCTAACAATTTCTCTCAATGACTAGATACCCATTCATTTCTCATCAAAAAGTTCACAGAGCTTTCTATCTGTATGTCACACAACTTATAGGTACTGCTTAACTTTTCCAATAAAATCGAAGGGAAATGAAATTTGGAATTTAGAAGTGAAGGTGAAACCGATGGCGTAGCTGCTGTCGGTGCTAATTTAGAAGATTTCGCCGAAATGACGATATTAAATTTGGCAAAATCCCTGAAAAAATATATTTTTTTTCTTTCCACACGTACCGAAGTTAAGCGAGGTGGGAGTGAAACCTCCTTTGTGTTTAAAATAGCTTTCTTTTTTTTTCTTTTGCACTTTCATCGCGTTCAGTGCGAGATTCTACTGTTTAGTAATTAAAATTGTATGTATACGTAGATGTATTTCATTTACGACTATCGGTTAATGACGAAGAATTTTCTTGTGTATGTCACTGAATTGATTACTGGCTAGAACTTAAGCTAGTGACGTCTAAAGGTACTTTTTTATATTGCTAGGAGTTATTGTGAAGCCTATGTATATTCAGTTCTCTGTGAAACACTATGCGTCACCAAAATGTTTCCATTTTGAAACTGATAGTCTTGGTGTCAGTACCATTGTTCCTGTTTGGTAGTCAAGCCACCTTGAAGACGCTATCCATCACGCCACGTCCTCGTGAGATAAGAAGGCCCTTAACCTGAACCCACAATAGCTTAGCTTTATTTTCTTATCATTAGAGGGCCGATATTTGCGTGGCACAATACATGTCCTGTGTGTAAGTAACTGAGCGAAATTTAATTTAACAAACCAAGTAAGATAACGGATTATTGAGCCTCAATAGGCAACCGAATATCACACTTTTATATCGGTGACTGAAAGAAGAAACTCCGGTCAAGCATGATAATACACTAAACCCAGAAACTACATTACACTAAATGTCAATAGCTCCCATATTTAACACAACTTCATAAAATAAATATTATACGTATATTCATTTACAAGTAGCTCGCTAGTACTTTGAACAAAGAGCTTCCTCGGCGTACGAAACTTGTATTTTCCTCGACATTATACTTAACTCGACAACAACTTTGCATCATTTAGTTCAACATAAAGAATAGTGAAATTAGTTTGTAACTAGCTTATGGTGTACCTATTCGTTAAGTCTTACGGCATTTGAACGTAATGAAATTCATATTTAATTTATATAGAGCTTGTTGTGTGGTTGAATGATGCTTCGTTGTTATCATTTTTGTGTGTTTAAGTAGGAAAAAATCTATTTCATTTATTCTGCTATTATACTCGCCTGTATCCCCGTAGGGGTATGGTGGAATAGTACACCCACATTTCTCCAAGAATTTTTAGGTCCCATAATAAGGGGCGAGCCTACTGCCGTTACCGGGAACATCACCAGACTCCGTGCTGCTACTGAGAATCCGGCAAAACCCAGTAACACTTTTGTCCGACCCGGTAATCGAACCCAGGATCTCCAATCAGGAGTCGCATACGCTATCCACTGGACTACGGAGGCAGTTATCTATTTATAATAACTTATTTTAAATTTGTATTTAACTATTATTTACGGCCGTCGAAAAGTAATCTGTCAGGCTTTATTATACTCATTATCTTGATCTCCTTTTAGCCTAGTCGAAGACGATAAAATTCCATATAGTAAATATCGTATAACCTTTGCAAGCCAAACGGATAGCGATTTTTTTTTCGATAGACCAAGGTTAGTATATTCAAGGTGTACTTACCATAACGACTGTCAAAGATCTTCTAGTCTTACCACATATGACAGAAAATATAATCTGATAGTATCACATTAAGGTAATCAGTTACGATGCTGATGCGTAATGTAGAATTGGAACCTACCACACGGACTGGGGATGATGAAGCAGACACTTGAACAATCGAACATTCTATGCAATCGAGAATCGATATCGAAGACGTCGATTTACGATATTACTTATACTATAGCAACATACATACTATGAAGGAATGAGGTGGGACGTTCCTCTATCTAGAGATATTCTTCTCGGACCAGCCTTGGTGATTGTGCCCAACGGATGTATTAAGAAAGTAATTGAAACTTATTTAAGTATATATACGTAAAGTAATCACGTGCGAGAACATTAATAGCGCACTTAATGGTATATACATCGATAGCCTTTAGATGGCGACAGTGTTAATTGGCCGTACTCGTATGTTAAACGTCCCAAGCTGTGTATAGCTAGCCCTACACTATTTATATCTAACATACGATTTGGAGGCATCCTGTCTAGGTAAAGAGAATGTTTAGAGCTTAAGTAGCTAGCCAAGCGCTGAGTAGTTGTGCCACAGTACCTCTCGCATAACACTGAAAATGTGCCTAAGCCTTCCAAAACCCAGGTGCCTTGTCAGCGTACTAAATACTTTACAAAAGTTGCTCTCAGTGTTATACTAATTCATTATTAAGAAAACGATATTTTTACAAAAACAAAACTAACTAACTTTTTACTGTCTCCGTGGTCCAGTGGATAGCGTATGCGACTGCTGATCGGAGGTCCCGGGTTCGATTCCCGGGTCGGGCAAATGTGTTACTGGGTTTTTCTGAATTCTCAGTAGCAGGACGGAGTCTGGTGATGTGCCCGGCAATAGGCTCGACCCCTATTACGAGGGACCTTAAAAATTAATGGCGAATTGTTAGTGTAATATTACACCTCTATCTACCCCTTCGGGGATACAGGCGGGACCCTATAAATAAATAAAAATAAAAAATTAAATAAATACAATAACATGATACTTATACCAATAGCCTAGAGTCGATACCGATAGACTGTCAAGGTGGAGTATATTGGGTTGAGCCCCACAGCCACTGACCACTGACTTTTGGAAGTTATGTGCGTACCCAATCTTTAATAATTGCTTGCAACGTTCTTCGAAGTGCACGTTGAATAGTCGCGTCGGTCTCATTTGTCGTGACGACCTTTGACAATCGTTATGGGAAGTTAGTCATCATCAGCCCTTTATACTGTCCCATTGCTGGGCACTGGCCTCTTCTCACTACGAGAAAGGTAAGGCCATAATCCACCACGCTGGCCAAATGCGAGTTGCCAGACTTCACATGTCTTTCAAAAACATTATGGAGAACTCTCAGACATGCAGGTTTCCTCACGATGTTTTCCTTCACAATTTAGCAAGCGATAATTAACAATTTAATACGCACTTAACTCCGAAAAGTCATTGGTGCGTGCCGTGGATTCGAACTCGAGACCCTCTGCGTAGCAGTCTGTCAGTCTCTCCACTCAGGTATCGCTGGAATGTTAGTACCCTTGAATATTGCATTTAGGCCAGTGTATTCAACCATGGAAAAGAAGGAGTTGCGAGAGTCAGAAGGCAGCCACTCAGTGAAAAAGTTAATATTCTTCAAAACTTTTTATTCAATTTATCAAAACGACCGATCAAATCAACTACCACACTCAAAGCATCAAACGTGCCTTCTAAGAATAGAACACAAATACAATGATTGTTACTCAAACTAGGAGAAGCAAATACTCATACCTACGTAATGATCCACAAACGCTCGTTAAACTTCACACGTGTAATACCTAATACTAACTAAAGATATCACCGAAACTTTAGCGTATAATATCACTTAAAATACGACCCATATTTGCAAAGCCAGGCATTACGAAACGGCAAATACCTATCACTTATCCGAAGTCCAAGTTACAAGCAGTTGTTATGCCGTGACACGGATACGATAACCTGTACGTGACGACTCGTAGCTAACGAAATTATGTGCTGACCATCTTTTATTTATCACCTTATAGCACCTTTATTATATTAGCACAAAGATACATTTTTGTCTGATGTCGATAAGTATTAAGTTTGTTAAGAAACAAAGTTCAGTTTGCGGTTGTTTTGTCTTGTATTATCATCGTCTTGAGGTTGAATTTACTTGCTTGATGTAGAATTTAGTATTATTATAAAATGCAAAAATACTTTTGCAGTAAGATTGTATTGTAGTATTGTTACGGTAAGGCCGCTAACCCAAGCCAATGCGTGTGAAATCGTAGTATGTGTGAAAATTTTGGGTTGTTCGAAAGTTTAGGTACATGTTGAATTTTATTTAGAAATTAAATGTGCGCGACCAAATAGTAAAAAGTGAAGTTATGGTAGAATTGTACACAAGTTTCGCCGAACGTTATGCCGTTGTTGATTTTTGTTGTCTCATGTGGGCATCCTTATTTTCAAAATAATTACCTACACTTTTGAGACCCTTTATATAAATTTAGCTATGTAATAAAATTCTTTTTCGTACTTCACTCAGAGAAATCCTAATAAAGATCACATCTAACTACCCTTTTTAAAGTAAAAATTCTAACACATTCAAGTTTCTTCATATTATTCACAATGACATTTATTACTAGTATGATACGTGAAAGCACATTAAAAAAACCTTTTAAACTTCTTACAGTTAATAAAAGTTTCAACTGAATGTAAATACTTAATAGAACCTTTTAGTATACGAAATTAGGTAGTGTTCGCCAAAATATTGCTCTTAGCCCTTCAGATGTTAGATAAGACTTAATAATAACATTATTAACTTACAATAACTTTGGAGTGTTGTTCTTGGAACGAGGCAACACAAAATAAAATTATTTATTCAACTGTGTAATTGTATTTAGCTGTAATAATAAACAACGCAATTAATCCGTAAGTAATTATTCCTTTTGAACGAATGCAAAACCGTGAATTTCATCGTGAAATGGTACAGCGTTTCAAATATATTCAATATTTAAAGTACTTAATTACAATAAAAATGTATCAATAATCTTTAGACACGTCAGTAAAAGTAACAGAATAATACAAAGAGCTAAGTGAACATTCAAAAGAAAAGCTGTCAAAATGATTCTTCGAGGTCCAAATGTTTTTGTAATAGTAGTGTTTGTGTAAATTTGAATGCCTTCTATGAAAGAATAGAATGAACTTCTTTAGGGTGCTTGTACACGGCGCATGTAGCTTGAGCATGTTGAGGCACGTGCGCGGGTTACATGCACCGTAAACATATCGTTTAAAACAATGTGCGGGTCCAGTGACTCGAGCATGTACCAAAGCGAGCCACCCGCGCAAGTAATTCGCGTGCTCTGCGACGCGCGCGGGTCACTCGCGCATGTAATCTGTTAAAATTACATTTTTAATATATGATTTTAAAATAATTTTCGTTCGTCGAGACATTTGACGCGATTCAAGTCATAAAGCTACCGCGCGAATAGCATGCACATGTAGCTCTTGACCACGAACAAATAACTTGTACATAGGTACAGCTTGCGCCCGCGTCTTTAGTTGCTCCAGTTATTTGCACCATGTACAAGTACAAGCGAGTAACTTGATCAAGTAGCTTGCGCATATTACCCATGCGTGTAACCCGCACCTTTACTTGCTCCAGCTACATGCACCGTGTAGAAGCACCCTTTTCGAGTTTCCGTGACATATTATGAAAAAAAATATGCATTAAATAACCGGCAAAGGTAGTACCGCTGTCATATATATCTTGATAATTTTTATCACGAATCCTAACAGATAAACATAATATAATGCCATTTTGTTGCAGCTGAAGAAAGCTTATACTGTGCCATACTGTAAACTAAACATGGTACAACAAAAATTTATTATATGACTCATAGTTACGTATGCACTAAATAGGGTAGTTTCCATGGTCAAAATAATTACATTTTATTTAGTCCGTATTTTAGATTATAAATAAATATTGGACATGTATTTTTTCTTTTTTCGATTAAATAAAAAATAACAAAGATATAGCCCATTAAAGTTACGTGTGACGTCACCTAGTGCGAAAAAATGCAGCACGGCGTGACGTAATACGTAACTTTAATGAGCTATATCTTGGTCATTTTTGGTTTAATTTACAAATAAAAAATACGTATCGCTTATTTTTGAATAATCTAAAGGACGGACTTATAATTTTTTTTGTCAACTAGCCTATTATCTGCTATATTTCAAGTTAAAGTATGACGTAAGCTCACTAGCAACTTAAAACTACAACTTATATATGTTATAGTCAAAGTAATAAATCCCGATATTATATATACTATCTAGGCAATATATATAATATTTACTCAATTTGGAGAAAGTAATTGACACCGAATTAGTCACATTAACTAGCTAGTTTATATAACATCTTGGTACTCTTACTCGCATAGAGCATATCGAGGGATCGGCATCCACACAGACCACTTCTTGGTGTTGAGCCGGATAAGTGGGCTCTTTAAAGGATGGCGACACCGAGAGCGTAATGAAAATAGGATCTTGGAAAGAATTAAGGTAGAAAATCTACAAGAGAAAGATGTGAAAGATGAGTATAAACGAAGATTGATAGCAACATTTGAGAGGTTCGATTGCATAAATGATATGGAAGAATTATGGCAGGCCTTTAAAGAAGAGGTAGTATGTGTAGCGTCTGAAGTATGTGGTGTGATCAAGAGAAGGAAAATACGAAAGGTTAAGAATACATGGTGGGACAAGGATGTACAATCAGCAGTGTCAGAGAAGAAGAAAGCTTGGTCAGATTGGTTGGCTGCCAGAGCAAATGAAAGAATGGGAAAAGCAACGAGTGTAGACATAGATGAAGCAAGAAAGGAGTTTGTTAGGTCAAAAAGAATAGTGAAAGAAATGGTTAAAAGGAAAAAAGAGGAAAAGAAAGATGAGTTTGATAGCAGATTATCTGACGATTTCCAGAGGAACATTAAGTTTTTCTGGAAATCCGTTCGTGCAGTTCGAGGAAGAACTCAATCCTCAGAACACACATCCATCAGAGACGAGAATGGAAAGATAGTAAATGATGAATCTTGCGTGCTGAAGAGATGGAAAGAGTATTTTGAAAGTTTATTTGAAAGGTCGGCGATAGAGACACCGATAGCTGAAATGAATGGTAACGATAGCAATGATGAAAGCGTTATTGGCGTGGATGAGATCGTGAAGGCACTGGGAAGTATGAAAGTAGGTAAGGCTGCAGAATATGATAGGATTACAGTCGAAATGCTGAAGGCTGGACAGGGCATCATAGTTGGTCAGTTGCAGCGGTTATATAACTTGTGCTGGACCACCGGCCGAGTACCTAATGACTGGGCCACAGCTGTAGTTGTGCCTCTTTATAAAGGAAAAGGCTCGCAACAAGGTTGCAAAAACTATAGAGGCATTAGCCTTCTCAGCATTGTTGGCAAATTGTATGCAAAGGTACTTATTGAAAGAGTTATGGAAGTAACCGACAAGAAAATATGGGATGTACAAGCGGGATTCCGAAAGGGTATGGGATGTACGGATCAGGTTTTTTCCTTGCGAAGCATAGCCGAAAAGTTTTTGGCCAAAGGTCAAAAGGTCTATTGCGCATTCGTGGATTTGGAAAAGGCTTACGATAAAGTGGTGAGGAATGAAATGTGGTCGGTGCTGTCAATGAATGGGGTGGACAGCAGCCTCATTCGAGCTCTGAAATCCCTTTATGAGGATTCTAGAGCTTGTGTGAGGATAAACGGGGCATACACTGACTGGTTTACCATCGAGAAAGGTGTTAGACAGGGATGTGTAGCGTCGCCGTGGCTATTTAACCTCTTCATGGGCAGTTGTTTGCAAGATTTAAAACATAGTGACTGCGGATTAAGGATGAATGGGTTACTCGTCAAATGCCTCCTTTATGCTGATGATCAGGTAATACTTGCATCTTCAGCGGAGGAGTTGCAGGAGATGGTAGCAATCATGCATGGTGCGTTAAAGAGGAAAGGAATGAAAGTGAATGTAAGTAAAACGAAAGTTATGGTTTTTGAAAAGGAGGAATGCGTTACGGCTTGTAATGTTTTGATCGATGGACAGCGAGTGGAACAAGTGAATGAGTTTGTTTACTTAGGTACGTTGTTTACAAGAGATGGTAAGAATGAAGAAGATATTGAAAGGAGAGTTAATGCAGGTAATAGTGTGAATGGAGCTCTGAAAGCGTTTATGAACAGTTAAAACGTGTCCAAAAAGGCACGTTTGGCTGTACATAGAGGTGTGTTAGTGCCTACCCTTATGTATGGTAGTGAAAGTTGGGTATGGCAGAAGAGATTTGAAAGTAAAATAAATGCTGTAGAAATGAGAGCACTGAGAAGTATGTGTGGTGTGTCTTTGACCGACAGAGTAAAGAATTGTGTGATACGAGAGTGGTGTGGGGTAAAAGAAGATGTAGTGACAAGCATTGAAAAAGGCATGTTTAGATGGTTTGGGCACATGGAGAGGATGGATGACGATAGACTGACAAAGAAGATATATTAGGCAAGGGTGAATGGAACACGACAAAGGGGAAGACCTAGGCGGACGTTCTCTGACCAGATTGGAGACATCCTGAAAAAAGGACAAGTCAGAAGTACCCTTAACAGAAGAGCATGCATGAGAAACTTGATGGGAGTGAGTGAAGCAAGTGAGGTATGTCAGGATCGTTGCAAATGGCGTTCCGTAGTCTCTGCCTACCCCTCCGGGAAACAGGCGTGAGTCTATGTATGTATGTATGTACTCTTACTCGTAGATGCAATTATAGTGCTCTTCACTTGACCACAACCGATGAAATCAGATCGAAAAGTCGGAATGCAAGAAAGTATTAACCTGTGTTATTACTTTTATATATTTTAATTTTACTAGCTGTAAGCTGTTTAACCTGTGGCAATAAAAGTATTTTTATTTCTTTATTTCATTACGATATACACGTTGCGATGATTTGAAATCATTTACCAGGAGCGCAAATAAAATATATAAATCAACTTATGACGGAAATATAAAAGAATGGTTCGGTCAAGTAAGTTGAGCAAAAAAATAAGTGATGGGGATCTAGTTGGCAGACGCCAATGATTCCCTAAGGACGTCAGATGGAGGTCAGCTAGAGAAACACTGTTATACAGACAGCTTTTGAACTATATACAAATGTGATTTATAGGCTAGGAACTCTGTTACTTATATTTAGTATTTAGGATTATTTTAGGATTATGGTTGTTTGATTGCTCTTCAGTTTGTGTGGCTCGTGTTAATTTTGTATGAAACAATGTGGCAGAAATTTAACGTTACCTGTAACTCTAGAAAAAGACAGGCGTTTTGATTTATTTTCTGTTAAAAAGCAGTACCTACTAATAAATATTGTTCAAATACAGTATTGTCATAATCATCATCATCATCAGCCTTTAACAGTCCACTGCTGGACTAGGCCTCTCCTTTGAAAGGAGGAATCAGCCTACTATACCACGCTGTCATACAAACTCTAGACCGACCCGTTTGATAAAAGTGGTTGGTCTAGAGTTTGTATCCATTATTCCTTCTCTTACAGAATAATAAAGTCCTTGCACTTAACATAAAATGCTTAAGATTAATGTGTGACAGATTAATGACAGGAATAAAGTTGAATAGTTAGAAAATATGTTTTTTTTTTATAATTATGAATACCACAACATATTCTTTATTTGAAAATATAAGTATTCTTTTTTGTGTGGAAATCGAAGAAATGTGTTCAATTGTGTTTTAAGTCATCCAGAAACTTAAACACACAATACATACGAAATGACTAGTAAATCGACCCAGCTATTTAGAAATGACTTAGAAGATAAACACAGCTCAAAATAGTTGTATATTTTATGACGTTTCTTCACTCGATATTTTCTAATAACTAAAGATTATAAAGACATATTATTGAAATATTCTATTACGTTTTTATGCCTTGGATGCTACTAAGAAATACATTATTTTCATTCTTATTTACTATTTTCAAAAATACATAGATTTCGTAGCAAAGTCAAAAGTCATCTAACATAAAAATCTATCTACGTTGCAGTTAATAACTTGCCGCCACTGGAGATACCAAAAGTTCGATATTCTCAAGTTGTATACAGAAATGTGAAGACGCATTAAATATTTTGTGATGACAACAGTTCCGACACATTTTTTCTGTCCCAGTTTTGTTCTATTGTGTGAAAGTTTTTTTGTACACTTGTGTACAAAACATTGATGGCGACGTTTTTTTCTTTTCAAGGCAATAACTTTTTTAAGGATTATATGATACAATTCATCGATATTATATATCATCCTCGTTGCCCTGGCGGCATTCAAGAAATATGCTTTGAAGATCGAGGTCTGCTTTCTAGTAACCAGATTAGACAGAATATCTTCATTCCTACAGAGCGATTGCCGTTTAACCGCCGCAAACCAAAGGGGTAGCGATATTTAATGGCTTAACCAGTGGCAGTTTATTACCTCCCCCCTGATTATTGTAACGACTGTCAAAGTTCAACGCAATAGTTGGGACCGATGGACAAGCATGCTCTCCGAGGCACAGGGCGAGTGAGAAAAAAGAAATTAATACTAACTACTTTATTATCATAATTAAATATTATAAACCAAGTCTCCAAAAGTTCTCTCTCTCTCTCTCTGATACATATTCAGAAAATTTAAGTTATATTATGTGGTCATTCAAGTATATATTAATTTATTATAACTCAATCATTTTGAATTGCAAACCACAAACCATACGTACGAGATCGTAGATTCACCGTAGCATGTCGTAGACCCGTAGCACTCCGTAGACATGTAGCAAGGTCGTAGCAACTATATTGCTGTGAAGTTGCATTACTTTATTAAAACTTAAATACTATGTTCAGCCTGTTGTGTATAGTTAATTTAATGTTAAAGTTAATTTAATATAAGTTGAAGTTATATTACTAGGCCTGTTTTAATTTAAAGTTTATTAATAACTTAATGTAATTATAATCGTTTTTACTCCGTTGGAACTAAGACCAAATTAAAACCTCTATCATTTTCTGAAGATCCTTTATACTAGCATGACTGCTGCATGGTATAACTACCGTGCCTTGATTAAGTAGTTTTTTCGGGACGCCATACCACTTAATTTATATAATATAATACTGTAAGTGTATGTATACCTAGAAACACATACATTATATCAAAACATTGATATGTCCGACGCTTTTCATCCAATTACTTTTTTCTTAAGGCTAGATTCCAAATTTAAGACAAATCGTAAACATATCCAGACGAGAAAGTCCATTAAATAGAATCAAACCTACTCTCAGCGCGCACTCTATCTTAATAACCACTCAGCTTATCTCGGCGAGTCATCGTCATAATTGCTTAGCACTACCCCACGTCATGTCTCGCGGTAATTTATGTCCCAAGTGACAGATGGTGGACATGACGGTTTGTATACATACACATACAATATACAGATAGACGACTGCACGGTTGGCGTAGCGGTTTAAGCGGGCACCCCGCTGCTTGGCATTGCGCCGAGTGTTGTGGGTTCGATTCCCATACGAGATAACACTTTTTGTAAACAGAATATTATAGTGCGTAAAGGTGATTTTCCACCAGTGTGGCGAGACGAGGCGAGGCGAGGAAAGAATTGAAATTTGTATGGCAAATTTTCAATTCTCTCCCAGCGCATCTTTCGTGGAAATAGTGTGGATTGACAAGAATATGCGAGGCGTGAATTGTTTGAATATTTGTTCGTGTAAAAATGAACCGTATTGCTTCCGACATAGAGTTTAAATTAACTTTGCAACAGATACACGCTTCTCGCGATAGAAATTGCGTGTGTATTGCAAGACGAACTCAAACAGCACTGTACCTATATCTTTATCTAATGAAGCCTACGGGGGGCGCGGCGGTCACGCGCGAGCTCGCGATGGCAATTTTTAGTGGAAAAGGGTTAGTGCGATTTCAATTCTCTTCTCGCCTAGTCTCGTCTCGCCACTCTGGTGGAAAATCACCTTAAGCTGATTTTAAGGCTAAAGCCATATTTCTACCGCCTTTGACAATCCGCTGCTGGACATAGGCTTCTCCTAATGTGCTTTAGCAAAAGCATCGGGGGTCAAAAGGAGGATCTGTTCTACGATGACACACTGGGCAGATGGGTTGGTATAAGGTTAGTTGTCGAATTTTCTGTCTCTTTCCATCGCTTCGTGTACTTTTCTTAGTCGCCGCTTAACACTTTCACTGTCAGACCGCAGACACAATAGAAATTTAATTGAAATTGAAATTAAATGGGACTGGGGATGGGTTAAGACACCCACGGAAGCGTAAGCCGGTGCATAAAAGTAAATATTATAAAACCGAATAATCCAAGGGACGATTTAAGAATAAAGATGTCTGACTCTATACGTTTCCTCAGGTACAGCACTATTAGGCAAAGCTAAGATTTAACGTTAAATATTGTACTTAATTGCGGCTGCGTATATTACTTTACGTATGGATATTTGTTACTTTACACGCAAAATCAACTTAACGGATGAAAGCTTACATTAATATGGCTAATACATTAGAATAATTTAATATATAGACCTGTTGTAGCGATAGCCTACAACCACGCTGCTGAAGAGGCGGGCAGAAGCTAGTACTATATAAAACTTCTAATAAAAATATTTCATAAGCACTCTTTCTGCCAATTATACTCTCCAAATAAAACACACTACTGAATGTTTCGTATTTATATACGCCAAAGCCAATCCTCCATTTTGTTTGGCATCTATCCTCCGAAATTTTCGAGGCGTTCCTAAGTTTGATTGCTCATACCATGAATCATATGCCGATGTTCAACTAAATGCAAACTTTCACAACTTTTCACATTTTTATTTATGGGGATGCTCGTTTACATGCGATCAGCGCTTTCCTATCTCAATTTTTACTTTTTCTGCCATCATAAGTGATTTGTTGACCTTAATGTCGGGAATTTCTTTGCTGAATCTGTAATCAGGTCTCTTGGGAACTTCCTGCGTATTTACTAATTTGCTTAAGTTCGGTTTTTGTAAACTAGTTTACTGATTTCTTAATATTCTTGAAGAAAACTGTCCCAAAACTAAAATCTATAACCGATGATAAAATTTTGCAACCAATTCTCTAAAGAGGATCTCCAAATATTTGTATTTATCGAATCTACATGCGGCTGTTTCGCAGCTAATACGGCGGCTCCCAAAAGGCGTCTAGGCCGAATTCACCTCGGATCTTAACCTCCACCGTAAAGGCAATGTTACTCCCTCCCACTACCGATATCCCAGCAATACTGATCTCAGATTGTAAGAAAAAGCGTTACAATGAAAATAACGCTACTTAGAAACTGCTAGACGAATTTCCAGCTTAATGTGCTAAAATAAAGTTGAATTTTGCGTGTACAAGCTTTTTTGTTAAGCTCCGAATTCAAAGTTGGTAGTTGAAAGTCAGACGCCGCTCATTTTTCCATAACAGTGTTTAAAGGGATGTCTTATTTTTTTCAATCCAAGTTTGCCCGTCGTTAAGTAAAGTTTTGATTTCGAAATTGTTGTTGTTTTTTTTTTGTTGTTGTAGAGACTACTTTGTATTTTAATTATGAGGAATTTTTGTTTCAAATAACCTTCGAAAGTTCAGAATAGCTATCATGTTTATGGTATTATGAATCTGCAAGTAGGTATTTTGATAAGTAAGTGAGTAAGTTCACTAGCTGAGCCCGCGGTAACACCCAAGTTATGCTGTTACTGCTCCACATCCATCGCGCGGTGCATGATGTTATTATTATAGCCTTTCTCGATAAATGGGTATATTCAATTGTGTTGGATAAACACAACAAATATTCAAATCGAAACAGAAGCACCTGAGATTAGCACGTTCAACCAAACAAACAAATAAACTCTTCAGCTTTATAATATAAGTATACATAATGATCAATATTTACCACCAGATAAAGCCGTTGGTCACGAATGCCATGAAGGTCTGTGAAAGTTACGCGGAAAATATTCCGTTCAATATCCTAATACACTACAGAATATCGCTGGCTCACTCGGTCGTGGAGGCTTATAGGCACTCGCCTATGCCTAAAATCGTCGTCAAGAAGGCGGACTCAATAAGAAAATGAATGCTTCAAGATTTTTTAAACAATGACGACGCTGGGATAGTGATGAAAAAATAAAAAATACGGCACACTTCCTCTTTACCTTCACCGGCTGCACCTTCTCATGCTAGCAATAGTGCTACATACGAATTAATTACATAATATATGCAAATGGCATATATAAAATAAATGGCATATGTAAAATTCTTGCGCTACAGACTGACAGAAAACTATTCCGCGGAAAGTGGACCGTAAACTAAGAACGCATTTTCCGAAATTCCCACGATATCGGGCATTAAAAAGTAAATTAAAAATAATGCAGTGGTAGCTGCGGGAAACCCCTTGTTAGCTATTCTTTGTATAGGTTATTAAAGGGAACTCAAGCATAACTACCTGCCTCCTAGCTTTGCTATTTGTGATATAAAGCTGTCAGACTATATGACTTCAATCAAAAAACATATACAAAACGTATCAAGTAAATAGGTCGTCATACAAACACAGTAATTTATCTAACATCAATAAATAAAACATCGTATGCCTGATAAAAGCAACTTAGGCGATACAAAATAAATTCAAGAATGATTGAGCGGACTCACTTTCCGCCATCGATCTCAACTCCTAAGAGCTCAAATGAAATAAATTCGTAAAAATATATCAAAAGACTACTAGGGTAGGGATGTTCTACTTCAAGTCTCGGTATTGTAAAATATAGGTAATAACCTAGTTTAGTAGTTTCTATATTTTATATGGTATTCTGTAATGTACATAACTTGTTGGTCAGTAAATATATTATTATATTATTATTATTGTTAAAATCGTGTAACATATTATGATACACGATTCTTGAAGATGTCAAGGTTAAGAAAAATAAACAGAGAATTGAGAACGGCTTCTTTATAAATTTCAATAGTCAATTAAGCAGATGACTTTCACAGTGTCTTATGTTACAAAGATTAGGTTGTCGATACGATCTTATCAATTAATATCACCTAGGTATTGTTCTTTTAAACAATTTATCCACAATTTGAGGATATTTGCCAAAGGTCATATTTTTTGTATAACAGGAATCTTACGTCTTTTGTAACCATAAATTATTAAACCATTTAGCTGAAACAACAAATTATAGATATCTTTCGTTTATTTCTCACATAGCTTTCAATTTACATTGTATTTGTATTAACAACACTCGGCACACTGACTACATTAAAGAAAACAGCAAATTAAATTACACGATTCATTATAAGGACAAAAAGCTTTTAACTACGTTGATAACATAATAAAAGCGTAGAACCTATTACAAGAATATAGACTAAAGTAATTTAATATTAGTAGGCAATCTATAACCTTAAGCTTTTTTAGAAAATACAAAATAAGAAAAAATCTAAATTTAAATCCGTGACCTTTTTATAAACATAATGCAAGTGAATGAGAAGCATGAACATCCAAAATTAATATAAATATACGTACATACATAGTCTCACGCCTATAACCCCGAAGAGGTAGGCAGAGGTGTATTTCTACACCCACTTTTCGCCAGATATACTTTAGTCCCACGTAATAAGGGGCGAGCCTATTGCCGTACCGGACACATTTCCAGACTCCGTGCTGCTACTGAGTATTTCGTGACAGAAAAACCCAATAACACTGCCCGACCCAGGAATCGAACCCGGGACCTCCCAATCCAACGCGCACCTTTATGCGGCGAGACCAACGAGGCAATCGTATAGGGTTTGATGTCGAGTTTTCCGTCTCTACGCAAAGATGTTATTTGTATCGTGTTATCTCTTAGTCGCCTCTTACGACACCCACGGGAAGATAGGGGTATATAATATTTGTTTTAAAATATTATGGTCAAAATATTTTGAAGCTAATATTAACGTGGTTCACATCCCTATTTCAGGATTTCTAGCTAAAGGAATAAGTTCGACCCTATAAAGGCTATGAGCCTTCAAAGACCCATTTATAACACGAGATTCTTTTAGGTCCTTTCAAGACACGGAGCAGGTTTAAACTGTTTCACTTAGTTTAAACGATTAAACATCATTTGAAGCAGGAGACGTATGCTCGTTTTAGTAAATTGATGTTGAATTTTCTGTAACGATTTTGAGTAGAAATGTTTCTAGTTGTAGTATTCCAGTTTCCTCATTTTAGAATGGGGAAGAAATCATGGATGTTATGATATTATTCTACCAGATACAAACAACACCATTCAGTCCCAAATTAAGCAGAACTTGTAGCCATTGGTACTAAACTGAGAAAATGGTATATAGAATATACCATTTTCTCTCATGATTTCTTCCCCATTTCTCCTCCATAGACATACCATCCTTTATGATCGTGGAAGTCAGTGAACATTTCAGAAAAATACGTGAATACTTTTATGAAGTAAAAACTTCTACGTGCTCCTGTATAGTTTAAATGTCTATGTCACGTCGCTGTATCGGTGTCGGGCTACGAATTCGATCCTTGACTAAAAACTTTTTAGTCAGTTGAAGTGTTATTTGTGTCCGTTGGTTGAATTTTTGTATAGGAAGAATTATTCTTAGAGCGAGCGTTGTCTTGTGAAAAAGGAATAATTGTTTCAATTAATTCATGACTAATCTATCTTCTTCATTGCAGAAGTTTTTTTTATTATTTTGGACTATTAATGTATTGTAAAGTTATAAATTTATAATATTTCGTATATGATTGTTCATATTATTATAAAAACATATTAGGCTTAGTAAACACTAAGCACTTACGAACACCATTACAGGCAAATTACACGAAAAACTGTCAACGGAATTGCGTCATACCGACGTCAAAAGACTGGAATTCTGCAGATCTAATTAAAGAAATCGAGGTGGCAAGGTGGAGCATTCAAACTGCAAGCGAAACACGGCGCAACTCTGCTAACTTTGTAAATGTAGCCTGACTTGGTGGTAACTCACTTAAGTTCGCTACTGAAAGGTTGGTGGCACTGTAAGCTTAGGTAAAGCTAAAATGGTTGCGTCTCCATCGCTGTTTTACGCCGTGATTGAGTTCTTCTTGAATACTCCTTAATGGTGTCGTTTGAAGCGAATAATTAATAATATGTTGTAGTTAACACGGCAGGCGATTGGCGTTGAAAATAACGTTTTACTGAGACAATGCTACTTTGCACCTATGGGTGTTGATTAAGTGTTTAGGTTGATTCGCGACATTCGATTACCCTTGTGTTCGAAAACTCTCAAAAGGTCAATAATAATCGTACTAAGAAAAGGTGAATTAAATGCGAAAAATATGGTGTGAGAAATATGGATAATAATATAGTCATTTTTTTTCGTTTCTTCAGTTCTTTGTTCCCCAATTAAAAGGTGGGAACTATTCAGTTAAGTTAAAACCCTTGCATTTCAAAACCATTTTTGTGAAATGAGCCCTGTGATTGAGTTTTTGATGGACAAACTAAACATTATGGACAACTAATATTTTAGACCATCTGCATAATTATATTATAATTCCTTTCAATATTGTTATGTGGTTGTCGACGAAACACTAACGCCTTTGATATTATTATATGATCTCAAACGAATAATCACCTATCATAACAAGAGGATCTTAATTCTAGTCGTTCCCTCGTTCCTCCGAAGATGTGCGGAGAGCTTAACGATTTCCGAAGAAAACATATACCCATATCGCTTGTTTCTACACAAGCGAGGCTAAACGAGTCAAATAAATAATTATTTAGATATACTTTTCGTACATAGCTAAGCTACATCGCACATCTCTAGTGAATACGTAGCCTAATTCCCCATGAGTTTAGCGACGCGCAGTCATTAACTGGCCGTATGAGGCAAACTCTACAACTTGGACGTTTTGATAGAATGACCTGTTCTGTAGTCTTAATATTGGTAAATATCTTTGGTATATGTAAAATTGCTATAAGTAAACATACAAACATATACACATGTAAAAATTTGTAATTTTGTATGTTTACAAAAGATTGCAAGGGCCTCAATTCGATATGGAGTTAGGCAGAATGAAAGTGAATATGCGGTATTTTCTAAAAGCAGCATTAAATTTAAAATTATGTACTTGGTACGGCCTACGTGTATCTAAAGATAAAGCTAGAAAAATGTGAATGTTCTATATATTCTTATCAGATCGTCTGCTAGACCTACTTCCATTCAATATTTACAATATCGTCCATTATAATACTTTTTGGTGTTTTCTTTTACGTACAAACATTTGAACTCACGCCTTTTTCCAGTCGGCGTAGGCAGAAACAACACAACGCCACTTGGTTCTATCCTAAACCTCACGTGTTTCCTGTACATTCACTTCTGTTTCATCACTTTTTTATTGTCTATTATTCCGAAATGTATAAACAGAGCACAAATTTGGCAAGGCAATATCTGCGAAAACGTTGAATAAAAATTGTATGAAATTGTTTGAATGCAGATACAACATAATATTTGGGTATATGAAAGCGTAATTAAGTTTCAATGCAATAGGCTAGTTGACGAAAAATAATTTATAAGTCCGTCCTTTAGATTATTCAAAAATAAGCGATACGTATTTTTTATTTGTAAATTAAACCAAAAATGACCAAGATATAGCTCATTAAAGTTATGTATAACGTCACGCCGTGCTGCATTTTTTCGCACTAGGTGACGTTACACGTAACTTTAATGGGCTATATCTTTGTTATTTTTTATTTAATCGATAAAAGAAAAAATACGTGTCCAATATTTTTTTATAATCTAAAATACGGACTAAATAAAATGTAATTATTTTGACCCTGGCAACTACCCTATTATCACAACTAATTTGATTTTACTAGTTAATGTGATACTCGATTGATTAAATCTTGAATGAACCGTAATTAGGCCGGGACTCCACCAAAGAAGAGATGTGTGCAGTGTGCTGTGCGAGAAGAGCTGTTTTACAGCTCGGGGGACTCCACCAAAGCGGAGATGTGTGCTGTGCGAGAAGAGATGTTTTTACTAGCAAAAGGGTCGGCCGGCGCGCGCGCGGGGCTCTGCGGGTTGCTGGCGGGCGAGAGGGGGGAGGGTGACAACGCTCGCTGCACGCCGCTCACATCTCCCGTGTTCACTGCGAGTCGTTCGTGCACAGCTCACATCTCCGCTTCCATCGCGCCATACAAATATTACACATCTCCGCACAGCGAACTCCACTGAAGCTGAGCTACTCTAATTCACCACGGCTCGGGAAGTCTGTCAGAAGACATACTAAATATGAATGAAATATACAACAAGGAAGCCCAAAGAAAAAGCGCACACTGCGCACGCTTAAATTTATTTGCCCTTCCTAGAAAGAAGCAATTCCTTGCTAGTCGCCATCTTTCGAGAAAGTGCTTGAGGATTATGTTGAAAAACTAAACAGGAGTTCGTGCAATCATTGCGATAAAGGTAAAAATCACTGAAGACATAATCACAAAGAACTGTGAAATTGAAAATGGATTAACAGTAAATGTTCTGTAATTATTTGAATACCAGTGAGGAACTACGAATAAATAAACTATTACTACTATCTGTATTTTAGTGTCTAGTTAGTCAAATTACACAGTTAAAATCGTTTGATACGTACGCAGCATTAAACTGTGCAATATGCAAATATTGCTCCAGTGTTTCATATGCCCTTGTATTTCAAGCATTAATTTACTAAGTTTATTAGCTTAACATATCATAATATTAGGTAAGGCTGCGGTCTTAACTATAGTGGTGAGCGTGGCGACAGCGGGATGCGGATCGGGGCAGTGAACTATGACAGTTAGGATGACCATCGCTTAGCGTAGCTATGACAATAGGCTTGATTGTAGTATCTATAGATTCATTATCATTTGTAGATGTTAATAAAGTTTATTATTTATAATAAAAAGGTAAAATTAATGTTATTTTTAGGACTCTAAAACTAAAAATAATATATTTATTCTTATGACAGTGAACACCAATCAGAGAGCATTATGTACGGCATATAGTGCGTCCGCTATTGATATTGTTGACGTTTTGGTAGTAAATACAACTAAAACGTAAAACTTTGTACCTGTCAAATCGAATATAACAAAATAAAAGTGGGTACACCAGACAAGACTTCATTCACGGTTTGTTTCGTTTTGCACTTCGTGACATTACTTAACCGCCATGATGGTTTACAGCGTTTACGCGTCAAATTCAAAAAGGTTTTTAAAAAGGCGTAATTAGTAATGTTGCTGATCGATTTTTGAAGAAAAATTCAGATACTTCGGCTTAACATCTAATAAGGGAACGAATCAATCACTAATTACATTTTAGGACACTAGCTTATTAAGCTGGTTGACCACTGGAGCGAAGCAGAGATGGCTCTAAAATTTTGTAAAAACTCTGCTCTGATATGACCCATTTCTAATTATTGTATTAGACACAGCCCCACACGTGTCTACTCCAGTGAACCCAGCCCACTTTAGTTTTGAGCAGCGAATCGCTCGCCGCTCCGCCATCGCGCCCAATGTTGTCGATGGAAAAGGAGGATGGTACAATATGGATTGAATTATCGCCGCATTTCCACCCCGCTTACCGATTTAAATAAGGACGCATCTTATTAGTATCATGTCAGTTTTGGAGTTTGAGGCTGTGCGCCGTCGACTTGAGCAGCGACTGGAATGGCAGCGAGCGGGGTGGTTACCTGCCCGATGACTATTCATTTGTTCGGAGCACCAGTCTTGTATCCTCTGTCACTCCTGCATTACGAGGTTATTCCCATATAAAAGCATGTATAAAGGAAAATCTTCCTTCCGCTTATTGCTTTATCCGAGAACGAAGCCTAAAGCATACGTGATACTGACAAGCACACCATGTGAACAAATACGTTCTCACATAGACTCGTATTTATGTACTTTAAAGATAATCATTGCAGCTATATTACGTCAGCAATGCTTTTAGATAGAAATTCATAACTAATGCCATATTTCAAGAGCTGAACGAAAAAATATACAGGCGCAATCCAAAGGAATATCTAGCAATATTCCATGGCCTCTGCCTGTGTCAGTATATACAAGTTTACTGACTCTCCATCATTATCATATCAGCCAAAAAACATCCGCTGCTGAACATAGGTCAGGAAGACCTATGTTCAGCAGCGGATGTTTTTTGGCTTTAAGGCTCTTGAGCCATCCGAACCCATCCGCTGCGCGCGATCTCAACAAGATCATCGGTCAACTTTGCGGTAGGCCTAACTCTGCTACAACGTTCGGTGCGTGGCCGCCACTCTAGATTACGCTCCATACCTTTATGCTCCAACAGCAATCAGTTCTTCTGGCTCTGTACCCTGCCCACTGGACTCATTCATCTTGAGTATTCGGAGAGCTATGTCGGTGACTTGATATGACAAACTACGGCTAAACATACTCTCCGAGGTACAAGGCAAGCGATTATTATTAACAATTACCAAAATCTACTCACTTGCTTGTATAATAAGGAAGAAAATCGCAATTAGTTCAGAACCCAGCCATTTCATTACTCCTTGGTTTGAAGCAGCAAGCTATCTGTGAAAAGTACACACATTCTGGTAATCTCAGCTGTTCTTGAAAGCCACCTAATACACGGTTCAATAGTGAAGTTGGTGTATTGATATAATATATCACGAAACGCCAAAGCCAAGCTACAATTACACAAACGATCTACATTTACAAGTCATAGAGACTTATGCGGTACATTGTCTAAATCGCTTCAGTGAAACTAGATAGAATACCTCACTACATGCATATTGAGAGACAATTACAAGAGGCTTAGCGGCTGTCGCGGGCTCCCGTTCCATTATATAGGAGCTTATCTGTTATTATTAGGATTAACCCTCGCGTATTACGTGTTGGTCTGTGGGAGCAAACAATTCGTTTTGGAGTTTAAATTTAGCATCAATTTGTTTCAGAGTCGTTCTTCTTTTTAATTTTGTGAGCGTTTTAAGTGGCGACTGCGAAAACAACACAAATCAAATAGTATAATTGCAAATGGAAGGAAATGTTGATATCAGACCCTATACCAATCTATCTAGCCAGCTTTGTATGGTAGGTCAAATCCTCCTACTGGCTAATATTGTACTGTTGTGATGAAAATTACATGGCAGCGTCAGTTTTGGTCATTCAACAAATATTTTATAGCATAGATGCTGAAGAAATATTATGTTTTATTTTTTAATTGTATTGCTAAGATGAACCCTACGAACCTAATACGAACCCAAGGGTACACGTAGGGTACGTTAAGCCGTAGTTCCCGTTTCTTATCTCAGGACAAGAGTCGTTAGGCCATCTCGGTCACACCAGATTTGGCCATACCTTCACTCGTAAAATAAACAAACTATGACGTCGTACTGTATAAAGATGACAGTGCTAACTTTTTCACTCCTAGACTTAAAACCTTAGACTCTTCTAGTTTTTCTCAATGTTAAGTTTCACTGTCAAAGTTCAAAACACGTATAAAATGCATGGAAATTGTTCCCATCGGCGAACAACTGCGCAAACCCGGCCTAGGGCATCCGTATGGTGTACTTTATTCTTACGGGATTCAGACCGGCAAAGTGCATAATGATTAAATAAAGTTTCAAAAATTACCAATCAAAGGTCTATTCCAGCTTACATAAGTTTTACCCCACACAGCTTTCCCATTTCCATGGGAAGGCTCTAATTTTGGTTCCAGCGCAGCTAGTTCACGGTTAACTGTTATATTAAACCAGCTTCAATAGTCCAGTGCTATTTTACAACAAAATTAACATAAAACATAATACATTTTTCGATGAAATTCCTTACCTTTATTCAAATTTTTGGTTTTAATATGTAAATTGGCTAGGACGTTGAGGTATCGCTTTTAATTTTGCCGCGGTAAAACTCGAATATTTATTTTTGAGGACCTAAGTTACGCAATATGCTATGGGAAGGAATAGCAGTTTCTAAAGATGTTTTAAAGCAAAAAGTACGTAGTTAAAAATTAAGCGCCCCAATTATATATCCACCTAAGATGTATTTTTATTATTTGTTAGATAAACAAATAGAATTTAAAAGAAGTGGCATGAAATACAGCCGGTTGAGATCCTACATAGATTGGCAAATACCACAGGAACAGGCCGGTTTCGTCAAAGGCAAAGGCACCAGGGAACAAATTACAAACCTGAGACTTATCGTAGAAAAATGCTACGAATTCAACACCCCAGTCTTACTATGCTTCGTAGACTACCAAAAAGCCTTTGACTTTGTGAGGTGGCAACATCTATGGGAGACCCTTCACCGAACAGGCGTGCCGAGTCACATGGTTTGTCTGATCCGAAACCTATACGAGGCAGGTTTTGGTACAATTAGCGTGGGAAATCACACGTCCAGTTCTTTTAAGTTTCAGAGAGGCGTTCGACAGGGTTGCGTAATATCTCCCATTCTATTTAACATCTATGGTGAACATATAATGCGGAAAACACTAGAAGGATGGGAAGGCGGCGTCAGTGTTGGAGGTACCAAAATATCCAACCTTCGATATGCCGACGATACCACCCTGCTGGCTGGATCTGAAAGAGAAATGGCGGAGCTACTACAGCGCTTGGAACAAGTCAGTGCAGAATTTGGTTTAAGCGTTAATAAAAATAAGACCAAATTGTTGGTGGTCGATCGGCTGGGCCAAGTACAGCGAACCAACCTGCTGGATGATTACGAAACAGTACAAGAATTCCAGTATCTTGGATCAGTGATCAACAGCAAAGGCGGCTGCGAAAAGGAAATCCGTCGACGCATCGGCATGGCTAAGACCGCAATGACGCAGCTCACCAAGATTTGGAAAGATCACAACATCTCAAGGAAAACCAAAATTTACATTGTTCGCACGTTGGTCTTTCCAATATTTCTCTACGGTTCCGAAGGGTGGACTCTGAAGGCAGGCGAGAGAAAAAGGATCGATGCTTTCGAGATGTGGTGCTGGCGCAGAATGCTTCGCATCCCCTGGACGGCGCGACGCACCAATATCTCGATTTTAAAAGAGCTCAAGCTAGACAAACAATAACGGCTTTCGACTGTCTGCCTCCACAGGATATTGCAATACTTCGGCCACATAGCGCGCCGAAGCACAGATAACCTTGAAAAGCTCATCATAACTGGCAAAGTGGATGGCAAGCGACAGAGAGGACGAAGCCCGAAAAGATGGTCAGACCAGGTGTCCGAAGAACTTCAAATGCCGGTGTCTCAGGCTCTCCATGAAGCACAAGATCGTAGCAAATGGCGAAGCCTGCTGCAGCGTTTCCGTCGGAGCCACGATCCTCAGCAGTGAGGGGACCGACTTGAGGAGGAGGAGGCATGAAATTAATACTATCTTCATTTGTTGTGGCAGTATGGCGAGAAAATCTCTTAAACCATTAAGCCATATTAATTCTATAGACAAGTTTAATTTTTCGATTAATAATTTTTACAAATAACGCCGGTAAATAAACATTAGTAATTATATTATCCTTGTATAAAATAATCGATCATAGGAACAAGTTATATTTGACAAAAAATTGTCGCATGTTTAACATTTGTTTAGAAAGATAACACTTTATAACACATCGCATCCAAACAATACATTCAGAAGCCCCTCGCACTTCGCATTGTGTCCACAAATTTTTACTCAACACCTTTTCATAAAAGACTCTTTCGAATACAAAAAACCTTGTTCTTTCTACAGAAAGAGAAATAAAAAAGCTTATGATGAACCCCGAAATGTTATCAGTACGTCGAAACACCACTAAGAATAACATTTACAAGATTTAACAAAAAGAAAGTCGCTGTATCATTAGCAATTCACCAAGCATTTCAGCTACCGAGTGCCAAGAAAACGAGAACCCATCAAGGTATGGTGCCTTTTGTGAACGAGCGAACAAAACCATATTTTTTAATAGAACCTAGAAAACCAATTAATGTTTTATTGTACGATAGTGGTTTTAAAATTAACACGTATTAAAATATTGAATAGTTTGTTTTTTTCCGCTGGCTTCAGAGACAACCAACGAGAAATTACAGGCTTTGTAAAATTACATTGAGTTGTGGATAGTTGAGCAAAAAGGAACAATCTGATAAAGAGGACATTTCATTACTCATTTCAATATGTGACGTTGCCATTTGTTTCAGTTTTTGATAAGGCACCCATATTTCTGTTTAGATTAAGTCACTTTTATGATTATAAAACAGATGCTTAGTCATGACTTTTATCTTGGATTGGTGATAAGTGTACGTCTTTACTACCCTCTACTACTCAGTCGGAATACAGAATTATGCTAGTTCAGTCATTAAAATTACAGGTTATCGCCATAAAAGTATTACGGAACCATAGACGCTTTTACGGTAATAGATGGCAATTTTGCTATCTTCAGGATAATATTATCTACCTTCTAGCCAAATTCCATCATAACATACGTATGCCGTGGAGTCCAATCAAGTAAAAAGACAGAACCAAATTTCCATGAATCATATTCGTTTCCTTTACTTTTACGCTGTTAAACTAAGCTCTAATTTAGTCACTCGAGTTGCCTCAACTGATTTCTAGAAAGGCTTAAATGGCTTGATACTATTTTCAGTCAGTAAATTCCTAGTACAAGCAGTACGACGAAAGCGCACAAAGTAGGCTGATTCGAGGAACAAGTATTTATAGAACACTCATTGTTTACTAATTTAATCTTATTTAGCTATAAAGCTATAAACATATTTATTTAAATATAATGTGACAGTTAAAATAGGAGGAATTTATGATTAAAGGGAGTAAATATCCTGTATGAGCAGCCGAGCCGCGCAACTTTTGTCCTTTTAAGCAAATAATGTGCATTTAATGTTAGTGAGAGGACTTTAGGAAGATAATTGTGTTAATAATCAATTGCGGTCAAGTCAGCTCGGGCTCCAAGACGAAAAGGCCCACAAAGAGAGACAGGGCTAGTGCCTCTAGCGAATAAAGAAATGTAAAGTGAAACAAAATGTATGGAATTTGTTCCCATCGAAGTACGACTCATAAGTTGATCAAAACTTGCAAGGTCTCCAAGGACTCCACTGTAAATTTATTGATCTGGGTTTTGTAAGTTTACTTACCTGATAACCTTTTTAACCCAAAAGAGCAATTTTTTTTCATCCGTAAAAGATGTGAACCATATTTTTAAAAATATTGTATCGCAATTATACAATTTCAAGGCGTATCACATTGCATCAATCCGCTACTACTGAGACCACGACCGATATTTCTAAATGAATACGCAATACAAGAAAGATAAAAAAGAAACGAGAATAGCCAGCGCTCATTAACAATTCTCATTGTTTCCTTAATATAAAAGAAAATAATTAATTTACTTGGCCTAGAAACAAACAATAAAGTAGACAATCATTTCGCCTTTTACTCAAAGATTTTTGTTTTATTAAAAGTAAATTTAAGATGGTTTTTGGCAGCCAACTTAGTTTCATATTTTTTGTTCGTCGATATGAGGTTTATAGGAATTTATGTGTTGAGATAGTTTTCGATAAAATATTTTTTTTAATTGTTTTCGTTTTCAGATACAATATGTTTAAAATACTACAAGCAGGCCGAGATACTTGATTTTATAATAGTTTATTTTTATAAATTTATAGGTACCTACAAATGGGCTGCTTTTGACAACGATGTTATTGGTTTCATCATCATCATCATCTTTATATAAACCGTATGAGAAGGTTAAGGCCATAGTCCACCACGCTAGCCAAGTGTGTGATGGCAGATTTCACATGTCACGATGTTTTCCTTTGCCATTTACAAGCGATAATTTTACCATTTAATACGCACAGCATTATCCTCCTAGCGTTATCCCAACTCTCCATAAAGTCCAATGCTGTGGGATGTGACAAAATCAGCCGCTGCATGATCACGATGATCCTCGATCAGCTCCTGGCGGCCATATCTTACTTTAAAACTTACTCCCCTCCGAGACCAAAACAATGCTTGTGCAAACTTTGATTTTCCCACTGATCGACTATGGTGATGTATGTTACTTTGACCTGAATGCAGATCCCCTCAATAAACTTGACCGTCTTCTGAATAACTGCATTCGATTCGTTTTTAATCTTCGTAAGTATGACCATGTGTCTACTTATCGTTCCCAATTAAAGTGGCTCCCTATACGTCAGCGCCGTAGTTTGCGTGCTTTCACTACCCTATACACTATTCTCACATCTCCTACTTCTCCTCAGTATAAGACTCCTTACTTTCAGTTCCTATGTTCTTATCATGAGTGAAATCTTCGTTCCTCTAATAATCTTCAACTCATGGTTCCTACTCACAGATCTTGTTTCCTACACTCCTCTTTCACCGTACAATCTATTCTTCTATGGAATGCTCTTCCTCCTGAGATCAGAATGGCCAAAACCAAATTCATCTTCAAGTCCAAAGTAAGGGAACTCTTGTTGGCTGAGTCCTTGAATGTATCATAAGTCGCTATCTTAACTAGGTATATGTTCATGTATATATGTATATTTACATGTATCAGTATAAGTAAGTCTATAATTTTACTCATCCCTTATTTTAGTTGTAATTATATATATATATATATATATATATATATATATATATATATATATATATATATATATATATATATATATATATATATTATATCTAAATAAATATTTGCATTTATTGATTTATTGTGTATGTATTACGTTTATGTATTTTTATCATAATATATATTTATGTAAGTATGTATATTTAGTATGACCAATACTTCAATAATAAGTAATTTATCGCAACCTAAATCATATAATACACCTACTTCTTTTCTCTCCGCACCACTCTAAGGTTGACTGGTAGATAATGCCCAAGGCATTAAGTCAGCCTATATACTTTGTGTATATGAAGAATAAATAAATAAATAAAATATCCCACATCATCAATTCCTCACTAGTTTCTGGTACCTTCCCTTCCTTGTGGCGCAAAGCCTATATAATTCCGCTCCCCAAAATCCCCAATCCAACTCTTCCTCAACACTTTCAACCAATCTCTATCCTACCCTTCCTATCCAAAGTGCTCGAGGCCTGTGTGCACAGACAGCTGTCTAGTTTTGTCCATGACAATAGCATACTGAGTCCGTTCCAATCAGGCTTCAGGCCAGGTCATAGCACTACTACCGCCCTCCTTAAAGTGACTGGCGATATTCAAGAGGCCATGGAAAACACTGAAATTACTGTTTTAGTGCTTATTGATTTTTCTAATGCCTTCAATACCGTCAGTCACGACGTCCTATTATCTATCCTCTCCCATCTCAGGGTCTCTGCCGGAGCACTGGATTGGTTCTCAACTTATCTTCGAGGTCGTCAACAGTCTGCCCGCCTCGATGAGTCATCTTCGGCTGGCTTGACATTACGTCTGGCGTTCCTCAAGGCGGTATTCTTTCTCCTCTTTTGTTCTCTATCTTTATAAATTTCCTAACTCAACATCTTCAGTGTGCATACCATCTGTATGCCGATAACTTGCAGATTTACACCCATGCTAATGTTGAACGCGTAACTGAGGCCATTGGCAAGATTAACAAGGATCTGGAAGCCATCCTGACTTGATCTGATAAGTTTGGTCTGGTCGTAAACCCGTGTAAGACCCAAGCCATTATTGTGGGTAGCCGGCCGATGTTAAAAAGACTGGATTTCACATCTCTACCAGCTATAACTTTTAACGGGGCTAATGTCGATTGGTACCCCTCTGTTAAAAACCTTGGGCTACATATAGATACTAAGCTAAATTGGGAAGCTCAGGTAACACAGGTCAGTCAAAAAGTCACCGGTACCCTGCGTGCCCTCTACCGCCTAAAAAACTTGCTGCGAACCGAGACTAAAACTATGCTTGTGCAAGCTTTAATCCTCCCTCTGATCGACTATGGCGATGTATGTTATTTCGACCTGACTGCAGAACTCCTTAATAAACTTGACCGTCTTCTGAATAACTGCATTCGATTCATATTTAATCTTCGTAAGTATGACCATGTGTCTACTTATCGTTCCCAATTAAAGATGCTTCCTATATATCAACGCCGTAGTTTGCGTGCTCTCACTACACTATACTCTTTTCTTACATCTCTGTCTGCCCCTAAATATGTCACTTCCTACTTTCAGTATTTATGCACAAACCATGAGCGAAACCTTCACTCTGCCAATAACCTCCAACTCATGGTACCTACTCACAAAACTAATTTTCTTCACTCTTCTTTCTCAATTCAGTCCATCCTTCTATGGAATGCTCTCCCTCTCGAGATCAGAATGGCTAAGACCAAACCCACTTTCAAGTTCAAAGTGAAGGAACTCTTGTTGGCTGAGTCAGCGACTGTATCCGATAATAAGTCATTACCATAATTTTATGTATGTGTATATTGTACATATGTGTATATATATATATATATATATATATATATATATATATATATATATATATATTTACATCCCCATGTTGATATTGCGTCCTACATGGCGGTTTTTACCGATGATGTTGCGTCCGACTGACTTGTTGCGTCCTGTATACGGACGCAAGATTGACCACCTCTCAAATTCAGCCAGGAGCCATCAAAAGATCAGTACATGGTACAATGCATGGGTGAAATATTGGCATGGACGTAATTTTGTCACGAGAGTGACTTTCGGCGTATTTTTTAGTTCCGCAGTGAGCCGCGCGAATTTTAGAGGCCGCTACAGAGAGATGTATATTAATGGCGTATATTCTTTATTTTGGTTACATACATCATGCCGATAATATTGCTTCCGTAATTCTTATTCAGTATAATAAAAAGTTTTTATCGATTCTGATTAGCGATTTAATTGCGTCCAACAAAACGGCGCAAATACGGAGATGGCTAGTGTGAGGGGGCCGAGTTAGCACGCGGGTTGCAACATGTTAGAGGCCCGCAGCGTAATTTTGTTTACACCGTTTTGACTAGCCAGCCGGAGCGGATGCAAAACACTTGTGGTGTGAAGTGGAAGTAAAATAACCAGCAACATGAAAAGAAGTGCCAGGTTACTTTCATTTGCAAGTAACTAGTATCATAAAGTTCAATTAAAATGATTAATAGGTAAATGAGTATTTTTAAGTAAATAACTTATTAAGTAAATAACTTGTAATCAAATTGTAAGCTGAGAGAAAATATTATATTTCTTGAAAATATACCAAGAAATATAGAGTATGTTTTGTTTACGTAACTCGTACTTCCTTCAATAAAAATTTTTTTTGCTGAATTAGGTAAAGCTATCAACAAAAGCTTTACATATAATTGACAATAATAAACATAACTATCAAACGATGTAACAACATTCCTTCTTTAAGGGAAAGGGTGCATTTGTAAGAAAACCTACTTTTTACCTCAATTTTTTTACGCATATTTTACTTAGCTTGCGGTTTTATTTAGCTTGACCTTACAACAAAAATATGTCTAGTGTTGTTGATTGACTTGATTGCATCGTAAAAAAATTGTAATTTTATGATTATGGTCTTAATATTGTACTTAATAACTCGGCAAAAATAAAGCTTGATGGTATACCGATACACTTCCTTTCTTCTTGATGCTTCCTTAGTTGGGCCCCTTGATGGCCCTTGGTTACTTCCCTTGATGCCACCTTGGTTATAGGTCGCGCCACACAAGTTAGTGGATGTTAAATAAGCTACAAGCTGCGCAATATCCAATCAACGCGCAGCTTTATGTGAGGTTCAGTCAGGATTGGATATTGCGCAGTTTGTAGCTAACTTCACATTCAGCAACTTGTGTGGTGCGGCCTATACGTCCCTTATTATTTTCTGGTTGCTTCCCTTGATGCCTCGCCCGATATCCACTGGTTGTTTTTATATATTTTTTTACTCGTCTAACCTGTTATGATGATCGTGGAGTGAGTGGGTCAGTTTTCGGTGACTAATTATTTTTCACCAAAGATGGCACACAATCGATTTTAATCGTGTACAAAATTCGAATAGTTCACTCGAGTTGATATATACTACTCAAAACAAAATAAGGGCCACTAGTTTATTTACATTTAAGTGCACTTTAGTAAACTGTTTTTCTTCGATTGTCTTCTTAACTTGTCTCGGTTATTTTAGGGAAAAAGTTTTACTTTTCAATTTTAATTGATTCATTTATCATCTCGCGTTAATCATGCCACCATTACGAAGGCACATAGATACAATTACGGCAACCAGAACCATTACTATGATTCAAGATGGCCGTTCTCATCGTTACGTGGGTTTGCAGTTGGGATTTTCTTGAAGAGCTGTCCAAAATGTATGGAATTGCTTCCAAGAGACCGGCAGTGCTGCCAGGAGACCTGGTTCAGGTAGAGTTCGTGTAACAACGGCGCACGAGGATCGGTACATCCAACTAAGTGCTCGTCGTGATCGTACAGTTACGGGCCGTAAGTTACAACACCGCCTACGGCTGACAACGGATACCCGTGTCAGTGATCAAACTATAGGTAATCGATTGCACGAAGACCAGCAAATGTCAAGACGACGAGTTGTTCTAATTCCTCTAACCAGGGTGCAACGTGCAAACCGTTTAAGATTCTCCCGTCAGTATTTCAACTGGGGGATTAATCAGTGGGGCAAGGTGCTTTTTACAGACGAATGCAAAGTAAATTTTTTCAATGATGATCGGCGTGTTAGGGTGTGGAGACCACGCGGCGAGCGGTTTACGGAGTCCTGCATCCACGAAGTTGACCGTTTTGGTGGTCCCAACGTAATAGTTTGGGTTGGGATTAGTTTACACGGTAAAACCGAGCTCCATTTTACCATTTTAAATGCGGGTACCGTAACTGCAGAACGTTACATCGAGGATGTCATCAGGCCTCAAGTGATCCCATTTGCACAGCGAGTGGGGCCTGGATTCATCCTGAAGCAAGACAATACCCGTGCACACACAGCTCGATCGACCCAAACTGTCCTAGAAGGGCCTCATATTGAGGTATTACCATGGCCAGCTAACAATCCGGATTTAATTCCAATCGCGCAATTGTGGGACCAATTGAAACGAAGGGTTGGAGTGAATGAGCAAGGGGTCTACAATCAACAGCAGCTGATTGACGCTTTAAAACGTGCCTGGGAGGAGAATCCAGATGAAAAAGTGAGGAATTTGATCCACAGTATGCACACAAGGCTTCTGGAGTGTATTGCTAAGAGAGGAGGACATACTTGTTACTAAAAAGAAGAAACAAAAGTGACAAGAACAGTATTTTGTATTTTTTCGGTGATTTCTTTTGTTCATGTTTTTCATTCAATATGGCCAATTTCATTATGGACTTAAAAATCAATTCCTGATCATTATTTAAAACAATTGATAGTCTATATTATAACCAATAACATTATTTTGTAGTAACATAAGTTAAACAATTGTCTTTATTGTTTTCATGGTACAGCAAAAAATCTTAGTGGCCCTTATTTTGTTTTGAGTAGTATATATATATATATTTTTTTTTAATTATTCTTAATTTTTCAAAAATAGCTTAGCTGATTTCGATACAATTTGAAAGGGACCAACATAAAAAACGAAAACTCTTCACTTATTCAGACGTTCTTTATTATCATCCAATATTTCTTATACAATGTCACAAAGAAGATTCGAACAAATACTAAGATGTCTTTACGCTTCAGACTTAAATGCAAAGGGAAGTGCTAAGATCGATAATTTTATAAATAACATGTGTAAAGTATTTCAACATTGTTACAAACCTGAAAAAGAGCTTTCGTTAGATGAATCGTTACTGTTGTTTAGAGGAAGAATTAAGTTCAGGCAGTACATGAAAGGCAAAAAAGCAAAATATGGAATAAAATTTTACGAGTTGACGACTGCAGAAGGATATGTTCTTAATATAATGATGTATGCTGGAAAGACTGATGATCCTTCTGATAAAGGAAAGAAAACAGAAAATCTCGTTCTTTGGCTAATGAGGCCGTATGTGTTGAAAGGCCACCATCTCTTTATGGATAATTACTATAATTCGGTGCCCTTGTCTGAAAAACTATTAGATTTAAAACACATACCAATGGAACTTTAAGGTCAAACAGGAAAGGTAATCCTAAAGAAGTTGTTTCTAAAAAACTTAAAAAAGGACAGCATGTTTGGGCTAGAAAAAATAAAGTGTACGTGTCCAAATGGGTTGACAAAAGACCTGTACACATGATTACCACCCTAAACCATCCTAAAATAATTAATGATCATAAGATCATAACAGACATGGTCAATCTAAATCTAAGCCGCTGGAAGTCTCGATTTATAATAAATATATGTCAGGTATTGACCGTTCCAACCAAATGGTCTCATATTATTCATCTCCCAGTAAGACAGTAAGGTGGTATAAAAAGGTACTTTTCCATATACTAGACCTAGCAGTTTGGAACAGCTTTTATATTTATAAAAAGTATCGTAAAGGTAATGCTAAGAGTTATGAATTTATAGACTTTCGAGAGGATTTAATAATAAAACTCTTAAAATTAGATCCAGCTCTAAAACCAGACAAATTAATAAAACATTATAAACCTGATAATCGACAGAAAGTAAGAAAAGAATCTGTACCATCCTCGAATGAAGAAACATCTTTTCCGACTGGTCACTGGCCTGAAGAGATACCAAAGAAAATCTCTTCTAATAAGAATACATTTTTGAAATGCAAGATGTGTACTAAGAACAAGACACGAAGAGAAACTAGCTATAGGTGCAAAGGGTGCCCAGACAAGCCAGCTCTTTGCCCTTCATGTTTTGAAGAGTGGCATAATCAAACAGCCACAAACCTATGATCTACATATTATTTACTATACATTCCTAACATTATCTTTTTTGTTAATTATTAATTCATAGTACATGTACAATTAAGGCTGATTAAAAAGCAATAAAGATTTTTGACTCATAAAAATAAGAATGTTAAGAGTTATTGATTAAACTTTTGTTTATTTATATCCAGTTGTATCATTTTAATTTCCTTAATTTAAGTTGACGCCTATGATCGTTGTGTCGTTTAGCATGGTATGTCAGACCTACGTGATGGCGGTAGCGTATATAGACGTCGGACGTCAAATAACGTTGCGCCACGTAACATACTTCTAAGACGTACGTATTACGGCGCGACGTCTTTAGACGTTGCTTAACTTTGTATGGGAAAATGGTGCGCCAGAGTACCAACATTCAGAAATGAGGTTGCTCACGCGAACGTGTTAAAAAAAGTACGGATTACAGTTCAGTTTTTTTTTACATAGCATACCTTTTTCTGATACAAAAATTCGCCAAGCATACAGAAATACATTTATAAGAAAGTATTACATTTTATAGTTTTGCGATATTTAGTAAGAGAATCAGCAAATATATCAACATCGTGATTGCAGAGGTTAAGTAGCTTGCACATCAAAGGGGCAGGAGAGGTAGAGCCTGAAACAATTTTTCTGGGTGGCGGATAATGGAGACTGATGTATACTCTAGGATATTTGTATGGCACTCGAAAAATTTATTCTATGAAGGAGTTGTGCACAGTCAATTTTGTTGCGGACAAGTTTATATAAGAAAACCAGGTCTAAATATTTTCTTCTCTTTTCAAGTGTTTCCATTCTGTATTTTTTTAAGTTTATCCTGATAAGAAACCATTCTTGGGAAACGCGGAGGCGACAAGTGCCACAGAAATATTTTTTGAATTCTTTCTAGCCTTAAAATATGAACGGCATAATGCGGTCGCCAAACTACAGTACAGTATTCTAAAAGACTTCTCACAAAACTATTGTATAACAAAAATGTTGTATGAGGCTTGCGAAAATCCTTTCCATTTCTTACAATAAAGCCCAGAGATCTAGATGCTTTCCTAATGATCATTTCCAAATGAGGTACAAAGGTTAACTTTTTGTCTAACAAAACGCCTAAGTCTCTAACACAATCACATTCATTTAATTCTACGCCGCCGTTGATCGAGTAGTTTGATGTTATTTGGTCAATCTCACGAGTAAATTTCATAAACTGACATTTATTTGGATTCAATTGCATACCATTGTTATGACACCATATAGACAACGAATCCAGATCTTTCTGAAGAAGTAGGGCCTCATTAAGTGACTCTACAGGCTTAAAGATTTTAAGGTCATATGCAAATAGCAGGGCAGGGGTGAAAGCAGTCCGGCAGGTCATTGATAAACATATTAAATAATAATGGCCCTAAATGTGATCCTTGAGGAGTGACTCCTGAAGTTATGGAGCGTGTGGATGATTTGAAGCCATTCAATACAACCTTGGAGTCACGATAGCTTAAGTATGATTTTATCCACTTGTAGATTGGTGCACCAAATCCGTACATACATAATTTTTCTATGGAGGGTCTTATCAGAACTGGGTGTACCTCATCACTTGATTGCACTTCTGCAATCTTCATATCACAAGAACCAAAGTGTGGTGAGGATTGACGGTACATAATCTAAACTATTCAGTTTGGAAAAAGGAGTTTGACATGGCTGCGTCCTTTCACCCATCCTATTCAATATAAACGGTGAATATATAGTGAGGCGTACTTGCGATAGCTTGGAGGGAGGCATCACCGTTGGTGGACGCAAAAGCTGTAATTTGCGTTATGCAGACGACACCGCATTGCTAGCGTCAGATGACGCCGAGATGATCACCTTACTGGATAGGATGGAGCGCATCAGCAGTGAACTAGGTCTCTCTATAAACAGGTCCAAAACGAAGATCATGGTCATAGATCGCACAGGCAAGCTTGAACCCACTGGGTCACTCAATTTAGAGACGGTTAACAGCTTTATATACCTGGGTTAAAGCATTAGTAATAATGGTTCTTGTGAATCTGAGGTGCGAAGAAGGATCGGGATGGCAAAAGGAGCCATGGCACTGCTGTCAAAGATATGTCAAGAATATCTCTCTCAAAACCAAGATCAATCTTGTATGCACTCTTGTGTTCTCCATATTCTTGTATGGCGCAGAGACATGGACCTTGAAGAAAGATGACCGTGATCGCACTGATGCTTTCGAGATGTGGTGCTGGAGGAAGATGCTGGACATCTCCTGGACAGCACACCGCACCAACTTATCGATCATACAGGCGCTCAAGATCCGGACGAGGCTTTCCACCATCTGCCTGCGCAGAGTTCTAAAGTACTTCAGGCACATTGCGAGGAAAGACAGTGATAACTTGGAAAAGTTAATAATCACTGGCAAAGTGGAAGTAAAAAGACCCAGAGGCAGAAGCCCGATACGTTGGATCGACCAGATACGTACGACTCTTAACACCACGGTATCTGTACCGTGGTGTTAAGAGTCGTGCGGATCGCTCTCCACTCAGCAGCAGATAGGAATAGATGGCAGGAAGTGGTCCACAATAGACTGTTTCCACGAGGTGGTCACGACCTCAGCATTGAGGAAACCGACGCGAGAAGAAGGTTATCCAATCTCGAGTAAATAGGTAGGCAGGTATCTTCTGCGTTAGTGTGCTACAACCTCGACAACATATTTGCTTAACATCAGGCAGTACATCGATTTGGTTAGAACAAAAATGCCAACTCAATTATGACTGTAATAAGCTTTTTTATCCTGGATAACGCTCGTATTTAATCAGGGTGCATGGCATTGAACCCAAAAAGGTCGAGCAAAAAAGCTCAGTCGTTAGTTTTACTTTTACCGACGCCATTCAGGCCATTTTCAAGTCTCTGTAACTTCATTCTGGATAAAGCTAGACATTTTAACATTTCATTATCAAGAGAAAATCTTTATAATAATAGTAGATTGTATGACAAGGGAGCAAAATGGTATTCTTATGGCGAGGGCGCTACTTTGAACCACAAGCGAAGCAAAGGATTCTAACGTAGAATCCTGAGCGGGGTTCAAAATACATTGCCCGAGGGAAAAATAATTTGCTCTCGAGTCATATCCTCTACTTTCCATCCCCTTTCTATGAGAAAATAAATAAGAGACGGTGTTATGTAATTAATGAATATATTTAATAAAATTAGACGTGTGAATATAAGTTAAAACAATTAAAAATTTATACTTTCCTCTTTCACAAATCGACGTAGAACTCATTATTTTTGCAAAATTCAATAAAGTATGTACCTACTGATTACGAGACCAGAGTCGTAATTCGCGCGCTGTTTTTTTGTTAGCGCGGGTCACGCCCGTGCAGCCAACACGTACCAGCCAGTTATTTATACAATTTACGTTCGATTTCTATGAATGCTATACGTTCCAAATTCAAATCACTTTTCCGCCCGCTAAAAAGTGCTTAACAGAAAAGAGCTATTTTGCTCCAACTAAAAGAGGAACAAAGCGACACTTATTGAATAGAAGGGATGAAAAATATATTACAGAGTTTCATCCAAATCGAACTAGTACTTTAAAATTATTCATTGTCACACTCACTCAACGGTCTTCATAAAATTCTAAGGTATTTCTAGCAGACATAGGTACAAGCTTGTAATTTTGATGATCATTATCATTAAGCCTAAAAAAATAAAAAAATCCTTAAACCTATAGGAAAAATTCAAACAAATGTACCTTTTTAATTTTGGTCTAGTTTTCATATTTTAGAATTTACACAAATAAGTTTGTGAACTTTTGTAGTACGTGGATTAGGTATTAATTACTCCACCAAGATAACTTTGCGGTTTAGAATTCGGAATTCAGTTTATGGCCCTACTAGATTCAAATATCTAGATCAGGGTAGGGATCGGGCAGGCACCGGGAAGGGACCGGCGAGGAGCACGGAGGTGCATAGGTCGGGGCCCGGGGGGTGGGGTTTCACGGGTGGAGGGCATAGGTTGGGGTTCACAGGTGAGGACACGGGTGGGGCTTCACGGGTGAGGACATGGGTGGGGTTCACTGGTGAGGGCACGGGGGGGTTTACGGGTGGAGTACATAAGTGGGGATGCAGGTGCGAACTCATGGGTGGGAGTACGGGTGGGGGTTCACGGGTATAGGCACGGGTAGGGGTTCACGGATAAGGGCAAGGGTAGGCGTTCACGGATGATGCCAAGGGTACGCGGGTGAGGCCATGGGTGGTGGTTCACTGGTGAGGGCACGGGTGGCGGTCCACGAGTGTGGGCACTGTTGGGGGCACGGATGGGGTACGGATGGAGGTTCACGGTGGGGTGCAGTGTAGAATAATACCCAATGAGGAGAGATGTTTGTGAGACCATCACTAGCAAAAATAACTGAGATTTCAACAAAAACATTACATGTAAAAAGAACAACAACTTGAGCAACAGTTCTTCAGTATATAGTTGTGAGATCAAATATGGCAACTAATGGTAGGTACCATTCGAAACGGTCATGACGGCTGGAACACGAGAGTGTACGGTATCGATAAATATATCAGTTTAGGAGGAAGCAGCATTCTCAACACAATATATGGACTATATACAGAAAAAATATTCGGCATCAATATAATCCCTAATGTAGTAGGAAGTCATTTAACTAATGGAATGCTTATATTAAATACAGGAAAATATACGGAGCCGATATAAACTTAAATTTAGATGGATGTAGTATAATCTGTAATACACATAGAACATATTCAGAAATATACAGTGCGTCACATTATTTCCATCATGAACGGACGCCAGAAACCAGCGAGAATTATTTGAAATTGAATATCTTCATTTCGTGTTTAATCAAAATTTCTTGTGGATAATTGAATTCACTTAACTTAAGTGTACCTATATTCGCACAAATATTAATTAAAATCTCATTGACAGTGGTGGACGCCACAAGGTTCGACTTTAAAATGACGCAAGAAGTCTTCCGCGATTTAAATATATATATATGTATATATATATAATTATATATAATACGTTAATGTATTTTATTTGTTATTCCTGTATTTATTGTGTGTGTGTATTATGTTTATGTATTATACTATTTATTTAACTATTTATAATATATATTTTTGCAAGCATATTATGTTCGATATAATTATATTACGAATATACCCCCCTACACTATACAATACACCTACTTCTTCCTCTCTGCACCACTCTAAGGTAGACTGGTAGATAATGCCCATGGTATTAAGTCCGCCTATATACTATGTGTATATGAAGTTTTAAATAAATAAATCCAGTTTCCGCTTTACAGTTTAATCGAATTTGACTGAATATTAGCTTTCCCACAGAGTGGGTGCCTGTCTGACCTCCGCAAAGGAATAACTATATTTCATGGTTTAATCTAATGCCAGTTTATTCACAGGTTCTGACTCCCTATGACGAATTATGAAGATCTTCGTGACAGCCGGGACCGACTGTTTAACGTGGAATAGGGCAAGAAATAATTTACAATTGTTTAGTCTATTTTTGTCATTAAATTGCCTGTTATTGTGTCAATCTTTATAAATGTAATTCTTTTATATGACGTGCATAGTGAAATCTGGACTAAACTTCATTTTTTTAATGCTATTTTAATTAATCGTATCTAATGTTTCTCTCTCTACTAATGTACCTAAATTTATACAGGAATAATTTAGTTCCGCAATAATTATGGTTTTGTAATTAGATTTCCAGTTTGTTTGTAATGATATTATATTACTATGCAGCATCATTTGCTAAATGTGCAAATCTCTGAGGGCGTTTTAGGAGTCGCACGCCGTTATTTTAAATAACTTTAGTTTTGTCACAGCGGTGGAATTCTGAAATAAACTGTTACTGTGCGTTTTGTAGACTATGTCAAAGGCACAAAATAATTTTGATCTCCTCGTGAGTAAGCAATAAAATAATTTTAAGAATTGGAATTAGCTGTTAAAATCCCTCAGAGGACACCAGCTGTAAAATATAAAAACAACCAAAATAAAAGCAAACACTAGAACTCAGGCCACTTGCATATACAAACATAAACAAATTTTTAATTATCAAAAATTATAGGCCGTCAAATTCTTCAACAGACCAATTTGTTCTTTACTTGAATCTTCTTCATTAAACAATTGACACAGACATTTCAAAAGTAGCACAGTATTCGATTTGTTTTTCTTTCTTGTTCCATTTTTTTGTTCCAAAGTGTCCCCTTAAATAGGGCTGGTAATAGAAAAAGTTTTTGTTGCGATCTCTTGGCTTGATTTATGAAAAATTTGCTTAAAGAAACGGTGATCTCGAGGAACGCTTCTAATATTAAAGATTTATTTTGAGTAATTCATTTCATTATTCAAGTATTATACTAATATCAAATATGCTAATAAAATAAATATTGTACCTGTGATTATGATGAGACATGCTTATTTACGTATTTATTGTGTCACTGATCAGAGAAAATTATAATTTGCTAACTAAGTAGGTATCTATAACTAAGTACATTTCTTAGCAAACCAATAACTAAGGACCTTCATTCATGCGTATCAATGCGCTGAATGAAGATACTGGCAATACGTCAGCGTACAGATATGGTTCGCAGGCGTGAAGCGAATTATCTATGCAGATTCATCTGCTAATCTGGACTAACAAGCAGTGTTCTATTAAGAATTATACTGGCGTCTCTGCCTCAACATCGCCGTATAGTAATCTGAACAGAAGTTTTAATTTTTGAGCAAAGAATTGACCAGCCTGCTTAGTTATAGAGAAAAACATGACGGTCGGGGGGCAATTCGTTACCAAATCAATTTAAGAACAAACCATCCGAATGTCTTGTCTAACAGCAATCTGTATCACAGGTTAGATTACTTCAAAAATCTCTCTTTAGAACATCTCCAATTTAGTGGCATTTAACATTTACACAATCTAACCAATAAATCAATATTTCTCACAGGAAAAAGGAATTACAAATTTCATTTTCTCTTTTATTTTTGTGCTGTTACTGAAGAACGAGATTTTATCCGGATCGGATTAAAGTGTTACGGTAAACAGTGTTGTCTGTTTTATTCCGGATAACCGCACAAACTGTGATGTATTTTTGAGCTATCGCCTACAGCGTTTAGCTGAAACGTACCGGTACAAAAATATTTTTCGTTAGTAGGCTTTATAATATTATGAATAGATAGTAAATATAAGTCTTTTGATGTTCTGATTAAAATATATGTGTTGAATGATAAGTTTAGAATTGCCTTTGATTTCATCGGAGCATTCGCGGAAAATTTTAGGCCAATTTTGACCCAACCAAAAACTAAAACGTTTGTTTGATGTCACCTGCCAAAATTTCGTTAACGGAAATGTTAAGTAAGAAATGAATGAATAACAACACTCTTTATTTTATGACCTGACAATGCAGGCGCAGATTGAATATCTATGACATCAAACTGATGACATATAAAGAATCACCATCAGGCTGCTCTAATCCTCTGCTGTATATCCTGAATGGCACGTCATTCGGTTCGCTTTAAAGCTTTCTGTATCATTTTGACAACAACGTATTTCATTAAAAATAATTTGGCTTCAGCAACTAATTGCAACTTTCACCCATCCAGTCTCAAATAAAAAAATAAGAAGTCAATTTATCGTTTCCTCGTATTCTTTCACATAAGCTATAAACTAAACAGAGTAGGGTCACTAATCCATTTAGAGGCCACCTCTCGACATCTCATTACGCAATCATTACGCTATTCTAGTCGCGATTTTACGCGTAATCCGGTAATTTAGTTGATCAGTGTACCAGCGTTGGCAGATTTACGTCCTGACTGAATTAATGGAACTGCTACCTTTGGGACTTTCTTTCTTTCCTTCCATTTTCTTTCAACTTGACGACTGATGCTTTAATGAGCTGTTCGATTGATTATGTATGCTTTGCTAATGTTCTTTTGGTTAATTTAATATAAGAGACAATTCTCCCCAATTATCAACCGTTTATTCTGTAGCGTAAGGTTTGAATTTAAGTAGGTTTAGTGTAAAGCCTTCATGTTTGTCTCAAAGAACTCACCGTATTTATTAAAAATTTAATTCTCATTGCTGTATTATTTACGAAGTAAATATTGCGGCATACTCTTTTGTGTGTTGACTACGATTTCTTGCTCGAGGCGTAGAACGTGTGCTACGGCGTAGGTTCGTAGCGGCGTAGTGAGTAGGTAACCTAGTTGTTTAGTATAATTATGTTAATTAATTTCCAACTGAGTAAAAGCCTAGTGAAGGAGCTAAAAATTTATTTGAATTCGCTTCCAGATTAAGCATGAGCTTGACGCTTGAGATGCATTTCGAACTCCTTAGACGTTTTATAAGGTCGCTCTGTTAATTAGTACGCCTGAACTGCTTAATGTTAAGCTAGAATTTAAATTTGGTTCAATTGCAATAGCAATGCTATTTAAGAATAAAAATAAGTTAATTATGTGTCAAGAATAATTGGCGGGCAGAGCTCATTTTAAGAATAGACTTTAAATACTTGTCCTTAAAAAAAATGAAACGGATGAACATAAATGTTACTCGGCTGATTTATTTTATTTTTCTCCTATTGACCTGCTACATTATCTTTTAGTAACATAGTATGAAATGTCCATCCAAGACAAGCCGGAACGTGCCGCTAGTTGTAAAATAAAATCAGCACCTCTTTTCCTCTCGAAGTCCGTCCTCGCCACAATCAGTTGTGGGTCCCTCGGCAGCAAGTGACGCCCTGTTAAGGGACTGCCTTAAGGTGCCATTTGTTTATATTCAACTACGTGAAGTTTTGCATGTATACGTTGTTAACGTCAGTATGTCTGTTATAACAGTTGCTGTAATTAGACGGTTGCCGTGTTTACATTATGACGATATAGCAGTTATAATTGGAGCCGGTAGGTGGCGCTGTTGTCGAGATATTGAAAATAGCACGGATAAACCGCGGGGATCAGTCAATCAAAAGATTTAAATTAATTCTGACAGATTAATTTTAATCTTTTGATTGACTGATCCCCGCGGCTTATCCGTGCTATTTTGAATTTTTCACATTAACGATATTCTAATGATTAATTATTATTGTTATAAAAAAATCATTTTAAAAACTCCTCAAATATCCTAAGCATCATTGTTAGCCTACCATAGTCTAGTGCTGAATATAGGCCTCTGCAAAAGCACGCCACTAAGCATGATTTTTGGCTCTTCTTGTCCAGCTGCTGCAAGCCACTAATGCCAAAATATATAAACTAAAAAGCATTATTAGGGATAACTCTTAGGGCCTGTGTAAACCACGTTTTTTAAACGCGCCGTCGACGCGCGTTTTTAAAACGCGCGCGGCGCGCTTTTATCCTCCAGAGCAGTTTGTTGTCGTTTGTATCGATACAAACGCGCGGCACCGGCGCGTCTGTATCGATACACACGCGCGTTAGTATAGCGTTTGCTCAGATTATTAGAACAAAAGACAGATGGAGCGCATTCATCAAAATGAGGCACGTTGACAGCTATGTGTGCGTGACATTTGGCGACTGTACTGTACGGACACAAGTGTCTATGTGCTTGTAAAGTTGCCAGATTATTAATAATCTCCAACTCATCATCATCAGCCTTTAACCCTTTTAGGACCATAAGGATATGGGACTATATATTATGATAAAAACTATATGAAACAGTTAATTAGGCATCAAATAAACATAATTTTAACTTAAAATATAGTAAATGTTTTGGATTTTTCGGAATTCTTTGGGACACATATGTCCCTATGGTCGTTGGTGGTACTTTTTGTTCTAGTAAATTATATTTGTGAGAAATTTATTACAGAAAAATTGTTTGTTTATCGATAGGTATACAATTTAAAGTAATAAGCTAGTAGTAATTAGTTAGAATCCAGTTAAACATTTCCATTCATTAGTCTAGAAAAAGTGTACTTTGCAACACAATTACTATTTTTTCGGATTTCTATTATACATTGAATAAACTGATACATAACTTCCAGAAGTTTGGTTATCAATCGGGTGCGTTGGAAACTGTCTTCATCTGACAGATCTGGGAACTGAACTTGATTTTGAAGTAGGAACGTCATGTTGCTTGACAGAGAAACCGTTTTTCCAACTTGAACTTGTCTGATCAGAAGGCTAGTTTTGATTTGATCGTGAAGCTTTGAGTAGACAGTATGCGCATTACTCACTGAGATATCTAAGAGATCAAAAAAATATCGAGATAGTATTTTATTTTCAATCAGCAATATATTTCATAACACTATGAGATCAACACGTATACACTCTTCCCATATTTTTGTTATATGAGATACAATGTTAGGGCATTTCACATTTTTTCGCTGATCCAGGTTTGCTCGTCTTCCAGTGTCTATGTCTTACTCTAAAGGTTTCAGAATGTTGATCAATAAGTATATTCCTTTATTTTCCATCAACTTTACGCACGATATGCCCCAAAACTTGTAGTGTACATGTCTCTCTCCTTATGTCAATGCTGTTTTCGGAAGATGTTTTCGATTTGTTCGACAATTCCATATGCCAAAGAGAGTCTCAGCTCAGCATCAACTATTTGAAAAATGTGTACTTCGCAGCCATTATATTTCACATCACCAAAATCACGAAAATTATGTATTTGGCACGTATGTTTCTTAGTTCTACTTGAAAACTGTTTTTTTATTACTTTGTGCTTCAGTGATGGGTAAAATAGTTGTAGACATTGATGGTACAGGTGCCAGACTTATTGATTCCTGAAAATTAAAAGGCACATCTTCAATTTCATCATCAGAAAGATCAGAAACCCCTTGAACCTGTATCAAACTCCTTTGACCTTTTTCTTCAAGGTGTAAATCATCTCCTTCATCACTATTATCATCCATCAAAATTTGTAGAAGTACCCACATCATCTTTGAATTAAAATAGCTAAGATAATTTGCCACAATATCAATAAAAATGAAGATAATTCACAAAATCATCAGTTGAACAGGTTAACAATTTATTATAAATAGTGTCCCTTCCGGACCACTGGGACACTGGTGTGCCTTTATGTTTATGATGTCTTATAACTATAAAAACATAAATAATGGTATTATTAATGAATATAATATAAATTTACTTACCAAGCAATGATTATAGCGTAACAAAAAAGAATATAAAACAATTTGAAGTTCCTAAAAACTTTTGAGAAATAAAGCAAGTGCGCGCTTAGCGAACAGTCATATTACAATTTTTATAGAAAATATGTCGTACTACCTAGGTTGTACCGTCAATGAAAAAAAAAATATGTTTAATAACAAACAGAAAATTCATAATTGGTAATAGGGTTCTTAATTATTATTATATTTTCAAATTATGGGCTAGGGACATATGAAAATACAGTGAAAATAAAATAAAATACGTAAATCATCTTATAGAATTCATACAGACGCTACTATTTCCATTCATACATTTCTATAACTACGATACCGTAATAATTTTTTTACAAAAACTAAGAAATATTTTAAACTCGATTTTCTCCTGATTTACAAAATGTTAGTTGTGCCCTTTTACGTTATGACGGCAGAATACAGGAAAAACGACGTCGACGTAAACTGGCAACACTTACACATTTTTTGCAGAAATACAAATTTTATCGAAATTAAATTATGAAACAGTTAAATTATCCATAGATAACTGTGAAAAGATATTCTAACTTTCTGTTTTTGCTTTTGGAAACAACTTTTACAATGTTTAAAAACGCATGACGGTATTTTATGAATTTAAAAGTTGAGTTGATCGGGGCGCGTGAAATGTACGATGCTTCATATCGCACTGAGCCGGATTTGTATTCTCTTTTCAATTTTTATTTGCTTCAGTGGCCTCACGCAACTGTTCCGCGCGCTCCATCTGATTCATCATCCTCTTAGCGTTATCCCAGTTTCAATCTGGGGTCCGCTTACTAGTCTAACCGGATTTGGCTGAATATTAGCTTTTCCACAGAGCGACTGCCTGTCTGACCTCCGCAACCCGAAGGGATAGCGATATTCCATGGTTTAGACTAGTGTCAGTTTATTTAGAAGGTACTGACGCCCTGTAACGACTGTCAAAGATCTTCATGACAACCGGGACCGACGGCTTAACGTGCTCTCCGAGGCACGGGACAAACGATAATTAACAATTCGATACGCACATAACTCCGAAAAGTCATTGGTGCGCGCCGTGGATTCGAACTCAATACCCTCTGCATGGCAGTCTGTTGGTATATCCACTAGGCTATCGCTGCCTCCATCTGATTATTATTCTATAATCTGAGAGCATTTGTATCGATTAAAACGCGTATTTGAATTTATATAGGTGTGCAAATGTCTACAGGCTGCGTCTGACTTGCGTGCGTATCGCGTCTGTATCACTACAAACGCGCGTCGACGGCGCGTTTAAAAAACGTGGTTTGCACAGGCCCTAAAACTAGTGGAATTTGTTGAGTAATAAATAAAAAATACCGTCGAATTGCGAACCTAAGTATTCCTTTTTGAAAAGTTCTGTCCACTCTGTCACCCATTATCGTTCAACAACAGTGTTCTACGGAGTATATTTCCATTCCACGTATTAATATTCTAGACGCGTGGACGCACCCGTCTCAATTACTACACTCGCTAACTCTCTACGCCACTTATCACTGTCACTGTCACTTTGGTCACTGCCAACAAAATGATGCTGCTGTGTTAAGTCAAGATCATTCTAGGCTAATGCTCGTGTGGTTTTACCGTTAAAAGTCATCTCCATACAAACTTTTTTGACTAGTTGACATCTTCTAATTTATGCCACTATACCTTTGCCAGTCATTAATTTGGCCTACTATTACAAACTGGCCATATATGTGAAGTCTGTACTAATATAATAAATTATATTCTTGTAACGCATAAACTAAAAGCTCCTAAATCGAACAAAAATATTTCAGTTTGAAAATGCTACATTTTCTCTGAGAAAAAGGTCATGTTTAAAATGACGCCATTGATTGCCAGGGGCGAAGTTCTAGTTTACAAACCGACACAACTTTTTTTCAAAACGACTCGTCACTTTAAAGGAGAAAATCTATATCGCCAATGAACTACACGCTTATAAAAAAATTCCTGTTCGATATCATATTGACAAGGCAACAGTGCCAACAGTATATTTTCATGGCGCGTATTAGTATTCCCGCCGAGTTGACGTAGCCGTCTCAATTACTGCACTCGCTAACTATCTGCGTCACTTGCTATATCTTCGCTGGTGATAAAATGATGCTGTTTTATTGGGTTGTATAAGTTACCCACTAAAAATATTCTTACTTTAAATGTTTCTAAGATGAGACCATATAGCTCGCTTCTCTCAGTACATGCCCTATCTGTACAAGTCCTCATTGCACAAACTCTACACCTTAATATAAATATGTAGCTTGACCGGAATAGTTCAATAGACAAGTTTACGAAATGAACAGTGAATGTTATTTTCCTTTTAGCCCCTGTGACGGTATTAAAATATATTTCGGAGTGTGAGGCATAATTTGTTTTAAAGTCATATTTCTCCAAAAGTAGTGTAGAATATTCAAATCCAAAATCAAAGCTTCATTGAAGTCAAAGAGTGACAGTTTATGACCACGAAAACAAATGTGCGAAAAACTACCTCATAAAACTACAAATGTATGGGTTATCACAAGAGTACATAGATGTTCTTATTGCTGAACTTCATAGTTCAACGTCAATGTGACATACAAAAGGTTCAATACCAAATTCATTCAAACACAGTTAGCATCTCCTGTGTTATTATTTTCTTAAAATAGTTGAAAGAGCCACAGAATTCACAAAACAGTGCCATGAAATCGTAATTTATCACCATTTCCCTTCATTGTGCATTGTTAGGCAAAAACATTTTGAGTATTTCGGGACTCAGTTCAAGGAAAATAAACGGCAAACTTAAACAGGAGTTATCTGAATGATGGACACAGTAAATAAGCAGCATTTTAAGAGTCCCATCCCCTACGGAATAACCTTTCTTCGTTCAGAATTACCTGTATCGCGCCACACGCAGGTTTTCCTAAAGAAATATGCTCCAGATATATTTTTTTGTATTTCTATTGGCGATATTTTTACTCGGCGTTGTGGTGTGATGTAATAGTAAATGTTGTATTGCCGCTGAATTACTTAAGACGTGTTGAATATTATGTACGATAATGTAACATAAGTGAATCTAGATACTAGGTCACATGTAGAATGAACAATATGAACAATGATGGAAGAAAGAAGTGTTGTATAAAAATTATACATTTTCATCAGAGCTTTCGCTAGAAAGATCGTCAAAATATTCGCAGCTATGTTTGCTCAGTTCATTGTTCAGTTTGACAAATTGAAAAAGGGCTTATGCTAATCGTCCTGTTACAAACCAATGCTCAAGTCTATTACGGTATCAAAAACTGCACACATCACAATTAGCTGCGACAAAACCAGATTTGTCGCGCCAAATTTAATACCTACACGCATTTTAACGCTGCAGTGGCACGTTAAATCGGAGGCGGACGGAATCTCGCATATCTGTCGCATGGTGGAACGCGTCACATCCTTTCGACAACTATTCAGCGACGTTGCGGCATTTTATACCGAGTGGCTATGCAGCTATCGCGGCCTACTGTTGTGGCACATGTGACAGAAACATTTGAACCGAAGTTATTAAATCAATTTGAGGAGTAAAATGGTGGGTGATGTTCAACTTTTGTGGAAATACTTTGCATTAATAGAGTGTGAGTACTATATTGATGTAAATGTACGCGAGTGTCGTCAACATTTATATGAGTCGCAAATATCTTGTGTATTTTTTTGAGACAAAGATCAATAAACAAACCCTTTTAGCATTAAATGTGTAATTCCTTGACTATTTTCTACGTCGCTGCCGATAGCAAAATTGGCTTGGGCATGGACTCAGGCGATGGACAGCCTACTTCAGGATGCCTTCGCATCGACATACATCCTGTCGAATATGCGCAACATTTGCATGACTGGCTGCTATAAGCTGCGTTGCACGGAATTGTACCTTTGCGCAATCTGACCACCGAAGGCCAATATAATAGTAAATTTTCGTTGACAAAAACTTATAATAAAATAATAATAATGAAATTTTTTTTTTTGTTGACAAAACTGCCCTCTGGGGCAGCCGTTATCTCATCATTTGACTAACGCAATCTCGGAGGGCAGAGTAACAGCTTTCAAACATCACCTTCATCTTGTGATGTAAACAAAAAATGTATTGCAAGATGAATAGAAAGCTTACAGGCTTACCGCAGGGCAGCTTTGTGGCGAGCTGAATGTGTGTGGCGACACTGCAGTCCCGAATGCTTCAGAGAGTCGGTCAGGGCCTCCTCTCCGGCTTGCTTTTATTGGCTGGTTGGAGTTGATGCCCAAGAGCGCCTGCAGGACTCTCAACTCTGGCTTGCCTTGGTTGGCCAGCCAGAGGGAAGTCGCAAGAGCTATTTGCTCGGGGGTGGAAGTGTCATTTTCAAGGGCGTAATTACGGGGAAACCCGCTCCGGGTTACGACCCGCGATGGCAAAACCGGTGCCGCACCGCTCGACACCCCTAGCCACTCTCACCGGTGTTGCCCTCTGGCTGCCTTTATGGCAGTCTTCGTTTACCATGGTGGCTATTTAGAGAGGGCCCATCTAATGAGTTGGCGAGTCACCGTCTGCCCCTTTTCGACGTACTATAAGAGTACTTAGGGCAGACGCCGTTTTTCATCCATAGTTTCCATATTCACTCATCCATTGAGCATGCTTCACAATAGCCCAGAGTAATTAGTTTCCATACAAGTATCAATAGTCCAACACCTGCTGCGGCTAATCCGTGGCTGTACTTCGTAGTGCAGTTATGGAGGCTCCTCAGTAGGTATCCCACCACATACTAGATTAAAATAATAATAATGGTTTATTTGCTAAAACATGGGGAAATGGTTGTTACAAATGTTGTTGTTTACACATGTTTTGCCAAGTATGGCGTGCAAATATTATGTCAATTACAAGTAAGCAGATTAAATTAAATTACATAAAATTATTACGGAATTAGCATTGCATTATATAATACTATGCATTAAATTGTAATATCTTGTTCATCCAGGTAATCGTTTAAGTTATAATAATTTTTATTCAATAAAAGTTTATACAATGTCTTTTTCAATGTCATAATGGGTACATTTTTTAAATTATTTGGTAAGTGATTAAATATTTTAACGCACATACAATACACGTTTTTCTTATACATTTCTAATTTGATTGCGAGTAAATGTAGTCTTGTCCGTGTGGTGACGGATTAAGAATACAGAATGTCACCACCCCGTATCATCCCATGGGTGTCGTAAGAGCCGACAGAGGGAGCATGTTATGCAGAGAACAGCACTGTAAGAGAAGGAAAATTTGATACAAAGCCTATACCAACCCGTTTGGCCAGCGTGGTATAGTAGGCCAATTCCTCCTTTCAAAACAGAGGCCTAGTCCAGCAGTGGACTGTTAAAGGCAGATGATGAATGAAATGTAGTCTGTTCTTATGTCTTGTGCGACTATTTTCTGAATCACCCATCTTTTGAAAAAGGTGCTTGGTACTTTCTTACAAACATACATATTTCCAGAATATATAAACATGGAAGGGGTAATATTTTAAGTTTTCGGAATAGTAGTTTACAGCTGTCAAGGAAATCAGCTCCACACATTGCACGAACACATTTCTTTTGGGCTTGAAATAACCTATTCATTTTGACTGAGTATCCCTAAATGATAAGTCCATATCTCAGTACAGAACATACACAGGCATGATTTGCAATCATTGCAGTTTCCAAGTTAATTGTTCGTATATAAATTATAATAGCGTGTTAAAATTCTGATAGCGCGATCCATAACCTCCAAACTTTCTTAGTTCCATCGGTGTTCACTAGCGGCCTCTATGGCGCAACTGGTCTGTGGTTTAGTAATTGAATAACAGATGCCACTAGTAATGATTTGCTTCTCACTCAGTATGGTAGAGTAGGTGACACTTGAACAATAGTTATTTGTGCAACAAGAGAGCAAAGTTGTTTTTTGTTTCGAGTGCTGATTTTGAGTCCCGAGCAAGCGAAGGATTCTATGATTGATTCACGAGCGTAGCGAGTGAATCAAAGTTAAAATCCTGAGCGTGGTGAGGGACTCAACAGCACGAGATACAAAAAACTTTGCTCTCGTGTAGC